>CM069451.1:47163963-47396815 GCA_035610835.1 Ophiura sarsii | reverse complement strand
ATTTCCCTACAACCTCATCCCCAGAGTCACAGTGAGGTGTAATAAAACAAATACTACAAGGTATGATCGGGAAAAGTAGGGCACACTATTTTCCCTCGGTACTGGCTACAAGCCTATCACCCCTCACCCTTCGGGTTCGGGGTGATATAGGCCCGTAACCAGTACCTCGAGAAAATAGTGTGCTCTATTTCCTCTCTATCATGTAGTATTTGTATAATACTGCACACCTTTGTATACAGTGCTGCAAGTGAGTGCTGTTGTCTCCCCCTCCCTTCTCTCTCTACAACCCCCAATCCACACGCATCGTGACCTTATTATAGTGGTGGTTGGATGGAGCCTTTGAGAGTCCATATAAGAACCTGTAATTATTGGAATTTCCACATTTTATTACCCAGTTGTGACACAGCACAGTCCTCATCCTACTATAAATCTGGAAACGGTGTATGTTTGTTTGTTTGTGTGTTTGTGTGTTTGTTTATTTGTTATCCTTATTTCTCCGTTGCTTTTAATCAAAGTGGCGCCTAATTTGCATGAAAGATAGAGGAAATAACGGGAAGGGTGTTAAAGTTTATTCCACTGAAATTGGTTAACAATTGGCTCCAAAAACAGCAAAAAACCTCTCAGATTTGCTCATAAATGCCACTAGAATTGAACAACATTGTGCGTTGCGCGTACTACACAGCGTAATCTTACCGTGGTAACGCGTCGCGTGCATGTTTGCGCAAGGGCTCACTGCCGCGGCACACGCACTACTACATGTACACATGGCGCAGAAGCCACACGAATAGGCCTGTTGGTAGGGATATTTGGTGTCATGTTGGGGGTGGGGGGGGGGGGGGCGGGGCGGTGTAAAACCACGGGATAACAACCTGATTTCTTTACTTTAAGTTGGCATGCCAACAATCTAAGGGACCGAGGATTAATGATGTAGCCACGGGAAATGGTTTAGGGAGAGGGGTTGTGATTATAAATCAACCTGGTTTGGGTGGTGTATGGGGAGGGTAAAACCACGGGAAATGTTTCGGAAATGGTTAGGAGGGTTATGATTATAAATCCACCTGGTTGGTGTAGTTGCAGTGGGGTGGGGGGGGGGGGGGGGGGGGGCGGTTGTAAGGGTTTATGTGGTTTTAAAGTACCGAGTTGATGCGGTTTGTGACATTGAGAGATCGGGGCTAATAAAGTAGCCACGGTAAATGGTTTAGGACTGGATATGCTTATATAAATCAACCTGATTGAGGGGGGGGGGGGGGTGGTTGTAGGGGGTTTATAATGTCTTTAGGAGGGATATGGTTATTAATCAACCTGGGGTTTTTTTTTGGAGGGGGGGGGGGGTTATAGGGGGTTTATGTGGTTTCAGAGGTAGGTAATGTGGCATAACCATCTAGCGGGGACCCGAGCGTAGCGAGGGTACGCCGCTAGTCTTACTATAAATCTGGAAACGGTGTATGTTTGTGTGTGTGTTTATTTATTTATTTGTTATCCTTATTTCTCCGTTGGTTGTGATCAATAAATGCAACTAGAATTGAACAACATTGTGCGTTGCGCGTACTACACAGCGTAATCTTACCGTGGTAACGCGTCGCGTGCATGTTTGCGCAAGGGCTCACTGCCGCGGCACACGCACTCCCACACATGGCGCAGAAGCCACACGGGAATAATGAAGCAACCTGATTTCTTTACTTTAAGTTGGCATGCCAAACAATCCAAGGGACCGAGGGTTAATGAAGTAGCCACGGGAAATGGTTTAGGGAGGGTTGTAATTATACATTAACCTGGTTTGGGTGGTGTATGGGGGGGTATGGGGAGGGTAAAACCACGGGAAATGTTTTAGAGGATAAGGTTAAGAGTTAATGAAGTAGCCACGGGAAATGGTTAGGAGGGTTATGATTATAAATCCACCTGGTTGGTGTAGTTGCAGTGGGGGGGGGGGGGGGGGGGGGGTTGTAGGGTTTATGTGGTTTTAAAAGTACCGAGTTGATGCGGTTTGAGAGATAGGGGCTAATAAAGTAGCCACGGTAAATGGTTTAGGACTGGATATGGTTATATAAATCAACCTGATTGGGGGGGGGGGGGTTGTAGGGGGTTATAATGCCTTTAGGAGGGATATGGTTATTAATCAACCTGTTTTTTTTGGAGGGGTTGGGGTTGTAGGGGGTTATGTGGTTTCAGAGGTAGGTAATGTGGCATAACCATCACGGGAAATGGATTAATGAAGCAACCTGATTTCTTAAGTGGCATGCCAAACAATCTAAGGGACCGAGGGTTAATGAAGTAGCCACGGGAAATGGTTTAGGGAGGGGTTGTGATTATAAATTAACCTGGTTTGGGTGGTGTATGGGGAGGGTAAAACCACGGGAAATGTTTTAGGATAAGGTTAAGAGTTAATGAAGTAACCACGGAAATGGTTAGGAGGGTTATGATTATAAATCCACCTGGTTGGGGGGGGGGGGGGGGGGGGTTGTAGGGGTTTATAATGCCTTTAGGAGGGATATGGTCATTAATCAACCTGTTTGTTTTGGAGGGAGGGGGTTGTAGGGGGTTTATGTGGTTTCAGAGGTAGGTAATGTGGCATAATCATCTAGAGGGGACCCGAGCGTAGCGAGGGTACGCCGCTAGTATTTATAAATCTGGGAAACGGTGTGTGTTTGTGTATGTGTGTGTTTATGTATTTGTTATCCTTATTTCTCCGTTAGTTGTGATCAAAGTGGCGCCTATTTTGCATGAAAGGTAGAGGAAATAACGGGAAGGGTGTTAAAGTTTATTTCAGTGAAATTGGTTAACAATTGGTTCCAAAAACAGCAAAAAACCTCTCAGATTTGGCTCATAAATGCCACAAGAATTGAACAACATTGTGCGTTGCGCGTACTACCGCGTAATCATACCGTGGTAACGCGTCGCGTGAATGTTTGCGCAAGGGCTCACTGCCGCGGCACACGCGCACTCCTACAATAACACATGGCGCAGAAGCCACACGGGAAATGGTTACAGGCCTGTTTGGTAGGGTGTTTTGTGTCATGTTGAGGGGGGGGGGGGGGGGGGGGGGGGGGGGGGGGGGGGTCGGTGTACTAAACCACGGAAATGGTTTAGGATAGGGTTATAATGGTACAAGTAGCGTTTTGCGGGGGTTAATAAAGCAACCTGATTTATTTACTTTAAGTTGGCATGCCAAACAATCTAAGGGACCGAGGGTTAATGAAGAAACCACGGGAAATGGTTTAGGGAGAGTTGTGATTATTATAATCAACCTGGTTTGGGTGGGTGTATGGGGCCGGGGGGGGGGGGGGTGGGTAAAACCACTGGAAATGTTTTAGGATAGGGTTGGTTAAGAGTTAATAAAGTATAGCCACGAAAATGGTTCGGAGGGTTATGATTATAAATCCACCTGTATGGTGTAGTTGCAGTGGGTGGGGGGGGGGGGGGGGGGCGGTTGTAGGGGGTTTATGTGGTTTAAAAGTACGGAGGGTTAAGTTGATGCGGTTTGAGAGGTAGGGGTTAATGAAGTAGCCAAGGTAAATGGTTAGGAGGGATATGGTTATACATCAACCTAAGGGGGGGGGGGGTTGTAGGGGGTTTATAATGCCTTTAGGGGGGATATGGTTATAAATCAATGGTTGGGGGATTGTAGGGGTTTATGTGGTTTCACAGGTGGGTATTGTGGCATAACCATCTAGCGGGGACCCGAGCGTAGCGAGGGTACGCCGCTAGTATTTATAATACACCAATTTGTGCATAGATTCCTCCCCCCTCGGTTCCATCGGGTAAATATAACAACTGCTTTTTAACTTTGAACATTTCCCTCTATGACTTTATTTGGACGAGTTAATTTCAGGACGAGTT
This sequence comes from Ophiura sarsii, assembly GCA_035610835.1. Lineage (NCBI taxonomy): Eukaryota > Metazoa > Echinodermata > Ophiuroidea > Amphilepidida > Ophiuridae > Ophiura > Ophiura sarsii. The sequence goes on along the minus strand of CM069451.1, from coordinate 47,392,978 downwards.
GGTTGGGTTGAAGTATTTCTTTAGACGCCATCTACCCATTGCGCAAGCGCAAACTCGTTAAGACGAGCTGCATTTAGTCATCAGAAAGGACTAAAAAATAAAATAAGAAAACTTCGTTAAAATACCTCATTTAGTTGCAGGTATACTATTGTTTATCGATTAAATGTATCTTTTGGTTTATTAAATTTTTATTGTATGTGGTCTTTATAAATGTTTGAACTTGCTGAATTAGATTAGCTTTTAAATTTAAAATTATATATTTATTAGGCCTAGTCATTTTTAGTAAGTAAGCTTACTTCCCCATTAAAAAACAGTGTACTCTGCACTCATATCCAAGTGTCAATTGCATTTGCATATATGTTGAAAGGCAATATCCTCAAATATCTCTTTTTATGGAATAAAGGGCTATATCTAGCTAGACGTCCCGTACGGAATAAATAAACCGTGTACTGCTAGTACTACAACGTCAGGGTAAGCTTTAGAATACCCTACCATTCTTATACCTCACTGTGTAAGTGTATGCGTCATTCTTTAAAAGTCCCCATTGAATACATGCAGTGGTAGGGTATACTGAAACTCCCAACGTCAATGGCCAATATCTTTAACTTCAGTCACTTGCATATTGCAAGCTTCTTAATCTTGAACATGTCATCTGCAGCAGCATCATGAGTCATCTTGAGAACAAAATGTACTTACCAACGCCCAGCATGGATTCCGTAAGAGGCGTTCGTGCACTTCTCAACTTATCTTAACCATTCAAAACCTAGCCAAAAGTGTTGACAATAAAGAGCAAGTTGACGTCATCCTACTTGACTTCTCTAAAGTGTTTGGTCGCGTCCCACACTAGAGGTTGTTACACAAATTAAAACACTATGCATTGTGAACAGTACAAGTACCCGTGCTTGGATCTCAGATTTTCTGTCTCATCGCTCCCAACAAGTACACCTTGATGGCCACAGCTAACTACATCTGGTTCTTGATGGCATCTTATCCAAAACATCACCAGTGCAGTCAGGAGTGCCTCAGGGCAGTGTCCTGGGTCCACTACTTTTTCTTTTGTACATCAATGACCTGCCGGACAAAATTTCATCTGCATCCTCGGTCAAGTTGTTTGCTGACGACTGCGTCCTATACATGTAGTAAGATTTAAGTCCACTGAAGATGCCAACATACTTCAGAATGACCGTGACCAGCTTCAGCAGTGGGAGGCAGACTGGCAGATGGAATTTCATCCCAAAAATGTCAAATTCTCCATGTCACCAACAAGAGAAACATCATCAAAGAACCTTACAACATCCATGGCCATATATGCGTAAATATTCATCGCAGTCTCAATTGGAACCACCACATTCAGAAGGTCACATCAAAGGCAAACTCCACCCGTGCATTCCTTCCAGAGAAACATCCATCAATGTCCACGTGAAACCAAGGTGTTATGTTACTCTACCCTTCTTTTCCACTTGTAGAATATGCCAGTATCATTTGGGATCTTCACACCAATGCGTACATCAATAGATTGGAATTGGTTCAGCGTAGATATGCCAGGGTCATCTTTTATGACTATAGAACAACCAGTAGTGTCACAGCCATGCTTGAACAGCTGCAGTGGTCATCATGACAGGAAAGACGTGCACAGGCCAAAGTAGAAATGATGTACCGTATTGTGAATGGCCTGGTAGATATTCCAACATCCTACCTCACACCAACACTGATGATGCGAGGACACACCCAAAAGTACCTGATTCCATTCGACAGAATAGACATCTTCCGTCACTAATTTTTCCCGGATGGCATCAGACTTTGGAATGCTCTACCACAACAGCTTGTTGACAGCGCCTCCTCGATTGCTTCAGAGGGCAGACGCAGTCTATCCAGTTTCGTTAGCTGCATCCATATTTTTAGCGCACATTAGTTTAGCTCCGCACACTGTACATTTTCAGCACCCACAAAGCACACAGTATGTGAATACGCCAATGGCGGTCTGTACTTTAATGGAAGAAGAAGAAGAAGAAGAAGAACACATTTTAATTGTTGTGAGATGCGCACATCAGTTACGGGACGTCTAGCAAGACATTGCCGAATAAAGTGCTATAAAGAAACAGCCGCTATTAATCATTAATAAATGTATAACCAGGAAGGTGTTAAATTCACCTCCCTGGTAATGGTATAACATTGCTTCTTTATCATGATGCTTTATTTTGTTTGGGACAAGCGTCGAGGTAGTTACGAAATGAAGAATAGACTGTCCAGTTTCCACATTGTAGTTTTACTGTAGCGGGAATAGGGCGATCAGAATTCAAGCCAGTATTTCTTGGAAATAGAAACAGGTTGAGATATTAAACCAATGTATACATACTACTTGAACATTAAACATGATATCTGAAGCAACAGTTGGACTAAACTTATTCAGAAAAGTTGAAAATATTGATGAAAATCCCCAACGTGGACTCGCATGCTTTCATTCCATAGCTCTCATACAGAGAGCTAGGATTCAGAGCTACAAAGTAGTGTCGAGGTACCGACCTTCTAACCATGTCAATACTAAGCTCTTATGTTCAAATGTAGATCCAGAGATCGACGTAATTATTGACTTATCAATCCACTCAGCAATATCGATAAATCAAATACCGGCGGCGTACTTTGTCACTCTCAGGGGCTGATACTCGGTTTAGGTTAGGATAGGTTAGGTTGGGAGACCTAATAATTGTATTTTGATAGATTTGTGATTTAAAAATTACACTTAGTCCAAAAAGCTCCATTGAACTTGAATGAAGACATGCTTGAGTTGATGGCAATGAAGTATACTAATATAGTATCTTTTTTTAAAGTCATTGTAGATATTAAACCAAGGGCTGCTCAGAATATTCTCAGAATATTTAAGATTAATAAGCAGTTGAAAGATAGAGATAGGGCTAGTGACTGTTCAAATTATAGCCATGTGTTCAATGGGTGTGTATTAGTTGGGTTTTTAATATTTATAATTATTTAACATCTTAAAATCACAGGAAAATGGATCTTCTAGCATGGAGGCGACACTGGAAACCTGATTTAAAAGCAGCAAAGTGGGCTCCATGTAAAGTAAACGAGAAGACGCTGTTGATTAAGAGCCATTTTGCTGACGAGGCCTATCAGATCATGCTATATGATGGTGCCCGGGTGTTGCATGAGGACTGTAGCAGAAAGCAGTTTCTACAAAGAACTAAGGTATAAACCTCCCAAATGTCTATGTATCAGCCCAGAATTTATGAGATCTTTCAAAGTTTCAATGCTTCTCTTTTATTAAATATGGAAATATTTTGACAACTATTTTGTTCATTTCTTTTTCATTTTTGAAATTACGATTTTGAAATATAATGAAAAAACAACAAAGTTTACTTACCGACTCAACTTGAACAGTCCATCCACCCATACATCAAGGTTTTTTTTATTTGTTGGCTGAGAGACATTATACTGATATCGATGAGCAACATAATGCCAAGAAAGCAAATGAATGTACATGTATTGCAATGACATGTTATACAGGGCAAACATTTGCCAATGAAGTGCTAAGCAATGATGAAACAAAGCAAAATTCCAACTTTGTGAAAACAATCAAATACAAAATCCAAATACTTCTCCACTGCCAGCCAATGTTTTCTGACGTTTTATTTCAAAAGCAGCTTTAAAAAACACAATTTCCTCATTCTATGTTTTACATTTACTTGCAGGTTCTGAATCCCAACATAGAAGCGCCATCATCTACGTTGCTTCACCATCTTCAAAATAACATGAGCGAGGAAGAGATTTCACACTCCATAAGCAAACTAACAACCAATGAAGATGACGACACAGTGACCATACACATTGGAACACAGCTCGAAGGATCTGTGCCATTCACGTGGCAATTTCATTTACAAGAAGCGTCGTATGACCAGGTAGGATGAAATCCCTTATCAAAATTGTTTAACTGTGATACAGCACATCAAAGGGGGGACATTGTAGCTGTGTGTTTTTCAAGATATAGATCAAAATGGACAGAACAAAATAAAGAGAATGGTATGAATTAAGGAGTCATTTTCACTCGTAAAATCTGAATGCCTATTTTGATAAATTGGGTGTCCTTTTAAAGGAAGGATCCCGCAAGCACAACATTGAGGATTATTTGTTAGAAAAATAATTATTGAGCCGAAATTACGTAATTGTATAGAACAAAACATCATACTAGTCACAAAAATGAATAAAAATCTGCCATCACTCAACATGCAATTTTTAAAATTCGCGGCGATCGAAAATCTCGGTGTCGATGACGTCACTATTGGTGCTCAAAATTGCGCATCTGCATTGTATATAACTATGACTTCATCGACACCGGGACTTTGAATCGCCGCAAATTTTAAAAGTTGCATGTTGAGAGATGGTTGTTTTTATTTGTTTTTGTCACAAGTGTGGTGTTTTGTTCTATATAATTACAAAAGTTGGGCTCGATAGTTATTTTTCTAACATAAAATGCACAATTTTATGCTTGCGGGACACCTCCTTTTAAGGCTTAGAAAATGCTCTGAGAGCACACATAATGAATTCAAAATTGACTTTAGCTGCAAGGTCCCCCTTATGATGTGCCGCATAACAATTGTGTTTGATACTTTCCATATGGGTGTGCCATTATGGGTTTTGTAATTGAAGATTTCAGAACTATTCTCAACAAAAAAGTCTTGAAAAGATTTGTGTTCAATTAAAATGTGTATTTTTTGTTGTTGTTAAAAAGTAGCAACTTGTTGTTGTTGAAAAAGAGCAACATATTCAGAGATTTTTAATCTAAGAAAATAACTCAAGTGTTTGGTGGAAAAAGTTCTATACTTCAAGCCATGATTGATTGATTGCAACAAACACAGTACTCTAGTGGAGACATTATTTTTGGAACCTAGACATAAAGTTTCAATGGTCTGTTGTGTTTAAAGTCCTGTAAAGCTCAATATTTTAATGGCATCAAATTTGAAAGAAAAGAAAATGATTTTAAGCATGGAAATCTTACACATTTTGCCCAGTTGTGAAATTTTTGTGGCATCCATTTACATCTATTTCTAGTCTGCTAATTTAAATGGTATTTCACACATTCTTTCAATTTGATAGAGTGCAGATCACTTGACCACCCCATTAATGACCATGGTGGCAGAGTTGTTCAGAAGACAGAAAGAGTTGTGTAAGATTGTGAGAAGAAAAGATGTGGAGATTGATGATTACAAGGCAGCAGGGGCAAAAGTTTCCAGAAGTAAGTGACAAGCAGGGTCAGAAAATCCATTTAGATTCTTGCAAAGAATTTTGTGAGGATCTGTAGATTCTCCTCTATTCAAATAGTGCGTTACACAGTTTCTCTCTTGAGAATCAACTTTGGATTCTCGTAACTCTGCTGGCAAGAATCATTGCGAGAATGGATTCTTGTCAAATTTCTACCCCTTGACAGGTTAATTAAAGGTCATAGACTCTACAAAAGCTATCATTGAAACCTTAACTCATTTAAATACAGTAGCGTGCGTAACTAGGGTCTTCGATTTGGGGGTGAGGGGGACAGGCCTGCGATGGGGGGTGGGGGGGGGGGGCATAACCAACTATCTTTTGTGTATATACATAGAGTTTGTCATTTCAGTAAGATGGGTATCGAGGGGGGGGGGGGGCTTCTGGCGAGGGGACAAATGCCCTATGCCCCCTCTCCTCTAGTTACATTCCTGCTTAAACACATCTCAAACCTCACCAGTTGCTCTCACTTTCTCTTTGCTCAATCATTGCAGGCCATTCTTGATATTTCAATCACCCACCTTTCCTTTTAAAATTTGACATTTACATGGTTCAATGGTGTTTTTTACCACTATGTCTAAAATGTTGGTTTGTGACCATTGCCGAAATTGTATCAACAAATTTACGGATTTGATGTAAAACTGATGTATTTATAGGAAATTCCAGTGAAAAAGTGAGTGAATCGATTTTCCTATATGGGTGCCATTTTTCTTGACAATTAAGTATTCTCTTAGGTACCACTCGACAATTTTCTGATTGCACATGCGCACTCCTGCCTACATCAAACTTGAGTTATCCATCCAATACTGCATACAATATCAGTCAAGATTCATATGTATAGCTCATGGCTTTATCAATCACTCGTCTTTGTCATAACTAAATCCTGTATTTGCTTCTAATGATTCAATACTTTGTTTGATTCTTAGGACATTTAGAAACCACCCCTTTTGATGACAAGATTTTCACCAATGACATGAATGAAGCAAAGGTAAGACAATGTTATAGTGTTTGGTTAACACGTATGAAATCTGATCCATATCGTGTAAACAAGAAAGTTAAACCACACGATATATTCCATACCGTAAATGGTGGTAACGCAGTGTGATCGGTAAAATATTATGTGTAAAGCAATTGCTTTGCGTCTGTGGAAGAGATGCTTAAAATACGACATGTAAATTAATAAACAAATAAAATGGCAGATGATTTAAACGCAACTGAGTCGATTTCTGTTACATTCTGAGGCCGAAATAGACAGCAAAAAGGTCTAATCCACACCGAAAAATAAATGATATTCATATAACATAACCAGACATGTTTTTTCGCGATGATTTTATGGACAGAGGTGAGGGCGCAGTGCCTGTTAAAGGGTTGTTAACATCAGAGGATTTTACGGAGGTAGGAAGGGAAGAGAATTCAGTGCCTTGTTTGAAGTTTCGTTTTCTGCGAATGTTTAAATACCATTTTTTATTGGGGCCTTTGGACAAAACAATAAATTTGTTATCCCCTGCATGTTCACACAATACGGAAAATACCTATGGTTTGTGCCATATCACATGCCAAACCATAGGTATTTTTCTGTATTGTATGAACATGCAGGGGATAACTAATAATATCTTGTCTCAGATTTCTTATCTGAAAACAGGCTACATCATCATCTGAGAATCTAAGAATAATTGACTTGATGTAATCCGTATCTGTATCACCTCCTATCTCACCATTACTATATTGCTTTGATTTAGTTAACTACCAATTATGTGATATTCCTTCCATTAGGATTTTGGATCATTAGTGGATCAGAACTGTAGCACCGAGGCATTCCAAGATGTTGGTCAAGCCCTGTACAGACAGGTCATGATGAGAGATGCATACAACAATGCACAAGTGTCATCTAGAGGTAAGGGATTTTATAAATTTAATCCCTGGGCTGTAAAAAGTGTTTATTTCCCAAGCCCAATTTCCTTCATTTGTTTTATATATTTTATATATAAAACAACTAAATATCCCTCCCAATTGCCAAAATTTACCTCAAAATGCTATAATTTCCCTCCCAAGTACAAACATTTCCTGGGATGGAGCTTCTCTGATTCCCCTTTTGGCCCTCCATGTTAATCCCTAAATATTCCTCGACATTTATGTTATGGAGACAATACTTTTCTATAACTTTTTCCAAAATATATTTAATGTCACTTTTTCTTTTCAAATCTTACAATAGGCAAGCATTTAGGGGGGGGGGGGGGGGGGGGGGGGGCAGTCAGGGATTATTTAGCCCTATGCAGATATATTTAATAAATGTGTTCTAAGGGAGACATGTGAAATTTAGGGGGGTCACAAACCCCTGTGACACTCCTCCCTCCCCTACGCTCCCGCCACCTACTAAGCTGCTCACAAATTGTTGTTAATATTTGAAATACTCTCTTCCTTACTTACAGATAATTCTGATGAGGAATTTGAAGATGATTTTTCAGGGGACGGTGCCGTCCCCACAGGTACTACCGGTCCCTCCTGGGGTAGACGACTTCCTCCATCTCTAGTGGCTGCAGCACAAACCACCGGCAGTGCCACAAACCAATCACCTGTTAGAGGCTCACCAAAGAAATCACCCAAGGTGACATCTCCTGGAAGGTCATCAGAGGTAGGGTTGTAACATTATGGTGAGGGTGGGGAAGGGTTATACCACAACTATAGATCATTCCATATTTGCAAATAAAAGGTCTTCAGAGTTAGGTTGTGCCATTTTAAGGCTAAAAAGTTATTTGATTGTCCCCTATGTCTGCTTTGAATTTTCTGAATTGGAAAAAAAGAAAGGAATCCTGGCGAAAAGTACACCGACTCTAAATTTTCAAGTTCCAGAAAACCCTTTTTTCTTTCAAAAATGTTGACATTGTAAATGAAATTAATATAATATTTGCTTGTAGTATTTTGTCCATATTCTTGAACTTAATTTAAAACATTACTCAAGTGAAAAACTAGTAAAATATGCTTGACATCTTAGTTATTGGCCCTTTTGGGTAGGTTATTACCGATTTGACAATCCATGCAAAAAATAAATGAAAACCTCTTCCAACCTGTTAGCTCATCCTCATGAGAGAGGTGTAGTGGATAATCAGACAGTAGCATTATTTCAAGCTTTGTTATAGAGGGGGTGGATTGATAAATGGAGACAATCGTAATATAGATTGTCTTCATTAATCAACCCACAATCAGTTCAATACAGTTGGGTTGTCTGTAATATGGAGTTATATTGAAACAAACTTGGCATCCAAATCCTAAATATATATCGTTTTTAAATTCTTTTAATACAGGACACTGAACTGATGAGAAGACAAGCACTGGAGAAGAAACTGGCAGAGGAGCTGGCAAAACAGAAAAACAAGAAGAAAAAGAAGAAACTATTCTAGAAGACTGAAAAAAGTACTAAATACTTAACTCTTCTATCATTGACAATAATATAAGGCTGTTTTTACGGCTCTATAACAAGAAGTAATATTTGAATGTTGTTACCAAGTTTGATAACGCCATTTTTTTCAGTGAATGTCTGAGTTGATTTTGGATATTTGCCCAAATATGTATGACCGTTGGTCAGAAATGTGAGAAATCTTGAATGTTGTAACCAAGTTTGTTGATCCCATTTATTTTTCTCAAGAAAAATACTGATTTGTTAAAAAAAAATTGGGTCAAAAAAAGTGAATTTTTTGATTTTCTCAACAAAAAAATCAAAATCAAAATTGTTGGTCAAAATTGATGCCAAATTTAGATTCTCTGATCCATTTCCTTTCCAAAAGTGTATACTTTTATATGCATTTGATTAATAGTTCAGCACTCACAAAATTCAAAAAATCAAATCAAAAACTTCCTTGAGGGGTTTTCTGCAAACGTTGTATTGCAAATGACCAATACAATGAAGGTCAACATTTGGAAAAGTGTACTTTAGGTCCCAGATTCTGGACTGTTCTAGTATTGTCCGATCAGACAATAATGGTACAAAGTCAGTGTTCCAGTATCGGACGATACTGGGCCATATAAAATGTACCAGTATCGGGCAATACTGGAACAAAATTATGTACCAGTATTGTTCAACACGTGTACCTGTACCGTCCGATACTGGAACGTAAAAACGTTCCAGTATCACTCGATACTGGAACAGTAAAATCGTACCAGTATCGAGCGATACTGGTAACTTTCATGTTCCAGTATTGAACGATTCTGGTATACCAGTATCTGGGACCTAAGTACACTTTTCCCCAAAATGTTATAATTTAGACTTCAGACACATTTTGCTTGATCGCATCGCATCACATGATTTTAATGTATCGTTCTGTTAAGATTATATGAAAGATATTAAATATGGCATAACCTTAGGACAATTTAATAGGTTGTCAATTAGATTTAGCAATTTTAATTGAATTAATACTATATTAAATTATTGGGACTTTGTTTAAAATATTAGTCCTAGACTAGGCTATTCTATTTTCTTCACATTTTGTCTGCATTATCTAGCTATACAGGGTGGTTCAATAAAACCTTGACAGTTTTTTGAAGCCATTGTTTTTAAAATTCTGTAGATTTAAAAAAAAATCTTTTTCAATATTCATCAACTACATGATCTTGACCATCTATGCTGAAAATATTGTTACAAATAACCTTACGGTTGCAAAATAACAGCTATTTGAACAAAGTCTGTCCCATTTCACTCTGTCCACGGGTACTGATTTCGCTACGTTACATTGAATACTGAATGATGAATTGCATGCAAGTAATCTAAGATTTGAAGATCCCGCCAGGTGAAACCAGTGTAATTGTTAACATCTTAACTATCTATTCAGGTGTGAAATCAATACGTAATAATAATACCACGAGTGACACTAATTAGAATTATTGATTTTCATAGATTGGAAGTGTAATTGTCTATGCTCTATGCCTTAACAGTGACGATGCCATTTAATGTTATCTTGCTGGGCATTTCCCGTAGACTTACTCGTGGGCAAAGAGATTTGGAGAGATTCTCTTCAAATAGCTATCATTTTGCCGCCATAGCATTATTAACATTGACATTTTCGGCATAGACGGCCAAGATGATATTTGTGAGGAATATGTAAAAAAACCCACTCAAATCCCACAATTTTTAAAAATATGGCTTTGAAAAACTGTCAACGTTTTATTGAACCACACTGGTTGTAACGTCGCGAAATCAGTACCCGTGGACAGAGTGAAATGGGACAGACTTTGTTCAAATAGCTGTTATTTTGCAACCGTAAGGTTATTTGTAATGATATTTTCAGCATAGATGGTCAAGATCATATAGTTGATGAATATTGAAAAAAAATCTACAGAATTTCAAAAAAAAATGGCTTTAAAAAACTGTCAAGGTTTTATTGAACCACCCTGTACACCAAAATCATTTACATTTTCAATACACAACTCTGCATTTAATGCATTTAGTCCTGTACCTGTTCTGTAAAACTGGATTCCTCATCAGAGTGGCTTTATTTTGTTTGTTTTTTGTGTTTCATTTGTATTTTTGTATGAATGCCATTGTATGAATTATATAAATAAATTAGCAAAAATTCAGAGGTATAGACCTTCCAGAATATATCGCTACTCTGGAGTTTAATGGTCATTTTGTCCAACCATCAGGCGAATGATGATTGGATAAAATGACTGTATGGGATTGTCCATGAAACTCCAGAGTAGCGATATATTTCGGAAGGTCTATACCTCAGAATTTGTATAAGCTCTGCCGTTTATGGCATTGAGCACTTTGTTCAATGGCTAGTCTAACCAGAAACTGTTGTAAATAATTAAATAAAAAAGCAAATATATACAAAATCAAGTATTGTCCCTATATAAAATGTTGTCATTATCAAGTTCAATTTATTAACTACAATAATGAGACCAATCACAAAGCTTAAATACCTTTTGGAAACATTGTACAGCAATGATGTAGCCAGCGATGTAATTGCAACATCTTCTAGTAATTGAGCATGGTACTGTCATAAGGGATAGTTTTTATTTCTATGGTTTCACATTTATTAATCAGTTTAGGCAAGTTTTAAAAGCACAGGTCCTAAACAAAACGGGATGCGCGTGAATACTGCTGGGAAAAGAACAATGGCAACTGCCGGCAGATGTTTGGTATGACGTCACCCGTCACCCTATCTACACAGTTCAACAAAAATAAGTTCCCCTTTAGATTATGCCTGATATTTTTAAAATGAGTTACTCCATCGAAACGATTTTTGGCAAACATTATGTATGTGTTCCTAGCAACTCTAGAACGGGGCTATAACTATGCAGTTGCTAAATGATGTATTGAAGGAGGATGGTTAAGCAGCTTGAACCAGGGTCTTTGCTTGAACACCGCACAGGTGTTGTGCTGCTTGAATGAGGACACATTGAACTTTTAGCAACTTTTGAAATGAGGTATTCGTCCATTCAATGTGTGCTCATTCAAGCATTACAACACCTGCGTAGTTATAGCCCATTCTAGTGTTGCTGTGAACACATACATTATGTGTGCCAAAAATTGTTTCGATGGAGTTACTCATTAAAAAAATATCAGGCATAATCTAAAGGGGAACTTATTTTTGTTGAACTGTGTATATAAACAACATACAACAATGATATATGAAACATTTGTGATTCATACTTGTTTCCACAAAAATGGAATTTATTATAGCATACATTCCATACAATGTAAACCAACATTTTTCCCACTTGCGAACTTGATATTATGACAAATATAAAAAATAAGGGATTTTACATTTGTTTTCAGACAACATTATTATACATTAGCTCAGTTGGTAGAGCACCGGTCTGGTAGCCAGGAGGTCCCAGGTTCAATTCCTGGATGGTCAGTGATTTTTTCACTGGCTGTCATTTATATTGTGTGGATGGAGAAAACAGAATTAATGTGCATCATTATTATACTGTTATTTTTTTGCAAAATTCTATATCAAGACCCAAGTTTAAATTTTATTTATCTCATGGAATATGAGATTAAGGTATAACTACACAGTTGCTAAATGATGTATTGAAGGAGGATGGTAAAGCAGCTTGAACCAGGGTCTTTGCTTGAACACCGCACAGGTGTTGTACTGCTTGAATGAGGACACATTGAACTTTTAGCAACTTTTGAAATGAGGTATTCGTCCATTCAATGTGTGCTCATTCAAGCATTACAACACCTGTGTAGTTATAGCCCCGTTCTAGTGTTGCTGTAAACACATACATTATGTGTGCCAAAAAAAAAAAATGGAGTAACTCATTAAAAAAATATCAGGCGTAATCTAAAGGGGAACTTATTTTTGTTGAACTGTGTATATAAACAACATACAACAATGATATGAAGCATTTGTGATTCATACTTGTTTCCACAAAAATGGAATTTATTATAGCATACATTCCATAAATTGTAAACCAACATTTTTCCGACTTGCGAACAGTGATATTATGACAAATAGAAAAATAAGGGATTTCACATTTGTTTCAGACAACATTATTATACTGTTATTTCTCTGCAAAATTATATATCAAGACCCAAGTTTAAAGTTTATTTGTCTCATGGAATATGAGATAGAGGTATAGTCAGATTGGAGAACACCTAACCCAGGTTCTTTTATGTTAGCTAATTCAGAATCAATAAATGCTACCATAAGTAAGCAAATTTCTTCCCCATGATTTGACAACTCATTCATAAAAAATGAGTTGATACTTTTAAAGTTATGTTTTCATAACCAAACCTAATGACAAAAATGTTGTAGCAAATCTAGTTCTTTGTGCCATTTTTGAACAGACCCAAATAAAAATTCCCTAAAAATGTCCATGGTAATGATTTGCCCGTGAACATTTTCCTCCCCATTTTTTAAAATACAAGTCGGTCAGGCATGTAGAACAGTGTTTTAGTCCCCTGAGCACAGCTTATTCTTGTGCATATGATTCTGATATACTGGCATATTTACTTGTAATGAGTATAAGAATCTTAAATAGATACTGCATCAATCACTGCAATACACTCTGACATCATTGAACATATAAGTAAATGAACAGAGTATAATAAGTAAACTCCTCAAAAAAAGTTTGGAAAGTTTTTTCAATCACCAATTTTCTGGATATTTTGTAATGTATTCATATTGTGCTCAAAAGTCAATAGAGCATCACTCTACACTGTAGTTTTCAATGTAACACAATGTAATACTGTAACACTTCCGTGATCAGACAACGTAGTCGAGGACAAAATAGTGGCAATGTTGGCACATTCAGATTATGACCTACCTCCCCATGTTTCTCAAGCAAGTTGCTGAACACTGACAAAAGTGATTGATACTAGGGGAGTGTTCAGAAATACTTTGGTGGGGGGGGGGGGGGGGGGGGGGGGGGGGGGGGTTGGCCAAAACGGGGGGGGGGGGGGTCTAAAAAGTTTGAAGTCTCAAAAAAGGGGGACTAAAAAGTTTTACCTACTCAAGAGGGGGGTCAAAAAAGTTAGGCCAAATAAGTAGTCGTTAACGGGAAAAATACCAAAATTTTCTAAAGAAAATACTGCAGTATTAACATTTCTATCATAACGCATTATACAGATTTCCGCACGCTCCGCGCAAATCTTTGTAAAAACATTGTGCGGACAGCAGAATTTGTTATACAAAATGTGACTAACCAGTGTTGTACTTGAGAACTGTTGATAAGGGTGATCGTCAACAGGTTAAATACACATTTCCGCGCACTACACATGATTTTGAACGCAGTTGACAAAATTTCTGCACGCTCCACGCGTGTCTTTGTGAAAACAATGTGCAGATAGCAGGATTTGTTATACAAAATGTGACTTACCAGTGTCCACAATTTTTAAGGGTGATCAACAACAGGATACAAATTTTTGCACGCTACGCGTGATTTTGAACTCATTTTTTACATTTTGTATAGCAAGTTGACCAAATTTTTCGTGCTCCGCACAAATCTTTGTGAAAGTATTGTGTAGATAGAAGGACTTGTATACAAAGAGTAACCTTCTACAATTGGAAAAAAGAAACAAACCGTTTTTTAAAAAGGCTATAACATGATGATTACAAATCACCGAAAAATACAATTCGGAGGCTTGAAAGATATGTTTCAAGTGAATTTGAAATGTTGCAAATTGATTGCCAGCTATTATACACAGTTATGACTGTAAGTGTCATAGAACTTGAGTCAAATGTCTATCTACATCTGACAGTAGGGGGGGGGGGGTCAAAAATGTTTTTCACCCTGTTAAAGGGGGGGGTCAGAAAAGTTTGTCAATTTGTAAAGGGGGGGTCAAAAAAGTTTAGACACCGACAATTTTTTTTTGGCCAACCCCCCCCACCAAAGTATTTCTGAACACTCCCTAATGGGGTATTGTTGGAAAGAGGAACACGTCAGCTTTTCATAGAGAGGAAACACAATATGAATACATTACGAAATATCCGGAAAATTGGTGATTGAAAAAACTTTCCACACTTTTTTTTGAGGCGTTTATTAAAACTTAAGGACAAACTTCTTATGTGGTCCTCTGTGTCCTGAAAAGTATCATATCATATTATAGTTAATGAAAATAACAAAAATAGTCTGAAACATCTGTTCAACTTTTACAAGCCGATCCTGCAAGGTTTACCGAATTACATATAACAGTGATGCTAGTTTACAACTTGTATCAATAGAAAATATATCAAAACAAGTTAACAATTCTACCCCTTCATACCCCTACCCCACCAAACACCTTTTCAAGGTGTAAAGTCAAGATTCATGGGGGATAAATGAGGCCTAGGAGTTGTACCCCAATCTGTAGTACTGCTAGATAACGGCGGTCTGGACACCGAGCCCATGTCTGAGCCGGTCATCTCCTTGGGTGAAGCTTCCACTGCGGCATCCTCGTTGGCACGGAGTTGTGATATCTGAGCTTGGATGGCTTTGCCTTCCTCTTTTGTCTGCAATTATTGGATAAAATCAGAAGGATATATTTAATATATATATAATAATATGATACAAGAATATTTTTATATCGAGTGCAATGAATTCTTGTATCACACGGGGAAAAAGGCATTCAAAATTATTATTATTATTATTTTTAACAGACTGTTTTGATAAAAAATAAATCAATTAGCCTGAAGTGAACTTGAAACACCTATCTCAAATGACCTAGTGTGCAACATCTGCCCATACATACTCAGTGCCACACAGTATCTTTTGAATATTGTTCGCATCCGGGAACTTTT
Organism: Ophiura sarsii; assembly: GCA_035610835.1. Lineage (NCBI taxonomy): Eukaryota > Metazoa > Echinodermata > Ophiuroidea > Amphilepidida > Ophiuridae > Ophiura > Ophiura sarsii. Next base: position 47,377,484 of record CM069451.1, on the reverse strand, counting down.
AGAGCACAATATTCAATATGTGCTTTTATTGTACCGTTTGGGAGGCCAACCATATAATAACAATTGTGTATGTTTCTAATAGCAGTGAATAGGATTAGATCAATATTAAACAAGGCGGTTCTCGAACGGCGCGTCTCGCCTGTTCATCAAAAGTGACTTGAAAGAAATGATGATGAAACATATGATACAATGTAGCACTGTCACAGAGGTATGCATTGTAGTTAATGCAAGGGATATAATACCTTGAAAAATTTAATCAACAAAAAGAACACACCAACCCCCTTCCCTACACCAAATCACATCAAGATAGGCCTTACAGATCTTATTTGACCCCAGATGACCTCTGATGACCTTGAAAATTTAATCAGCAAAAAGAACACACCAACCCCCTTCCCTACACCAAATCACATCAAGATAGGCCTTACAGATCTTATTTGACCCCAGATGACCTCTGATGACCTTGAAAATTTAATCAGCAAAAAGAACACACCAACCCCCTTCCCTCCACCAAATCACATCAAGATAGGCCTTACGGATCTTATTTGACCCCAGATGACCTCGAAAAATTAATCAACAAAAAGAACACACCATCCCTCTTCCGTCCACCAAATCCCATCAAGATAGGCCTTACGGATCTTATTTGACCCCAGATGACCTTGAATGACCTCCGATGACCTTGAAAATTTAAACAGCACAAAGAATACACCACCCCCCTTCCCTCCACCAAATCCAATCAAGATAGGCCTTACTGATCTATTTGACCCCATATTTGACCCCCGATGACCCCGAAAAATTAATCAACCAAAAGAACACACCACCCCCCACCACCCCCCTTCCCTCCACCAAATCCCATCAAGATAGGCCTTACTGATCTATTTGACCCCCGATGACCCCGAAAAATTAATCAACAAAAAGAACACACCATCCCTCTTCCGTCCACCAAATCCCATCAAGATAGGCCTTACTGATCTATTTGACCCCATATTTGACCCCCAATGACCCCAACAAATTAATCAACAAAAAGAACACACCATCCCTCTTCCGTCCACCAAATCCCATCAAGATGGGCCTTACTGATCTATTTGACCCCATATTTGACCCCCGATGACCCCGAAAAAATAATCAACAAAAAGAACACCCCATCCCTCTTCCGTCCACCAAATCCCATCAAGATAGGCCTTACTGATCTATTTGACCCCATATTTGACCCCGATGACCCCGAAAAATTAATCAACAAAAAGAACACACCATCCCTCTTCCGTCCACCAAATCCCATCAAGATAGGCCTTACTGATCTATTTGACCCCATATTTGACCCCCGATGACCCCGAAAAATTAATCAACAAAAAGAACACACCATCCCTCTTCCGTCCACCAAATCCCATCAAGATAGGCCTTACTGATCTATTTGACCCCATATTTGACCCCCGATGACCCCGAAAAAATAATCAACAAAAAGAACACCCCATCCCTCTTCCGTCCACCAAATCCCATCAAGATAGGCCTTACTGATCTATTTGACCCCCGATGACCCCGAAAAATTAATCAACAAAAAGAACACACCATCCCTCTTCCGTCCACCAAATCCCATCAAGATAGGCCTTACTGATCTATTTGACCCCATATTTGACCCCCGATGACCCCGAAAAATTAATCAACAAAAAGAACACACCACCCCCCATCAAGATAGGCCTTACTGATCTATTTGACCCCATATTTGACCCCCGATGACCCCGAAAAAATAATCAACAAAAAGAACACCCCATCCCTCTTCCGTCCACCAAATCCCATCAAGATAGGCCTTACTGATCTATTTGACCCCATATTTGACCCCCGATGACCCCGAAAAATTAATCAACAAAAAGAACACACCATCCCTCTTCCGTCCACCAAATCCCATCAAGATAGGCCTTACTGATCTATTTGACCCCATATTTGACCCCCGATGACCCCGAAAAATTAATCAACAAAAAGAACACACCACCCCCCTTCCCTCCACCAAATCCCATCAAGATAGGCCTTACTGATCTATTTGACCCCATATTTGACCCCCAATGACCCCGAAAAATTAATCAACAAAAAGAACACACCACCCCCCTTCCCTCCACCAAATCCCATCAAGATAGGCCTTACTGATCTATTTGACCCCATATTTGACCCCCAATGACCCCGAAAAATTAATCAACAAAAAGAACACACCATCCCTCTTCCGTCCACCAAATCCCATCAAGATAGGCCTTACTGATCTATTTGACCCCATATTTGACCCCCGATGACCCCGAAAAATTAATCAACAAAAAGAACACCCCCTTCCCTCCACCAAATCCCATCAAGATAGGCCTTACTGATCTATTTGACCCCATATTTGACCCTGATGACCCTGAAAAATTAAGAACAAAAAGAACACACCATCCCCCTTCCCTCCACCAAATCCAATCAAGATAGGCCTTATGGATCTTATTTGACCCCTGATGACCTTGAATGACCTCTGATGACCTTGAAAATTTATTCAGCAAAAAGAACACACCACTCCCCTTCCCTCCACCAAATCTCATCAATATAGGCCTTACTGATCTATTTGATCCCATATTTGACCCCGATGACCTCTGGTGACCTTGAAAATTTAATCAGCAAAAAGAACACACCACCCCCTTACCTCCACCAAATCCCATCAAGATAGGCCTTACTGATCTATTTGACCCCATATTTGACCCCCGATGACCTTGAAAATTTAATCAGCAAAAGAACACACCACCCCCTTCCCTCCACCAAATCCCATCAAGATCGGCCTTACGGAACTTATTTGACCCCATATTTGACCCCGATGACCTTGAATGACCTCCAATGACCTTGAAAATCTAATCAGCAAAAGAACACCCCACCCCCTACCCTGACATCAAGTCCCATCAAGATAGGCCTTACGGATCTCTAGATATCGCGTCACAACGCGTCTCAAAAGTTTTAAGCATATTTGACCCCGATGACCTTGTATGACCCCCGATGACCTTGAAAAATCAATCAGCAACAGAACGGACCACCCCCTTCCCTCCACCAAGTCCCATCACGATAGGCCTTACGGATCTCCAGATATCGCGTCACAAAGGTATTTCTTAGCACACGGCGGACGGCATACGGCGGACGCCGGACAGAAATAGTGATAACATAGTCTCTTTCTGATTACATCAGGCGAGACAAAAAGCACTTTTAAGTGCTTTTTTTCTACAGTCTATTATAAAAAAAATACAATTTAAAAAAACCACCAAAACATTATTTTTCATGTTGTTATGTTGAAGAAAAAAATTCTCCACAAATATGTTTTGATTTTTATCATCCCCAAAGGCAATTCTGTATGTAACAAATTAAACTTTGTTCTATTCAAACAAAAAAAGTTGATTTTTGTGTGAAACATTGGATTACTGTAAAAGTGATAATTTATTATGCGCTTTGCAGATTTTCAATTGTTTTGCGTGTTTTTAAATTCCTGATTTGTAGCTTCATCGCATATACTTATAAACAAAAGAAATATATTCATATGTTATTATATTCGCTGTAGCTGGTTCAAGCACAAAAAGCCCAACGTACACTTTTTACTGTATACCATGAACATAATTACTGGATACTTGGGAGTGTTCATTCTTTCTAGGTGACCCAACATGAGTAAATTAGGCACAATGCTGTAGTAGCTTATTTGATTTAAGAGCACAAATGTGGGACATGGTCAGAATATGTCAAATTCATAAAAAGTCTCATTTCTGATCTTTGATTCATCATCTAGCTAACCAAAGACTCAAATTCATGGAAATAAATAATTAAACTAAACTTTGAGGTATTTAATTTTCATTTACTCCATTGATTTGTTAACAAAATCCAAACTTTAAATGCCCATAGTTTGGTTTGGAATGTGATATTTAATTTGGTACCAAAATGTCCCTTAACAGATATAATATCATGATATAAATATAAATAACTCAATATTCATATTTCCCTCATTGTGCGTCATTTACTCACGTTAGGTCACATTTGAGATTCTAAAATAAATGTTTTTCCCCACATTGCACCTACCTCATCATATTCACAGCATTTTCTGGCATAGTTACTTGCTACTTCTAGATGTCCATTCTTCATGTGGTATTGAGCTAGGAATTTGTACGCCATGCACTGATCTTCTATATCACCAGTCTGATAAATCAATGAGATATATATACAACATTTGAAACTGCAGGTGTCATTGTTTATAGGTGCAGAGAACAGAGCAAAAGACCTATATGAAAAAGTTCTGATAACACTTGGCAATATGTGATGCGATCTGTGAAAACCCGTCAGATGTCGTAAAATGTGAACTAGGGATTATGGGTAAAATTAAAATTCAAAACAATTTTTTTATTTTTTTTGACGGGGGAGATGACGAGCCCGTCATTTGAAACGACGTTTCTAAGTCGTAACCTTTTCACAAACCCCTAAAATTGCATTTGCTAATAACTTGCATTAATCATCTTCTGAAGCGATTTTGTTGTAAAATGTAATTGATATTGTTATAATATGAAGGTAAGAGGACACAGTAAGTTATTTCAGCTATTTGGATGCCATTTAGTAATATACTAAGCTATTTGGATGCTATTTTGTATTATATTATATGATTTAGTAATATACTGAGTCACTGAGTCCACGGCCATGGCACGGCCTCTTTGTTCCGTGTTGCCTTGGCTCTCGCAATTAGCCCAATGATTATGGCGAACCCTAGGCTACATCCCCCAGTCATCAATATTACCGTACGGACGCTAAAGCTGTACAAATATCGGAGCCTGCAAGATAGCGACATAAGAGGGCGGCTGAGAGTTACAGTCTAGGTGAACCCTTCAATATGATTAGCCCAATGATATGGCAACAACCCCTTGAGGACGGGGATCATACATCGTACAAAATATCGGGACCAGATTTAGTTTACGAATCACATTTACACACAAAATACACAGAATGTGACCATTTGAAGACTATAATAAGTTGCCTGACTGTTAAATGTAACTAAGGATTACTATGGGAACATAAAAAGATGAGATTATAAAGTTGAAGTACGCGATCTAATCAGTCAACTTTTTAATAAGCTTATTTTCCCCTATGCTTTCGTGTGTTCAGGCTGACACAGAATGCATACAGGCCTGATTGCACTGGGCTACATGTAGAGGGTAAGCTTTAGAATATGTGACGAACCGAAAACGGTGTTCCGTTTCATTATATTAGTATTTCGTTTACTGGATAAGTTTCCCCAGAGTAAAAATACTGTCCTACATATACTTACTTTATAGTCAAAAGAGGCCCATTATGTTTTCTAAACCATAATGAAATTGTTTACCTTTTCAAACCAAAGGGAGTGTTCATTATAAATATTTATTATTTATGGGGGTGGGGGTTATAACATCATAATACTTTCTCTGTCATGACAAAGGCAAAAAGGTCTCAGAATTCCACAACATTCATCAAAATTATTCAGTGGATTGTCCAAATGAATTTATTATTTATGGGGGGTGGTTGGAAAAAATGGAGGGAGGATCAGAAAGAAATTCTTCGTTATTTATGGAGGGGGGGGGGGGGGGGGGTTATTACATCATAATACTTTCTCTGTCATGACAAAGGCAAAAAGGTCTCAGAATTCCACAACATTCATCAACATTATTCAGTGGATTGTCCAAATGAATTTATTATTTAGGGGGGGGGGGGGGTTGGAAAAAATGGAGGGAGGATCAGAAAGAAATGCTTCGTGAGCAGTCAAATCTACTATTGCTTGATTAATTGGATATACAGGGGGATCAAGAAAAAAAATCAACGAAAAAGGGGGATCAAGACAAAAAATAACGCTGTTTGGGGTGATCAAGAAACAAATATGTCCAAAGCTCAAATATTTCCAACCTCCACCACCAGAGTATTTATGAACACTCCCTAAGAATAACATATGTGTAAGTTACTTTGTGTGAACAAATAAAGCCAATCATATTTTCCAGTTAAAAAACACTTTTGAATCCCTTAGAGTTAAATTGTTAGGAAACATAGTAGCAACGCTGTTTGTTAATGTCTGTTCTTGAACTTTCAACAGTCTTCTATCTCCCCCGTCCAGTTTTTTTTAAATACCTTGTTTTAATTTTTTTTATTTTAGATTTTTTTAAAGAAAATTAATTTCCAATACTTTGTGTCATCATCTTTTATGAAATTTAACCTTCAAAAACTTACTTAAGTCACTTTTATTATTAACCTTATAATGTTATTCTATTGAATTATGTATCTTTTTTGGCCTGTTTTCATGATTTCTTGTTTTGTAGCTTTTTATGACATCACAATCATCAATCACTCATAACTTTTTTTGTAGTGATCGTAGAAAAATGACCGAAACAGTTCTGTAATCAGCACAGTTTTAGCTGTCTTATGATATAAATATCTCAAATATAAAAAATGCCACCATGTGGCGGGTTTTCACAGATCGCATCACATATTTGAAGGCCATTGATTCAGTATATCATGAGACTGTCTCTCAATCTATACACTGGATGGACTTAACACTTTCCACACGGCAGGCGAGCAGACGACATTCCAAAATTTCACAAAATGTTTCAAAATGTCAACATAATTGAATTTCATTACCATATTTAGAATCACCATGAGAAATGCATTGACATAAGTTCCAACATGCCCAGTATTGAGTCAGTAATCCTTGCTTTAGACTTTGACAATTGTGAAAGGTTTCTGAAAAATCTGTTTTGTGTATGGTAAAAATAATGGTCGCATGGAAAGTGTTAAGCTATATGTTAAGTTATATTTCCATGTAAAGATGTTTTTGTGCATTTTGACATCAAAGATATTTTTTGGAGTTGTTATATTCGCACATGACAATGCTTCCCACCCAGCTCCCTACTGGGACAACGTTAAAAGCAATATTTCTGTGTGCTATATTATTTGCTGTGGATCTTTAGTGTGTGAAAAGCTTGAAAACAAAACCACCAGGAACATTTGGCTATGAGTGTATTATCTAAATTGACTGACTTTAACACTTTCCAAGTGGCAGGCATCTGCAGACAACATTCCAAAATTTCACAAAATTTCAAAATTATTGAATGTCATTGCCATATTTGGAATCACCATGAGAAATACATTGAAATAAGTACAAACATGCCTAGTATTGGTTTAGTAAGTCTTGAGATAGATGTTGAAAGTTGGAAAAGGTTTCTGAAAATGTGTTTTATAATCATGGTTAAACTAATAGCCGCATGGAAAGTGTTAAGTCAGCCATGTTGGATAGAAATATGTGGAAGGCTATTGGGGTTCAAGGAAAACACCCACAAGTCAGCGAACCGAGTCATTAGTCCCCATATTGAATGGGATAAGTGGATCATATCTTTTGATTGTTATTAGAAACACTGAAACACAGGCGATATAAATTGATTGCTATAGAGGACATGATTGATCAATGTATGTGTTGCCTTGATTAAAAGGTTTCTTAAAAAAGAAAAACATGTTGTGGGGCCTTTCTAAACCTGTCATGAACATGTGTTAGTGTTCTTATAAAAAAAACTTTTGTTTTAAAATTTACACTTCTGCACTTTTAATGAAATACATTTTTTTAATACCTTATAATAATCGATGATAAGGAAAATATGTTGACATAAAGCAACAAAATGTGGGCAAAATGTAAAAAGAAGAGAAAAAGGAATATTGCATTTAACATTCGATGTTTTTGGCTGATAACAGGATCAAATCACACTTAACATCATCTTCTTCTTTCTGAGATTTTTTTTTTATTAACTCTTTTAGTCTTATCAAGTATAGCTTCTTAATATTGATGCAAATCTCAAGCCATTTTCCTTGCTTCTTTTACCATGTCAAACTTACCCCCATAGCTTCAGCTTGCTCTACATATTTAGTGTAGAATGAAGCAGCTTTCTCATCTTCATTTAAATTCTCATGAAGCCTGTATGAATAACAATGAGGATTAGTGTGGTCATGTAAGTATACTGTAAGGCTAAGGTAAAAAGACCTGTTCTACAGGCCCGATTGACCTATTTGTCATGATTTTTTTAACAAATTCAATTTCAAATTTATGAAAATCTTTTGAATTGTTTTGAAAATTTGAATGAGAAATTGTTGAGAAAAGTTATTTTGAATTTTTTTTTTTAAAATTGAAAAATTCAAACATTGCTCAAATTAATTTTCATGACAATTTTGAAGATTTTGTTTTTACCAGAGAAGTCTGAAACTGGTAGAGGGTATTTTGTTGTTGCCTAATACAGAGTATTAGCGAGCCACTCACCCATAGATCCATTATTCCAATCATTTGAAAACTGTGAAGTAGTGAATAAATGACAACCCCCTTTGAACCTCATATCATGCCAGTAGGCTGGAGTATCATTACTGGAGTGACTCCAACTAAAGTCATCATCATAATATTTTGGACATAATTCAAAATAACCCTAACCCTGACAATCCAACCAAATCCAACAGAAGTACCACGCTGGTGCACCCATTCCCCAGTCATCTCATTGCGCATTCATGAAAAGGTACATTTCGAGGGTTGAGCGCAAGAAGGCCGAAACTCAATTTTTGGGCAAATTGATATTTTGGTACAAAAATAATCCATATAACCTAGATTTTCAGAACTATAAAGAGATAACTCATAAACCACTCTTAATTTGACTAAAATTAGAGTTATAAGTTGGGTGCTACAGTGTATTGTAATGAGTCCCAAATATTTAAAAGTCGATTATCTCAAAATAGCATTTCTTGAGCCTTCTGGCGCTCAACCCTCGATATAGGCTCAGAAAAGTTATTTTTGGGAGCATGACCCCTGTAGCGTGATGCACGATCACCTGGACTTCAGCTGCCCCCTGTTGGCTTTATTGCTACAATCCCCCCCCCCCCCTCAACCCCGAATGGGTTGGGGTTATGCAAGCGTAATGTTGCATGAATGCGGAAATCATTTCTTACGTATGATAAGAATGGAATCCAAACTTACCCTAAAATGTAACCAAAGATACATGTGAATGTGTATGTAATTATGCCAAAAGGCTTATGAGGAAGGACCACTTTATCATTATGACTTTGTCTTACTTACTTTGCCAGCTTTGCGAGTGCTGTTCCCTCTATGTCTCCCACTGAATATGCCCTCCAGTAACACTTCTTGGACTCTTGTATCTTCTCCAGTTTCTCGTAACTCTCGCCCAGCGCCACCAGCATCCTTGAATCATTAGGTCTGTGGAAAATAGCCATATTAGTGATGACAGACCAGTGATTTGAATAGAGTACAATTAAGTGAAGGTAATTCATATTCAGACATGGATTTCAATAAAATACTAATCTACATCCCAGAGTATGAATGCATTGCACAGTTTGTGTGTATAGACCATTTCAAATTGAGAATTGAAATACAGTTCATGTGGAGTAGGTTTTCTGACAAGACGAAATGCACAGAATAGGATTGCAGAAGATAATCCCAAATTGTTATCTTTATTTACCTTTCGGGCTAAAATTGTGGCTTTAGAAGTGAGTGATGACATATGTGCACTTCGCCCAAAATATTTTCCTCATGGATATAGATACATTTCTGTATGTGGCTGTTTGTTATTCTTAAAGGGAGCTGAACGCTAGCATTTTTCTTAGATCGCTTGAGAACAAACACCAGCACATTATAAGCACAGATGGAATATCAGCTTCAGTCAATAGAATAAGCTCTGACGTCACATTCATGCTTCAAGTGGCATTAAGTATACAGCATTTGACATGTAGAACCACAAAAGATAGTGACCCAATGATGTGATATTTGAAGATGTGCTGAATTGTTAGCTGAATTCAACATACTCACTTTTGATGGCTTCAAAAAACTCCTATTCCACAAAATCTGATTTGGAAGGTTTACAGAAAGAGTGCAAGTATGGGCAAAAACGGGGTAAAAACAATAGTTTTGTTGTCCTCACACTTACTTCCTCAGAGCAGGCTGTAAACCTCATATCTTTACTTTTGTGTTAACAAGTTAAATTTTGGCGCAATGCACATGCTTTCTAGACTACGATACACAACAAAAAGTGGCTCAATTTTCCATGCTGGCAAACCGTGGCACAGATTATTTGGTTGCGGCGCACAAGTCAAAAGCAGCCCAATGATATGGTTTAGTCGCGGTATCAGCAACACCGCTTCTTTAAAAACAATTGCCAAATGCTAAAAATTAGCCATACAAATGCAACCCAATGTTATAGATTGCCTATACATACATACCTGAGTTGCTGGGCTTGTCTGTAGTAGTAGAGAGCATAGAATGGCATACGAAGTAGCTCATAGGTCTGACCTAGACCATACCAGGCACGGAAATCACGCTTGTTTACCTCTGAACAAAAACAACCAAAAATCAACAGATTCAGAAATCAAGGACTACATACTAGCAGGGTTTGTTAAGTTAGTTTTGTGGAATCAAGGCAAGATCTAAATACAAGAGAAGCCATAACATTTTAAGCCAACACTCTGTTCACTTTGATTAGCCATTTTGAAAACAATGATGAGGTATATATTGTAAATGGCTGCCAGATGCATTGTATAGTAGCAAGTTTATTTTTTGACCCCTTGATATTAAATAGAAATACCTTGGAGCAACCATTACATTTCAATAGCTGCTGAATGTTTAGACCATGCACATAACACATCCCTGCAAAGTGCAGTCATTACAAATAGGCCTGACCATTATCTATCTTACCTATTGCCTGTCTATAGGCCTCAATAGCCGCCGGTGTATTCTTCATTTCCATGTATTCATGACCCATAAGCGTCCATGCTGATAAGTAGTGAGGATTCAATTTCAACGCCCTCTGGAAGTACAATACCGCCTTCTCGTGCTGAGCACGCAGTGAGTAATAATTACCTGGTAGTAGAAAATAGATAAGTAACGGGTTAGTTTAGTTATAATTGCTTGAGGTAACAGCCTGATGGCACATATCCTTCTGGCCACCGCCAGACACACACGGGTGCACCCCGATCAGCTCACTGAGTATGCTTGAACACACACACAAATCTGGGAACCAATCAGAGCGGTAGGCCAAGCTTACGTGTTGCTCACCACGAATGTCCGTTTGACCATCTTGAGAGGTCGGTTGACCTTGCACACTTTGACCTCAACCTACTGTGACATGCCTCCATTTCTTCTTGTAAAAGGCTTGTACTAACATCACTTGTGTTCCCCTGGCCACTGGCATACCCATCTAATGCATTTCATACATGTTCCTGAGCTTTATTTGGTCAGTTGTAACACTTCATTGAATTGCATGCAAATATTCATTTCAATTAATCTGAACCAGCAGGTAGTTAGTTGCAGAGCAAAAAATTGTATTTTACAACTGTCTGTGTGAACTATATTGTCAAAACTTACCTATAACACAGCATGTCTCAACCCTGTACTTGTCTACATCACATACATGATGAGCTAAATGGCTCAACTCTGCTTTCATTTCCTGGGTAAATAAACATAGCAAGGTAGGGTGTCATAAAGCAAGGTTGAAACCAAAATCAACTTTCACAAACATTTGCATTAATTTTGTTGTATTTAGAGGCATTTTGATAATGTGATAACAAAATCTTGTCTCCATTACAGACGTCAAGGATGCCCCTTAAGTTGTTACATTTTCATAATTTGCGCGGAGGTCTTGGCCATTGCAATCCGTAAAAATAAGTGTATTAAAGGTATTAATATTAAGGGGAATGAGGCTGTTAAGTTAACACAATATGCAGATGATACCACTCTTATCTTGGATGGCTCAAGGGATTCCCTCGTGCAATCCCTTAAGGTTCTTAAATCCTTCAGCAAAATATCTGGTTTAAGTGTAAATTATTCTAAATCATCTGTTCTAAAGATAGGTTCTTTAAAGAATGATGAGACCATATTACATCCAGATGCTAATCTAATCTGGTCTAAGGGCCCTGTCAAATTCTTGGGAGTGAATATTTCTCTGAACAAACAACTACTTTTTGAGTTAAATTATGAGGTCCAGTTTCAGAAATTAAGCAAAATCTTAAACATTTGGTTACAAAGGGGTCTTACCCCTATTGGAAGAGTGTTAGTTATTAAATCTTTAGCTATTTCTCAGCTCACATATTTATTATCTGTTCTACCAAATCCTCCTGATTCATTTTTGAAAAAAAATTGAAAAGGTGTTTTTCAAATTTATTTGGAATGGTACACAAGACAAAATAAACAGGGATACCATGTACAATAAAGTTGACGAAGGTGGTTTGAACATGACTAACATCTATGATTATAAAGATGCTATTAAAATATCATGGGTTAAAAGGTTTGTTGACCCTAATAATGAGGGCAAGTGGAAGATTTTGTTTGATAATGAAATTAAGAAAATTGGTGGTGATTGGATTTGGCAATGTGAGCCAGCTAACGTGTATGATCTAAATGTAAATAAAATTAGCAACAGTTTTTTGAAAGATATTTTGAAAGGATGGTTGAAGTTACGTAAAAAGTACGAGATTGTTGATAAAATTATATGGTATAATTCCAAAATTAAGATTGGTAAAAAAACAGTCTTTTATAGTAGCTGGAGTAACAGTAATATTAATTTTGTATCAGATTTAATTGAATCCGATCATTTGATGAGTTTCATGGAATTCAAGGAGAAGTACCATGCTGTGAAAACTAATTTTGTTGAATATTTTGGAATTGTTCAATGTATCAAAAAGAATTTAAAGGAGTCATGTTCTAAGTTATTTACTTTGACTGGTAATTATGAAAGGAAGGAACAGCTGATGACGGATATTTTATTAACAAAAAGAGTCTGTAAATTTGCCTTTGAAAAGATGAGGAAGCATGTAATACCAAATGCGAAGCAGTACTGGGAAGGCAAGGCTCAATTTGATATTGATTTGTCACAGCCAATTAATGACTGGAAGGAAGTGTACTCTTTAGCCTTTAAATGCTGTATGGACTCATATACAAGATATTTCCAGTTTCGTTATATTCATAATATTCTACCAACAAACTATTTCTTGTTTAGAATTGGTTTAATAGAAACTGATACATGTAGTTTCTGCAAAGTGAATAGAGAGACAGTAAAACATCTCATGTGGGAGTGTAATGTAACAAAAGATTTTTGGAACAATCTTAGTGCATGGATGAATACTGGGCTAAATATCTTTTTCAATGTGAACTATCAGAATATATGTCTTGGCTTATTTAATGAAGATTTCGACTTTTTCAAAAATATTATTATTCTTTTGGCAAAACGTTATATTTACAGATGCAGAGTTGAAGAAAAGAAACTTAGTATTTATGTCTTTAAAGCATTGGTGAAAATGTCCGAAAAATCTGAGAAAGTGATTGCAGAACGGAATGATAAAATGGCATCCCATAACAAAAGATGGGGGATTTTGACATTGTTTTCATAATATTGTTTTCATAATGTTTTCTTTAAAAAAAATAGCATTATGTGCCTATATAGTAAAACTTTGTCTGGCACTTGTGGCGTCTGAATGTTGATGCCTTGTCTGTATTTGATGTATTTTTTGTAGTGTTATTTTTGTATTTTGTTAATTTATTGTTGTATGTTATAAAATAAAAAAGTCCCTATAAACGGGCTGGAAAGAGAAAAAAGACTTTAAAGAAAGATGATGGCTTTAATGATGGTTTTAAAGCAAGTCTCGAAATGGTCATATTGTTATATTTCAAAAATAAAAAGGCCGTTCTACCTTCATGTAAATATTCTTAACAAGAAACTTAATGTATAGACTTTTACATTATAGATATTAAAGAAGCTTTGTGTCACGATAAAGGCTTATTATGAGGCTATTTGTAATTACATAAATATGAATGCAATACTCAAAATGTAAAATTCAGCTTCCTGCGCAACTAACTTTGAAAATGAGAAAACAAAAATTTGCATTTTATTTTGCAAATAAAATACATTTTTTGAAATTAGGTCACTATTATTTAAGCCCTTATTACAATCTAAAAACTGTATTAAAATATATAAAAGGGTATGCTTTTGAATTACCCAAAAGTGTTTTAATTGTGTCATGCTTGGTCATTTGACCGTAGAAAGCAGAGACTTTTTGATCTACGGACACTGGTTAGCCTACCTTAACATACAGCAGATTAGAGTAGGTGTCCATGTTTTCCAAACGATATGGATCTACTTTCTGAAGCTGGGCAAACAGTTCTACTGCCCTGTCAACATCTGAAATGCATCAACAATCAAACGAGGCATGATAAATAAAGCATGTTAACAAACATAAATAATGCATGCTTCTTATTAGAATAATAAAATAACAATTTTCATTGCATTCAGCAGTAACTTTTGGTAGGTGTAGGCAATGAAGGAAAAGGGGGTACTCACTCATATTGAAAGTTAATATGGGGATGTGCTGCGCTTAAGACCCCTCCCCCCATTATTCACACCTTCTTCATCAGTTTTCTAAGGGTATACTTCACACATCACCCACTCATATCTTTCACACCTCGAGCAATCACTAGTCCGCCATAAACCATACTCAGGGTCAACATTTTGCTATTTTTCAATCAATTTTGAGTGAAATTCAGCATTTTCCAGTCTTTTTAATAAGATTGGCTCACAAGAACCTGTTTGCTTTTTCAGCTCACAAGACAACCCCCCCCCCTCCCCATTTCAACACCAAAATCAGTTTGATTGGGTACCATTTCAGCCAATGGTCGTTCTCTTAGATCGACCCCCATGTCCATTGTTAATCAGTTCACCTTCTCACCACTGATGAAAATTGGTGCCACAACGTCCTTCTTTATTGATTCGCTGCTGTAAAAATGCTTCGCCTTATTTGGAGCTGATCAAACTATAGATGAGTGATGGCGATTCCTACCGTTCCAAGTAACCTACCTCTAACATTGTGATGAGCAACTGCAATCTGAGATATGATATAAGTACTTGTACTGAAACCACTCTCACTTAGACTGGTGTATCTCTTTAGGGCCTCTTCGTTTAATTGTAACTCTAGATGGGTATGAGCGATGAAGAATTCCTTCATCCAGTGGTCTGGTAATGACAGACAACTTAACTGAAAACCAAAAAAATACACCAGAAGGTTTACAGATAGATGGAGTCATATGGTTGTCAGAACAACATAAATACATGACCGCCACTCACTACCATTGCTGCCATATATTCCACACACAAAAAGTATACACTCAGCATACATATGGAGTGAAGTTACACGTACAATATCCAAGAACAATATGCAATGGGCAGTGATGTGGTAGTCATCTCACCTTGCACCAGTGATGGAGTATTCAAGACCGTCAAAAAAGGGTTTGAAGGACTTGGACTAGAGAGGTAAGGACTCGGGACTTGGACTCATGGCACAATCGCATGGCACAACCGCATGCCACAACGCAGCACAGTTTCATGCGAAAGGGCTTGCATTGCATTTTTATAAAGTGTGGAATGTCACAATAACAAATCATGTTGGATTTTGTTTTTGGGGGCCAGTGCAACTTACAGAGTTAAGTATTCTTTGGGTCAAACAATGAAAAAAAATGGGGACAGGGTATGTCGGAGTAGGAACCCAAGTAAATATTCATCATGCCATGGGATGTGTACTCCCCAAAACAACTTTTCTGAGACTAAACCTTTCTTAAGAGCATAATGAGACGGACTGTGAGAACACCAACACATTGCTGCTGTTTGCATTTTGTTGGATTTGGCATGGGTTAAAAAGGCTTTTATGTGCAATAGCTTCAACCAACTGGCTTCAACGATAAATGATCCAGTTTGATTGAAACCACATTATACAGGTATTCTTTGATTTTATCCTTTGGTTTAAAAAATGGTTATGTCTACTACAAATAAGCCTGCTGAAGGGAATTCAAAGCATGAGTGAACAAAGACTCCTACATGAACTTTTCAACAGTTTAAATATTTCAAGTGAGAAGAGATTATTTAGACAGACCACCCTAATCCACAAATCTGAATAAAATAATGACATACCTTTTCCTTGTCTGTGACAAGTGTAGATAGCTCTACCCATGCTCCCCAGTGCAATGGTGCTTTGTTTATGGCTTCCACCAAGACACTCTCTGCTTCTTTACTCAATTCAAGCTTTTTCAAGACAACACCATACCTGGTACAGGATATGAGTGGGAAAGAAGATTATTTACTGTTTCTCTCAAGACAAAACATCTGTCTTACATTTTTATTAAAGACATATTATGTGATCTTTTTTATGGAATGCCCTCTATCTGTGATTTTCCCCTTAAAGTGCAATTTTTTATCAAATTACATTTATAACCATGAAACTTATCTATAAATAAGATATTTTGTAATAAGTTGTCGGGTTAACACAACAGTTTATTTTCTGAGTGTTTTTTCATTCGTAAAAACCTTGTTAACACAAACTCTGTTACCACAAAGTGTTATTTTTAAAAGTCCCTTATATTTTACCATTATAATATGAATAAATAACACAAATTTCTGTTAACACAAACTAAAATGTGAGGCCCAGGCAACTTTGTGTTAACGCGGTTCCACTGTATTACATTTGTACTCACAGGTACAGGCAGTATCCGTCTAATTCTTCTTTCTCATGTTTTTTGCAAAGTTCTATGCGTAAACCCTTGAGGGAATCATTCATGATAGTCTTGTACTGTATGGGTCCCATGAGGTCCGTAATCTCATCATACTTCTTCTTCTCACCAGCCTGAAGAGATGAGGAGGAGGAGGAGGGATAAGAGATACAACGTAAAGTGAGAAGAAATTATAATTTTTATTTGTTGGGAGTGACTTTCCTTCCTTCTCTAAAATGTTCCATTTATTTAACAATTATCCTCACCAAGCTGGCATGTTTATTTTGAATTTCAAAGCTGTGCTGTTATCTGATTTTGGCAGGAAGATTATACAATTGTTCTGAAAAGGACACAAGTTTGATTCCATCGAACAGTCTGTTCATTATGTGACACCATTTGTTGTTAACATACAAGTCAGAAATATATTCATGGGAAACTAAGGAAATATCATAAAATATGTATACTTACCAAATAGCGTGAATAGATGTGCAAGAAATATGTTTTCAAGCTTGTACATTTCTCTGCAGAAAATGCTGCTCTGTCATACTCCCTCAGGTCAAAGTAGGCCTTGGCTAACAGGTACTTGTCATATTCTTGAATGAAATCCTAGCCATTTATAAATGAGAAATAAGAATATATCAATTTTTGGTTTAGAAGTTTGTAAACATAAAAAAATAGTTATAAATAACAAATAAATTATAGACCAAAGTAACATCCAAACTGTTATGTTGCTGTTGGTTTTTAACCCATTCATATGAGCCATTTGCTGGTCATGGAATGCAGTAGCACTATGCTTCCTATCATTGCTAGCTAAAAATCTATATTTGAATGATGACAGTGAGTCCCTGATGATAAGTGAGAATGACGATGGCAAGACAAAGTCTCCCGTCTATTGACACTATTTTGCAAGGGTCCCGAGTTTGTTGGGATGGAATATCGAATGCCAAACTCGCGTCTACCAAAACAGCTACTCTTTGGAAGCTGTCATCCGGTAAAAGATTGAAACAGTTCTAAGACAAGTCTATAAATGGCTCTGAAGAATCTTTGCATCTCTAAAACGGGTCGGTACCCAGGTACAGAATTACCCGTACATCCACAGCCCTCATCTCTAATGATTCATGGGAAACATTACCATTGTTCATCAAAGGTTGCAAGTATCCATTCTTACAAGTTTTGTGAGAAATATCTATTGATTCACCTCAATCAAATAGTCTGCTGGCAAGAATACAGAATGGTTTGTTGGATTCCCATCAAATTTCTGACCCAGAGTTACAAAATTACCAAGTATAGTGGCATAGGTTTAAGACTTACTGGTGGTTCTTGCTGCTGTGTTGTTGTGGCTGCTGTTTGAATGGAACCTAATGCACAGGATAATTCTGCACACCTGTGTGAAATGATGAGGGGGGAAGAAAACACACAAAATGTATTAAATACCATATTTTCCCCCAATAGATGCCTCACCCATATGAATGACTGAAGGATTTAGTCAATAAAACTGGGCAACTCAAAATTAAACTGGTGACTAACAATTTTAGTGATGATTGAACTTGAATGATTCGGTAAATATTTTATTGGTTGAAAATGCGCTGTATGTGCAAGGTAATATGGTTAACAAATTTGCAATTGTTAGACAAATAGAAACAATCGGTTATTGATAGTTTGGCAGTGGGAGTCCTGTGCGATTATCTCATCTGTCATTAACACTCACTGGACAACTACTGAGTCTAAGTACAGAGGCTGCCTGAGACTGAGTACGAATAGTAAATTGCAAACATGTAAGCATATATATATAATTACCACAACTGCATGAAATGTCACAATGCAAATGTTTAGTGTAAACTATAGTTTGGCCCGGAGTGACGGCACATGCCGTTTGCTGATGTAAACAACAGTCGCTTACACCGCTTCACGCGATCACTATAGTCAAATTAATAATTGAACGAACAACACGCATGCAGCACAAAGATGATTGATCGCGCCCGATATTATCAGGGTTACGGCTATGCGCGCTTCACGCAATGTACGCAATACGCTGCTTCAAAGTGTTCGTTCAATTAAAAATCCGACTATAGGAACGATCTTGTGTATGGCTGAGTAGAGTGTGAACACTGATGTGTTAAAACGTTTTACTTTGTTGTCAAGTTAGCAAGTCACTTAATAGTTCCGGAGCAAAACCCGGATACCTTTTACAACTGTATGTATAATTAAAATATGCATGTTTCTTTGAACCACATCTCGGTTAATAGTCCGAGTTGAGACTTAAAAATGGCACCAAATTAAAGCTGAGATTTTTTTCTGTTACCAGATTTAAAAAGGATAACATTTGATGTTGACTTGTGTGGAATAAAAGCCGAAATATGTACTACATGTACATGACCGTCACAGTGTCCTGATTGTGTTTTCATACACTAGGAATTGAAGCATTTTAACCAGTCAAGAGCGATATTTTAGTTTTGAACCACCTTAATTTTATGAATGCCTAAAAAATAGAAGAAATTACAGAACATTTGAATGACCGCATGCAGCAGTAGTACATTTCACACAAATGCTATAAAACTAAAACTAAAAAACGCCCTAAAACAGTTAAAAACACTGTTCACAGGAGCTGCTTGTCCCTGTAGTCATCGCCTTCTTGGGTAAATATTATATTATAAACGAAGACACATCTACATCTACATCAATACTCGGCAGAATCCATAAGTCAGGATATTAACGCCAAGGCCCCAGTTTCCTTGGGACAATGTGTGTACAGCCACTGACCGGGATGATCCCCTTCTCTTTACCAAGAAATCTGTGACCTTTTAACGTGCTCGGATTTTTGCTCTTCGGATACACGGAACCACCATTTCCATTGCCATGTGACTTCCGAACCACGAGGCACTTGAGACTAAGTACCTTGCCCAAGGATACATTCATGTTGGACCTAGCGGGGCTCGAACTCACAACCTTTTTGTATTGTGAGACCTGCGTCCTATCCACTAGACCACAGTCCACACAAAACACATCACATGCTCTTACTTTAATTTCATAGTGATACCATTTTAAGGACCGAAATTCGAAAGAATACCAGAGATATAGAACGGTTTCCTCAGGCTTGGTGAAGAATATTTAGTGGTGTGTGGTTTCCTCAGGCTTGGTGAAGAATATTTAGTGGTGTGTGACGTGCTACCTCAAAGGCAAATGACAAAAATACCCAGATTACCGGGGCTACCTTATTCAATAGGGGAAATAGTCTCTGTATCCAGAAAGTCCTAATCAAGAAAGGTATAGGCCTACATAAGTACTCATTTCCCCCCAGAACGGCAGCAGATTGGAACAAACTCGACGAAGCTACAGTGACGAATTTCAACCAGATTCCAGACATGAAGCAAAATGGAACAACGACAGAAATGGACAACAGCGATAAAGCGACGGGATCATCAGGAACCAGCGACTAGTCTAAAGTTAAACCATGGACTTATTAGTAAGTCGGCAATATCCTCAAATAGGTCTTACATACGGAATAAAGCACACAGCAGCTATCATGTTTATAATGCAAATCAACTGCAAAACAATTGCTGCCTTGTACTTTATTATTCTGTATGTAAGACCTATTTGAGGATATTGCCAGTAAGTCCATGGTTAAACCAAAGAATACATGTATGACTATGAGCACCGATTACCATTATCATGCACATTGACCGACATTGACCTCGACGACCCAACAGTTGGTGAAGTACAGTTTATCTGCGCATACCGACTTAACCGAAACAGAAACAGAAACATGAAAAAGAGTTCCGAATTTTGCACCAAAATGAGCTTTAGTTTTTTATTGGGCTACGAATTATTTTCGACTTGGCGCCTCTCAACTTACCATTTCACACTTTGAAGGAGTCCTCTCTCTGTACATTCCTTTATCGCTTGTACTAAGTCACGTTTTACTTCGGGTAAATTCATTGCAAAGGTAATATTTCTGCGAAGCAAATTAAGCTTACTTCAAAATTTCCGCCGCGAAAATCTACCATAAGTTTTTTGACTTTTTATTTGGAGGTATTCCTTTTTTGAAAGGAGCACACGACAACAACTATGGCGGCAGTTTTGGAAAATGATGTTGACAAGCCAGAAGTTCAGGCGGATACAGATGTTGAAAGACGCACAGTCTTCGAATGGGTGTTTGATTATTATTGTCATGTTTTTTGGGAAGAATTTAAGGAACATTTTACAATCGATTCCCGATCTGAAAGACGTCTTCTTGAAGGTATTTCATGAGGCCCGTAAATTAGGGCCTAGCTAGGCAAAATAAGCTTATTGGAAAACACTGAGTGAGTGTGGTGTGTGTAAACGTTGTCATTGACTCATTGTATTGACAAATTGTACAACTTTTAGTTTGGTACATATTTTGCCATTGGTATTGAATTTGAATCCCTCTAGATTGATTTTCTTTGAAATCTCATCTCATTTATTCAAATTATTGTACAGACTTAGACTAGACTCTACTACTGTCTAGACCTTGCAAATTTGGCTTCCACATCAAAGAAAATCATGCCTGGCAGGTAGTCCTTGGTTTGGTACCAAAATCTAGGAATCTAGGATTTTGGTACTTACTCAGGCAAGTGTGTAAGGTGGAAGCTAACCATCTATTGAAACACAGACTTAGGCCTTAGGGCGTGTTCACATTATAGCTTTTTCCTCAACCCGGGTCGAACCCGGATTGATTGATATTTCATTTTCTGTTCACACTAGCGCTATGTATGGTTGAAGTTGTATCCGCATTTGCAAATGGGTTTATTGAACCCAGAAGTTAAAATTATTGTATCAAATGACCTATGACTTAGCTTGTTCATTATGGCGGGTATATAAACAACAAGCAACGGGAAGAATTAGTATGCAAAAACATAATTAAATAATTCGATTCACAGTTATCTTCTGCGCATTTTGACACCTCTTTTGTTGCGCTATGATGTTGTTTGGCGGATTTATGGGCACTTGAGTGGCTTAAAGTCGAATTCTAAAGTTGCAAAAGCTCCTATTCACCCCAATTCCAGAAAGGAACTCGCACAAAGCATCACACACAGACAAAATTAAGACAAAAGACACCAATTTGTTCTGTTTACTTAACCATGACAATTAATGATTGATTAATGATTGATTTATGCCTCCCATCTCTGACCCTTTTGTTTTGTTATTGAAAATTAATGCTGATATTCATTGCAATCGATTTATCCAACACGCGACATACACATCATTTAAAAAAGGCGGGCAAAAATAATGATGATCTTATTCGTTGCTGGAATAGGGGCTTTTGCAACTTTAGAATTCGACTTTAATGCTCGAATCATACTAGCCGGTCGCTGGTCGCAACAGGTCGCGTAGTACTCGCTAGCTCAAAAGTATCTTGGTGCGACCAAAAGTCGCATCGAGCTACTAAATCGCCGGTAGTCGCAGGTATTTTCCGAACACGCAGACGACAACAAACCTGGTAATTGCTGCTGATTGGTTATGCTAATTTCGAAGCAAAATAACCTCCCCCCATTGGTTGAAAAAGTATGGTGTTCATTACGTCATGAGCGACCGATCTTTTGAGTTGAACTGAAGTCAACTGGTGGCGACTGGTCGTTTCCAGTCAAGCGATCTCTTGATCGATGTATCGGGTTTTTTTATATGACGTAAAACTCGTCATAGGAGCGATTTAATCGCAAAGCGACCTTAGTATGTTTTCAGCATAAGCCACTCAAGTGCCCATAAATCCGCCAAACAACATCATAGCGCAACAAAAGAGGTGTCAAAATGCGCAGAAGATAACTGTGAATCGAATTATTTAATTATTTGTTTGCATACTAATTCAGGTTCTGATAAATCTGACCATTTGTAAGTGTTTCGATACTTTATTGGCGCAGTTTACTAGATTTTGGTACCAAGGACTAGCCTGGTGGTACTGTCTCGAGACTGGATCATCATGGATGTCAGTGTTTATTTCCTTCGCGAGATGCTATAAATCAGTGCTTTAGCTTTACACTTTCCGATCACTAGTCTAATGTACTACTACTACGGAATCATTAAAGGGGCACAGAGATTTCTCAAAAAATGAAATTCAACATTTTAACCTTGTTTAGATCGATGATACAAAGAAACCCTCTTGTGTAAGATTTCTTCAAAAGAAATGAGTAAAAATGAAAAATAAAGACAGCAATTCCGAAGGTAAATAGTACCTTTCACTTTTTTTTGTACTTATAGTTAAAAGTCACCACCAATTGAATCAGGGAGGTCATGACCATGCATCATGCAACAAGCCATGAATAGTCTTCAAGGATATTTTGAATAAACATGAAACTAATAAATAAGAAGCCATCTGTGGCCTTTGAGATGAATTTGGGTAGTTTCGATGTGATCTCATCGAAATTAAAACGCTATCAAATCCATGAATTTCACATGAAATACTGCAAATTAAGCTCTATAATTTTAGGTGGTAGTTAGTACGTATATAAGCATTACGTATGTGAAAAACCCAACTTCTGAAAAAATTGAGAGCTCCCTCCATGAATGATCGCTTAGTGCCCCTTTAAGATAGTTTGTCTATTAAATAGTGTTTTTTTACCTTTGGCAAAGGTTAAAGGCACATTAAGTGGTGTTGAAAATTTTAAATGTTTAAAAATTTACTTCAGAATTCAAGATGAACATTAAAAATGGCCATTACTGTTGTTTCTACTAGCAAAAACACAGCAAAACTTGATTAAAACAATATCATCGCTATTTATTGAAAAACGCCCTCTATGCAAATATGGTTCACGTTATGTATCACACGTACTGCAGGGGGATACTGTCGGACGTAAAATGCTTGTCCCGCGGGACGAGCATTTTTTGAATCGACGTTTTCTTGTACATAGAGGGCTGATTTTTCTTAATACTTATAGGTGTAAGTTCATACATGTAATACAATTATAAAAATATACTAATCCCAGTTTTTATCATAATTGAGGGCGCATCCTCCAACACATCTCTTAGTGCCCCTTTAAGGCTTTGGAAGCGTAGGAAAATTGCAATTGAAACTGGATTGGTATTGGTTCCAGCGAAATCAAAACATCAAAATGATTGATCTATAGGCTAAATATCAATTCATCATTTCATGACCCTAAATCGGCAGCGCCTTTCTATAGGCCTACCCACAATCCTTTTTTAGCCACATTCCATGACTAGTTGTGTAAGACAAATCGCTAATGATTTGTTACAGTTTTGTTCAAATTGCAAAAAAACAAAATTCCATCAATTTTCACTGGGTTTTCGCTGGAGAGAGCGGCCATTTATGCTTTTCAATTGTGGCTAAAATACAACACAATGCATCAAAACTACCGAGAATAAACAAAGTGTACTTCACCATAATTTTATTTGGCCTAATGAGGCCACAGTGAGACCATTGCGCCGGCGCATGGTTGAATACCGTCCCCAGTAAAGCAATAATATATGCATGGTGGGATCAAAAGGTAACTTTTCTAAGTATGATATGTTGTCGTGCTCCTATGCTTTTTAATTTTTTATTATGGATCCCTGGTTGTTGATTATCTCAATTTACCAGAGGCTACAAAAGGCCATAGCAAATAGCCTCTGTGCTGCGTGCTTCAAGATTCAATATATCAAGGCACGATCCGGCGAGCTGTCAAATGGTCTCGAAAAAATTACCTTTTTCGAGCTCCCCCTTTATATAGTGCAATCAGTTAGTCCTCCGCCTGCCAAGCGGGCGGCCTGGATTCATTCCCCGGCGTGGGCAACGAAAAAAATCTAATTTTGTGCACCTACGTAAATACTAACATGTAGGCATTATATACCAACTACCATCTGAAACCGTTTACCTTAATTCGCTGTCTACATACCTTATCTATAAAAATAATTCATCGTTTCCGAATTTCATTTTTCTCTGCAAGCAATCTATCAGTGCTCCTTTTAATAAGATTTTATTCCAATTATTACTTTACAAATAAATGTCATCATACATTTCAGGTATTCCTATGTATGGTGTGAGCAGCACTCCTACCCGGCAGATTTTTGCTCACTTCATGTCCCTGCTTTCCCGACTGGCTGATGGAACGGATCACAAAATAGAGTATTCCGACCCGGAAGAGCCTGATACGCCATTGGAGGGGGCGCTTGTCATGTTTGAGGATCTCATGGATATGTTGGATTTTGAACTTGATGAGGATCCACAGGACGTCATAAAGGACATCAAAACACAGGTAATAATGAAATTTGAATTTGGAAAGAATCATATTATTTTTAAACAGTGTTGGCAAAATTGCACATTCATAAAATGTATTGTAGTCTAATGTGTAAACTATAGTTACTTCCAAATTGGCAAGCCTCCTCACAATAGCGAATTAATACAGATGTGGGTTGCGCATAAGGCACGTATTACGCCACAGGACGCACCATGCATCATATGCGTGACGTGTGCGTACGTTTGGATCACTTTTGCGGGCAGAGAGATGAACACATTTTCTCTCCTATTTGGATATGAATAAACTATAGAGCTGAACGGTAAATGACCAAGAATTGGACTTGCCTTGTATGATATATACCCTTGTTAAGTGACCTTCATCATCAAAGGTCAACGAAGGACAGAATCAGTCTCTTAATGGTGACCGTTGTTGCACATGTAATAGAAAATTCAAGGTAATTTTATTTGTAATGCTCCATGCTGAAATCATAAGCAAAGAAGTTCAGCAGTTTCTTTGCTGTGATTGGCGCACCGGCATACCAATTCCAATCATTAACACTGAAGTGTTGGTCCCATTAATTAAGTAGAACTACATAACCCTGACCCAACCAAGGCTACACCTTGTCCCAATTACATGACATGTATCTCTATGTCGTCTGCCTACACAAATTGTTATATATGCACCAGTAGGTCCAATGCCAAATATATCTTGGCTGGAAATGTTCATCATTCTCTATTATTCTTCCAGCATTATATGATCGCACTTTCTAATGATTCAATTGCTTTTTGTTATCTTCCTAGGCTGTATTAGTATGTTGTAGAGCCCATGACTATGCCACTGCTGGGGATGTATATGAGAATCTTTGGGGGAACCGTCAAGACATGACACATAAGGAGAAGGTAATACGATATAAGATTTTTTTTCTCTTCATAAATCAATTTTTTTCTGTGCAAATTTAATATTTAATTTTTAATTTTTCTGGACATATTGATACAAAATTTTGTATTGATAACAGAGCCATAAGCAGGTGGACGGGTGCTATTTCCAGGCCTGCTTCAAAATGAAATAAGCTCCTGTACATCTTATAAAGTCGTGGGCTAATTCAAGTGTCATGTCAGCAAAACCTCCACTGTTAGCAAGTTTGCGGACCACACTAAACTAGTCCACCCAGTGAGTACCACAAAAGGACATCGAGGACATGCAACAAGACATTGATCACCTACAAAACTGGGCGGAAGAGTGGCAGATGAGATACAACGCAGCTAAATGTGGAGTTATGCATATAGGGTATCACAACACTCACCACACCTACCACTTGGGGAACACAGAGTTGAAAGAAACAACAGAAGAAAAAGACCTTGGAGTCCTCATCAACAAGTCACTCAAGGTGTCCTCATAGTGCGCAGCAGCAGCAAAGAAGGGAAACAGAACGTTGGGAATGATCAAGCGGAACTTTGCATACAAAAGCAAAGAGGTTGTATTGAAGCTCTACAAGTCCCTGGTTAGACCCCACCTAGACTATGCAGTACAAGCCTGGGGCTCACACCTAGAGAAGGTCAAGACACAACTTGAGAAAGTTCAAAGACGAATAACCAAATTAATACCAAGCCTCAAACACCTCTCATACGAAGAGCGTCTATCAAAACTGCACTTGACTACATTAAGTACCAGAAGAGAAAGAACCGACCTCATTCAGACGTATAGGATATTAAACCAAATTGACAAGATAGACCCCGATATGATGTTCAAAAAGGCTGAAAACCAGAGGACACTCACAGAAGTTTGCCAAAACAAGATCAAGATTGGACATTCGCAAATACTTCTTCAGCCAGAGAGTGGTGGACAAATGGAACCAACTATCAGAGAGCGCCGTCGAAGCTCCCACACTCCTCTGCTTCAAACAAAATCTCACTAACTTGGGTTTTTAATGGGCAAGCAAGCCTCCTTAACCCTGTCACACTTTAATACTACTACTGTAGGTGACGGTGTGGCCTTCAAGGTATGTTCAAGGTATGTTCAAGGAAACAGGAAAACATTTTTAACATAAACAAAAATTTAAAATTCACCAAACATATTTTGTCTAATTCTTTGTTCCTTTGTTTTTCTTTTTGTTTTTCTTTTTCTCAGGATACAGCCAAAATACTAGGAAGGATCCTGAAGAATGAATCGATGAAATCAGTTGTACCACAGATGTCATGGAAGAATTTCCAGAAACGAACTATTAGTTTTCTACAACAGATATACGAGCAAATCACAAAGAAACAACCTTTCCTGTGTCTGGTAGGTAATTAAATAAGTTATTAATGTTGTGCTATATTTATTCAGTTTCCAAATTGGCGAGAAATATTCTGTTTTTATCCCTTCACTCGCAAAAGTAATCCAAGCATACACCGGCGATTATGTTCACGATTTGGGCCACACGCACAACATGCACAAGTCACACATATGATACACAGTGCGCTTATGGGCCCACATCACATGAGGTTGAGCTCGCTCGCGTAAAGTACGCCTGCTCAACCTCACCCCAAAACGGTGCAGTGGTTATCCGTTGTGCGCAATACGTCATCTCGACCTCAAGGCTCTGATTGGTTGGTGCTCAAACGTGAGACCTGAAAAACTCATGAGCTTTTCCATGCACCATCACGCCCCACTGCGTCAGTGGTTATGGCGCAGCGGGAGCACTGCGTTGGTGGATACGGCGCAGCGTGACGATCGTTAAAAAGGCTTCAGTTTAAATTTGACCAATCAGGTGCTTTGGTGTTGTTGGTTGGCAGTATTTTGTGAGTTCAAGCATGCGTGCGCAGCCTGATCGAAGTGCGCCCACGTATGTCGAACTGTGGCCAGGAGATTATGTGCCGTAGGTACACACTGACTGCCAGCACCGTTAGGTCGCTCCTGCATCACTGGTCTTGATTTTTTACTGTTTGTGATGTTTTTACTGCGATTCAACGTCTATATTTGTAACTGTCGAGTGTCGTATACGTGTGGAATGTGACAATGTTTGTGTTTCCGAGACATCATTCTTCGTTTCTCCACATTTTGAGGACTATTTCTGTATTTTATCTACTGGATATTGGTGCTAAAAGGGTACGTACACATAGCTACATGATGGGTTTCCCAATCAATATTACCGAAGTGATACATGATCATCATCATCATCATAATCACCCTCGAGATAACTCAATCGATGACCCAAACACAATAACTGGTATTGAGCAGATTACGTACAGCCGAGATTACTTGCTTTCATACAAAACATCTCCACCAGGGACAGAATTTGTGACTGATTGTGGTATTGATGAGCATGTATGCAA
This sequence comes from Ophiura sarsii, assembly GCA_035610835.1. Lineage (NCBI taxonomy): Eukaryota > Metazoa > Echinodermata > Ophiuroidea > Amphilepidida > Ophiuridae > Ophiura > Ophiura sarsii. Next base: position 47,349,429 of record CM069451.1, on the reverse strand, counting down.
GTATTTAGCATCTTTACATTTACTCAATGAACCGTGTCCCTTTCATTAATGTTGTCAACCAACTCCCAATATAGCTGTAAAGCGTAAGCGCTGGAACAAAAGAGGAAAGGGCCGTTCAATTAGAGGAGGTCTACACATCAGGAGACATATACCAGTCTTTTTTGGGAATCGCCCCCCTCCCCAAAATACTAACGCAAATGACTGCCCACAAACTTTGACTGACATCCCATTTGCTGCAAGCAAACCCCCCTGCTTTGACTCACGCCATGTGAAAATGCCAGTGATTTTCTTAACCAACGCACAGTCATTAAATAACAAATTTGATGAAGCTAAGATAATCTTTGACCAGCAAGCTGTGGACATAGGGGTTATTACAGAATCTTGGTTTAAGCCAGATGTTCCATCAGAGCTACTGAACATTTCAGGGTACAATTTGTTCTCTGAATGCCGTGACAAAAAACGAGGCGGTGGCGTGGCCATTTACGTTAATAACCAGATTCCTGCAAGTAAAATTGACTGCGTCGAGATCCCTAATGAGCTTGAATGTGTGTGGGTTAAGGTACGTCCCAAACGACTACCACGTGGAATTTCAGCGATTGCTATTTGTGCCGTATACATTGTCACAGATTCTCCATATCAGAACTTGCTTGAAGAGCATCTGCTGCACACTATTGACAGTCTTCATACGAAATATCCTGACATTGGTATAGTCATTCTTGGTGATTTTAATCGAATGAATGTTAATCCCGTCCTTAGAGGCAATGATCTAAAACAGTTTATTGATTTCCCTACCGTCCCGTAAAGAAGCCACTCTTGATCTTGTCCTTACAAATCATGTGCTTAATGCGCAGTACTGTAAACCTACTGCTTTGTCGCCTATTGGTTACAGTGACCATGTTTGCATCCTGTGGAAGCCCAAAAATCATATCAAAAAGGCTAAAAACCAACACAAGACCAAGGTTTCACGCCCTATTTGTGAATCTGGCATTCGCACATTTGGTGTATGGGCACAGGATCAAGATTGGCTTCAGGTATTGGATACTTTTGGTACGCAAAATAAAATTGACACTTTTTATACTATGCTGGACACTACCATCAAGTCTTGTTTTCCATTAAAGAAAACAAAGTTGCACTGCAACGACAAGCCGTGGCTGACCCCCTACATTAAATTGCTCATTACTGAACGCCAAACAGCTTTTGCCAAAAATGACCTTCAACAGTGGCGTAAATTAAGGAACTCGGTTAAAAGAGAAATTGAAAAGGCTAAATCAAACTACCACACAACCAGAATCCGGGACTTGCAAAAGACTGAGCCAAGAAAATGGCACCAACAAATAAGAACAGTTACTAATGCTACTAAATCTGACCTCAGCATAAAGATCCAGGGTATCGAGGATAACGATTTCAAAAGCATTGCTAATGCTATTAACTCAAAATTTGCGAAAGTATCCGAGGTTCTTGAACCTCTTGATTTTAGTCGATTACCTTCATATTTACCTGCCAAGGAAGCTGCTCCTCAGTTGTACCCATGGGATGTTTATGCTGAACTAAAAAAATTGAAATCTGCAAAAGCTTGTGGTCCTGATCAAATTCCACCAAAATTGGTAAAGGAGTTTGCGTATGAATTAAGTGTACCACTTACAGATATTCTAAATTCCTCCTACAGGGAAGGCTATGTGCCTGTTCAGTGGAAACAAGCTATTGTGGTTCCTATTCCCAAGCAACAACCACCAAGTATTGATAAACTTAGACCAGTTTCCCTCACTTCAATATTTGCTAAAATTGCAGAAGGTTTTATTACTAAGTGGGTGCTTGAGGATGTTGACCATGGTATTGATCTCAGACAATTTGGCAATGTCAAAGGAGTTTCAACTACTCATTATCTGGTTTCGTTGGTTCATTTCCTGTTTCAGGGTGCGGAGAAGAGTCGCAATATTGGAACGGTGGTACTTACGGATTTCTCTAAGGCATTTGACCTAGTTGATCACACCCTTCTAATTGGTAAGATCATTGACATTGGAGTTCGTAGGTCCATCGTTCCATGGATTTGCGACTTTCTTCGCAACCGGCAACAGTGTGTCAGGTATAACGATGTTCTTTCAGACTATACTAAATTGCACGGTGGTGTTCCTCAGGGTACAATGTCAAAGGAGTTTCAACTACTCATTATCTGGTTTCGTTGGTTCATTTCCTGTTTCAGGGTGCGGAGAAGAGTCGCAATATTGGAACGGTGGTACTTACGGATTTCTCTAAGGCATTTGACCTAGTTGATCACACCCTTCTAATTGGTAAGATCATTGACATTGGAGTTCGTAGGTCCATCGTTCCATGGATTTGCGACTTTCTTCGCAACCGGCAACAGTGTGTCAGGTATAACGATGTTCTTTCAGACTATACTAAATTGCACGGTGGTGTTCCTCAGGGTACAAAACTAGGCCCAATTGGATTTCAGATTTTAATTAATGATGCTGCACTTAATTCTGGGAGTAAATGTCTGAAGTATGTTGATGATTTGAGTTTCGCTGAAAATTATAATGGATACCAAACAAGTACAATCCAAGATGATCTTGACAATTTTACAAAATGGGCTTTGGACAACAACCTGAAATTAAATCCCACTAAGTGCCAAGGACTCCAAATTGCCTTTTCAAAACAACCACCACCACTACGCGACTTAAGAATTGGTACTGAACCACTTGCATATGTCACTGAAGCTAAAGTTCTTGGTGTGCGCATCCAAAACAACCTTAAATGGGATGTCCAGGTGGACAGTACGTTGAAAATAGCTAATTCCCGTTTGTTTATGCTTCGGACTTTAAACGTTTCGGTTTCACCAAAGATGAGCTCAGTGTTGTATATAGTGGATATGTCAGACCAATTCTTGAGTACGCCGATGTGGTATGGCACTCGAGTGTTTCAGCTACTCAGTCTCAACAAATAGAATCAACTCAAAAAAGGGCATGCAGAATAATCCTTGGCCGTAATTATACTTCTTACGAGGATGCTTTAAACATTTGCAAATTTGACACCCTCTCTGGTAGACGTGAAGGGCACTGTCTTAGGTTTGCCGAAGGGCTTTCCAAATCAAATCGCACCAGTTCCCTAATACCGCCTACCAGAGGGGAGTGCCATGGTCGTATTTTACGCAATAATAGTGAGATTTCTCAGCTGCCAGCCAGGACTAATAGGTTCAAAAACAGTCCTGTGCCGTATTTTGTGCAGCTTTTAAATAAATAGGCCCAGGATTTTTCTGCACCCACTTCTATTTTTATAATGGTATTTGCTATGTACATAATGCAATTTAAAAAAATATCTATAATGTGCAATATTCTCTTCTATATTAATTAATCACATAATTACCATGCCTTGTTCTTCGGCGTTTTTCAATGTTTTATACCATATCATATTGTTGATGTTTTTATCTATAATGTGCAATATTCTCTTTTATATTAATTAATAAGTTCCTTGTCTTGTTTTTCAATGTTTTTATCATGTAAATTTCATGCAATTTGGCCTTAGGGCCACGACTGTGAAATGTTAATAAAATCAATTCAATCAATTCAATTCAATGCCCGCCACACCATTCTGTATTTATTTGCTGCTGTAAGAAGGCTTGCCAATTTGAGTGCCTTCAATGTTACAGGAAGCCTGGTCATCTATACAATTAAGAGAAGAAATGTTTAACCATTTATATTGACCCTATCTTTATTATAAGCACCATTGAAATTAAACCAAAAATGACATAACAATACAGTCATAAAAATGGGCACTTTTGTTAGCAAAAGCGCTATAAAGATTGAAGGCAAAACCAATGATAGTGCTAGAGAGACCACATACTTCGCTTTCATAAAATTAAAATAAATTTGAATTTAACAATTGCGTCATAATGTTTACATCAATTTGAGTAGAACCCAGTATTTTAAAGCTAATCCATGGGATGAGAATAACACATGGTATTGTTGGCTGGCTGATACAGAGTTGTCAATCAATGAAACTGGTGAAAAACCTGGAAAGGCACATGGATGTTTGATCTTAAATCTTAAAATGACTAGACTAGAACTGTGTGGATTGACCAAATAAAATTGATTACTGGACACCCTCTCCGTGATTGTTACTCCTTTGCTGAAAATCGTTATCTGTGGCGTAGTATCTGTAAGGTCACGAGCTGTCAGTCATGACAGGACCGAACCAACCAACCAAGAACTGTGTAATAAGAAAAAGCATGAAGGCAAGAAAAAAACCTTAAAAAGAGGCATCTCAACTGATTAGAAAGCGATCCTGATTAGAATATATTTGAAGAATGGCTGATAATCTTATGGATAGGCTATACAATTTGTGGCTTTATAAAATGAGTGTAACATGAAAAGTTGAAAACCCAATGTTTGATTTTTAGAATTCTTTTTATCACTACCATTGGTTTTGAATATGCATGCCTAAACTTTTGCGGCGCCTTTACAAAAAAGTCCCTCTTTTTGACTCACCTTGTATATATACGCTGACGTCATTTCCCAACTTGAGCTGACACAAAGTATAGACATATGATGTAAATAAATTTTGAATTATATCTGACTGTTCCAGGCTGCAAGGAAATGGCTCCAGATAGATGGCCATAAAAGGCGTCTCAAGGATGATAGCGGAAGACAGACAGGGGGTGATTCGGAAGAAGAAGAGGAGGAGACCAATGATGAGGATGAGGAGGAACAGGACGTAAATGATCATGCAACAACTAGAAAACGTGGACAAAGAAGACATAACAGAAATAATAGTGGAAGGCAGACAGGGGGAGATTCTGAAGAGGAAGAGGAGACCAATGAGGAGGAGGGGGAACAGGATGTAAATGATCATGCAACATCTCGAAAGCGTGGACGAGGAACACATCGTCTTCGGAAAAGGCGGCATTCGTCAACGTCTTCTGGTGCAGATGCGAATGTGGAACGTGAGGCTAAGGATGCAGCTGGAAGTAAACATGACTTGACCGGGTAAGAATTGCGGCGTCGTTGTTCTACTTGAATAATACTATCGTCCGCATTTATGTCAGACAATAAAACACGGGTACGGTCTAAAAACAATACCTTTATTCTCTAAATATAAACTGAAGAAAAGAACTTGATGTCCTAGGTTAAAATTTTATTAAATATGTACTTACTTAGCACATGTGCTTGCACGTGGCAGGCCTGTGTGCTCTCTTCTGATTGGCTTGGCCACTCTATATAATTACACAATTAAGTGAACTGATTGGTCAGGCAGGTACAATAACATAATGCATTGATTTCATTGATAAAGAAACCTAGCCAAGCATAACCTCTACACTACTGCCCAATGCCTGCTTGGAATGCATGGATAGGCTTGTCACAAGTAAGGCTGTGACTTATACCCGGGAACCAAATTTGGTACCCGAATACCCGAAATGTAAAAATAAAAAAAATTGTACTTGAAAAAAAAAAACTTTATTTTTTATATTTAAAAAAAAAAATGTTTAGTGTCCATTTTCGGGTACCCGGGTACCCGCCCGACAAACGGGTCGGGTACCCGGGTACGAAACTACCCGTGCATTCACAGCCTTAGTCACAAGTTCTTTTGATAGGCTTGTGCCAAGTCAAATTTAATGTGTATAGAGACTTTAATATTTTATGAATGCAGTGCCTTCTACAAGCCACTCTGAACTGCTGATTTGAGGCCAACACAGAATATCTAGATTTAACTGCCTAAGGATTCACCTTGAGAGAGAAAAAGATACAAAGAGGGCAACAGCTAGCAGTCATTACAACTTCTAATGAAACATTCTAATGACACAATCAGAAGCTACTAGTTTGTGCCTGACTTAAAGTGATTTTGCTGAGCTAAGTGATTGAATTGTATGATAAAAGTCCTGAATGTTTTTCCTATGTTTGTATTTATTTGTACCAGGGGGATTCCATTTGATGTATTACAAGCTGCTAGTAAAACGATCGGATGCACTGAGTATGGTCAAGGGGACTCGACAGCTGACATTTCTGAAGTTGAAAAGGCCATTGTAAGTGTAGGGTCCCACCACAATTAAGGACACCCATATTGAATTATGTCTAACGAGATTTGATCGGAATCAATATTAAAAAAACTGGATGCGAAAAATCTGGATTTTTTTTTTAAATTTGTTGATTTTATAAATTTTGTTGAGTAAATTCAACGGGAGCAACTATAATTTTGATTTATTAATATTCATAAAACAATTTATGGACTCGTTAAAATTATCTGAGTCTCTAGACGCGATATATTGAACAAAAAGCTTCTCCCACTAACGACTACCCATGCTCATCCAGCCCCTCAGAAATAAACCCTAAATGGAGTTAAAGCAAAAACACAAACATTCTGAAACGTGTGAATGTCATAACGCATATAAACTCGACCCTAAAAGGCGTCACTCTAACTCAGTATTATATGCAAGCCCTTTAATTACGTAATTATGCAAAATATTGTAGGAAAATAATTTGGGCAGATATACATGCCAAAATAGGCCTATTGGAAATGTTAAAACATGTGAAATATCATTTTTCCTCCATAGTACCCAATTATTGCCCCTAAACAATGATGGAATTTACAAAAAGCAAAAAGCTTCTCTTTGAGAAAGACGCCGACGCCATCATGAAGTAAAATCGTGACTTCTTTTTTTTGGACGCGGATCCGTATCCATTATTTTGCTGAGTGTCCTCCCGGGAGGTGGGATGCGGCTGTTGTCTGTTCAGTTGCCAGAGTGAATTTTGAAACATCACAAAACTGTTGCAGTGTTATTTTGTTATTTTCAGAGAAAACAAATCCAGATATCCACCCGTCTTCCAGCATCTCCAATAGCTATGGAGTTAGAAGAGGAAGAGACAGTGCACTCAATAGCAGGTATTGTGATATAGATTCATGATCATGAGGTTGTGAGTTCTAGCCTTGCTGTGGCTAACTTGTTTGTGTCCTTGGGCAAGATACTTAGTCTCAATTGCCTCGTCAACCCAAGCGATATTTAGGGAGCTGTTTAGGAAGTCACAATCTAAGTAGTGCTGAAAGGCTGTGCACTGTTGGCCGGTAGCTAAAAGCACTTTGGGACTTTGCTTGCATTGTGGAAAGCGCTATATAAGAACGGTGTATTATTATTATTATTATTATTATTATATTTGTTAAAGGATTATACATACTAAGGTCACTCTGCGATTCTGGTCGTTTCCGATGACCAGTTTTACATCATTTTCCCTTCAAACGTTTCCATTATAGTCTTCAGGCTTCAGGTGATTTGCCAAAAGTTGGAACGGGTCACTAGGCTTAACTCACTGTAGTTTGTTTCAACCCAACTCGTGCGTGACTGGTCGGTAGATCTGTGGAGTAGCTGTTGGCAATTTGTGTTTCATAGTCCACTCAAGCGACTTAAAATCGCCACGAGCTGCGACTGTAAGTATGGGCATTATTATTAATGACTTGGCTGTAATCATTTATTTATATGTGGTATATGAATAAAAATGTTAGCTTTTATATGGAGCTTTATCAAATTAAGTATGCTCAAAGCGCATATTCCTATCAGACACTTAGATTGTGATTATCCGGAAACAGCTACCCATTTTACATCTGGGTGGAGAGAAGTAATTGCAGTAAAGTGCCTTATTTTTTATATTTTTTATATGGTAGTGGTAATAAATTGTTTTAGTATTTATTTGCTCAAATGGTACAATAAAAAAGCAAGAAAAAAAAAGAAAAAATCCCAGTGGATAAACCGCATATAAATGTAGAATTTTCAAAAATCAAAAAATCAAATAAAAGGTTGAGTTTCAAATACTTGTGTACATCTGGTTACTAGTACAAATGTTATCATTTGTTTATCCTAATGATTATAATCCTTGCATGACACATTCATATACCCTCAGCTGATAATCCTGTGACTTCCACACCCCGACCTGAGGTAAGAAATCAACCATCCACATCAAAAGCCAGGGAAGCCCACAATAAACCGGTAACCTCCACTCCCCGGGAGCCAAGACATCAACCGTCTACATCGACAGCCAGAGACGATAAGAGCAATGACGTTCAGAATAAAGAGAATAGCAGCCCTAAAACTAGTAAAAGGTAAATTCACTTTTCATTATAATAAGAAACGTATCAAATTTCAGGGAGACTCTTACTGAAAATCATTTCCGGTAAAAAATTTGGTGTGGCGATACAAGAATATTTTTGTATCGAGTGCAATTTTATATTTTTGTATCACCTGAAAATAAGACATTCAATATTATTATTATTTATAATAGACTGATTGGAAACTCTTGCATAAAACCATCACAAACTATAACAAATCTTTGTGCATTTTTCAATTCAAACATGACAATGGCTACCAGGGCTCAAAATAGACGATTAGCCCCTAGGTTTCACAAAATAGCCTCCTGAGAAAATGTTGGTCTATGGTAAAATGTACTAAGGGGCAATTTTTGGCAGAATTTGCTCAAAATAGCCCTCATAGCCCAAAAAGTATTGTAAGCCCTGATGGCTACTCACATCACTAATGTTAGTCGGACTATCACCTTTCACTTACGGAAAATCTTACGCATTCGCAGATTCATTAATTAACAAGGACAACTGCCATCACGCTGTACGTTCTTTCTCATTCTCTCCCACCTTGACTATAGCAATGAACTCTTATCTTCTCTACCAAAATCATACACTCTTTGTTTGCAGCGTTTCCAGAATTGGGCTGCAAGACTTATTTTTACTGTAAATAGACAACATGATTCTGCACCTCTGCTGAAATCTCTTCATTGATCAGAGGATCACTTTTAAACTGCTCCTGTACGTTTATAAGACATTAAACGGACTTGCACTCATGTACCTATCAAACTGTTTCAAATTGTATGTTCCAAATAGATCTTCCAAGGATTCGTCTTGCCTATCCTATGACAATGAGTTAAAGCTGGTGATAGGTTTTTACTGTCTGTGCATCCAAGGAATGATCTACCTATACTTATTCGGCAGTCTATTTCTGTTATTGCCTTCAAGAAGGCCCTCAAGACATTTGTTCCTCATCTAATCTTGTTCTTTTATGTTAACTTTGTTATTTTGTATTTTTGTAAGCGCTTGAGCCTCTGGGGAATAGCGCATCACAAATACTTGTTGTATGTGTGTCTGTATGTATGTTTATAACAAGAAATGTTGAATTTGCCCAAATTTACCTAAATCTCAGCATTAGCAGGCAAGTGAAACGTTGATCACTAATATGTGCATGTGCCCATACTACTGTGCACATTGTCTGCACAAGTCAATTGAACAATATTTGTAGAATATTATCAATGAAAATCTCAATTATTTGTTCCTGCAAACCTGATGATAAAGATATTTGTAGAATATTGTTTGCATCTGGGTACATTGGGCAAACAATGTTCAATACACGAGTTATTGTATCAGTCAAAAACCTATTATGAATAATAATAGTTTATATTTAACACTTTCCACATGGCTACTAGTTATACCAAATACAAAACAGATTTTTCAGAAACCTTCCCCAACTTTCAAAGTCTATCTCAAGATTTACTGAATCAATACTATTACTAGGAATATGTGTACTTATTTCAATGCATTTCACATGGTGATTCCAAATATGGTAATGAAATTCAATAATTTTGACATTTTTGAAACATTTTGTGAAATTTTGGAATGTCGTCTGCAGACGCTTGCTGCCTGGAAAGTGTTAAATATTCCCTCTGAACATTTAACTCTTCAACAGAGGTCGAGTGATTCGGGATCAGAAATACCAACCGGGACGCGCCAAAGTAAGTCCAAGTCGTAGCTCAAATCGCAATACTGATTCCAACGGGAAGAATTACATCGATTGGTCGTCAAATGAAGATGACTCAGAACCAACAGAAGATGAAAACATTTGTGAGTATAAAACCTATATCTGAGATTGGTTTGCAACCTGACTTACTTTGACTGGCCACCAGTGATGATGATTTGAGAAACTTTTACTTAGTTCTCTGGGTTAGTAGAATGGTCAATGAATGAGGGGCGAGGTGGCGCAGCGGTTAGGAGCGCTCGTATACTGCTGTGTACCGTAGTTCTGTTGGTGGATCGTTTGAGCGCGAGTTCAATACGATATACCAACACAGCCTTTGTCCCCGTGCCTCCTTCAAACTGTGCAGATTGAAGTAGGCATGCTCATAGCGCACCGTGGTTCGGAAGTCACGTAGAAACGTTGGTACCGTGTATCGGAAGATCTTTTACCAAGCACGTTAAACGGTCACAGGCTTCTTCGTAAAGAGTAGGAGATCATCCCGGTCTGTGTCTGTATGCTCATATTTGTATTCCTAGGTTCCAGGGATACGTTTTGCGAGTATACTCAACAAGAGGTTTCTGCAGAGTATAGGAAGATGATGATGATGACAGACTCCCAATATTTTCAAGCAAGTTGCTGAGCACTGAAACAAGTGATTGCTACAAATTTGGTATAATTGGAAAGATGAACACATCATCTTTCCATTGATGTGCAAAACAATATGAGCATATGACAACAAATATTAGGCAAAAAAAAATTTGTAATGTTGTCCTCGACGGCCCGCTCGTCAGATTTAGAGCCGCTCCAATTTTTTTTTTTTTTTCCAGATTTTTTTCTTTTAACAGTTAAAATGGCATTGAATATTAAATTAAGTGTTTATAACATATATGTGCAAGATTTCTTTTGATTCCTGCTATTCTATACTTACCTGTTTGATTCAAAAGTGAATCTGTTCCTTTATCCACACTTCTCAATCGCAAATTGAAATTAAGTTGTTTTACAACAAGTCGGGAGTGGATCGTGAAGGACCACTAAGATTATTACTCTAATTGTCAAAGCACAACTTGCGCGTATCAGGTCAAGACCTGGAAAGCAATAGTTGTGAGCGCAATGGCAACATAGACGGAAAGCGCAGACGACAACAAGACTCTCATGAAATGAAAAAACAGATTGATACACAGGAGGTTTTGTATGTACTCTTGCCCCAAACATGTATAGTAACACTTCCTATGCATAACTGTTGAGCAATTTTACTTTATACATTTTGAAGGGCCCTTAAATATAAAACTAATCATAACTCTATGTTCCTTTATTTTTTCAGTCATGAAAACGCTAGTGCACAAAAAGGTGCGAAAAAGCCTGGCTCTTGAATCCTTTTCAATTCAGCACAAGATGAAAAAACCTACCCAACGCGTACCGTGGACGGCAGAGGAAGAAGAGTTGCTGAGAAAAGGCGTGGCAAAATATGGCAGAGGAAACTGGGCGATCATCAAGGACAAATGCAAATTTGTGATAAGGACTAGTGTTAATATTAAGGATAAATGGCGGAACATGGAGAAAGACGGGACCACGGTGGACTTTACGCTCTAACCCATTGCAATGTGAAAAGGCACAGTCTTCAATAGCTGCCATGCATTTCATGTCTTAGTATAGAGCTGAGGCACATCAAGAAGGGTACACTATTTTAGATGGTAACTTTGACAATAAGGTCAGATTTGTCTATTTCTATTTGCTGCCTGGTGTTATTTTATACACGCCTAGTCAAATTTCTCCTCAGCATCATAACATATTTTATCACCTTAAAATATAGCTCCATTTATTACATTTCATGAATGGTTTATCACCAACTTCTTGTGGGGTATTACATGTATGACCATCAGGGCCAGAAAAATATGCAAATTTCCCAGGAACCTCACTTTAAAAAGTCCTTTCATAGAGAAAATGTCCCTTCAAATTCTTATGTATTTCCCTATTTTTATACTTAAAATTTTCCTCCAAAGTCAAAAATGTCCCTCCAAAGTCAATATTTCCAAGGAACCAGGTTCATGAGTTCACCATTTTGTTCTGGCTCTGATTATCCATTGATGATATTCCCAAATTATCTAACACTTCACAGAAAGGCGTACAAGCATGGTGCGAGATGTGTCTTGACTCATGTTATCTGTAAAGAACTGCTACTTAATCTTCATTGCAATGGGTGATTAAAACTGTCCATGCGGCTATTGTTTCACCATATTATACAAAACAGATTTGTCAGAAATCTTTTCAAACTTTCAAAGTCTATCTCAGGGATTACTGAACCACTACTAGGCATGTTTGTACTTAATTTAATGCATTTCATGGTGATTCCAAATATGGTGATGATATTCAATCAGTTTGACATTTTTGAAACATTTTGGGATGGTGTTAAGGTTGTCAATGGAGGCAAAAGAAATTTAGAATGATATCCAGTCACAACAATAAAACAGACACAACCATAATCTTCATCCCTAGCTACAGTGAAGCTAGCTTCATGATCCAATAGACCCTATTCACGCGGCAGCCATTTTCCAAAATATGCCACCCAAGCCTCGTTCCCGTTTGGTCTATCTGCGCCTCGCGCTGCACAATAGAACTGCGCGAGACGCGTGGTACCAAAGCACGCGGCGTACGCATCCTCACGCAAGTCACGCAGGCGCAGGTATACGTAACGAGAACGAGGCTTGGGTGGCAAATTTTAGAAAATGGCTGCCGCGTGAATATGGTCTATGCTCTGTGGTGGGTTCTTGTAGAAAAAGTTAAAAATAACTCAGGGCCGTTATCACTAGTAATGCCCAAACACCTCAAAATTGTTTCTTTGTGTGGGAAAATGAAATGATTTAAATGTAGAGGTATGTCTTATAATTAGTTCATACAATTACAGCATGGAGTTGGTACCCATTGAGTTACAGTAAAAGCTGAAATTTTCGCAGTGGTTTTATTTTCGCTCAAAATATATTCCCACGAAAATTATAACACGCAAAATTATTGTTTCAACATTCATGCAGTGCATCAAGAAGGTCGCCCGCGAAAAAACCAATTTGCGAAATGTCCATGATATCAAAATGCGCGGAAATATCTATATGCGAAAATATTGGCTTTTACAGTATAGATGAGGTGACCGTTGTTTACATCAGTAGTGTTTACATATTGATTAGCGCCTGGTCTAAAGACATGCTAGGGGTACTAGTCCATGACTACTGCATACATCATACTATATGAAAGCAAAACACACATCACTGAGCGCCAATTTTAAAAGCACATGCCCTTATGGTGCGCACGCAAACCGCCGGGCAACTAGATTTAGTACCTGGTCTCTCATTGTGCTTAGGGATGCATACCATGACTTCTGCACTATTACACCGTAAGCATGGTAAGTAATGATCAATCAAGTGTGAATTAAAGCACCGTTCCCTGTAGGTGCGCACGCAAACCGCCGGGCACTACGTCACCGGTCACACCATCTATATGAAATGATGTTACATGGCCGTTGACAACAAACAAGATGAAGTCAACCAATTTCAGATTGGACAATCACCAAAACGGCCGAAATATAACCCTTTTTGTAATGTACCTCCTTGAAATGGTACCATCGAACAGAATATTTGCCATTGGGATTCCTCTGCATACTAATGTTATCATATTTACACACGATGCAAGTTTTCACATGTTTTTACAGTTGAAAGTCCGAAAATTGGTTAAACATTTTGCAAATTTTGGAAATTTTGTTTTGTAAACAACAGTCACTTACATGGCCTCACAAGGTCACTAGAAATGATCTTGTGTATGGTTGAGTGAAGCGTACAAACCAATTTGTTAAAATGTTTTGCTTTGTTGTCAATGGCAAACTGGGGTCACGTATTGATATAACAAGTGTTTGCATATTACTAGTGATAACAGCCCTGAGTTGAGTTGTAGTGATATTATAGAGCTTTGTTTGCAGAGATAAAGCCAAAAAATTCACAGAGTCAAAAAGGTGACATGTTTTCCACAATTTTATTAGCTATATTTTGATACTCAGCTTGCTACCAAAGTTGTTCAAGATTGATGATTTATCACACAAAAATGTGACAGTTTCAAATGAGACAAATTACGAGATTACACAGATCACGCACTGTATGTATGTGAACACAAGGGAATATCGATTGCAGTTACTGATGCATTGGATGAACAAAACAGGCTATGCATCCTTTGGAATTTGGAAGGTGCAATAATCTTGTAATATGTAACATTTGGAACTGTATCAAACTATTCAGTGGTCTATCAGGGTGAATTCAGTAGCTTATAATTTGAAAGATATCCGCAAAGGATAAGGTAAAAATAGATGATCTTTATGTCTTCCTTGCCTCTCGGGAAATAAAGCTGGCGCCAGATAGGCAGGCTTGTTTTTAATAATTGTTAATACGTTACTATTTAATCACCAATTGAATGAAGATGTAGTGACATCATCACAAGCTATATCACTGCTTAATAATGATAGCTTTTAAACCAAAAAGGTCTTAAATATGGTACTAAGAAAATTTGTTATCATTATTTTACCTGGCTAGTTTTTACAGGGTGATCCAGGAAAGTACTGTAAAACAACATGATTTCCCTCAATACTATCACTCAATGAAGTTTTCATATGATAGTTTTATCAGTTCCAAATTGGCGAAAAATACACCGTTTTTATCTCTCAGCAAGCAAAAGTTATCTGCGCTAATTTGGCATACGCAAGAGTCACACATACTATTTGCACTGCGGCAGTTGCACTATGTGAGCGTTTTGCGCGCCCACACTGTTCTGAATTCATTCTCTGCTGTAAGCAGGTTCGCCAATTTGTAACTGACTGGAACTATAGACTAGTTTTTGCGAGAATCCAAGTTGATTTTAGAAAGATAAACTGTGTAACACACAACAATTGAAGGAAATCCACAAAATCATTTGCAAGATTCTAAACAGATTCTCGCAACCTTTTTTCTCACCCTGCAATAAGACAATTCACACAAAATAAATTCAGTCACAACTCGCCGTTGACGGTTTCAACACATTCTATTATTATTATTTAACGAAATATCTAATTTCAGACAAGTCTAATATAATAATAAGTGTGTGCCATATTCCATTTCAAGAAATTCAACAAGGTTATTTACAGCGGATTTTTCTTTATAAAGATTTAGAATATACAATTGTATACACAGCACAATTAGTTGAACATACAACAAACAAAAAGATAATACATTTTTTCTTCTCATATATTAATAATTTAGACATAGAAAATGTTCCTAGAGGAACGTACACGTAAAGATACAATTAAATTGTAAATAAATTGTTAATACATATATATATATTATACAGTAAGGGCATGATTATGGAATACCCTCCACACCCAACCTCCACACCTACGTTATTCCATCAGATGTAGAGTTTAAAGGGTATTACACAATTATTCCCAATAATGTTGATGTTATTTGTGATGTGATCTGTGAAAACCTGTCGGATGTCACCAAATGTGAAATAGGGATTATGGGTCAAATAAAAAATTTAAAAAATATTAAAAATGTTTAAAAAAGGGGTTGTTTTGTTTTTTAATTCATTTGCAATACTTTGTATCATCATCTTTCATGACATTTCAACTTCAAAAACTTTGGACTATATTTCCAGTTTGGGCTGATTTCATGATTTCTTGTAGCTTTCTACGACATCACAATCATCATTCATTTGTAACTCAGCGTTTTATGGTATAAATATCTCTAATATGAAAAATCCCACCATGTGGCGGTTTTTCATAGATCGCATCACATTTGTCCCAAGCTACTACTGTTTTGTATTCAATTTTGGTTACAAAATTGTAAAAATTCAGAATAAAAATAGTGACATTTGATTAAATTAGGCAATTAGTTTAGTAATTAAAATATATATTAATATGTAATTGATTATTTATTAGTAACAGAAAGTAATAAGGATACTATTCCTTCAGATTTATTGATCAAATATAAAATAGAATCAGCTGTGTTCCAGTGTTGTCAACTAAAATTTCTCCGAAACTGCAGCTCAAGTGCCTTCTAGGACGCGGCCCACAACAAAAAGTAGCCAAATTTTCTCTTGCAGACCACAGTGACATTTTGATGAATTAGATTGCAGTTCATGAAAGCACTGACATTTTTTAATTAGTGCAGAAATCTGATAACTGCCCACATATGTTTTGATGCTGATATAATTGATCGATTTCAATGATTCTTTTTGTCATATGAGCGGAATAGGTCGCTCTTTGAATATGTGCCTCATTGGTTTGTCAAATGTGTTAGGTCTATTTTTAAACAAATATTCATTCCCCGTACAACTTCTTTTTGACTCACCCTGTAGTATGGACTCGCTCACCTATTGCACTCAGGTCTGACAGCTTATTACAGATAGAGCTTTGTTGTGCTTAACCCTCAATATAGCAAGTCTAATTTATAGTAGGTCAGATTTCAAGATAAAAACTCAGGCAAATCCATTTATGTTAGCTATGTTGTTGTGACGTTAGAGGTAGAACCTTTTATATAACCACCATTGTAATATAGTTTGTATATTTTGTGTATAAATCAAATTTGTTCCTGAAATTAATTACCATGAGATGTTTTTAATAAAATAATGTTTGCACCAACGATGTCTACTAACTGTGTTGTATTACCACAAAAGAGTTTTTAATTTAAAAAGAAATTGCACCAACAATTGTAACATCTACATGACGTTTATTATAGACGAGCATGAAACTCGGGGTACCACTCTATGTTGCTATAATTGTATAAACTTCAATTATATGACGTTTATTATAAGTATGTTTTTCACACAACCAAATTTTGTTCCTGAAATTAATCACAATGAGATGTTTTATTTTAATGAAAAATAAAATATTTGCACCAAAAATTGTCAACATCTATCAATACCCTATGTAAAAAACAGGTTCATTTGTCTTTGCCCAAGGTAAAAAAGAAGTTTGTCTTGGACGCATTTATTAAAAAAGCTACTGCAAAGCATGAAATATTTGTGTACATTTTTAATATTGCCAATTTTTTTCTTAATAGAAATACAATTTTGCAAGTATTTCATGCTTTATTCACATCGTACAGCATTACACGTGGGTGCCCAAGACCTAGCTTTTCTTGTGACATGAGGCAACAATGAATGCATTACCATTATATAACACCTACATTGCAGTACTATAGTAG
The DNA here is from genome assembly GCA_035610835.1 of Ophiura sarsii. Taxonomy (NCBI): domain Eukaryota; kingdom Metazoa; phylum Echinodermata; class Ophiuroidea; order Amphilepidida; family Ophiuridae; genus Ophiura; species Ophiura sarsii. The sequence goes on along the minus strand of CM069451.1, from coordinate 47,332,446 downwards.
ATTCAAAGACTTTGGCCTGTGTACCATTTCAGTGTAGGTAATATCTTTCAATTGCAGGGCAGGCAGTGATTTGAAATCTTAATCTGATCATTGACTCGTATGGTTCTATGCTTCCCTGTGTCTTGAATCATAGTCGTACACTCTTAGTAGTTATGAACTAATCAGAAAGGAGGAAACTTAAATACGCTGAGTGCATTAAAAATGTCTATTTGCATTCCGTGTGCACACCACATGCTTTGTTTTGATTCATTGTTCAGCATTTTTACACCGGGTGATATACAAACTTGTTAACAATTGTTTTGTATCGTCTTGGATGAATTGGGTCAATACATGCATATATTTTGTTTCTCAAAAAATTAGACAAATCAATGTACTGATATGCTCACAATAGTACTCCCCTACGGGGTTGTGCCATTATTCACACATCTATATTAGCGTGCATGCATTGATTTTTCCAATTTATCTCAACAAACACATACATATTTATTGACCTGTAATTGTAGGTAGTTCCTATCCAGGATAGTGACAAAGTTTTGTTTCGGAAGGATAAAAACTGTAAGAAGAATGACGATCACTTGTTTAATTAAGATTGCACGTTTGAATATCATGCTTTTTGTTTAAATTCATTCATGGACGCATACTATTGGGTATATGTTGCTGGAACGCTTTGAAGTCCAGTATAACGCAGCGAAACCAATGGCATCGTTAATGGCATCTTAATGATGCAGATATTATCGTGATTGGTCCATTGTGGTTCCTCTGTTAAATGGAATAGGTCCAAATCAAATCGGCCAATATTTATGAATCTACTATAAGCGTACATTATTTAGATAAGGTGATGAAAAAAGTAACCCTAGTCCAATCATAACCATATTTATGGGCCTAGCCGACCCATTTTTTTAGAAATTGGTGACAAAAATCTCATGTACAAAGTTGTTCTATAAATATCATTATTATTATTGAATTCATTGATTACAATTATATGAGCATGATCACAATCATTCTTATATTAACACTTTTGTTCCCTACATGTTTACATTTGATAAAAATTGTATTCACCATGATTATTTGACACATTTTTATTTAAAAACACTTTCATAAACATAATACATGGATGGGGGTGTTTAAAACAGAATAGTCCACCTTAGATAGTCCTATGTTAAGGGAAGTTGTTTAAAACAGATCAGATGCCTTTTAAACAATCATATATTGGGAGTTGTTTAAAATTTAGTAAACGTCTTCATAAACAGTCATGTCATTGGTCAAAATACAGAGCAGATGTCTTCTGAAACAGTCAATTAAAATTAAGCAAATAGACACATCTACTGCATTGACTTGTGGGATGAACCCAGTCAGACAAGTCCTGATCAACTGCCAAAAATTCCTTGGACTAAATAAATCTGATTGTTCCCTTATTATGTGTGTCTTTTAAAGCTGTACTAAGAACACAAAATTCAATTATTTTTAAAATCATATCTAGTGTATCTGAATTAAAATGGAACGTTAGTGTAAGGGGCTATGAAACGTGTCAATTGGATACCATATCAAACTGCACTGGAACAGTCATATTAGTAAATAGCTGGCTGTAAATAATTAAGTTTTTGCTTCATTTCTCCATTAAAACATATTGGCTTCCTAATAGCATAGACATCTTAGCTGACAGTGAAATTGTACAGACTTGACTGATTATCAGCTATACCCTACAATATAAACCTACAGTAAAAAGCACACTGTACATACACTTAAGATGCCACACAATATGATAATTGCTTACATACATTTAGAAATCAGCAGATGTTTCCCCCAAATTGTGATAGTATAGTACTAATGTATTACATTTAACATATAATATGCACAGTATATGCAAGATGTATGTAAATAAGCGAAGGCACTAATTTTAATTACAAATGACCAAGGCAGTGAAATGTTGTTTCCTCTCTTCTATGAGCACATCGACAACGAGTCCAAAGTGTCAGTCTCAGGCGACAAAAAGCAGCCTGTTCTACAGGCCAGACAGACCCATTTTTATTTTTATTTTTTCTTATTTTTTTTCGAATTTGAGAATTAAAAAAAGAAAAAAGAAATGTTTGAACAAATTTTGATTTTTTTAAAAATTATTTAAATGTTTCTGAATTGTTGAACATTTTCATGAACATTTCGAGGAAAAAAACCTACCCCAAAACAACCGACCAACACATGAGGGGTCCATTTGCCTGTAGAACAGGTTTTTGTTTGTCTTGTCGTCTTGCCTATACATATTTGTTCATGCACCATATTAGTGAGAGTATACATCGGTCAATGTATAGGGGGAAAAATGATTTCAGGAGACTTCAGAGTTAACCCAAATCTGTGTATTCTAATAACTATCAGCTATCAGCATTGATATAAACCAACTTTGGTAAATCCTGGAATTATCTTCGGTTCATTAGCAAGTTGGTATACACTTTTGGTTAATGGAGCAATTTTAATTTATAGCCCCTGTGGTATAAATTCTTTTGAAGTCAGTGGGGACGCTCTTGCAACACTAAAAAAAGCAACCCCTAAATTTAAGCTAGCGTCAGTCGAGTAAAAAATTACCTTTAAACAAACAAAAATTACTATTCATTCACATGGCTGCAGGTTTATAAAAAAACCACATCTCTTTACAAAACACAATATGTTATGACCTCACTAAATAGTTTACTATTTCAGTCATTTTTAGTTTTATAACAATCTTTATGGATACACCGTATAAAACATTTTGAGAGAACTGTGCACATTATGCACTGGTACAAATTTAGGCACACACTCTCTCAAATAAAACCTGGTCCGGTACCGAGCCTCGAACCCAGGATTTTTTCAACTTCTCCACACAAAAAACTTATTCTTTTTACACGTTTGAACCAAAGATCTTTGCACTCTCTCAATTCAAATCTGGCTCTACACAGAAAATCAAAATCAAAATCTTTTCAAAGTAGAAATTAAAACCTGGTTTTCCTCAGAGATTTGAACCTGAGATCTTTACACTCTATCAACAGAAATTTGGCCATATACAGAGACTCAAACTCTGGACCTTTGCAATATCTCAACAAAGTTAAGATTCTATGTATGGATTTGAGCATAATGAAGGCAATCTCACACCCAAACATGTGTTTTACAAACAATTGAACTCAGGAAATTTGCACTCTTGTTCTGTGTAGGGATTTGAACCCAGAATCAGGACATTCATTGCGGATACGCTACAACCAGATATTCTCTATTGAGTGTTTCATTTTCAATGACTGTGTCAATTTAAGGAAACACATAGAAAGGCTGCTGCTGAACTTGTTAACATTGTGTAGAAAAGATGAACATTTTATAAACCGTTTTGGAACCTGGTGGTAATACATTCCACAAAGTAAAAGCCACATTTTTATAAATAGATAAAAAATAAGTAACTACAAGCATGTAGGAAATAACATAATGATCTATGTGCACTATTTCATTTCACATTTGAGTACTAAAATAAAAAATAACCTATTTACTTTTTGACCGGCCCTCTATACAATAGGAAGATAGGAGCTGTTAGAACATTTCAACATTTCCAACTCTTAGAATTCTAGTTCTATCCTACTACATTTGATGAACCGTAAACGTGGACATTTTTGCGCTACATTAATTTTCGCGCTCCAAGCAGCTACTGCGAAAATAAAAACACACAAACATATTTATTTTGTGTAAAAGTCTATGTAATGAACTTTCAAATCAAGAATTTAAAAACAAGCGAAATGGCTGCAAGTCAAGCAAAGCGCGAACATTTAATCGCACCAAAATTACCACTTTTACCGTACATGAATATTCAACAGTCTGTAAAACTCAAAGATTTTTATCCTTAATCTGTTCAGCTTTAGTTCTGAATGGCTCTTCTTATGGACTGAGTCCCACAATCCCTCTATGTATTATGGTGAAGGAGTGAAGGAATCAGTCTACTGTTAACCATGAAGTACACATAACCCAATACGCTAGTTGGTTAGTTCCCCCTTATGTCCTTCAAAAACATCTTTGGAAAGATAACCATACAAAGTTAAAACAAGAAAGCTGCAAAATGTTACTAGGCATCGTTTGATAATAAATGTGTTAAAATTGCACCAATTAAATTATAAGATATTTTGCAATTTACAAGTTTTATGCTGAAAAACAAAACCTCCCAAGACTCCGTATACCTACTCGCTTTAAAATCAAACAAAAGTTAACAACAAATATGTTATATATATACAAATAAAAAAAAGTACAAAGTTAACGATGCAAGTCTAAAACGAAATGCCATTTTTATAGATATGCTAAATTTGAAAGCATAAGCATTAGGAACGAGAGCATATCAACATAATAAGTTAGACCTGGTCTATTTATAGATCTAGCTTATATTCAAATTTGCTCTGTGCAAATGGATTTACATGAGTTCAGTTGTGCAAATTCATATTTAAATCTATACAATTATTACTTTATTGGTGACACCCTGTACTGCAGTTTCAGCAACTTATTTTGATATACCACAAAACATATCTTAAAAACAGAAAAATGACCCCAAGGGTATAGATGCATTATTGTAAATCTAGTGGAAATGTGTTCAAACTTAGTATTAAACTAAAAAGCGGTTCATGGTAATCGTGCAATTAATTGTTCTTTTTTCCATCATTGACTGTGTGGAACCTAAAGTGTGCTTTTTCCAAACTGCCTGCTGCTCTTGATATTCTCGGCTATAATCAGAGTTTTGTTGGAGATTTGTTTTAGAACTGTCAGGTTGGAGCCATGTTGAATCTTTAGACTGAACAGACTTGTGTGCAAGAAAATCTCAACTGACTTGCTATAGTCTATTCAACCATTGATGGAATGACATGCAAATGTTTACACTGTATTCAGTTTCAGCCTAATAGATGGAGCATGACCTTTGTTGACATGTATTAAGTTAGTATTGCATTCAGGTTGGGGCCATACTCCATCTCAGACTGAACACACTATAAATGTTTACATAGGAATCTCAGCTGACTATAGTTGCCTTCAAGATTGTTGGCCACTTTCAGATGTGCGTCTAGCATCTGATGTGTGTTAGTGCGCCGACCCCAAGTGTGTGACAACTGTATCCAAGTGAGTAATTGGTGAAAATCATAATTGTTACAATCCACTTACTTTGCATAAATACAAGCACTCTTTTGACATCCTGCAAACAAATTTGTTAATATGCATTCAATTTGTATTTCATTCTGGTTGAGGCCATAGCTCATCTTTGACTAAACACATTATAATTGTGTACATCTCAGCTGACTAGTAATAGTTTATTCACCCTTAGATGGAGTATGACCTTTGGTGGCATGTATTATGGTATTACATGCAGTTTGGGGCCATGCTCCATCTCAGACTGAACACACTATAAATGTGTGCAAACAAAATTTCAGCTGACGACAGACAACAGTACATCAGTTGTATTACTTAGGCACCCATAATGAATTCTAAAAATAGAAAAATACTAATAACACTTATATTCAAGCTCAACATTTAATAAGACTATTAATTAAAAGCATAAAGACAAGAATAAAAAAAAGTAGATATACTGGGAGTACAAATTAGGGGTTTTGTAGGATAGCACAGCTTTAAGTTGTCAGATTTAAATACACAATGCATTAAGAGCATCATTTGAACAGGAATATGTAGCCTAAACTTTCTGAAAAGTAACTTTAATAGTCTACAATTTCCTGTTGAAATGATATCTGTGCGCTTTTTGCTAAAAAGACACTTAATGTCTAGTGTGGCCTGGTTAAAATAACAATTTCTTGTTAATAAAACTTCTTGGTTAAAAGTGAGAGCTTCCTGTTAAAAAGAACCTCTCTAGACGAGCCATTCTTGGTATCTCATCAGAATTATCCATTAAAAACAAATCGCAGAGTGTCCAAATAAAAAGGATTCTTGTGTCCTTGGTAAAAAATATATTCTATATCTACACGGTCCTTTTAAAAGTGTATTTCTATTCTCTTCTCCAGAGTACCCTACTTTTATAACTCCATTACAAGTTGGAGCTCACAGCACAAATTTGTTCAATGAGGCATTTGACAACTGCAAATGTAATCTTTGATCTTATACTAGGAAATACTGTCATTAACAAATAGTGATTTTATCAAAGTTGCCCAGGGTATGGTTTCTTGTAGAGTATTTCAGTAATGTATACCTCATGACACACGCATCCTTATTGGTGAAGTATACATATTTATTTGGTTCATGATGTCACAGGTTACTGAACAGGACACTATCCTATAGAGGTCATTTCTTGATTTGTAACCCATCGCACATGGAATAAGCTTTCAACTATATGTAAAGTATTACAATAATAATTTAGTTCATGATGCCACAGGTTACCAAACAAAATATGTCCTATGGAGGAAATAATATTGTTTGATGACCCGGCGCACTTAATTGAATTAGCTTTAAGCTGTGAAGTATTACAACATTAATTTTGTTCATGACGTTAGGTTACCACAGAAGACATAATTGCCCATTTTAATTTGTATCTCCTAATTTATGTTGGTTTAGCTACAGGAGGTTGTTGATGGCAGTGTGAGAAGTGACTAACGAGTCTCACTTAACTATGCCGCAATATCTGGTAATTTTCCTGGTATTTAGACGATCCAGCTTGAGGTCTCTTATCAATCAAGTTTGTGAGAAGGGAGAGCGTTTAAGACATCTGGCTTACAAAGATGGTTGGTACAAAATGGAACAATTTCTCCAGCTTTCAGACGATAATCTCCTAGACGTGCTAGAGCACCAAATAACAGTAAAACTGACCGTAATAAATTCTATATACAATATAGGCAATTAATAAATTATTACAGTATTTGAAAAAGTTGTTTTGGTATTTTGAAACAGTTATGTGTACTGTATAACATGATATTTCCAACTTCCAATAATTTTACAATTTTTGTTAAATGTATAATTTTGGAATTTTTATACCATATAGATTCCAAGATTGCCATGTATATTACTCAGGAATCTTGTGGACTTTTGTCATACATACATGGTTAATATTTCAAGGAAGTCTAAGTTCAGATGGTTTTCAAGAATATTAGATCGAAAAAAGTACTATTGCTCAGAAGGAAAGGTTGTTGAATTTGGCACTAATCTGAACTTGTCAAAATATACAGCCTTGGTTTGTATTTCTTGAAATCTTCATGACACATATATGTATGGGGGAGTTTTCATGCTTTACAGTACACATTTGGTATAATATACATTATGTAACATTATGTTCCACACCCTTAACACTTTCCATGCGGCCATTAGTTCTACCATTTTAAACAGATTTTTCAGAAACCTTTCCCAACTTTTGAAGCCTATATCAAGAACTACTGAACCAATACCACGAATGTTTTTACTAATTTTAATGTATTTCTCACGGTGATTCGAAATAATATGGCGATGAAGTTCAACAATTCTGACATTTTTGAAACATTTTGTGGAATTTTGGAATGTCGTCTGCAGACGCCTGCCACGTGGAAAGTGTTAACACTTTAATATAACAAACCCAAGGCCCCGAGGTCATAAAGTGTCTGTTTTCAGACTGTCATTGTTGACTATATAGTCACTGTCATAATGTTATGGATGAAATTTAAGCATTCACACAAGCATGTTTTGTTGTTGTTCCTGAAGCTGTGTCCAGATGCATGAAATGCCCGACCAACTATGCATGCATGCGTGTGACGTCTTCACGATTGACCAATCAGGACGCGCGGTCATTTTTTGAAAGCGTCTGGTACGCATTTCCAGGTTTACGCACATATGCACGCACACCCCTACGCATGCATTGGTGGAATTATGTCCATAGCATTATGACGCTGACTATAGCATGGTCACATGTGTGATTTACATCAAAAGAGTGCTTTGCCTGACCACTGGCCTGCCTAATCTGGGAATTGGAGAATTTATGGCCGGTCAATAGCTAAATCATCGGTATAAAAGTGATTAGGCAGTGGAACTTAATGAGGACAAATTGTTCTCTCACTCTCTTGTAAAAGTCTCGTAAAAGTTTGTTTGTTAAGGTTGCACTTCTGGTAGTGAATTGTCAGCGTTGTCAGTAGCAGCTGGGGTTTGGTCCTGTTGCCGTGGTGATGACGACTCAGCGTTTGTTGTGGTGATCTGTATACTTTGCGCAGTGTCGTTATTCTCCTCCGTCGTCTGATTCGGTTCATCAGCACCCTCGTGATTTGTGTTGTTTTCAGATTTACTTCTGCAGTTGTAAATACAATAGAAACAAATGATTAAGTTACAAAAAAAAATGATTCTGATATAAATTAATGGCTGTTATAATTGATGGACAAAGTTTGGAACAGATCCATCAGTTTAATTTCCACATATCTCTCATCACTGAGGAAGGAGGATGTGGTACAGAAATCAGACGGTTAGCTATGGCAAGAACTGCAAAATGACATACACCTAGCACATAAAGTCCTGGACCAGGTGCTTTGAGGTTGGATAATTCAAAATAGATAATCGGTACCAAAAATCTGAGATATACTTTAAATTAGCAAATTTCTTCTCCGCTGGTTTGATACCTCATTCAACAAAATCGAATGGATACTTTTAAATGTAATAAATATAAGAGGACCTGACGTTTCGATTCTAACAGAATCTTTATCGAAGGTAAAATGACAGAATACAACATACACTAACATATATATAGACATTGTCTTAGGATACTTTTAAAGTTATGGCGATTTCAATGACCGCGCATAACAACAGCAAAGTTGCACTAGGTATAGGAAATCATTGATTTGTGTGATTACTGTCATAACTGCGTGCTATCTGAACGAGCCACCTAGGTATCTGGATGAATGGGTCTGGAGTGCTTGCGGTATAAAGGGTGTGACTAGCTGTGAAGATTAAACTCTTTTGCTGATTAGCTGTGAGTCTTGACAAACACATTTTTACTGCGTTATCGGAAATAGCGTCACAAGCTGTCAGCCATGACAGAAGCGTACCAATAAATCAAGGTCATCATAGCCTTTTCGATCATCAACGTTTGTTGTTTAATCTTTCTTTATTGAGGGTAAACAGCTTCAGTGTCAAGCACTGCTTTCCAAGCAGGCCCTCATCATACAGAAAATAGTACAGTATTTACAAAGAAATGTTCAAATATTTACACATAATACATGAATCAAACATAAATAGCAAAATAATATAATTAAGAAGTACTTTGCACACAATTAAAGTTCTTTAATCTAAGACTTAAATTGATGCACGGTAGGGTGCATCATGCCCCCCTTTTGTCAACCAAATTTAATGTAGCTAGTCTTAAAATGTTCCAAATGTAGAAATAATAAGATTCCCAAAGTTAAAATTCATTCTGACTTTGTCTTCTGGGTCCTCCGTGGCCCTAAAATTTGAATGCATAACCAATAGGAACATTGCGCAATAGCCATATGGCAGCTATACATTTTCTAATGTATAATGGTACATACAATGGCTGCCATGTACTTAAAATTCATGATTAGGATGGTATGTGATTGGGGATTGTTTTCAACCAAACTTGAAGTTAAAATTCAAATGAATGGCATATACATCACAAAAAATGAATAGCTGCCATGTGCTATGACACACTTATTTAGCATAGTGCTGCCATTTACCAATAATAGCTGTATTTTAACTATATTTCAAAGAACACGTATTCTAAAAACTTACCCACAGTTCATGTGGGATGAAAGTCACACTTTCTCTTAGCACTCCTTTAATGTTTGTCTTCATAAAGTTTATGTTTACGCAGATTTGGCCTATTCTTCCTGTCCTTCAACAACCAGTAGACCATTTCAATAATGGCTCTCAGATTTTGGAGTGCTGAGGAAATCCGAGGCCAATTTCACTGCACGCTTTGCTGAATCGTTGACGACATTGATGGCACTGATGTTGCTTTTAGAAGACTGATAAGTAGCACACATGTCCCAGTCTCAACTCTCTCTTCAAGAAATTGGTTATTGATCTGCAGTATCCTCATCATGAACCACAAGTTGGATCCTACCAAGTCTGCGAGTGAAGTTAACTGTGATGTTGTCTGGGAAGGTTGGTTTACCAAACCCCACGCCAAACGGGTTACTTGGAGAAATAACCTCTTCCGCTGGTTTTACCGCTAAAAGTTTCACTGCGATTGCTTGCTTATCTGTGTTTGGCACAATAACACTGAAGAGGGCAAGAGGAATAATCTCTTCAGTTAGGTACCACAGATGCCATTTTAGTGCCTTGATTGCACTCTGTGATAGATACTGAAGAATTGTATGAAGTACAATTCTGTGAATTCTTCAGAATCACAGTGTGAAATCAAGGCACTCATGGTTGGTTCATGATGAGGATACTGCAAATTGATCATCAATTTCTTGAAGAGAGAGTTGAGAACTTGGACATGTGTTCTACTTATCAGACTTCTATAAGCAACATCAGTGCCATCAATGTCGTCAACGATTCAGCCAAGCGTGCAGTGAAATTGGCCTCGGATTTCCTCAGCACTGCAAAATCTGAGAGCTAATATCGATATGTTCTACAGGTTGTTGAACGGGACAGGAAGAATAGGCCAAATCTGCGTAAACATAAACTTTATGAAGACAAACATTAAAGGAGTGCTAAGAGAGAGTGTGACTTTCATCTCACATGAACCGTGGGTAAGTTTTTAGCATAAGTGTGCTTTTAAATATAATTAAAATACAGCCATTATTTGTAAATGGCAGCACTATGCTAAATAAGTGTGTCATAGCACATGGCAGCTATTCATTTTTGTGATGTATATGCCATATTTATTTGAATTTTAACTTCAAGTTTGGTTGAAAACAAACCCCAATCACATACAGTCCTAATCATGAATTTTAAGTACATGACAGCCATTGTATATACCATTATACAGTAGAAAATGTATAGCTGCCATATTGCTATTGCGCAATGTTCCTATTGGTTATTCATTCAAACTTTAGGGCCCCGGAGGACCCAGAAGACGAACTCGGAATGAATTTTAACTTTGGGAATCTTATTATTTCTACATTTGGAACATTTTAAGACTAGCTACATTAAATTTGGTTGACAAAAGGGGGGCATGATGCACCCTAATGCACGGTCATGTTCTCCAGTTCAATTCTGACTGCTGATGGTAGGCTATTCCAGGCATATGTTGCCCTAACGTGAAATGTGCGCAAGCCTGAATTGGATTTAATTTTGGCACAGCCAATGTATTACTGGTATGATTTCTTGTAAGATGTGAATGGCTGTTATGAACAAATTAAATTAAAAACTCCACAACATTTTATTACATTTTCATATAGCAGCATGTAAACCGTTGGCCGACCGATGTTAATTGGACTTGGACCGTGCAAGGTCATACCTATCTATTAAATTATTCTGCTAATCAATTATTCTATTAATTAAAAAGTGCCTTAAATTGTAAATTTACGTTTGTTGATTGCTATTTGATGTGGCGTTAAATTGACCTCTAATTAAGAATTCAAAATACATGGCCAAAAGACAGTATTAGACATACCAGGCCGTATTCGTGTACATATTTAAACACGGTTTTAAGCTAAACACGCATCTAACTTTGACTTCAAACACATTGTTAACTAAACGCAATTTTCAAAAATGTGTTTAACTTACACACACGTCTGTGCACTGGCCTACTCTGGGAAAATAAATAATATAGTAATTCTAGTCTACCCAGAGACTAAGTAAAAATGTATCACCGCCTTCTTTGTTGTACACCCTGAACTGGGCATGGCAGTGGTCTAAGACACATAGATCAACTATTTTAGGGGTGGCATGAGGTCGGATAGAGGGGCGAGGTAGGGGCTCATTTCTCGTTTATTTTCCATTACCTTTCTCTGTTGTACACCTGGAACTGGGCATGGAAGCTATCTAACTGGGCTTGTAACTCTTCATCCTGTGTGGAGACAAAATAGTTATTCCATGCGGCTATTAGTTTTACCATATACAAAACAGATTTTTCAGAAACCTTTTCGTAATACTCAAAGTCTATCTCAAAGATAACTCAAACCAATACTAGGCATATTTGTACTTATTTCAATGCATTTCACATGGTGATTCCAAATATGGTTATGAAATATAATTTTTTTGACATTATTGAAACATTTTGTGACATTTTGGAATGTCGTCTGCAGCTGCCTGCCGCGTGGAAAGTGTTAACAGTAAATGATAATGTATCGGGAAAGATTTGGTTGGAGGGCTGACCCTTTAAATATATCTGAGTTGACCAAGCTGCTGAATATCTGAAGGCAAAAATCAAATGTTAGCCATCTCAAGCACTGAAGCATAACTTGTAGATAAATGAGTTTGAACGTATGAGATGGGTTTGGCAATGTTGAGGTTTTATTAAAACACATCAGTTCAACAATGTCAGTCATTTGGATGCTTTTTTCCACATCGGCACATAATCTCCTCATCATTGATCAAATTTTGATTCACCAACCTTTTTTATTTTCAGACAGAATTCATGGATAACTCAAGTCACCTTGTTCAAAAATACTGTGTGGCTAGCAACAAGGGAGCATTGAGAGATGTTCAGGATCATGCAATCTCTAATTACTCCATCAACGTATCTTAATGATGCTTTTTGAGGTTTTATGCTATTTCAGTATATAAAGATGCATGCCAAGTTGGGAATACAATTCTATCACTATCATATAAATAAAATGAAGAATTAGGTCACCATATAGCTGCATTGTTCCTCATAGCCTCTAAAAGGGTGTTATTTGCTGAAAGTGAATGGTGAACACAATCTGAATTCAGAATATTTATACTAAAAATAATGGATTGATACACAACTTCAGCCTGCCCTCAAGTTCCCAGCAGAAACAATTGTGATATCCACAATTGCGGTATGTGCATTGATTGCCATTTCACACACTCAGTGGTTATCATTTGCTTTTACAGCACAGCAATCTGATCCTGTTTCAGCATGCCAAGGATCACTATTTTAGCCCGGGAGAAGGGGGTACTACTTAGTGGATGAGGTCAAGGGGATGTGCCGCCAAGGGTCCCATTTTCACCCATCTGGTTAACGAATTACCCCTTTTTATAGCCATTTTTTGTCAATTTATGAGCCTAATATCCTTAAATTTACTGTTTTTCACAAAACTGTCTAATTAATATGTAGGGAAATTATGGGTCTCTGGTAAACATCACCCCCCCCCCCCAAAAGGGTAAATGTTTGGGTCCATTTTCATTTTGCTGGCAGCACATCCCTACCAAAAACATATCTGAGTGACCCCTTCATCCCCCCCCCCCCTCCCATGGGTATTTTAGTAGGCAAATTTCTGTCTGCATAATGGAATCTTACCACATCTTTTCCCTTGGATCCCTGCTTGGCTAACCGCTTCTTCTTTTTGTGTAGAGGTTTGGCTTCAATGATCATCTCCTCAAGTTCAAAGGTCGGGTCGCAGTTCAAATGATCTTTCTGTGTGAAGAAAAACAAATCGAGGACAAAGTATTGAGAAAATGTTACATATCATACATTCATTCCAGAATTAGATTTTAAATAAAATATGCATTATCTAGGCTGGATAACCACACACAGATTGGAAAGTTTCCAGGGGCAGTTAATGAACAATGCTTTTGGATAAGGTATAATATTCATTACAGCAGTAAGCATTTATCAAATATTGATCCCATTAACAATAATGGTACAAAATTCGAGGATGCTAACAATATAGAGAGGATGTAAAATATTATTGAGTATTGACTCATTTCATGAAATCCTGGTCAAAGATTTGTAATTTGATGTGGAATGGTATAGGCCAAATTGCTTGATAAATAAAAATGTGGGAAAGGGAGAGGTCAATATAAGTGAAAGATTGGTTCAGTATTGGTATGGCTTGCTTTACTACCTGCAATAAATACACTTATGAATGGCGGTAGTAGTTTGACTATGTTAAAATGATATGAGCCTTAAATTGTATTTATTGGGGAGTAACATTCCTTTATATTTTAAAAGATAATCAGAATTTGGAGAAACCTGTGAATGCAAATCCATTTTATCACCCAGACTATAAATGGTACATCCCATTGGGTGCGTCCTTTGTTATCTATCGCGTGTATCGGCAGGCCCATCTGTATTCAGTGATGCATGTTATTATCACTCCGCGGCCGTAGGACTTTTCTTGGCAGCGAGTTTACGACTCAATAGGCATAATTTCTGTGCTTCTTGAACCGAATGGTTGCGTGTCTCAGGTTGATTAGTATAAAGATTTTTCCCTCCCTCCCTTCCCTTTTCTAGAATGCTGCCGATCTCTGTTTGAATTTCAGATAAGGTGTCTTCCAAAGTGGAATTCCTCATATGTATCTGATTTGTAATATTTACACTTTGGTGTGATTGACATTTCATGGCAGTCAATTGGGAGTCGGATACATTTTCGGCCAGTTGTTCGGAAGTCAGAACATTTGGTACTATTCACTTTCACATAAAATTGACTGTCTGAATCTCAGTTATATTGATATCCATAGTGGAAGTCCTATTTTTGTCCAATGTATACTATCAATTGTGATACGATCTGTGAAAACCCGTCACATGGTGGACTTTTTTCATATTGGAGATATTTATATCATAAGAAAGCTTAAACTGTGATGATTACAGAACTGTTTCGATCATTTTTTTACGATCACTACAAAAAAAGTTATGAGTGAAAGATGATTGTGATGTCATAAAAAGCTACAAAACAAGAAATCATGAAAACAGGCCAAAAAAGATACATAATTCAACAGAATAATAAAAGTGACTTAAGTAAGTTTTTGCAGGTGAACTATCATGAAAGATGATGACACAAGGTATTGGAATTAAATTGTCTTAAAAAAAATCCTTTTATTTTCTTCTTTTTTGTAAATTTCAATTTTACCCATAATCCCTAGTTCACATTTTGCGACATCCGACAAGTTTTCACAGATCGCATCACAATTGTAAAAATGTACACTCCACACCGGGGAGGTTCCACAGGAGTTGTTGTGAAGTCGGAAACATTTCCGTGCTTCACTTTCACATTAAATTGATACATTAAATTGATATGCCATTTGTATGTGGCACTATGGATGCAAACTTGAAATAAATGCAACCTTTCGAATCGCACAGAGACTCCGCTACATCCTGTGTTCTCTCGCCATCATCTTTTATAGTGTCAGGTGGTAAAAGGCTTTATGGCTCTCAGGCCTGACAGGTTCAACAAACTCTGTTAAAAGCTTATTTTTTCTATCGGAATTGACTTCAAAACGTCTATAGTTTGTTCAATCAGTACTTTAAAATAAGCAAAGCATGATTACATTAGAAATTGATTTAAACTAACATACACATGTAGACTCAGGCAAATCTCAGAAATGCCCAACATCACACAAGTACAACAAGCCCATGTAATGTGTGGTATGCTTGACACCCATTACGTCATGGGATTGCGAAACGTTGTAAGTGACACTGGTCATTTTGCAAAAAAGTGTTCTAGCAATTTTGTTAACTTAATTATTGTTTTAACAAGCTTTGTTTAACAAACTTAATTATTGTTTTAACAAGCTAAAGTGGTGGGGACTCAAGGAAGTCACTTTTTGAATTTTGTGAGTGCTGTAATTATTGAACTATGATAAAAGTATACATTTATGGAAAGGAAATAGGTCAGAGAATCCAAATTTTGCATCATTTTTGACCAAAATGTTGATTTTTTGAGCAAATCATAAAAAAAAAATCATTTTTTGGACCCAAAAAATTCAACAAAGCTAACAAAAATTATTTTAAGTAAAAAATTCCCGAATTGTTAGATTATGATGTAAAGACACTAACTTTGGGATGATTTTTTTTTATTTACCTAATCTAATATTTTTTGAAATATTGAAAAAAAAGTGGGGAAAAAAAGCACTTTTTTGGCGCTTTTTGGCGATTCTCTGATCCATTTCCTTTCCAAAAATGTATACTTTTATATGCATTTGATATTAGTTTAATAATCACAGCACTCAAAAATTAAGCAAAATCAAGTCAAAAACTTCCTTGAGTCCCCCTTAATTGGTGTTTTAACAAGCTTAATTATTGTTTTACAAGCTCAATTATATGATTAAAATCAATTAATTCCAATTTCAAGACTGGTAAAATAGCTTAAAATGTGTGGATTTGCCAATATTATCATGAATAACTAATAACTCAATTTGGCCAAAAAATGTCACTTACGACGTTCTTGTATCCTCACGACGTTTACATAAATAGAGATGCACATATGCTATACTATGGATCCTTTTCGCCTTTGAACAAACACAACTCTCTTTTGTGCTGATTTTTTAATGGACACACTATAGCTTGAATGACTTAATAAACCGCACATCTAAACCCCCTAGGGAACAAGCGCACTAGAGAGAGTCATCCACAAAATTCCATACAAAATCTGATCTAACAAATTTCCTTATGCAATTAAGACCCTTACACAACGAGTGAATTAGGAAACATACTAGACGTTACTTGCGACCATGCACTACAAGTCTCCATATATTGCAGTACTTCAGTACTTGCCCTTTACAATACATGTTTATCTTATACAAGGAAACAAGATATATACCAAGATATAATCATAGTAATCTTTGTCGTATACGACAGGACGACCCTAGAAAGAAATATACGGGCTTATGACAAATCCGATTTTTATCTTTGTGCTTCTTTTGAAGTATAAAAACCTAAGACTAGGATCAAACTACAGGGACCAGATGACTTAACATTTACCAGGGCTTCTTTCCCAGGAGGTATATTTGAGGTTAATAAGTTAAGCTTAAATAAAGTATGGTACATTTGAGTCTAGATTCATTGGTGACATTCCCAGGGGGGGCAGATCAACTATACACTGTAGGCATGCGTGACCCCAAAAATGCGTAATAAGGGATGTTTTTAGATGTGGTGCGTTTGTTACGCACGTAATGCATTAAAGGGGTGTCCAGCAAGCATAACTTTGTGCATTAGATGTTAGATATAAATAATTATCGAGCCCAAATCACATAGTTCTATAGAACAAAACATCATACTTATCATAAAAACAAATAAAAACTCCCATCTCTGAACATGCCACTTTTTAAAAATTTGCGGTGATCGAAAGTCCCATCAATGAAGTCATAGTTATAAAATGTAATGCGCAAATTTTATCACAAATAACAAAGATGTCATTGAACCCAGGATTTTCGATCACCTCAAAAACAAAATATTAAATGCATTGTGGAGAGATGGCAGTTTTTATTTGTTTTTATAAGTATGATCAATTGTATTTTCTATGATTAGATTTTAATGATATACAAACTGTTTTCACAGTCATCAATTATTTCTTATTTTAGAAATTGTTTTGGAGTATGGTAGCTAGATATCAGCAAAAGTCAACTGACAATGCTTTAACTAAAAGCTGTCATCTCAAGTGTTGACCATGGATTTCCAATTAAGTCGTCCTTCCCTCTAGGGGGTGCGCTGACTGAGAGAACTAATCTTACCAAGTAATCATTTCCTTTTATTCTATCGCCATTCAACTTTAAAGGCACATCAATCATTTTGAAATAGAGAAGCGCCCCTTATTGTCTTGTGCTTTTTTGGAACTCTTCCCTCCCTGTATAGTCACTGTCTTAATACTATGGACATAATTCAAGCAATTTCACGCGAGCGTGTTTTGTTCCTGTTCGCGAAGCTGCGTCCAGATCATAAATGCGCGAACAACTATGCATGCACGCTCGTCAATCAGGTCGTGAGGTCATTGTTGAAATAGCCCGGTACGCACTTCCGATTTTACGCACGCACATACGCACGCATTGTTGGAATTATGTCCGTAGTATTTTGATGCTTACTATAGAATAGATTTCAAAGACATTTCTAGATCCTTTTCAGCAGGTAGACCATCGGTATACGACCAAAATGATTGAGCACTTCATGCGGTCTACATGTAGCAGTCAAAAATAAATTTGATTTCTAAATTCAAGAGTAAAGTCAAATTTAGAGGTTTTCATAAATCACTTTGTGGAAAAAGATGGTAGATTAATGATAATTTCTTATTGTATTCTAGAGTTTAAAGGTATATTATGTGATATTTTCCAGGGGACACCCTCAATCCTCGGGAAAAAAATTAGAAGCAGATTTTCTTGCAGATTTACTTTTCTGATCATAAATCATAAATATATTTGAAGTTACAGAGTGATACTATCCTAATTACCTCAAAATCATGGTTTTAGAGTGAATTTAGAGTAAAATTTGAAAAATAGATTGTACCGTAGCAGTACAATCTATTTTCAAACCATGATTTTGAAGTAATTAGGAATCGTTTCGATCTATAACTTGGAAGATCTTTATGATTTATGATCAAAATTGCAAATCTGCAAGAAAATCTGCTTTCATAGTAAAAATCAATGATAGAGGGCGCTACTTGGATAAGATCACATAATATATACCTTTAAGAGAAATTTGAAAAAAGATTGTGTTCCCAAATCACAGAATATACCTTTAAAGGAGTACTGTGGATTGTAAACAGTGATGATGGTTAACTTGGTTATCTTTGGGATCTAATAGAAGAGACTTTTTTTGCAACCTTCATATAGCAACAATTTCTGACTTGCCCTGATTTATAGTAAAAGGTGTGCGTGCCACATATGATATTGTAGACTGCCATACTGACTTCATTTAATCCTTTTTTATCTAAATTTTTTTTAACCTTCATGGTATCATTTTCTCACATGCCCTGCATTCTATCAAAAGGTGTGCATGCCACGCACGCTGATTAATGTTGCAGAATGTGAAATTAGGTAAATGTCACCAGAAAACATTTGAAATTGAAGACAAAGATTGGGTAATAGGCAGGAGGAAGGAAATCAGGTGATATAGCCTCAGGGAAACCTGTCATGTGTGATGCACAATATGTAGGGTGTTATAAAAGGGTTAGCTCAGTTATAATGAGTGAGTGGGGGCTGAGGGAGGGCATTTGTATCATCCTTTTTGGTAATGGTGTGCCATATAAAGGTCCAAAAAGAGAGGTCTCATAATTGTAGCCAATTGGTTTAGGCGATTAAAAAAACCTGTCCTACAGATTTTCAGACTTCTCGTCAGTTATTTTTGAAAATGTTGGTGAATTTTTAACAAATCCTGGTTCAATTTTCAATAGTTATATCGCATTCCCATCCACATCATTGACAAAGGTGTGAGAAGCAATAGTTGTATTTATATGCAGTAATGGAAATACCCACATGACTGTCGACTCAGGGTGGACGATCATGTGTGTTGCAGTTCTATTTATTATTATTGTGTGTATGATCATAATAGTAGTATTGCTTTATTCCGTAATGTTTAAGAGGGATTAAAATCATGTCCTGGTCAGTTCACCCCTCGCTAGTCTAGGCCCACTTTTTCAACTGATTTATTTTTCTTTTGTAAAAGTTAGGGTTAGAAATATTCTAAGTCCTACCTAGACAACCCCGGGTAGACGGGCATGTGGGTATTTCCATTGCTGCATATTTATATAGTAATGATAACCCATTTGTTGATGAAAATTGCAGCTATAATTACAAAGACCCCCCCCCCCCCTTCTAATGCCTTTCTATCAAAGAAACATATTGCTGTAAAAAGAGTAGTTATAAGTGAATTGAGAACCATCTCTATGTATGTTAGAGGCTATACAGGCGAGTCAGAAAGAATGGGCACTTTTTTGGCTAAAGCACTACAGAAATGTTAGGCCTGCATATTCAAAACCAAATATAATGATACAAAGACCACATATTTGGCTTTCATTCAAAAAAAAATTCTGAATTTGAACATTGCATCACAAAGTTGCAACAATTTTAGTAGAACCCGGTATTTTAAAGCCGATCCACGGAATGGTGACAACACATTGTATTGTTGGCTGCCTGATTTAGAGATGCTGATTAATAAAACTAGTGAAAAACCTGAAAAGGCACATGAATGTTGGATACAGAATCTTGAAATAACTGGAAATAAATAGAACTGTAAAATTATGAGTAATAAAAAGCCTGAAATCAAGAAAGAAAAGTAAAAAAAGCCATATTTGCTGATGCAGGAGGTAAACCTCATTAAATTACATTAAGGAATGGCTAGATTAATTCGATCATTCCGTGGAATGGCTTCAAAATTTGGGGCTTTACTAAAATTTGTGACAACGAAATGGTTGATTTTTACAATTCTTCTTTTGAATAAAAGCCAAATTGAAGGTCTTTATAGCGCTACCATTTGTTTTGAATATGCATGCTTACATTTTTTGAGATGCGTTTGTGAAAAAATGCCTGTTCTTTGTGACTAACCCTGTAGGCAGGTCTATGGTTGCGACATTGGTTAGGCCAACACACATTTTTTGTTTGATTGTCCATAGATCACCTTTTTTCTTTTTTTCTCACTTGCCCTTTTTTTCAGGTACCAAAAGTAAAATGAGATGTACTTGTTGTGGCAACCAAAACGGGGAACAAAATCTTCAATATTTGTATGAGTATTTTTATATTCTCAACACTTCAAACAAAATTTTAAAACTAATTTCGACTAATATTTGTAAAAAGGAAATTTTCAACCAAAAAATAATTAAAAATTTTCATTCAAAAAAAGAAATTTTTGGGTAGGAATGATTTAGAGGGTCAGGCAGACGAGGACAATCAAACATTGGCTATGACATTACCTGCTCGTATCCCATGAATCAAACAAGAAAAACTGGGACAACAAACACAAGAGACAACCCATTTAATGAATAACTTACCGGCGGAACAAAGCCTGGTTTAATTTTCATTTGTAACACGGCATCCCAATCTACATCGTTGACAAAGGCGTGTTTTACTAAATCTTCTAATGCATATATTCTCTGCTCGGGGTCTACTGCTATTAACTGTGAGGAAAAACAACAACAAAATGCATGTAAGGTGACCACAAAAAAATACATGTTTTTATGGCCAGACATACCTTTTAAGTAAGGTCGGTTGGTGATGTGAATTTTTCTTTTTATCTTTAACATTTTTAAGAAATTAGAAAAAGGATAATTAAATTTGAAAATTGTTCCTAATACATCAAACATTGATTTTCTTTCAGAAAAAAATGTTATGAATTATTGAAGAACTAATATAAGTTAAATATTTAATTTAATAAGTTACAGTCTTCAAAGCATCTACGCTTTCTGATTGGCATCAACAAGATTTTGTTAGATAGTAGTTAGCGTATAGACTGGAATTTAGCTCCCTTGAATCAAAGTCCTTTTAAAACCTTGCAACCCATTTAAGCCCAAGGCAGCTGCATAGGCTTGATAGTGTATGACGTTTTGTATTAATATCTCAGGATGTCAATTTGGTAGCTTAATTCTTGGAAACAATGGTTTTAGCGTTGTTATACCCTAAGCTATTACAATAATTTAGTTGTTGCCGTTTTGTAACACACAGCTAGGGAAGCAGAGCCCAAATTTAAGATGGCTACCTATCTACACAAGTTTTTAAAAAAAGGCAATTGCTTCAATAAAGCAGAAAATTCGATATGGGATCTTGTTCAACTTAGCAGAAAGATTCCACAAATGTATAGTTTGCCATATATCTGATGTTTTCTTGCAATGTAGGGATAATATTGTGCCCATCTTACCTGTTTAATGACATCCGTCATGGCTGGACTCCACGACGAGGGATAATGTGGATGTGTATTGGTGTACAAATGCCTAATGTCACTAACTGATGAGTTGGAATGGATGTCATACGGCCTCTGATGAAGGATGAGAAAATCAAAAAAGATTTTATTGGATCGGCAATAGACTAGGCAAGTAACAGTGGATCTATGCATAAAAAGAACTGTGTATAATCCAAGTGAGAGAGGCGGCGTTGAAATTGGAATGGTATTGGTATACACCAAACACAAAGGTCTGTATGCACAAAAAGTTAGACCGGATCTAAAGTTAGACCGGGTCTAAAGTTAGACCGGGTCTAAAGTTAGACCGGGTCTAAAGTTAGACCGGGTCTAAAGTTAGACCGGGTCTAAAGTTAGACCGGGTCTCAAGTTAGACCTGGTCTAAGTGGATTGTAGTTTTATAAAAAACACCTTTAATTACATTTCCTTCTCAAATTAGCAAACAAACTGTAAATATTTGGATGCAAAGTTCAAAAATAGCACAACATATCTCATGAAAATGTCGAGAAAAACAGCTTTTGAGGCATGAATAAATTTCACATAGACCAGGTCAACTTTAGACCCGGTCTAACTCTTTTGTGCATACAGACCAAAAAGTTTCTGAACAGGTGCTATGTTCTAGCTTATTCACAATTAATATTCAGTACCAAAATCTGAGATACGCATTAATCACAGAAATTTCTTTCCCGTAATTCGACACCTCATTCATAAAAATTGAGTGGATGCTTTCTAATTTTTTGAGTGTTAAGTGTATTCACCAATGAAGACCTCTTTTCACTTTCTATGGGCACCATTTGGACTGCATCCTCAATATTTTAAGGATTGTAAAATCTCAACAAAACTAATGTGTTAAAACAAGCTTTTTGGAAGAAGTTCTTAAACCTATAAGTGCTGAAGTCCTCCTCAATTTTCAGAACCAGGATTGCCCACCTACCAAAAATGAAGTGAGAAACCCTACACTTATTACCAAGACAACTCTAGGTAGATTCTATATTAAAGACTCAACAATTAAAATAATATTATATTTCTCATATTAAGAGGCACTGGCATCTCTCAATATCTATTTTTATGGATGTTCTTACTGTCCCCAGTGAGCATTCAAATCTATAAATATTTGAAATATGTCATTGTTGAATATTTGATAACTTAAGTTTCACATATGCCTTATCATAAAAGACATAAGATAGCCTATATGTTATTTTCGCAACAGACTTCCAATGCCCAATACAGATGTAGGGGGAAAACACTTGTAGTATCAATTATTTACAATAATTCATATCAGGTAGTAATCCTCATTTTGACAATCTGACAACTGATAATCCTACATAGGATATACAGAGCATCGCCCTCCTCAATCATGACATTTTGTGGCACTGACAAGTCCGGGGGCCACTCAAATATAATTGTGTAAGCATGAGTGACTAAAGATTTTCCAGACACCCTCTAAATGCATATTTCACATGAAGCAACAATCATAAAATGAAGATATTACAGTTTTATGTGTCCTGAAGTGCTCAAATTGGGACAATACAAGTGTACTGAATAAAAGGGTATTTACAGTGACAATGTATAATTTAAGCACTAAACAGCACTACCAACATCAAAAGATGGCATCCAAATGCATCAGAGTATGAGAATAAGGTGATTAGGCTGTAAAAAGCTTATTTTTCTTTTGAGATCATTCAGCCAGATAACAGAGTTATCCGGATAAAAGGGGGTCAGATAACCGAGGTTGGACTGTATGTGTTTTTCTCCCTATAACTTGACCCCATAAATGAGTAAAAATTGACAGGATTTTTGAAATCCTTCATTTAAAACCCCTTAACGTGTTATGCATGTAACTCAACAAATTCTAAAAACATCCCTTAATATGCATTTGTGTGGTCATGAATGCATGCAGTGTAATAAGTGACTGCCCCCCCCCCCCAACTCTCCGGTTGGCAAGGCAGTTTAATGTTGTCTATAGTTTGTTCAATACAAAATAGCCAGTGGTGTACTGTCTACTCCACAGCAAATGCTTTCATGCTTTATCAGGCAGAATATTTACAATTGTGCTAATTTAGTCCCTTTTCCTCTGACTGGGCTGATCTCCCCAATGTGGTATATTGCCCAATCTGACAGTAAGTGACCGCTTTACACATAGCACTGCAATGACACCATTACTAATTTGCATTCAATTCCAGCCAAATTGGATATTTCTTTTTAAAAAAGTTGCTCAAATATATAGGACATCATTAGTTCCTTATTCAATTACCGTATCTGATTTCATTTGATATTCGTGTCACGTCAGTAGTTTGTTATGCAAGAGCATTTCTCTCTCAGTTTTATTATGTTCACCGCCACAAATAATACGCGAGAAATGATTGATTAAAGAACGAGGCCACCCTGCTCGTTTATGTTGCCATGGAAACAGTATTTATCTTTGTCTATTAGCAAATACTGGTTATATTTATAGATCAATTTCTGGTCATGTAAAGTGTGTATGTACAGAAGTAATTAGCGGCGAAAAATCTGACCTTCACTAATGCAACGTAAGACAGTAACAGAGTCAAATCGACAAAATTGTTTCCACTTAAAATAACTGCATGGTTGGTTTTCAGAGTGATTTATTTTTTGCTAAAGATTTAATTATGACAAAGGTTGCTATGAGAGCCTGATTGGCATCCTGTCATACATTACCATTGTGTGTACAATATATTGGGTCAATTATTGCCAATCAATGCCATCGTTTATTATTTTACAGGGTGTCCCGATAAAAATGTGACATATATAGGTCAATAAAATAAATACATTGGGATCAAGTGTAGTTTAGGTCCCAGGCATGCATCAGTTACACGGTAGAAAATAGAACCTCATTGTAATTGTGTGATGCACTTTATTCCGTCGAAGACTTGATGCATGACTGGGTCCTACATACTGTATTTCCATATTTGAGTGAAACAAGAAAAATCAATGCATGCAGCTGAATAACCCTAACCCCACTGCATCATTCAAAATCATCTAAAATAAATCTATCTCCACGCACGTGCTGCTTCATTGGCTTGATGACGTCACCTACCGCAGGCATATGTGGGCACGAAGTTGGTGCCCGCATATGCGCTGGGGAGTTAGCTCAGTCGATAGGGGCACAGACTTTGGTGCGGATGGTCCAGGGATCGAATCCCGGGGGGTGCTCAGTGATTTTTCGGGTTAAACAAATCATACTTTTTTCCCCTCCCCCGATTCACGCAAAAACATAGCCGCGGGAGTTAGGGTTAATGTTGATGCAAATAATGCTGCAATCCTGAAGGGGGAGTGGCATTACATGCAAATCAACATTGGCGCATGTGCATTGATTTTTCTCATTTTTTTGAAAAACAAGGAAATGCATGTATTGACCTAATTCATACAAGACAATCCAAATCACAATTTCTATTTTTGCTCATATTTTTTACCTGCTTTGAAACAATTTTCAAACGAATAAAAACATATGGACAAGTTAAATAATACTGCAGCAAAAAATCAGCAAACCTGTGCTGTATGAACAACAAATCAAAATACTCTCTCATACTATTTTCTGGAAAACATTCTCACCCAAAGACCCCTTTTGGAGCATCTTTAGATTCTCCTCCATTTACTTAATAACCTTAACACTTTCCACGTGGCTATTATGTTACCAATATACAAAACAGATTTGTTCAGAAACCTTTCCAACTTACAAAGTCTATCTCAAGATTTACTGAACCAATACTAGGCATTTCACATGGTGATTCCAAATATGGTAGTGAAATACAACAATTTTGACATTTTTAAACATTTTGTGAAATTTTGGAATGTCGTCTGCAACCGCCTGCCGCATGGAAAGTGTTAACATTAACAAGTTTACAAGAATCTATTTGGATTCTCCTGGAAATGTTTAGGAGAATCTCTACAAAAATAGATTCTCACCAAAATTGTCCCTCTGAAGTGTGCACTTACCTTCCCTCTTAGCATTTCATAGATGACTATTCCTAGTGACCACCAGTCTACAGCGTATGAATACCCCTTGCAATCATCCGATACTGTATTGAATATTTCTGGGGCTGAAATAAATACACAGAACATACAGTATATCCATCTACATCATTTTACAGTGCTAACCCTACAGAGTGCTAGCGAATACTACAAAAAGAGGACCCACGGCTGCCCAATTTCCGTGGCATAGCCTGTCATCCAATTGGATTGACCCATGTATCAATGTAACTAATGCCTTCATCAATGTAAGGTTTAACAGGATACTTTTATGAAAGCCTGGTGTTCTCTTTTTGTATTTAGAAGGGTAACACATGATCGTTCCAGGATCTTGAAATACCCCCTATTTGACAGCGTTTCGCGTTCATTTTTGCTCATTTGACCCCCTTTTTCGCCCAAAAACGCGGACATTTTGTCTGAAAATTACCCCCCTTTTTTCATCATTTCAAGGACAATTTCTTAATTGTCCCCCTTTTTGCATAAAAAAAGAGGACACATTTGTTTCAAAATACCCCTTTTTCCCATTACAAGGACAATTTGATATGACACAATGGTCATTCTATTTTTTTAATTTTTCGCGGACAGAAAAAACACCCCTTATGTTGACTGAAACCACCGGGTATGAATGCAACATGAGTTAACAAATGGCAATGACTTAGATCTACACATTTAAACCGAAGACAAGTGTCACCTTACTGAATTCCCTGTCATCCCCCTCTAATGCCCCATTCTTATGGCTAAACTGATGTCATTCAATCTCAAAAAGAAAGGCCAAAATGCACTATGATTAAAACAAGTTTATGCATGTCCAGAACATCTCGGACAACAGCCAGAAGCGAACCCTGGGTGATTTAATGGCAAATAGGAAACACTTTATGCTAGATTACAGACTACAAGCAATAGAGGCCATCCGTCCAAATTATAGTGTTTGTAAACAGGATTTGTACACGTATAAGTTCCATGAGTGCCCGTCCATGAGTGCCCGTGAGGGCACGAATGGAACATTTTACTTGTACGCTTACATGTAAACGTTGTTCCATGAGTGCCCGTGAGGGCACGAATGGAACATTTTACTTGTACGCCTACATGGCCAATAGTCCCACTGTCTCAAACTTGATTAATAAGGGCTCACAGAGTTGTTATGATTTTAATACCAACAGACAATAACAGGCTGGTATTAACTTACAAATCATAATAAATACACACTTAACTGGAAAAGTGTCATATTTAACCCTTTTTTCAGTTGGTGCATAGTTGAACCCTGACAAGGAGTCATTTTTAACTACCTATTTAAGTGTGTAGTTGTCATAATGTAAACACTAGCTGTCTCTGTATGGCCAGACATATCTGTCATCAGCTCCTGCCCTTGTCTATCTGGCTAAGATTAGAATTACTCTACCATTGGATTCACCTGGTATAAATTGTATGAGGATTGGGTTTTTTTTGGGTAGGGTATTCCATGTCGTGTCTTTTTGACATCAACACTGGTACATGGATCGTGTACAAGTGAACATGGCCAATATTTCCACTGAAAACAACGTGTCTCTAGAGCTGAAATCATAAACTTGAGCGTACAAACACACATGTCTCATTCACTTGCAAGTTACGCCTTCCCTCCAATCATTCTTGGTCATTGACTGTTTTAGCTAGAGGTGTTTCGGGGTTCATGTCCTGACCTTTTGAAACAGAGTTTACTATAATCAATTCAAAATTGGCGAGAAATATTCGGTTTTTATCTCTCCATGTGCAAAAGTAATCCAAGCGTAAGCCCGCGATTATGGCCATGCGAACGCGGTATTTGGCGCACGAACGCGTCACGCATATGAAGCATCATGTGTGCCCATGTCCTTCTGTATTCATTCGCTGCTGTAAGGCGGCTTCGCCAATCTGGAACTGATCAAACTATAGTCCCCACAAGATGGCTGGATGACGCAATGCTGACAGTCTCTCTAAGACATGTGTGCTCAAATGAATATGTATGAAAATGGAAAGTTGCGCAATAATATCCCCCATAACTTACCCATATAAGGCTTTGTTCCTGACATTGATGTTGATAATGTGCCATCTTTCATTATTGTTGCTATGTTGAAATCTGTTATATGCACGTGACCTGAAAAATACAGAAATGCGATAATATTACAGAAATGTGATGATACTAAAACTAAAATACAAAGGATCAATACAAAAACAAGTAGCAAAATATTCCTACCTTCAATGTGAGATTAACACGAGCCCCCCCCCCCCCCCCCCCCCCAAAATGTCACTAAATGGCCGTCCGCAATGTTTCCGCATTTGAAGGCAAAGGGTACATACAATGATATTAAAGCAACTTTTTTTCTTCCCCTGGATTTGTTAAAATGTGAACTGTCTCGGCAAAAGGATGCAGTTGTCGTTAAAAAACATTTGAGATATTGATGAAATTAGGCATGGAAAAATGCCAAAGGTGCATTTTGTAGCATTCAAAAAGCTCCTAATTTTCAGACCTCAACTTTTTCTTTCCTTCCATTCATCTATTCTTGCCTGACTTTCACAAAAAGGATGCAAATAGGGGGAAAACACCCAAATCTGATAATAGTATGCTAACA
The DNA here is from genome assembly GCA_035610835.1 of Ophiura sarsii. Classification (NCBI taxonomy): domain Eukaryota; kingdom Metazoa; phylum Echinodermata; class Ophiuroidea; order Amphilepidida; family Ophiuridae; genus Ophiura; species Ophiura sarsii. The sequence continues at coordinate 47,304,246 of CM069451.1, read as the reverse complement.
TTACCATGAAATTTACAAAGTTCAGGAAAATCTCAAAGATTACATTGTTGATTACCGCAAGCACTAACAAAGTATATTTGATCAATTGGGTCAGATGGCAAATGTTCTAGCTGCTGACAATTGTCTAGAAACAAAATCCAGCTCGATTTAAAAATATTTAAAACACATTTTTAAAACCACTCAACATTAGGCCTAAGGGGGCGGTTATTTTCTTTTGTAGGGGGAGGGTCCCAAAAATGTCATTTGTCGTCATCATTTTTTTATGACCCCCTGAACGAAAGCGATTATTTTTATGAACCCCTCTACTCAGATGTCGATTATTTTTATGACTCCCCCCCCCCCCCCCCAACAAACACACACACACCCCTACATGTATTCGCCCTCAACGAGGACCATGAAGTGGTACTATCCAAACGAGGACACCCCAACCTGGATACATATCGACACACCGAGGACAAAATGGTGATTATTTTTTGTGTGTTTTGGTATCACACCGCCAACCACGCACAACCACACAGTGATACTATCTAACCGAGGTGTGTACTCCTAACAGTTGATGCAGAAGAAAAAAATGTGCCTTTAACCCTAACCTATCCGGCCACTTTTTTCATTTTTTTTAACCCGGCGGCGAAAAGTGTCCCAAAATATCGCCGCACCGCCCCCCCTCCCCCCTCCCCCGGATTTAAACCACGGACCTCCAGCACCAGCGGCTTGTTATTTCCCACTACACCACCAAGACTGCGCCAAGTATATAGGCTGGGTCCAAGATTTCTTTGAAAAACTTCCACACCGGGTGGAACAAGCAGTTAGGGTTGTTGGATTCTGTTGGATATGGTAGTGTTAGGTTTAAAATGATGACGAGATAATACACTTAAATCTCTAAATATAATGCAAACGATCTAAATATAATACCAGTGATTTAAGTATAATGCCAGTGATCTAAATAAAAGAACTTGCAACCATGCCAACAGTTTCCGGTAAGAGCCTCTTGGATTTCAATTAACCTTTTTCGCATAAATGTAAATCAAAACTGCCCCACCCATACAGGGTAAATAAAAATAATTGTGCACGGATTGAAATGGCTATTTGAACTTGATGTGTGCATTGAACCATGCAATTGTTGTTATTTGTATAAAACATAGTTAATTTTAATTATAGTTTATCTTCCCCAAAAATGAAAGTAATCAAGTGGAAAATAAGCAATATGTGACAAGTTTAGTAAGCTAACCACGTTTTTTGTAATGGGATTTACACACAGTAAAATTGGTTTTCCGAAAAATTGTTATTATCATCACACCAATTGTCAAATGTTCCTGATACATTTAATCTTTAACTCTGTTTAAAATGTATGCACACATGGAGAAAAATCAAAACTTTTAATTTTTTGCCTAGTCCAAATAAGACCAGGCCTGGAAATAGCCCATCTGCCCATAGCGGGTAACTTTGGTGTCGGGCGGGTGAAGATTCAAAAGTACCTGACGGACTGGCAGGTAAAATTCATTGTGTACGTGAGTTAGATGGGCTGGTGGGATTTCTGTCAGGCAGGTATTTCTGTGAATTACCTGCCCGTTTGGCTGGTTAAACAAAATCTGAATAAGATGCACTAGGACATGAACGGATTGACTCATAGCCATCGACATCAAGATATTCCCCCCCCCCCCCCCTCTATCTTTTATTTACATTTAATTACATGAATATAACCTTAATGTTGTATTGTAAAATAAGCTTACTTTCGATTTACAATAATTGACGAGGATGTTTACAATTATTGACGAGGCGATGTTTTTTAAATGTAGTTCCGGCATCATCAAAGGTGTGAATTAAGCCCCGCCCAGATCCATAGATTAGCGGTCTGGTAATCTATAGCGCGTATCCAACAAAACTAACCACAGAACCAATGAAATTGATGGATATTATGGGTTGACATTTTAAACCACGCCCAATATATAAGAATATTAAATTTGAAACGGTGTATGTGTCATTGAAATAGAGTATCTCTCTCTCTGATAAGAAGCTAGCTCGGTTCCATATGGAGCTTAATGTTACGATCACATTTCATGTTAATTTCGGTGGCTTCTATTTTACAGGGGCATGTTACAATATAAAGAGAGCCCAGGGAGGGTGTGACTTCTGCCCAAAGTGGGGATACCAATATCAGATATAGATCTAGCTTTTACAGTACACCCTGCTACTATGATTTCCTTATGACGCAGATACAAATTGAGGGATTCATGCCACAAGCTCCTATTTCTAATAGCTGCCATTTTGGATTGATTATAGGCTGAGCATATGCTCAAATGATCTTTACAGATCAGTGACCCCACTACTGTACATTAGACTTGTTGTAGTCTGTAGTAGACAAGGGGCAGTCTCTACGTTATTTCCATTGGTCAAGGGGCAGTCCTTTGGAATAGATTCTATTAGAGCCAAATTTATAGTAGGCCAGTGGCAACCTACGTGTAGAGCTCTTTTCAGAGCCACCATCTCTGTTCAGTGGAAAGCGGCAATTCATCTGAACGGCTCTTTTCAGAGCCACCAATCTTTCACAAGTAGGAAAGGGCACCAACTCTCAAATCATATGGCAATGGGCAGCCAAAATGATGACAACTATAGAGAAGTGGCAATCTCTATGGTTTGCTTAATATTATAATTATTTGGTCCTGAAGAAATTAGAGCTAATCCTGACGAAAGTTTGACAGTTTTAAACTTGTCCAACGGCAAACCCGTTAAACTCTTAACTTATAATATGCTGAGCAATTAATGAAAACAAAATGTAACTCAGAGCAGTTATTGCAAATATGATCTTTTTGTTCAGATATAAAGCGATGTGAAAAGTCACTATCTGTAATAGCTGCCATATTTTATATACAGTTAGTGCTATATGGAGCACCCTTGTAAATGTTATAAAGGGTTCAACATAAGAAAGTATACCACTTTGTTTATGTCATTTTGAGTAACATTTAATTTTTTATGGACCAAACAGGCTAGATAGACATTTAGATGAATCTTTTAGGCATAATTTGATACCAAATTTGCTCTCTAACAACAAAGATAAACCATGATTAGCACCATTTAAAGAAAAAAATCCTATTTTCAAAAGTCTCATTTCCAGTACACGTACAGCACGAGAAAAAAGGACCGATTGCTAACACACACAATGTCGTACGACCCAACGCATTTGCACTGTGCGGTCGATAGCCCCGTCAATCCTGGCTATACACACACAGAGAGACCCCAAAATTGAATGTTACTCAAAATGACATAAACGAAGTGGTATACTTTCTTTTGTTGAACCCTTTACATGGCAGCCACCGTAGATAGGGACTTGTAGCTCCAAACCCTCGAAATATCCTTCCTTCCATTCTTTCTTACATGTAATATTGAATCCTTAACAAGTATTTCAAAGTTATTGTTTTTGGGGCTCTTTGTGTGTCCCCTCCCCCCCCCCCCCTCAAGATACGTGTTTACATTACGAGGGGTCAGGCCTCATCTCCATTTTTTCAAAAATAAGATTTTTGTATCAACATTTTCAGAAAGAAATTCTCTTTCCAGTAACACACAGCCTTATCTCCATAACACAACCCCTTTCAAAGTTATAGCCAGTATCACAAGGTCTCATCTCCATCTCCCCAATGTGTTTACAAATCTTCAATAGTCTTTTCTCAAAATGGTCAAAATGGAGATAAGGCCTTGTATTTCTGAGCCCTCGATTACTACTTCATAAAAAACCTTCCTATGCTCATTATGTTGGACCAGCATGATAACTATCCCAGGGGTAATCAAGTTTTTCTCGCACATGGAAATTCATCTATCTTGAACATTTTTCATGAATAAATTCAAAAGAGATCGTGCACTATTTCCTAATTTTGCACTTGCTTAGTTTCTACTAAAAGGCACTGCAATTATGTAAAAGGGTAAGTGAAAATGACACCCTGACAAAAATCATCACTAACATCATAATCTAAGTGCTGATAGGCTGTGCAAATTAACTATAATTGGATTTATAATTGAATGAACACATTGAAGCAGCGTTTTGCATACATTGCGTGAAGCGTGCACAACCATAAGCCCTGCCATAAGTGTGAACATTTCGGGCGAGTTCATCTTTGTGCTGCGTGCGTGGTGTGCGTTCAATTTTAAGTCATACTATAGTAGCCACCTAAATATAGCGATAACATGATTTGGATGATTTCATGATGATGGCAGCCCAGCCCCCCAACTCAACACAAAAGTTGGTAACCATGACTGTTCTTCATTTTTTCAAAGTACCCATTTTGCAAGGATTTTTCAACAATTTTACCCCCCTTTTTTGGCAAAAACGAGGACAAAATTGGGGTGGAAAATCCCCCTTTTTTGGTTTTCAATGACTATCATTTCAAACACCCGAAACAAAAAGCGTCATGGGCTACAATACAATACTGGCTGATATTTGGGAAAGTTGTGTAAAATTGTTTTATAACATAGGCTAAATCTAACTCAACCCCCTTTTGAATGCGTGTGGACTACTGTTCGGAGTAGAGGTACTATTTGTGGCATTTTTATTGCTGCGGGATTTAAATTTACGCTGATCACATACGCCCATCTTAACATGACTTTAATATGTTTATTTTTGTCTCAACAGACACACCCAAGTTGTGTTGAGTGTTTTAAAGTGGGAAATTGATCAGGATAGTTATGGACTGAGACATGTCTTTTACAAAAATAGACTATTTATTTTTAAAACAAGCCTTCCGCAGATAGCGCGTGTTACTTTGGAAGGTCAGCGCGTGTTACTTTGGAAGATCATAAAGTTATTTGTGTGCAGGGTTGAAGCAAGATGTTTTCTGCCATGTTGTCTTTGTTAGCAAACTTTGGCATAGTATAAACAACAGAAGTAGAAATGAGAGTGGTATGTGACCTTTGACCCATTAACATCTTTAACCCATGCTTGGTTCTAATTTGACTTAAACTTAGCAAAAAAATAACCATACTTGAGATGACCTTTGAACTTGATATGTGACCTTTGACCTCTTTAAAATATGAAGTGTCAATGTTACACCTATAATAACCCAAGTTTGGTTCCAATTGGACTTCAACTTTTCAAATGGGACAACAAATTCCAAAAACTAACCTTAAACTTTAACATACAGACACCCCCACCCCCACACACACTGCATAGATTATAAAGGCATTACCCCACTTACTACACATATACACAGGCATGTGTCATGTATACAGGGTGAGTCAAAAAACATTGTGCACGATTTGAAACGGCCATTTGGCCTTGATGCGTGCATTGAACCATGATTTTTTTGATGTCAGTGTAAAGCGTTGTTAATCAAGTTTATCATCCTAAAAAATGAAAGTAATCGACTGAAGAATAAGCAAACTGTGGTAAGTTTTGTAAACTGACAGTGTTTTTCGCCATTCCTATGGGATTTACACAGTTAAGACGTGAATATTACTGCAGGATGACGGTATGATATGGGAGTGAGAATTAAGCACCATCATCTTAAACAAAGGAGGATGTGGCATCCTAAGTGCTCTGTAACAGGTGATGCTTGTATTCAGATTTGCCTTTTCATTTGACAACTCGGTATCAGACGATTAACTACTTATCCCAGAGTGAAAGAATAAATTTTCAGGAACATTATAACAATTAACATGATTAATGTGAGTGATAATGACCATTTTTTCCTGTGTGTAAATCCCATAGGAATGGCGAAAAACACTGTCAGTTTACAAAACTTACCACAGTTTGCTTATTCTTCAGTTGATTACTTTCAATTTTTAGAAGGATAAACTAGATTAACACCGCTTTACACTGACATCAAAAAATTCATGGTTCAATGCACGCATCAAAGTCAAATGACCGTTTCAAATCGTGCACAATGTTTTTTGACTCACCCTGTATATCACACAAAAATGGATTTCAAATGGAACTAATGTAAAATCTTACCTTCTTCATCTAGGAGTATATTGTCTGGTTTGATATCTCTGTGGAAGAAACAAGACAAAATAATCTTATTTAGCAACATTATTCATAATATACATACTGGAGCAACAACAAAAGTTGGTATATCTTTCTTTTATTCTTTTCATTTCATATTTTTGAGATAATTATCGTCTTGCATCAGTTTTCTGATCCTTGGTGTGTTTTGTTCCCGCATCCGTTGGTTTCATCTTTTTTTGTAAAATTGCGACCCTTCGGTAAGCATATCACACAGATCATTTTTGCTTTTTAAAAGCTGGTACAATTTGGGGGGCATTTTATATTTGCTGGTGTCACACCTGTACCAAAATAATTTGAGCATACCCAAGGGTTGCCCATCTAACCAACAAAAAATCACTCAAAAACAACAATGCTTGAGTATTGAATTGAGGTAAATTTAAACTTTCAATTTCAATTAAGATTTAATTACGGTTTCCACAAGGGGTGGTAAATTAACACAAATGGCCCATTTCAAACATGTTTTTATGAATTCCCTTGTTAATGAATGCTTTCATTATGACAAATGACAAGTTTATTAGATTGCCGAACAGGTACTAGTGTATCAAATGTAATAATGTCTGTTCATTATTTTGATTTTCATAACGGTATCAATTGAAACATTTTACAATATAATTGGGAAATGGGTCAGGAAAGACAATATTAACACTGAATTCATTCTTTTCAGAATGATTGACATTTATACATTGCCTTTTCCCCCTTCAAGTGAATGTGAATGTAAATTTTGAATGATATATTTTTAAATAAATCCCACTATTAAAAGGCCTTCTGAATGTGCCTTGCCTCATCTTTTAAAACACGGTTTTAAACTCTGCACATCTCGTCCCCAGGGTGGTTGTGCATTACTGTATACAGGTATTTATTTTTGTTGTGGCCCTAATGGGTAATAATAGATCAGTAATCATTCAAGGCATACAGTTCATGATTTGTTTAGTTGAACCCGCCTTAAACTACCCCCATACCCATGTTTAAAGTTTGACACTTTTTGGTGAGTTAGACGCGTGTTTAAGTAAAACAAATGTACGAGAATAGCGTTTAGTTAAACGCTGTGTCTAAGGTCAAAGTTAGACACATGTTTAGCTTAAAACCGTGTTTAAACTACGTACGAGAATACGAGCCAATGTCTCTAGAACAACTCGTCTATATTTATGTGACTATTTGGGAATAGATTATGAGTGTTAATTTGTGATTTGGCAGTCTGGAAAATGTCCTTTGACGCAAGTCAGGTCAAGTACAAATCTTGAACCGTAAACAAATCCAATCCAGGCCCCTTTCCGCTCTAATGGTACATTGACGACTATAAAAACAGATAACACTATGATGTATAACTATTGAGCCGCCTTTGTACGAAGACATATCTAATTGCTACAGGGTTACAATAAATATTGCATAAATGCATGGAGAGACAGACCGCTGTAAAATGTTATGGTACCTGTGAGGCTCTTCATTCATAGGCAAAGCAGCCTTGATGATCTTCCCGCATCACATAGCATTTCGGCCTGTAACCATTTTGAACATGGAACCACCGTACAACTTGCGACATTTTACGCTCAATTTTTAAAGCCCTAGTGCACGTAATACTGAAGCGATTAGAGATTGAACAGCACCAACAAGAAGCTTGAGTCCTAATGAACAATTCCCATTGTTTAAAATGCGAATCACTTCATTGTTTTAATTTTGAAAGAAGAATGGGGATCAGCAACGCGTAAGAAATGTGATGCTTGAATAACTCCATATCTTTATCAACAACTTTGCCAAAACAGTTAGTCTAGTGTAGCATAGTGGCCACGCTCTTGTAACAAACAAATGAAAAGCCCCTATCTATTATATATTTTATAGTATTATGGGATAAACGCTGAGAGGCTGCTGTGATTCATAGGTATATTCATGTGATGGAGTAGGGATGCAAACAGACACACCTACAGAGTCAGTAACTGAAGCTGAATACACATTATGTCAAAAAACTTCACCGGAGAAAGGGGCACTCAATATTGCTTTCCTGAACCTACACATCTTAACCGTAACCAGACAGGTGGTTTGTAGGTCCAAAGTTACCAGAGGGAACGGAGGACAAATAATTACAGACAAATTAAGTGTACCGCCCACGTGGCTAAAACCCGGGCCGCTGTAGTTGGAGTCCAGGTGATTATGGATCATGCTAAGGGAGTCGCACTCCCATAAATGACTTTTCGGAGCCTATATATATACCTTGCCGTGATTGCGCAATATGAGGTGAGACTGGGATATGGGGCCCAATGGCGCAGCACTTGATGGATATGGTGGTATAATGGTTATCAGACATTTTTGTCACAATTTCATATCCGAGTGGCATCCCCTCCCTGGAATACGATGTTATCATGAAACAGGTGCTCCAATAGAGGTTAATGCCTCAATTTGTGTTTCTTTATAGCATCAATGATGAAATACGTTGTGCACAGTCATCATTTATTGGTAAAGACCGGAACCCATAAATAATAGTAATACCATGTGTGTTTCTGCTGCAACCGTTACTCGCCTTGATTTTGTGCTTGTTCACTCTTTATCATCCATGCACAGAAAAGTGGGTGCTGCACAGTGTCATTAGCAAGATTTTGTAAGCAAGTCATAATGACTTCACCCTAAATGGTTGCCCCCCAAATGATAAAATTCAATCACTTTCAGAAACCGACAAGAAAAAAAGTGTTCACTTATAAATATAAAGCCCTGCTATTCAAGCTTGTAAGTACCACTATGGACTTTTTTTGCCTTTTTTTGTATAGGCAAGTGGACCTTCGGGAAAATGTCTGATGCTAAATTGAATAGAAATGAATAACACACATTACATTAAAATGGCAATTCTTATGATTAGGTGCAATTCCCTCGAATGGTTGTCAAAGTGGGGGAGGGGTTGCGACCCCTTCACCGACCCCTTTGAACACATCACTGGTGCTGCACTGTGCTCAAAAGTTGGGATACTATTGTTAACTTCCATGGGTTCACCAATTATTTGTTTGCTACTTTTGGTTGTGGGCCATAGCCTTTAAGATGGCCTTTGTGACGTGTGTCTTGGCAACATTTCTGTATAACATTTTGAATCAGAGGCATTGTATGACAGGCAGTAGTAATGACTTAAAAGGTTGATTAATCTATCTATTATTGCTGAACGCCAACGCAATTTATGCTTTTACTCACCAGTTACGATTATAATCATTGCCAATATTTTTTTTATTAAATTCAAAAACTATAATGGCCTTAGCTGTCAAAGCAAAAATGCAGTGAGTAAGCATTTTGATAACCACGCTTGGAATTTCATTTCATTTGTTAATAATCATTATCTCTAAGCTTTATTTTCAAAGGTTTGGTGATATATTATTTCCAGTTAGAATACGTCATCGTAATTCTTATAAGACATCTGTAAAACAACTTTGATATACATCTAGCTTCCATGTTTTAAGTGCACACAAATTCCTTGGAGCAACAACGCAGCAAATAACGTCACAAAATATCTGAATTTCAGGTCCTCCCCATGTCAAGTGGATATTTTAACTCAGTAATTTGTTTAATTTGGCAGCATTTTAACTCATCTACAGGGTGTCCCAGAATGATTTATACCATGTTTAATTTGTCTTTTCAATACAATTTAAAAACAACATTCCATTCCAAAGCTAATGCCTGCAATGCAAACAGGAACATTTTTCTTCTCCCTTACTCAGTCAATTTCATCAAAATATCTTTATCCATTCAAAAGTGGCATGACCCTTATTTTAAATTGGAGAAAATCATTTTTTCACTTTTAAGCTTATTTCAATTGAACTTCAAAACTGCCGCTTTTAAAAGAAAGTATGGTATAAATCACTTAAGAAGCTGAACGATTCCCTCACACCATTATTGCTTCCTAAAACATCACACAAACAATTGATATCTATTAACTTTGTATTGGAAATTAAAAAAGAGGGCACAGCAAATTATCTGTATATCATTAAAGGGGCACTAAGAGATGTGTTGGAGGCTACGCCCTTAATTATGATAAAAACTGGGATTAGTATATTTTTATAATGGTATTACATGTATGAACTTGCACCTTTAAGGATTAAGAAAAATCAGCCCTCTTTGTACAAGAAAACGTTGATTCAAAAATGCTCGTACAGCCGCGACGAGAATTTTACATCCAACAGTATCCCCCTGCAGTATGCGTGATACATAACGCGAACCATATTTGCATAAAGGGCGTTTTTCAATAAATAGCGATGATATTGTTTTAATCAAGTTTTGCTGTGTTTTTGTTAGTAGAAACAACAATAATGGCAAGTTTTAATGTTCATCTTGAATTTTGAAGTAAAGTTTTAAACATTTGAAATTTTCAACACCACTTAATGTCCCTTTAAATCAAACTGTGTGACAAACATGGTCAATGATTCTATGAGTTTTAAAAGAGGTAATTTGAGTCAAACTTGGAATCTACCATTTTTACAAAAGAGTCAATAATTTCTGTCAAAAAATGTCAGATTTTAAAATTCAAAATTCCCAAGAAAGCTAAACATATATAGATGTTAGAATCATATGCACTTTGACCAATTAATTATGCCATTCATAGCTAAATAAATGCAGATTTCCCCATATAAATCATTTACGACACCCTGTATCTTGGCGCATTTCATGTTCACACAAGTGTTATGATGGACAAAAATTAATCTACCACAAAAATACCAATGATTCACAGTAAATAAAATTACTCTCTAATTGCAACAATCTTTTACACTAAAAGCATTTCCATTTCCATAGCAACAACGTGTATCCCTAACTATAATTGCATCAGATAGATAGCCGTTCCGACGCACACAATTCAAATAACGGTGTCTATTTTCGCTTAATGTCTGGGGACAACAATGCTCTTTCTTACAGGCACAGGCCCTGTAGCACAATGATTACCATGGCAACCGCATCCTCCCTTGAGGGATTTTATGATTTGGTGTTGTTTGTCCATTATTGTATTCGTGTATGTACCCCAACCCATAGATAACAGTGTCAGTTATATGCTTTTAGATGTCAACATGCTATCTGCATGACTTTAAGATCGTAAAATGCAAGGTGGTTATCCCACTGTCAATCATTATTGAGACCAAAAACATTTTGAAAAAAGAAAAATAGAAGAAGAAAAAGTTGCTCCTTAACCCTAACCCCGGAGGCACCTTTTCCAAAACTCAATAAGGTTAGGGTTAATGGGTGTCCTAAAAGTGTTGATACCTTACTAAAGCTCAATATCGCTGGTCTATGATGCACCGCGTGCTTGTTGCATGTTTGTTGCCTTTATGTGCATCATTTAGGGGTTCAATAAGGTTTCGGAGTTATTTATCTTGAATCGACAACGGTAAGACAGGTTTATTTTGCGAGCAAAATAAACCCGTCACACCGTTGTCGATTCAAGATAAACAACGACGAAGACCTTGTTGAACAACATATTTACATCATTCATATGTTAATAGCGTTTTGGATATTGATGAAAACAAGTAAAAAAACGTGTTTTAATGGGCTTAATTTGACATAAAAAAATAGCTGCTCTTTAAAAAACAGGAAAAAAATGTTTTTGTTTTATTATAATTAGGCCCTTATTTGGACATCGTCCGTTCCTTGTAAATGGGTGAGGGAACTTCTGAATGGGCTGGGTTAAAAAAGGTAAACATTAGAGAAGACAAATTATTCGCAAGTAATTGTGAAATTTAAAATATATTTTTAAATAGCATTTTATTCACACACCACCTTTAACATTCAGAGAAAAATTAAATCAAGAATGCGTTTAATTTACATAACACATTTTGATACCTGTTTATAGAATATGTGTATCAAATACAAACACACCCCTCCATTTCAATAGTGGTACGGTCCATTGGATGAGAGGAATGTCATTTCGCCGCGCGATGATGCAAAATGGCGATTTTCTTGTGCTGGGTAGCGATCGTTCGGTCTTATTGTGGCTTAAGGATTGAGCCGTGACATATGGCTCTCGCCAAAAATATTTTCCTCAGGGATATAGCTACATTTTGGTATATAAAGCTGTTTACTAACTTTAAGGATTGCATGGCGAAATGCATTTATACGCCAAAAAATGGGCGAAAAAATGAACACATTTTACGAACATTTTTTGTTTGTTTACAATTTTGCATCGATGCATATGCATTAGTGGCTTCCAAATAAGGTTCGCTATCCAAGTAATTTGCATATGAACAGTGGGTTTATCTCAAATCGACAATGCTTTGTTACTGTACTTAAGGTATGGGGAGTTGTTGAATTTAAGGTTGGTGACTGCGTACGGACTATTCTAAGGTTCTTGTTTGAAATCGCTGACTTTGTTTTGGTACCAAGGGATTGCCCCGAGGGGGCGGCACGCCCCTGAGGGGCAATCCCGAGGTACCAAAACAAAGTCAGCGATTTCAAACAAGAACCTTAGAATAGTCCGTACAAAGTCACCAATCTTATTCATAACTGTCATTTAATGTTGATTAGCATCCCAATTGTTATTCTAAACATGCTAAAGGTTAATATTTTGACTTTGGAGTTCGTATTTTTGTGTCATTTCCCCCTGAGGTAAATAAACACCACCCCATTGAATAATGGAGCAATCTAGGGGATTCCCCACTACGTCATTGTTTTTCTCTGGAATGTTTTTCTTTGACCAATAGCGGAGAAGCTGTTATAAAAAACGATTATGAGATAGACCAATCACAGTTCGGCAAATAATATGCATGTTCAGGGCCACAAATTAATTTAGTTTTTGATTTGCAAACAAGCACGGAAAATAAATAAACAACAAGTTTTTTCATTCCCGATCCTGTAAAGAATTCAGAAGCAGGAAAGATCAATTTTGCCGATTGGAAATAATATTATATGAAATATGACTTCATACCCTGGACGAATATTTCGTCTCAGATCTACTGTACGAATAAGTTTTTGAAGCTATTTTTGTAAGCTTATTCATCATTGAAAAAGTCAATGCAAATGATCATGATCGGGATCATGATGTCTCATCATAATCATGGATCCATGGATCAAAGTCGAATCACGTCAACAACCTTCTTTGTTTATGGTCAATTGATGGGGAAATATAATCAAAATCGCAGCTAAATCGTTTTGTACGATTCCATTCTTTGTCTGCTTGTTTAGAGACGACGTTATTCGGTGAGTAATGATTGGTGGCCTAGCCTACATCGTGAGTCTTTTTGACAAACAAAAGTATGTTGATTGTTGTCTTGCCTTAATTATTATTATAGTTGCAGTGTCAGGTGTTTGTCAAGCTTTGACAAAAATTAAATGGGTTGTCATGTGTCGTAGACGGGATGGCTATCATAGGCCTAGCTAGGAGTAGGCTCGTACGTAGGCCTAGTTAATTTAGCCTAACATTTTTTAATCTTGTCAATTTCGGTTTTACAACAAAAATGGATGACGCCCGACTTCGATTTTGAATACGTTTCTTGAATTGAAACATTTATAAAGTCACCTTTGATGAGACAGATTCCTGTTCTGTACTAGGCTGTTTATCATGGGATTTATTTTGCGTCCCCAGTCAAATTTTATACTAGTTTGTTAGCCCTGTAATCAGATTTATTTCACTGATGCTTGATACGGCCGTGCTTGCCGGTGAGACTGAGACAGACACGCAACGTCAGAGCGATGTTTAGCTAATACAATCGCTATGACATACATTGTACGTCCTTGCTCGTCACTTGTGTCATTTGGGGGTCCATGATGAAGCTAACAAAATTTCACCGAGTCTGCGCTCGCTGCTGATGAGGGACGTCCAGTTACCAGTCAGTATCTCTGTAGGGCAGGCTAGCCGCCGCGCTGGTGGTACAAACACACGCCAGTTATTCAAATCATGCAGACCAAATTTGCCGTTCATCATTGACATTTTACAACGATATAAAAATGGTGTTTTGTTGTGTTTTCAATGTAGTATTTGTATTGTTGAAAGTACAGCCGCGAGTAGTCGTGTCGCGTGTATCCATGTTCAGGGCCCCACTCGCAAACATCTGCCTCTTGTTACCATGCACAACGTCACACAAAACGCCACGCCCCCAGGTCATTGATGCGCGTACAAGTACATTTTGGAGGTCTTGGCAATATATCAATAACCTGCGCTGTGCGTCCGCTTTTCCATGTAACGATCAATTTGAGTGGAAGCGCGGTGGTACGCACATTTTCAAAAGTTATGAATCTGTATTGATTCGCTGTTATAAGAGGCTTCGCCAATTTGGAGCTGGTCAAACTATAGATTTTGATTGAAATAGTCATTTATTAGCAAAATTACTCAACATTGAGCTCTTTCCTTTTAGATATTAGTTACTATATATAGGACAGTGTTATAAAAAGCAAGACCCTGGTTTCTTAGAAAACGAGGGTGCTTCTCAATGCCAAATGACTGAGAGTACCTTTAAATGGCTTCTTGTAAATGGATACATTCTTTGTATTTGCTTATGACAATTCTACACAACAATACAGCTCAAACAAACAAATTATATTCTAAATTTGGTTAAATTAACAGTTGTAATATGTTTGATGATTAGATTTTTAACTATAAAAATAATAATAATAATCTATTTCTAGTAAAATAACACTTGTGTGTAAATAATCCCCCCACCCCACCCCAAAATCATAATATAGGTATTTTAGGTCTAACTGAAAGAAGAAAAAAAGAAATTGAAAATATTTTAACATGTAAAATGGTAATTTGTCAGAGAGTAACGAAAATACAAGGATATACAAAATCACTAGTAAAGTCACCCCAACATACTTTTGTTGGAAAAACAAATGCTGCACTGGAGATGAAACACCTTGAGCAAAATCATATCAACTACAATGATAACAAAATAATATGAAAAATAGATATGGCCCAAGTATCCGTCTTCCAAAAAGACTATTGTAAACGTGGAGATTTTCGTGTTACATTAATATTCGCGCCTTTTGAGCTCCAAGCAGCTACGGCAAAAAGTTTGTGTATAAGTCTATGTAATTTGTAATGAACTTTCAAATCGCGAATTTAAAAACAAGTGAAATGGTTGATATTGGCAATACACGGACATTTAATCAGGCAAAAATTACAACTTTTACATTATTTTAGACAATGTCTGCATTAACCACCCGAAATGAATAAGCTTAATTATACTGACATCTCATCCATCTTGTGTGTATAATTCATATGTACACATTTTGTAATTACATCTTTGATGTATTTTCATTTGAGTTAAATTGGATTGTATCTCGGAGGGGGGGTTGTACTTAGTGGATGAGGTTACGGGGATGTGCGACCAAATAGGGTCCCTTTTTTACCCGTCTGGTAATTAAATGAATGACCTCTTTTCATAGCCATCTTTGGTAAATTTATGGGTCTAAAATCCTTAATTTTGCTGTTAGTCACAGCAGTGTCACAGACATTTTAGCAAAATCTGTCAAATATGTAGGAAAATTATGGGTCTCCGTTAAACATATGGATCTGTATCCCCGAAAATTGGCAAATGTTTGGGTCAATTTTACATTTTGCTGGCGGCATATCCCTACCAAAAAAACACCCGAGTACCCCCCCCCCCCCCTCCCCGGGCTGTATCTATGCATCAGAAATAGGTCTCCAGACGGATAGTGATATATTATAGATGCTCTATTCTAATAATATTATAGGGTAAAGGGGAAACATAGTTCTATAGTCAGAGCAATCCATAATTTAATAATCTATTTAAAATAAGATTTGTACAAACATTTAGAGAGCATTTTCAAAATTTGTTTACATTTATTGTTAAAAAATTGTTGAAATATTTTATTAAATGTGTTGAAAAATGTACTGAAGAATTATGAACATTTGTAGTTATGTTGTGAGTATCACTTAATTTCTTTAGGTTAATATGCAGCGCTATGCTCTAAAACGATACAAATGTGACACATTACAATATATGATATATATCATCAGCCACGCTAACTTGGAGATAAAAAAATAGATTAGTTAGTAAAACATAGGCTTATAAAACAAGCAAATAAAAACAAATAGGTTTTTTTCTCATATTGTAAAAAACATTCAATAAAATGTTAAGAGTAATTGTTTAATATTATGTAAGATATTGGTTTTGTTTATTTTCAAAGTAGAAAAGAAGTACCATTTTATGTGATGTATCACAAAAAGTGATACCGTCTGTCGTCAACGCTTTCCAGCTATTGTCCTTGCGCGTGCAACTATTGCTTTCCAGATCTTACAATCATTGGTCCGTGTCAATACTTTTGGAAATATGAGGAACAGACAGAACGTTTTTTTATTTTTTTTATTTCTATTTTACAAAATCTAAGATTATGCTCTTTATCGCAAAATAAGCCTGGCCGACAAGCAGGGTTAGCGCTGACCTGCAGGTTTAAGGGGTCCATATCGAGAAACTAGGGTCCAGGTATCTAAAACTACACAAAATTGAAAATGTATGGGGTCCAAACTAGTCTAAACTGTCAATCTAAGGGGTCCTTAACCCTGGGGTCTACCTATCTATCTTACAGTGGTTCTGATTGGTTTATTACAAGATGTACTCATATGAATAGCCAATTCAAATGCAGCTTGTAAAATGTTTCACTCTCATCTTTATCAGGGATATAATTATTCTAACAATGTCTGTCATTGGTGCAATAAATGATGTATCCATCTTTCTGACCAATCGGCCGGTAGTTCTCAGGGGATTAAAACTCCATCCCTGCCAACAAGATGTATCTTATGATGCGTCACATAGAGCAGCATCAGGTCATTCACAGGTATCTAACTCCGTCCGTCTGTCTATCGAACACCTCTTTCAAGGATGATAAAACAAAAAGCTTTTAATAACAAAACACTTCATCTACAAAATACAAAGTCCCCTTACATGATCAATATTAAATGCATGCTTCACAACTACGGAGAAGAAAAACTTTGTTGATGCTGTGTTATTCAAAACGCTAAAATTCCCAAAATGATAACGAAGAAATGCCATTTCCCACTGGAGCTTGACTTATTAATCAATACCCATGAGCGAATTTGCAAGTACGTCGGAGAAGCAAACACATTAGTGCTGATTTGGATCTTCCCATGCATAATGCATACGGTAATCTTATGAATTACTTTATTTTCACAGGTACTTTGTTGCAAATTTTATTTCAAACTTGAATAATTTTCACAAATATATAATTCCCCTGATCTCAACATTCCATCGTACTCGCTCAAAATTACTTGCGCTGTTTTTGATTTTTGCTAGTCTGAAGTAGAATGTATGAAATGTATTTCCTTGTGAAATCAAGTACTTTAAAGAGGCACTAACAGATATGTATTGGAGGGCGCCCTCAATTTTCCAGGAAATCTTCTTTTTTTTTGCACCTACGTAATATTTAGGCATATACCATCTGAAACCGTTTACCTTAATTCGCTGTCTATCGTGTAAAATGTCATGATTTGGTCATTTCGAAATTATCAGCACACTTGCCACATAAATTGCTTCAACCAAATGTCTATCGAACGCCATAATTTAAACCCTTTCCCCATAAATTAGTACACTTTAGGGTACCTATGTACCTTATCTATTGAAACAATTCATTTTTTCCCAATTTGATTTTTCTCAGCAATCTCTCAGTGCCGCTTTAACACTGCTGCAGTC
Source organism: Ophiura sarsii (assembly GCA_035610835.1). Classification (NCBI taxonomy): domain Eukaryota; kingdom Metazoa; phylum Echinodermata; class Ophiuroidea; order Amphilepidida; family Ophiuridae; genus Ophiura; species Ophiura sarsii. Next base: position 47,286,636 of record CM069451.1, on the reverse strand, counting down.
AGTACGCAACAGGCCGCTTTCAATGCGTGACCTTGCCGATTTCTAACTCGCGCAAAGATCGATTTCAGGATGTCAACCTTGCGCTAAAATCTTACGAGAAGTTTGTTTTCCCTGAATTAATTGAGGTAGGGTTAGCTGGCAGCCATGATGGCAAAGTAGGTGGATTGTTCGTAATTTTCTCTATAATATGATGCCAAATCTGACATATTTGGTCCACAAACAGTGATTTTATCGCTAATTTTAGAATTTAACAACTTTCGTGACTTTGCTTCTTGTAACTATTCACTTGACTGGACTAAAATTTGTACGATATTTTAAGAGCAATTTCCGTACTAACGGAATCTTAAGCTTTAATTTCATATCAAAAACATTGATGCACGACTTCTTTTTTGATAAGAAAAACCGAGTTTGATTTTCACCGATTTTCGGTCAGAAAACGAAACTTACGATCCCTCGTTAGGCCTCGCCAACTTGATTTTTAGTTTCCTATAACCCGCCCGCGCTTCATTTTCATGCCCGCGTTTGAATTCATTAGAAATTTTGGGAAAAAATACCGTTTTTGCAATGAAAACGTCCGAATTTATGCATTTTGTGTGATGAAATTGTGAAAAATGATTTTGACGAGAAAAAAAATATCATATGAAATTGTGCAGAGCAGAAGGATCGATTTCGAACTCCGGACCTCTCGCTCTTCAGTCTAACGCTCTACCATCTGAGCTATCAAGCGAAACTAATTCTATTCGTGAGATTTAAACACTTCATCAACAATCCAACGACGGTACGAAATGAATATAGCTCGAGCCAGATTCGGACACCCATTTTATTAACTATTCACTTGACTGGACTAAATAATTTCATAATATTTTAAGCATGTTTCTAGTTACAAAAGACTATGAATATTATGATACCATCAATACAATTGGTGCCTAATTCTTCAAAAAGGGAATATTTACTGTTAATTTGGCTTTAGTTTCGTCAAGTTTTTCTCAAATTCGGCTGTGTGTGATGACAATAATTTGCACCGAAAATGCAACATGTCATGAAGTCACAGCTAATATTAGATAATATTATTCGCATAATATGCCTTTTTATTTTACAATTTCATGGCAAATGTGTTTGAAATGTGTGATTATAATCATGAAAAGAGCTCATTTACATCGTGCTATTACGAGGTCAACTATGACTGCGAAGCAGTATCGTTACGGGTGAATACTTCCGGGTCGCTTTGCTGGGTTAGAAAAGGAACGGCTTTTCGTGTGCTTGCATACTGGCTGGCTGGGCCAAGGGAAAGGCTCAAACTTGCATACGGAATGTGTCTTGCTCATCAAAAGGACGACCTAAAAATGATATAGAAAAGCTACTTTACCAGTTATTTTGTGAATATTTGGCTTCATCTCATTGAGCTCAATGTTTGAGAGTGAAACAAAATTGAGGATTTTTGTTACTCTATCTCTGTGTAGTGACTTCAGAGCATATTCAACAGATCAATGCAGCATTTACACCAAAGGGTTGGGATTTGTCTTTGGTCGTGTGGGGAAAGTACATACAAACTTTTAAGGGGGGGGGGGGGATGAGCGACAAACTAACCAATCTAAAATGAATTAATATAGCTCCTAGCCCTGTCTACGGTTGACAAATTGCAGACTTCATAAATTATATATGAGATATATCCTAACCGGACAGGATGAATATTTCATAACCGCTATATACTGCTATAGGCTTCCATAGGGTATAAAAATAACCTAAGAGCATTTCTGTTTTCAACCATGGCGAAAGTTTGTATAGTTTTTTAGATTTTGCCAAGCAAAAGCAAAATACAGAGAAAACAATTGACGTCAGTCACTTGGCCGTACAGCTACAAATAAGACAGCTGAACAGATGGGCCATTAGAACAAAAATAATTATGTTTTATTTTTATCCAAATTATAGTTCAATTTAATAGGAATGGACTTAATTTAACCGTTCCTCCCCATCTTCCGCAACTATTCAACGTGCACAAACTGATTGTCGGTGTATTATTTTAGTTCATCTAAATTATGTATTCCAAAGTGTAATTGAAGTTAGATGTATACTGTTTGTTGAAACAATTCAAGCAGCTAAGATAAGAATAGGTTGTATTGCCCTATGGGATATTTTTAGCCCTTTTAGACCCCTGAGAGTCAAGAGGATTCAAATAATTTGAACGCTGAGATTCAAGGAGACTGTAGTCTTTTTGAACCACATGGTTTCAAAGGTAACCATAACCTTTTTGGACCCTGAGATTTCAGGGCTGACCACTACATTTTGAGAAAGAAAAGTATTCCTGGCAGAAGCTGGTTACCTAGGTTAGAAGTATAGTTTCAATGTACAGGTGGATACAACAAAGCACTAAACTAAAAGCAGGAGCCCTTCTATTGATATTAAGCTATCTGTAGACTTTGGTGCTTACCCATAGTAGATCCAATGAAATATATATTGTAGTACTCTAAAAGCCAGTCGTGTGATGGGATCGAGATGGGATTTCATGGGATCTGCTTAAAGAGGGGATAACAGATGAATCATTTATCAAGCATCTACTCTTACAGGGGATGTCTAAATGATGCATGAATTATTCCAAGGCATTGCAATATCCATTTCAATACCCTGAACCCACGGAATTCCAAAGATGAAGACAATATGGGCACGCAGCTATGGATTCAATCCTTTGGGCTTTGGGTTTAGCAGTAAAGGTCGATAACCATCACATATATATAGTGGGTTCCGAGAAAAATTGGCTTCCCTAATGGAAAGCTCACTACTTCAATTTAGATAAAGCTATAACTACTTGGAAGACCTGCCCTAACTTACATCGATGTGGTAAAACAGGACACTGGTTTGGATGTCGGAGACTTAAAGACAGCAATGCAGAACAGGAAAGTGTGGAGAGCCATTGTAGATCGAGAACACAACTCAAATTGAGCAGTAAAGTAAGTAAGCATAACTACTTATAACATTATAGACAACAAGTTCTTTATATAGTGGGTCTTTATACCTCCTGATATATTATGTGAATAGCCTATAGGCCTATGCCTTGTCAAGGTAATGATAGTAATGACTCCAGTCATAGCAAAGCCTTTTATTATTTTGCTTTGGTTTGTTATGTTTTTTGTCTTGTTTTGTTTATTTTGTTATGGGAGGACTGTCATTTTCTTTGGATGAGGGAATTAAAGCACAGTTGTGTGTTTCTTGCTATTTCCATGAACCCAAGCGACAACATTGACGCTTGTCGGTCTATAACCCTCGGTGGTCCCTTATCCACAGCAATTCATGAACACTTTTATATCTGGACACAAGTCAACCAAGTTCATGTCCAAGAGATTACTGAATAATTCAATTTCAGACTGACCGGCCATCCGCCTCTGGCAGGACTTTTTGTTATCAAATACATGTAGTAAGACTGTCAACTGCATTTTTGCAATGTTAGTTCTGTCTCCACTGGCCATATGTTTTAATGTTACATCGATGGGCAAACGAATGAATAAACGGCTTGGTTGTTATTGTAGCTCTTGGCTAAATTATGCATGTACATGGTGATTGCGTGTGCATGACAAAAGAAGAATTTGCAATCACAGACATTAAATGTCACTGGAGAAGCAAGGAATGAGATGCAATGAGAATTGACAATACTATGATGTCAATTTAAATAGTCTGTACTGAGTGGTTTCCTTGCATTATGCGATCAAGTCAGCACTATAGTACATGTAGTATTAATTAGACTACATTTGAGTTGAAGCAATCATAAAGAGTCGTTTATGTCATTTTGAGTAACATTCATTTTTTTTTGACCAAACAGGCTCGATAGGCATTTAGATGAATCTTTTAGGCATAATTTGATACAAAATTTGCCCCCTAACAACAAAGATAAACCATGATTATAGCACCATTTTATAGAAAATTAGTCACTTTTTCAAAAGTCACATTTTCAATACACATACGCGGGAAGAAAAGACCACATGTTCATAATCAAATAGCCCGCTCGCTCAGGCACAACCCAATGCAGTTGCACTGTGTAATCAATATCCATTTCATTCCCGGCCATTCAAAGTGCCACGCACAGCATTTTCTCTCGGCTTGCGTGCATTGAAAATGTGACTTTTGAAAAGTGACCAATTTTCTTTAAATGGTGCTAATCATGGTTTATCTTTATTAGAATGAAAGTTCATCTGTGTTGGTGATAAATAATATGAAGTTAAACTTTCGATCTCAAACTCGAACTTTCGATTTCTTGTGTTGAGATCGAAAGTTTAACTTCATATTATGGTTTATCTTTGTTGTTAGGGGGCAAATTTTGTATCAAATTATGCCTAAAAGATTCATCTAAATGCCTATCTAGCCTGTTTGGTCAACAACAAAAATGAATGTTACTCAAAATGACATAAACAAAGTGGTATACTTTCTTTTGTTGAACCCTTTATATCTTTGAGGTGCAACCAGTGATGATTTTAGATCAAGCCTGTTTATAACAAAAGCCAGGACTGGCCTTTGATAGAGTCCATTTGAGCTTGACTGGCCTTTTATTATAGATCCTGTAATGTCCAAAGTCATTTAAGTCAACATTATTTTGGATGTTTGTTGCGGTAAATTGCAACGCCCTTTAAAGTTTGCGGTATTAGACGCTATGCATTGTGGGACCGTTATCTCTCAATATGGCAGCCCCCATAGCTAGCAGGTTTCGAAATTGTCTCTTACCGAAGCTTCATAGATTCAGCATTTAACCATGATTTAAAGAAGATTAACCTAACAGGATCAATGACGATAACGAATCAGGTGAAAGTAAGGATAGGATTAAACGGAATAGTTTCATGGTATAAAATGAGTGAACTTTGTGTTTCATTGGCCTCGCTGTTTCCGTAACAATAATTGAAGTTGCCCAGGTGACTATAAAGAAGTTCGACAAAGAAATCTTATGAAGTGTCGAGTTTGAGAGCCGTAGAAGCTGTGAGAGATCACTAAGAATGAACAAAGCCAATGTATATTCTCAACGAATCCTACAGACCCCTGGATCAATGTTGAAATATGATTTTGGGGTTAGGGGATACTGGAAGGGGTCAACATTGCCCAGAGGGGGTGGGGGAGTTATTCATGTAGAGGAGAGGCTTCAAGCTTTCCGTCAAAGACAGCAATGTTTCAATAGTGTAAATTTTGCGGAAACAGGAACACATGTAAGTTTAATCATTACCAGGGTGTCCCAACTCAACTAATTATGACCACGATTGTAGGTTGACACAAAGTATACACCCTCACTGATGAGATAGAGCCATGTGAAAATAATTGGCTTGCTTTATCTATCCCTTTTTTTTATCAATTTCAGAGTGTAAAGGTGTCTTAAACAGTGATAATGTAATGTATTTCTTCAAATTCACTGAATCTACCTTTAAACAACAAAAAACTAGATCACACAGTGACCTTAGCGCTTAGCGGTCCATCAATTTTATTTGTTTTAGCCCGTAGATAGAATACCATATTTCACACGTTCAATATTCCCGATCTCACTTATGACATGTTACCAACATAAAAACTGTCAATTTCTTCTACCCTAAAGAGCTTTTAAAGGCTAAACAAAATAAAGGTTTGATTCCCCATAGCTGGGCCAAAAATCCTTAATGCAAAACAGCATTTTATTGTGTCATACGCATAGGATCAAGATTTATATTGTAAATAGCAACATATCGAGGGTTGAGCGCCAGAAGGCCGTAACTCAACTTTTTGGCAAAATGAGATTTTGGTACCAAAATAATCCATATAACCTAGTTTTAAAAACCATAAAGAGATAACTCATAAACACTCTTAATTTGACTAAAACTAGAGTTATAAGTTGGAAGCTACGGTGTATTGTAATGAGTCTCGAATATTTGAAAGTTGATTATCTCAGACTAGCATTTTTTGAGTTACGGCCTTCTGGCGCTCAACCCTCGATATATAAAAGACAATAGAGAACCTTTCTTATTTGCTTTTATTGAGTTTTAAAAAGCCCAAAATATGAAAATTGTTTTTGATTATTTTGAGTTTCTTGCAAACATTGTCAAAAAAAATAAACATTGTTTCCATTTGTCAAATAAAAACCCCTAATTGTGCAATGGCAACTACAGGCCAACTATCATCGCTGAAAATGATGATAATAGAGCCAAGAGGGTGTATCACATTTGTGTAAGATATGCAAGGATGAATTGTCCCACTGTTTGTATGTTTTGGAGTGGTTTTTTGTATGTGTGGGTTGTTGTTGTTGTTGTTGTTGTTGTTGTTGTTTTGGTAGGGGTTTGGGTGTGTTTTTTTTGGGGGGGGGGGGTGGGTTATCATTTTTACCCCATGAAATCCTTATACATATGTCCAAATGCACAGAGAAAATCACTATACTTAGACATGATTTTGATTTGCAAAAAACATGAATACAAACCCAGCAGAATTTGTTAAAATCCCACCAGTGTCTTACTATAATGAAAATTGAAGGGGCAAGTCAAATGAGATATGGGTTAAGGAGTTTCAGTAGCACATTCCTATCAAAAGTAATTTATGTTTCCCAAACCATCCCCTCCCCCATTGGATTAGAAGCCTTTGGGTTTATTCGCCATGATTCAATTTCAATTGAAGAAAAATCTCTGTGCTTGACTTTATATTTTCACAAGTTTATTTGTTTAAATCCAAGCAAAATAACCTGCCTGAAGAGACATTATGCCAACTCTAATACTGATTCAAATTGCTCCAAAAAAAATCTGAGCTGTTACACTAAATGACAGTAAGTTTGAGAGCCTTATGTAGTAAGGTGCTATACATAAACAAAACATCATCCAAATCATCATCATCATCTCAAAGCTTTCTGTGGTACAAAAACAAAAGTCCATCAGCTAAGCAGTCGCATGTAACTGACCATGCTAAATGTGTAAACATCCCCGGGCTAAAATATCATTCAAATAATATTTGCTTTCATTTAGTAGATAGCATATCGGTTATGTTGAAAAACAATAATATTGAAATGGGTTTGTTTAACACAGACCCTAGGGACACGCTTCATCTACAGTGTACTGATAAGCACCATAGTAGTAGTGCTGCATCAAATGTATGCTATCTAAACATGCCTATAATTTGAAGCCCGTCGAGAAATCCCACTCGCCACAGGGGGAGGGAGCGCCACCAGCGAGAACCGCCGCACCCGAGCCAAAGGCAAGGGTCCTTCGACTTTGGGTAAACCTACTTTGGAAAGTCGAAGCAAGTTTGACATTATGGATAGCTAATCAGCGTTGACTTTGAAGCTCTCAGGACCTGCTGTGACCCGTTACCACGCACCGCAACGCGCCAGTATATGTATGCGGTACACTTGTATTTGTAATTGTTTGAAACCCTGAGCACGCGCATTAGTGCAAGTGACACGCACACACATGGCGCTCTCTTTGGGAAACACAATCAGACTGGACGTGGACATACCATATTTGGTTTACTACGTCATTCGTTAAATTTGAATTTGGCAGGTCACCATTTATTATAATGAGCGTGCTGCAGGGGTATGGACGTAAGTCGAAGGACCCTCACTGAAGCGGCTGTTCTCGCTGGTGGCGTTCCCTCCGCCTGGGGCAAGTGGGACTTCTCGACAGACTAATAATTTGTTGCATAAACCAAGTGCTGTTGCATCGTTACATCATCATTGCTTACACATAAGGGAGTGTTCATAAATACTTTGGTGGAGAAAGGCTGGATTGACCTCCCCCCTCTCGCTATGACTAAAATGTTTTTGACCCCCCTCCCTCACTTTTTCTTAATACTGGACCCTAATACGCCATCACAACTGATATGCATGATAGAACACGTACACTAATGAACATTATGTCTGTGTAAGGAACTGAAACACATCACATAGTTGTAATTCACTAATAGTGCCTGATGAAATTAATACAATAATGATCATCTTAAGCCAGGGGTTGGCAACCTTTTTGAATGAATGGGCCAGATAGAAGGAGTGAGAAATTGACTGGGCCGCACCTAACCAAATTTTCTAGCAATGACCTGCTGTTGATTTCAAACCTTTGATTCAGAAGACTTTCAAGCAATAGGTGTGTGTGCTTAATAATCTATCTTCACAAAAACATCATCTCCATACACTAAAGACGACAATTAATGGGGAAAATAGACCTACACACATTGAGGAACATTATTTGTGCCGATAAATACTGAGCAGCTAGCTCGTTTTTTGTGATGATGTAAAATAGATTGATTTTTTTTCTCTTTTTCTTGAGACATCTTGTGGGCCACAAATAAACCCACTGGCGGGTCCACAAACCATTAAAAGAAGGTTTTATGGGCAAACGGACCTCTCAGGTTGAGTCAGTCGGGGGAAGGAGACACATTTTACGAATTGGTTTTTGAAAGATAACAAAAGTGGCATATGCAGAAATGTAGTTGTATCCCTGAGGAAAATATTTTGAGTGAAGCCCATGTTGAGGCTTACTCCCAAAGCAACAGTTTTAGTCATTATTGCTAGATTCTTTGTTAAAAGGAAAATCTGCAATGCTAATCTCATGTCATGGGAGAATTTTAAGTTAATTTCTCTCTTATACAGACCTTACAGTGTGCATTAATGGATTTGTTCTATCATGTGTCAATGCCATATATTGCATAAGCAATGATGATGGCTACAGCACTTAGCTTTGCAATAAACTACAGGAAATATCAAAAAGATCAATTGCAGGGGAGGCCTGGTTTTTTGGAGCATAACTATTCTTGCAACTCACGACTTGTCCTCTAGTGTTTTAATTTCATAAATATAAAATTTGGGTGCTTGACAATTTTGGAAATCTTTCCCAAATGCCCAATTTGTGCAAATTTGTCATGCATGTTAAATTTGTCATGCATGTAAAAATGGCATACCTTACAGTACACTTTACAGGTACAATATTGATCTCAAGTCAAACAAATATTTGTTTGTGACTGGCATTGCAATAACTGATAATTTACTATCATCAGTAGTAGATGGCATATTGACTGCAATAATTGAAATGAGCTTGTTCAACATGAACTCTATCAATGCAACAGTAGTGGTAATACTAGACTGGGTCCCAGCGTCCCTCTTTATGGCCGCCATCTTTAAAAATGGTGGACCAAAAAAACGGACTGGGAAAATAACACATCCAAAAAGTGTGCGGTTTACTCACGGAATTCCACAAGTATTTAGCATATTATGAATATGCGAACGAATACCAAGCATGCTCATTTTTACACAGGAACAACAGAAATACCAACCAATTGGTCCAATTCAAAATGCATCGAACGATCGTCATGTTGCGCCAAGGGGGAGGCAAATTGTACGCCCTATCGCGTCACATGGTGTACAACTCTGTGTGAAACTACCGGCGCACAGTGGTGTGATGGTGCCTAAATAAGCTCATGTATATTCAGCAGTTTATCAGCACACACTTTTGGAACTGCATTTTTTCCAGTCATCACATTTGAGCACCCTCGCAGGGGCTGTGTGTAAAATAGGGAAGACATGAGGATTCAGTAGTGGTAATACAGGGTGAGTAAAAAAACAGTGTACCCTAATTAAATTTTTTTTTTTTTTTTTTTGACCTTGCCACAAAATCAAGGCAAACAAAACTTTAAATGATTGCGCCATTTCTTTGCTACCATCTGGAAAAAAAATCACGCTATTTGATGATACCGTTAAGTAAATATGACTATTTCTGTACAGGAGCTGTTTTTTCACCTAAAACACGGTTTTTAATTTCAAGCTTAACTAGCTTAATAATGTTTACTAGGATTTATGATGTAAAGCATTACACATCTTGTTTATTAAAAGAATTAAGTAGACAATACACTAATAGATTAAAACAATAGACAGCTTTAAGGCCTATTTATGACACAATAACCACACTTTAATCATTCATAACAAAGGAATTGATCCTTTCGCTGTCGGTATTGTACTTTTTTATTGGTCGTATCTTATGAAATATAATGGTCAAGTTCTGGAAAGCGTGTTCGGACGTTAAATTGGTCACTTTTATTCAAAACAGCGTAAAATAAGTTTCCCTCAACCAATCTAAACCAGATAAAATTCATATTAAAGCTAATTAATTTGTGTTTATACTGTAGTATATTGTTTTGAAAACAAACGAATACCTTTTCTAAAAGAAAATCGCTGAAATTGAGTACACTTTTTTTTGACTCACCCTGTACATGCACAATATTGATTTCAAGGCAAATAAACAGTCGTCAGTAATTGGCACTTCAAAATGCATAGTTGCTATCATCGGTAGATAGCATTTTGCTGAAGGTTTTGAAAACAGTAATTAGAATACACTTGTTCAACAAGAACTCCGATGACATGTGTGATCAGTCTGTGCAAGAATCCTTGTTCTACAGGAATTATATTGATTTCTATACTAAGATAAATAGCTATTTGTGGCCAGCTTTGCTAATGGCTATGAACGCTGTAATTGGAATGAGATGGTTCAACACAAACCCAAGTGACATGTATAACCAGTTAATATACCGGTGGGTTAGTCTGCTGGCATGATATTGATCCACAAGGTGAAAATAGAATCTAAAATTCACTGAAGATTTGAAGAATAAGAATAAAGCAAAGAATCATACATAATGCACTGCAATTTATTTAACATGACCAGTTTGCACCACATTATCACAAGCCTATCATTTACTGATCACTCAACCCGAAACTTTCAATCCAGCTCGTGAGCGATTCTGCACGACTGGTCACTCCAATATAGCCAGCAGCATGCCAGTGAATTACGGTTTTAATAGTGCACTGGAAAAAACATGAACGCAGTGATGCCTTGGTTAAACATTTCAAATTGAATATGGTTCCACAGAGATATCCAACACACCTAGCCCTATGTGTAACTACCTAAGAGGTGGATATAGAGAATTGTTATGTTGACTTTTTAAAGCAAAGTAATGAGGATGTTACCCTATTAAAAAAAGAATACCCAGGAAAGTCAAAATACAAGAATCTTGGGTTCATAGAACAATAGACACCTGGGCAGTACATGGGCAAATCATGGGCAAGTCCTGTGCAATTGTCCAGGAAAAATTCGGACAAATTGATAGGTTTCACAGGGGAAAACCAGGGTCAGCCCAAGAAACCTGGTAATGCCCAAGTATACCCAGGAGTTTTTATCTGTCAATCAAATTGAGCTCCATACTAACTTCTTGGGGTAACTTGGGTTTTCCTGGTGTAATTGAATTATAATTCAAGGAGTGTACTTAAATAACACAATGGGCAGTAATTGAATGTATTGACTATTCTTATGGACACACTTTATAAATTGTATGCTCCCAAGCAAGCAAGTGGTACACTACACAATTTTTGCATAGCGCACCCTCTACCTAATGCTTTATAAAAATAATCATCTCTAGTCAACATAAAATTATTAAAATGAATGTTATCAACAGTTTTGCAGTCCAGCTAGCTTTAGGTATCAATAATCAAACAAATGTATATCAGGCCCAGTGGCGTACCAGCTTTGGGATACAGGGGGGGGGGGGGGAGGGGTGACCATATTTGTACCGACGAAAGGCATGATTTACCGACATTTTTTTAAAACATGCCTAATTTTTTTCCCGTCAGCAGCTGAAATCTTGCTAAGTGGGGGTGGGGGTGGGGGGGGGGGGGGGGGATAGCAATAGGTTGTCCACAAAACTGGCCAAAAAAATGCATGGTCAAATACGCAAATCTACCGACGGAGACTATAGAATTTACCGACGGGCTTATTCCAGGGGGTCATAAGACGCTGGCGCCCCTGCCCCCCCCCCCCCTCTGGGTACGCCACTGATCAGGCAAAGTAATATAGGATATGTTGATTTTCCAGACTTTAACAAGTTGGTAAGGGAGGCCCTTAGTATTTGTTATTTTTGTTACTATTCATTTCTTTGTTAAAATTCCAACTGTTGAAGCTTTGCACTTCACATTGTAAAAAATCCCCCTGGCTGGGAGATCAACTAAATGAGGTCAAAGGTCATATATGGGTCATGTTCCCCCGGTGTTCATGTTTCTTTTCTCCAAGTTTGAGGTCAATCGGACAACTTTAACGATTTGACCTCTGGATGACCTTTGACCTCGGATGACCTCTAATTATTTTTTTACATGTTCCCACGGTGTTCATTGCACAATTTAACCCCTTGTTGACCTTTGACCTTGGTTGACCTCTAACGACCGTTGACCTCGGATGACCTCTAATTTATTTTAGACATGTTCCCCCGGTGTTCATGTTTCTTGTCTCCAAGTTTGATGTCAATCGGGCAACTTTTACGATTTGACCTCTGGATGACCTTTGACCTCAGATGACCTCTAATTTTTTTTAGACATGTTCACCCGGTGTTCATGTTTCTTGTCTCCAAGTTTGACGTCAATCGGGCAACTTTTACGATTTGACCTCTGGATGACCTTTGACCTCAGATGACCTCTATTTATTTTAGACATGTTCACCCGGTGTTCATGTTTCTTGTCTCCAAGTTTGACATCAATCGGGCAACTTTTACGATTTGACCTCTGGATGACCTTTGACCTCAGATGACCTTGGATGACCTATAATTTATTTTAGACATGTTCACCCGGTGTTCATGTTTCTTTTCTCCAAGTTTGAAGTCAATCGTGCAACTTTTACGATTTGACCCCTGGATGACCTTTGACCTCAGATGACCTATACAAATTAGACCTAAAAAAATAATCACCCGGCGTTCATGTTTCTTTTCTCTAAGTTTGACGTCAATCGGGCAACTTTTACGATTTGACCTCTGGATGACCTTTGACCTCAGATGACCTCTAATTTATTTTAGTTTATTTTAGACATGTTCACCCGGTGTTCATGTTTCTTTTCTCCAAGTTTGAAGTCAATCGTGCAACTTTTACGATTTGACCCTGGATGACCTTTGACCTCAGATGACCTATACAAATTAGAGGGGGGTGTAGGGTCAAAAAAAATCGCACGGACAAAAAAATTCGCACGGTCACAAAATTTCGGAGTTCAAAAAGTGTTTTAGGCCCTATTTTTTCCTTATGCAAATTTAGCGTCCCGGTATTGGGAATTTAGCGTCCCGGTATTTGGACCCCCCCCCCCCCCCCCGGTCGGTACGCCACTGGCACACCCCTACCCTACCTGCCCTCCCCCACCCCGAGTTATTAACCTTGAAGCTACCGCAGCAGTACCGCTGTACTCAAGTTTACTTTAGTATCGTTTGTCGTCTGGACAGGCAATATTTAATATGGGTTAGCAATAAAAATTATTAATTTTTTTAAGCTCGAGAAGTGAAGCGACGGGTCTTCCAAAACTTATCACACAGGCCAATTCGATAGTAATCAATAATTAAATGGCTCAGTGGTAAACGTGTTTTGTTGTACCAATTTCTTGGTCAATTGAAATTTCTATATTGTTTGCATGCACCTTTGAACTCATTGTCGCGCGTGGTAGGTTTAATCAGGGAGGCCGGAGGTGTCAAATAGATTTGACACCTCCCTGGTTTATTATTAATATTAGAAATGACCAATCCATGCACACTGTCCACTAGACCACTTCTAGTTTAATTACAAGCGTTAACATCTTTCGCCGGCTGGACTTCGCCAAAATACATAACTCACCAGGAGGGATTATAATTGATCAACATTCATACCCCGACTTCCTCGAGTTATACATCATGTCCTATTTTCTCGGTACTTCCATGCTCTAGCCTTGACAAACGTGATGCAATGTTTCAAAACAAAAATAAATTTAAAAAGCCCGGCGCTAAAAAGCAATTCAGTCCGCACTAATTTGACTTTTTAATTCCAATCTCGGCGTGTACATGTATGGGAAATTCCCCGATCCCATATTCACCACGACAGTGCATTCACCTGGCAAATCTGAGACATTTACGCCCACGTGTTCTACAAGTCGCAATAAATGGACCAATGTAATGTATGTTGTATGCAAATTAGCACCGCGCATGTATTTATGTTCATTACTCCCTTTTATTTCTCCACGTGGAACTGTGATATTCAAATGGGAATAAAATGTACAGCGGAGGGAGGATTTAGTTATAGGTAACAGCAACGAAATAACATCGTTGAGATCTCAACATGTACTTGTTGTACATGTATCATGCATTATAATCATATTACCACGCGGTCTCATGTTTTTAAACTTTTGGAAGTGGTTTTGCTTTTAATAGAGTCGGCTATTTATGCCCATAAATGTAGATGTGTGGGTTCGAATTGTTTTGGGTGGAGATTCTTTCCTTACTCTTTTTTTATTTTATTTATTTATTTTTTTTTTGGGGGGGGGGGGGGGGGGGGATGAGCGTTTTGTGGGGGAGGGGATGAGCCTTTTGTGGGGGAGTCCGAGAATTGTTTTTCTTCGGGGGGGGGGGGCGGGATGGGCGTTTTGTGGGGGGAGTCCGATTTTTTTTTTCGGGGGGGGGGGGGGTTGTTGGGGAGTCCAATTTTTTTTTTTGGGGGGGGGAGGATGGGCTTTTGTGGGGGAGTCCGAATTTTCTTTTTGGGGGGATGGGCGTTTAGTTGGGGAGTCCGACTTTTTGGAAGGGGAAAATGGGCATTTTTGTGGTGAGGAGTCCGACGAATTTATTTTTGGGGTGTGGGGGGGTCCGATTTTTTGGGGGGGATGGGCGTTTTGTGGTGAGAGTTCTATTTTGTGTTTTGGGGGTACGGGTGGGGAATGAGCGTGTTGTGGGGAGAGACAAGAAGTACACAAATGTAGCCCATGATTTTTGGTAGCTTGAATTTCCTCTGCCAAACCGTGGACGTTTTTTCCCCACGGTGCAGGGGCCGGCAGGGTTAACATGGTTAAAAGTACCCCAATAGCGAGACCAAACTGCTTATAAGCAACACTGATGATTCATACATGTATTGTTACCAACCTGATGTTTGACAGTTTGAGCTAAGACGCCTTATATTATATTACCAAAGACTTTATGCCTTGATATTACCAAAGGTCTTTGATATTACACTCAATGTGGATCGATTTAATCGATCAACTCTGTCATTGCTTATATCAATGAACTTCAAAGCACGGTCGATACTTTAACTCATCGGTCTCCAGTGCACGTACCAAGTTGGTACCAACGTAGCTTTTCGATAGATAGGCCTATTCAGACTATAGTCTGAAGGCATTTTATATTGCTAGTGCTTTAAATGAGTATCAGCTGTTGTTTTGCTCCATACAATTTAGAAGACTTTCAGATTAATTATGTTGGGTAGGCCTAGTTCTCTTTACCCATGACAACTTGGTTCCCCCGTTTCTCGTATCTTAAATGTGATGTGTTTTGCAATCAAATTTTAAAACGTGCATTGACCGCAGCACGTTGCATTTTAGCCTTGTATAAATTATCTTCTGATCATGTATTACTGATAATATTCCAGCTTCATTTGAATATTATGTCGTAAAACATTGCGTATGTTATAAAATACATACATGTACTCCTATTGCAAACATACCGTAGTAATGGCGTGTAACTGTAAGTGCTGGTTTTTGCCGTTTATATATTTTAACGGTAATAATAACTTATAATGGAATAATTTAAAATTATTTGTAGTGCCGCCAGTCTAAAAAATACCCCGATAGCAAGGCCTTCGCAGTATTAAAAATATATTTTCTTGGGGTTAACTAGATGTGCATATAATTATAACTATAGATATAGTCATATAACTTAAAAGGGCAGTGTCCTAAGAAAATTGTTCAAATTACAATTTACATGTAACGCCATAAAGGCCCATAAAGGTCACATATCGGATGGTCACTCATCTTTACAAATATGAGACGGATAACTAACAACCAGTGCATCGGAAGCCCGGGAACACCCGGGAACCCCGGGATTATGACCCGGAAGAACCCAAGAATAAACAGAGATTCTTGGGTTTTTACACCGGGAGTTCCTAGGATGATCCCGGGATGTATAAGATGAAACATGTGTGAACGGTATACATATAGGCATATGGTCAAACATTTAGGGATTTCTGGTTTAGAACTGGAAAATGTTACTGTATAAATTAATTGGTGCTCTATACACATTTTTTTGAATGAGTGTTGTTAGAATAGGGCTCGTTCGGCTTAGGTAGGTCTAATGTACCTACCAGGTTCAGTGGTTCAAATAATCTCGTTAAGTTCAGTTATACCTTTTACGGACTTGTATCATAAATGTTATTATTACAAATGTTGCAATGGCTAAGTTAAATACCGGCATAAAACGAGACGTTTTCTGGTCGGACCCGCCGCTTTAGTAGCGATGCCATTGCGTTCAATCTTTGTCGACATGCAATCAAGAAGTAAAAGAACTTGAAAAGCTCAGACGATAGGCAATCCCTTCGTTACTAAATAATTTTGTGGGTGTTGATTGTGCATTAGCTTGTCGATAGATAGGCCCAACCCAACTTTTTACCATGCTTACCAATCAATGGCCAAGCTCAACCACTAAGACTATGTCTGAAGGCATTTTATATTGCTAGAAACGGTGCTTTAAATTATATCAGCTGTTGTTTTGCTCCATACAATTTAGAAGACTTTTAGATTAATTATGTTGGGTAGTTCTCTTTACCGATGACGCTCTATACCATATACTGTAACTTGGTTTCCCCCGTTCCTCGTATCTTTAAATAAATGTGATGTGTTTTGCAAATCAAATTTTAAAACGTGCATTGACCGCAGCACGTTGCATTTTAGCCTTGTATAAATTATCTTCTGATCATGTAACTGATAATATGTCGTAAAACATTGCGTATGTTATAAAATACATACATGTACTCCTATTACAAACATAATAATGGCGTGTAACTCTAAGTGCAGGTTTAGTTGCCGTTTATATATATTAACGTTAATAATAATAAAATGGAATAATTTACAATTATTTGTAGTGCCGCCAGTCTAAAAAAACACCCGATAGCAAGGCCTTGCAGTATTAAAAATATATTTTCTTGGGGTTGATGTGCATATAATTATCATAACCATAGACATAGTCATATAACTTACGTTCCTTAAAGGTAGATGACCCGATCACATTTTCGTAACACAGAATTATTTCAAACATACGGAGATTTTCATATCATATGAAAGCTCGTATTTTTCTCACCATCATACTGAAATTTGACGGCCTAAATCGGTATAATTACAGAGAAATCGTTGAAATAACGTCGAATTACCGTCGAAAATCAGAACATCTACCTTTAAATAAAGGGCAGTGTCCTAAGAAAATTGTTCAAATTACAATTTACATGTAACGCCATAAAGGTCACATATCGGTTGGTCACTCATCTTTACAATGAAACGGATAATTGACAACCAGTGCATCGGAAGCCCGGGAACACCCGGGAACCCCGGGATTATGACCCGGAAGAACCCAAGAATAAACCGAGATTCTTGGGTTTCCACACCGGGAGTTCCTAGGATGATCCCGGGCCGGGATGTATAAGATGAAGCATGTGTGAACGGTATACATGGTATATGCATAATGGTCAAACATTTGGGGATTTCTGGTTTAGAACTGGAAAATGTTACTGTATAAATTAATTGGTGCTCTACCGCATCTTTTTGAATGAGTGTTGTTAGAATAGGGCTCGTTCGGCTTAGGTAGGTCTAATGTACCTACCAGGTTCAGTGGTTCATCTCGTAAGTTCAGTTATACCTTTTACGGACTTGTATTAATGTTATTATTACAAATGTTGCAGTGGCTTAAATACCGACATAAAACGAGACGTTTTCTGGTCGGACCCGCCGCTTTAGTAGCAAAGCTCGGACGATAGGCAATCCCTTCGTTAAAATAATTTTGTGGGTGTTGATTGTGCATTAGTGTAAGGGGTGCAAGAATATGTTTAGATGTTTATTTCAGTTTAGTTTATTTATATTATTAACCCGATATTTATAGAACATGAGATTTTTTTACAAGGCACACGTATATATTAAAGTCTTTAAAAATGGTGCGTTTTTATACCAACAAAATAACAATAGGCCTAACGTACACACAAATTAAAAAATACATATACAAACATGACACCTTCAGTTATACCCACGAATACAAAGGTTATACAGATGTGTGATAAAAAATAAAGAGTCAATTGGATAAACGCAGTAACGCACACGTACACAGACTAAGTACCAAGAAATTGAAAAGTAAAACGAGAATTTATAAAGCCTAGCATGCCAAAGCATTAAAAAACACAATTCCACGAGCCGTGAACTGAGAAATCTTTAGGCCTGATCTGATCGACCTATTATGTCCAATGGCAATTTACATTACGACATGATGATTCGATTGGTCATATAAATGTGAAACAAGCAATGCCCGACAAACCGTTCATAGACTTTAGAATATGAATGAACCATTGCATCGGACATGTCGGAAGCCCGGGAACACCCGGGAACCCCGGGATTATGACCCGGAAAAGAACCCAAGAATAAACCGAGATTCTTGGGTTTTCACACCGGGAGTTCCTAGGATGTTCCCGGGCCGGGATGTATAAGAAGCATGTGTGAACGGTATACATGGTATAGGCACAATGGTCAAACATTTGGGGATTTCTGGTTTAGAACTGGAAAATGTTACTGAATAAATTAATTGGTGCTCTACCGCATCTTTTTGAATGAGTGTTGTTAGAATAGGGCTCGTTCGGCTTAGGTAGGTCTAATGTACCTACCAGGTTCAGTGGTTCATCTCGTTAAGTTCAGTTATGGCCGTGTGTTTTGAACTCGCCACCCTTACCGTTGCATGTCCAGATTTTTACATTTTACACCATCTGAGATTCGAATTAGCATATCGCAATAACTATTTGTTCTACCCCATAAAAAGTATATATTTTCTGAACGGTAATCTCACAAGGAATCCAAATATGCTATTGGAATTTAGATAAGACCCGATGGTAACATGTTGTGATTAAGAATGTTAAAAAATTATCGATTTTTTTCATATTTTGATTTAAGCTCAATAATAATTTTATACCTATCCCAATCATAATTTTAGTGTGCATATTTAAGTTCCTCATGCAATTACCCATCAGAACATATTAGTTGTTCATGGTAAACATGTTGAAATATACTATATCGAGAAGTAAATGAGCACAAACGTTTAAATTTCATATTTATTAGAGTTTACAAGTATATATTTTTTGGTATGCACCCTATCCTGATTTAAACGGCATTTTTGAATTCCCCTATTTGAGAGCTTTCCAAAAATGTATAATTTTGCTGTCATCGGTTGAATATTTCTTTTGTTATAGTCATGTATGTAAACCCGATGAATTAGGGCAAGTTCACTGTGTAGCGAATAGGGAAAAAGCCAAGGACAACGCAATCGATTTATGATTACAATTGTAGCACAATAGTTGTCACATTTGTTGAAACAGAATCTTATAGAATATAAAATAATCTATAAAATGAGAGCAAAATCATGTTTGTACCATACAGGGATGAGGAGCTATAGTAAATTGAACGTAGAATTGGGAACATTTTCTATATTCCCCATAGAGATTGCATACAGCGCCGCCGCCACCGCCGCCGCCGCCACCGCCACCACCCCTGACTTTCACAACATAATCAATCATATCTCAGTCAAACATTTATAGAAATACCTGATTTATTAACACAATGTAGCTAGATAAATAGGCTTTCACATGACACCTCAACCATAGCTCTACCACATTTAGTTGTTGAGTAAATAGAGAGAGATGGATGATTCGTCACCAAAAATGCAACGCCACCACCCTTTTTGGGTGGTGAGTTCAAAACACATGGCCTTATACCTTTTACGGACTTGTATTAATGTTATTATTACAAATGTTGCAGTGGCTTAAATACCGGCATAAAACGAGACGTTTTCTGGTCGGACCCGCCGCTTTAGTAGCAAAGCTCGGACGATAGGTAATCCCTTCGTTAAAATAATTTTGTGGGTGTTGATTGTGCATTAGTGTAAGGGGTGCAAGAATATGTTTAGATGTTTATTTCAGTTTAGTTTATTTATATTATTAACCCGATATTTATAGAACATGAGATTTTTTTACAAGGCACACGTATATATTAAAGTCTTTAAAAATGGTGCGTTTTTATACCAAAAAAATAACAATAGGCCTAACGTACACACAAATTAAAAAATACATATACAAACATGACACCTTCAGTTATACCCACGAATACAAAGGTTATACAGATGTGTGATAAAAAATAAAGAGTCAATTGGATAAACGCAGTAACGCACACGTACACAGACTAATTACCAAGAAATTGAAAAGTAAAACGAGAATTTATAAAGCCTAGCATGCCAAAGCATTAAAAAACACAATTCCACGAGCCGTGAACTGAGAAATCTTTAGGCCTGATCTGATCGACCTATTATGTCCAATGGCAATTTACATTACGACATGATGATTCGATTGGTCAAACAAATGTGAAACAAGCAATGCCCGACAAACCGTATTCATAGACTTTAGAATATGAATGAACCATTGCATCGGACATGTCGGAAGCCCGGGAACACCCGGGAACCCCGGGATTATGACCCGGAAGAACCCAAGAATAAACCGAGATTCTTGGGTTTTCACACCGGGAGTTCCTAGGATGATCCCGGGCCGGGATGTATAAGAAGCATGTGTGAACGGTATACATGGTATAGGCATAATGGTCAAACATTTGGGGATTTCTGGTTTAGAACTGGAAAATGTTACTGAATAAATTAATTGGTGCTCTACCGCATCTTTTTGAATGAGTGTTGTTAGAATAGGGCTCGTTCGGCTTAGGTAGGTCTAATGTACCTACCAGGTTCAGTGGTTCATCTCGTTAAGTTCAGTTATACCTTTTACGGACTTGTATTAATGTTATTATTACAAATGTCGCAGTGGCTTAAATACCGGCATAAAACGAGACGTTTTCTGGTCGGACCCGCCGCTTTAGTAGCAAAGCTCGGACGATAGGTAATCCCTTCGTTAAAATAATTTTGTGGGTGTTGATTGTGCATTAGTGTAAGGGGTGCAAGAATATGTTTAGATGTTTATTTCAGTTTAGTTTATTTATATTATTAACCCGATATTTATAGAACATGAGATTTTTTTACAAGGCACACGTATATATTTAAGGTCTTTAAAAATGGTGCGTTTTTATACCAAAACAAATAACAATAGGCCTAACGTACACACACATTAAAAAATACATATACAAACATGACACCTTCAGTTAATACCCACGAATACAAAGGTTATACAGATGTGTGATAAAAAATAAAGAGTCAGTTGGATAAACGCAGTATAACGCACACGTACACAGACTAATTACCAAGAAATTGAAAAGTAAAACGAGAATTTATAAAGCCTAGCATGCCAAAGCATTAAAAAACACAATTCCACGAGCCGTGAACTGAGAAATCTTAGGCCTGATCTGATCTACCTATTATGTCCAATGGCAATTTACATTACGACATGATGATTCGATTGGTCAAACAAATGTGAAACAAGCAATGCCCGACAAACCGTATTCATAGACTTTAGAATATGAATGAACCATTGCATCGGACATGTCGGAAGCCCGGGAACACCCGGGAACCCCGGGATTATGACCCGGAAGAACCCAAGAATAAACCGAGATTCTTGGGTTTTCACACCGGGAGTTCCTAGGATGATCTCGGGCCGGGATGTATAAGAAGCATGTGTGAACGGTATACATGGTATAGGCATAATGGTCAAACATTTGGGGATTTCTGGTTTAGAACTGGAAAATGTTACTGAATAAATTAATTGGTGCTCTACCGCATCTTTTTGAATGAGTGTTGTTAGAATAGGGCTCGTTCGGCTTAGGTAGGTCTAATGTACCTACCATGTTCAGTGGTTCATCTCGTTAAGTTCAGTTATACCTTTTACGGACTTGCATTAATGTTATTATTACAAATGTTGCAGTGGCTTAAATACCGGCATAAAACGAGACGTTTTCTGGTCGGACCCGCCGCTTTAGTAGCAAAGCTCGGACGATAGGTAATCCCTTCGTTAAAATAATTTTGTGGGTGTTGATTGTGCATTAGTGTAAGGGGTGCAAGAATATGTTTAGATGTTTATTTCAGTTTAGTTTATTTATATTATTAACCCGATATTTATAGAACATGAGATTTTTTTACAAGGCACACGTATATATTTAAGGTCTTTAAAAATGGTGCGTTTTTATACCAAAACAAATAACAATAGGCCTAACGTACACACAAATTAAAAAATACATATACAAACATGACACCTTCAGTTAATACCCACGAATACAAAGGTTATTTCGGGCATTGCTTGTTTCACATTTGTATGACCAACCGAATCATCATGTCAACCGAATCATCAAGAATAAAAAACCGAGATTCTTGGGTTTTCACACCGGGAGTTCCTAGGATGATCCCGGGCCGGGATGTATAAGAAGCATGTGTGAACGGTATACATGGTCATGATGGTATAGGCATAATGGTCAAACATTTGGGGATTTCTGGTTTAGAACTGGAAAATGTTACTGTATAAATTAATTGGTGCTCTACCACATCTTTTTGAATGAGTGTTGTTAGAATTCAGTGGTATACATATATAGCCTAGTCAAGTTAAGTGCAGTTGCCTTAAAAACAGTTTAAGTTTTTGGAAGAAGCCTCCCCCCCCCCCCCCATATATTTTCCCTCCATACCCAATGCCCTATCCTTTACCTCTCCTATGCTACCAACATAATGTAAACATTGCATCCCTATCTTCAACACAATTATGTTTATATCACAGTATAGTATTAGTAGTGTGAAGTATACCTTCTTTAAATTGACTAGACGAACCACCTCCCCCTCTCTTACCACCCCCCCCCCCCCCCCCCCCCCCCGCTCTCAAAATGTTGTAAGTGACCAAACAAAAAGGAAAGGGGGGCAACCTTTTACGATTTTTTGGGTACCAATGTACCTTTTCCAAAAAGTACGCCCCCAAAAAAAATAAAATAAAAATAAAAATAAAAAAATAAAATAAATTTTAAAAAAATCCTGCTTTACGGGCCGGCCCCCTTCCCCTATCCACATCACCCTCTCCTATCCCATCTCCCCTATCCTCTATGCCTAGACTATCTGGGTCATTATTAGAGAAAATAAAATCTTATACCTGATATATTCTCAGATACATAGCATATTACGGGGCATATTATATCAAGGAGTTGTCATAGTTATTATATCCAGATTGGATTGGATGTCTGATCCATTTTTGTTTTTAGGTGGGATATCGGATGAAAAGTGTGTTTTATTTTTTAACAATTAGGGTTTTTTTAAACCAAAATTAATAAAATATTGAAATTTGGCCGGGAAATGTGGAGGTTGTATAAATATTAATAACAGAGCAGCGAAGATCACCTTCCCTGAACAGAATGGAGGAGTATGAATGGCATAACAAAATGGGAATGAAGATCTTTGACTTGAGAATTTATCTTTCCTTCCGTTATAAATGTAGGCCTACATGCACAATTCTTCGTGTTTTCATATATGTTGCCATCGTGTACAATTTCTTGTGTTTTGCGAGTAATTTCTTGTGCATGATAAATCGTCGTTTTCGTCAATCCCACATACTGCCACCAAATGGAACCAATCACCCCCGGCATTCACGGCCGTATATGCACTCCACTCGCATGACTCGTCCCGTCGCACCCGATCATGTTTTTGCACGGGACCTTTGCACAAACACAGTATTTGTCATTCTCTGTAAAATCGACATCATCTATTCCCCTTAAATCATCAATATTTTCATCGCAGTCTTCTTCAAAATCACTGAAATCGTAATCGTATTCGAAGAAAATTCCATGCGGTACCGTGCGAGGCATCCATTACAGACGTACGCCATGTTGTTATAAAACACCAAATACGCAATGAACTGTGGGTAAAACTGTGACGAAAGCGTAAACATTGGCAAAAGGACGGGTCACCCAGCGATCGATCGGGTCGATGAAATCTTCTCGTCGTACAAAAGGACTCGTAGGACAGAGTTTCATAGTTGAATGGCTTCGGAAGTCGTGCCTACTCCCCTGTAATATAATAAACTCCTTGGTTTTGGCGACTGGCGATTGAGGCAATCTTAAAAGGCAAGAGTTTGTTGGAAAAATGAATGGCAAAAACGGCATATGGGCTAAATCATTATCAATTAAAAAACTCTAAAAACCTTATCATTATAATGTTCCATTCATCATGTTCATGGGTTTAACAACTTGTTTATGATGTTTTTAATTGTAATTGGGGGGGGGGGGGGGGGGGGGGGGTCACTGGCATTGGCAAAGGGTATAGGTATGTGCCGCGCGCTGAAGACCCCCCCCCCCCCTTTTCACCCTCTGCTGCTAGTTCTTATGACCCCGCTTTTGAGCCTGCTTCAGTTCTTAAGACCCAAATTTTATTCAAAATTCAAAAATCGCGAAATGTTGCGATCTAAAGCCCCAATTCTTCGAAAACTTTGCGTTCTAAAACCAAAAAAAGGCGAACATTTGTGTTTTTGCTAGTCAAAATTGAACTATAGGCCAGTTCTCAGACCTACTTTTTGGAAAACAAATCAGTTCCTAAGACCCTATTTTTCGTCATAAAATCCACTCAGTTCAGTTCTGTAGCCCCCTTTTTGAGACCCTGTGCGGCACACCCCTACCCCAAAAAAGTTGAGTGCCCCCCCCCCCCCCCCACCCCTCACCGGGATTTGGTGGGCGATTTTCTCAATCAATGTTGGAGCGATTCGCCCTTCACCCCGGTGTATTTTGAGAGCTGGCCGCAAATATTATAAACAAGCGACCGTGTTAATTGAGCTCAAAATCAATATTGTCGCCTTCGTTCTAAAATATCTTGTTGTCGGGGTCAGCACTACCAAAACCCTATTGTATATTTCACGGACATAAATTATGCTAATGAGCTCATTAAATGACGTCACTCACATCATCGGGTTTTGTCGATGATTGAAATACGTTGATTGAAATTCTAGGTCGAGTAAAATGATGTTCTTATTTGTTGTCTGTGAGCTTTTCTGATTTTTTTCCCGTATTGGAGTATTTTTTTATTGAAAATAGACAGTTCAAATTAAACGTTGGTTCCAAGTTCAAGTAACAGCACATGTATTAAAGGCGACAGCAAAGGCAATATGCAAGCAACATTTGAGAAAAAACGATGCCCGACTTTGCAAGAAAGTGTACGGGGAAGTGTACGAGTGAACATGACAAACCAAAACATCCTAGTAATAATCATCTCCGTGGCGCAATTGGTTAGCGCGTTCGGCTGTTAACCGAAAGGTTGGTGGTTCGAGTCCAGCCGGGGGCGTTGTTACTTTTTGCATTTAATGCAGATCGACAAATCACAGTAAAAATATAATATTGACAAAATCACAGACCACTTACACAAAAATCGCATCTGCGCATGCTCCTGTCGCGATCGAAATCTACCACGCAAGCAATGAGAGAGTTTTCATAGTGGTCAGTGATGTGCGCGGTATCCCTGAGAATATTGTTGACAATTTACATGTTACGACATTTATATATTCGGTTGGAATCTTTTAAAATGATAAACAGCAAGCAATGCCTCTCAGAAACCCGGGTACACCCGGGATTATGACCGGGGGACCCCGAGAATAAGCCGAGATTCTCGGTTTTTTTACACCGGGGTTCCTGGGATTATCCCGGGATGATTAAGCAGCCTAGTGTTTTGGGTAAAACATTCGAGCAATGAGGCTATAAGAAGCTTTATTTTGTAATGGTCGGGTAATGGTTAGGGCCGATTATGCCTGGAGTATTACTTGTCTATCATAACCGGGCCTCTTCAGTGTTTTAAGGAATCCAGTTTAGGATATATAATAATAATAGCATATACGGGGAAGAAGAATACAAATAAATTTACTCCATATTTATTTCACAACAGTCTGTTTCGCCCAAAGGTTATAATAATAGCATGTTTGTAATTGATGTTCCCGTTTTGTTGTTGTTTTATATCAGTTGCAATTGGTTTCAACGGCAACCGAGCATGGACAAGCCAGGGATCGGTACGGGTAGGCCTAATACGGTACAAGAAACAAATACTTCGACCCGTTAACCAATTTGAATTGTTAGTAAAAATATATCTTTTCTTTCCATGGAGAAATAGTATGCAGGGCGTGTCCTTAGTACATGAAACATTTCATGCATAATTCATGTTTATATGATTCCTTTTGTGCCAGTGTTGCACCGAAAGAAATTGGGGGAATACCCTTCTCTTAAATGTAAACAAGAGCGATGTTGTTGACCCATCGTAGCAAAAAGTTCGAAGTTTATCATTAATTATGACGTACACTGTATTCCCGATATCTTTTTTGGCATCCGATGTATCGCAGTAAATTGATTGGTCCCCAACTATTTTGATGGAAATTTTCTTGATCGTCAAAACCACGTGCGAATTGCGCAATCGACCGGGAGAGAAGAAAAATCTTTGAAATAAAAAAAGCTGAATTTACGGCAGCTCTTATTGGAATATAATGAACATCATGAAACCTCTCGATCAGCAATAACTTGCAAAATTAATATGATGTTATGTAAGTAAGAAAATCGGACTAAAAAGTAAGCTCATTTACTTTTAAAATAGAATTTAAGGCGGCGATATTTCGGCGTGATTTTTTTGGTCGTGACCATTTTGCTACGATGAGAGTGACAGATTTTGATCGCGGCCGGTACACAATGATAAATCTCTCACTTTAGTTTATTTTCGCGCGATTTCTCGGTTTTTGATTGCATTATAGCGAAATCTCGGTTTTTAACAAATCTGTTTTGTAAATGGCACAACGAATCATAAACCGCGTGAATGTGAATAACGGAACGTAGCCTTGATTTATGTTTGTCAACCAGCGCATCGGAACCCGGGAGTGACCGCGAGAACGGGCACGGAATAGGCCTACATGTATGATTGTGGGGAATCTCGGGTTTTTAGACCGGGATGTATGCATATGGTTCATTCATGAATGAATCTGGCAGCCAGTTGAGGTAAGATTATCAACCCGGGACAAAAATAGTAAAATTCGCCCAGGTTACACAATACGCACGCCGGAATTCCCGGGTTTGTACCCCGTTAGTACACCGGGTTTACACGGTAGGCCTATTCCTTGATTGAAGGAAGTGGTTAAATGTAATGTCACTATTTCATCGTTACATTTTTAGGCCTATGTTTTGGGTGTTAAATGTCAGATGTTAAACCCAAATTTTATTGAAAAACTTAGGGTTTCTTTATAAGGAAGAACGACAAAAATTACACACTGTCATAGAAAAACGAAAATTAGATATCTATGATAAATATTGATGATTATATGTGCTTTACCGCGATCAGACAGCTGACACTGTTTATCTGGTACTCGTAGTCGTAATCATTGACAAATTCAATTTGCGCTTGGAAAACTTGTAAGGTTTGTTCAAAAAAACAACCTCAAAAAACATTAAAATGAGCTAGAAGCTAAAAATAATAGACTAACGAACACGAATCTCTCCAAATTAGACCTTTAAGAATTAATCTCGATCAAATAACTTTAGAATCCCATTAAAATTTGAAAATTAAATAGTAAAACATGGGGGAATAAGAGAACAAATTAAAAGATATATACAGGAACCCCGAAAGATAGCAAATTATGAAATGTATAAATAAACATGATGAATGATGAACGACCTATGCCATCTGGTTCTGTACATGATTCTACAAATCATTAAACAATGAGGGCAGTATAACGTTCAGAATATATGACACACTGAAATTGTCGCCGGGATTGCCACTTCAGAAAGGTGTGATAATCCGGTTAGCTATTGTTGCACGCTCCACTTATTTTTCCTGGGTTGAATTTCTATTGTTCTCTACTCAATCTGTACCAAACCGGGACAAGAAATGTGGCAACCCAAGTATTACCCAGTGAAAGCCCAAGTGGGAACCAAGACTGCCCAGGAGAAATTCGGACTTTTTGATATTTTTTTTAATAGGGTATCCTCCATACTGTGGTGTATGATACAAGACATGACACATGTACTATCCAACTGAGTTATTTCATAGAACATGCTAATAGAGAACTTCTTTTAGAGGGCATTTCACACTATTTGCTATATTGAAAGGCAAGTGTGGACACCCATGGTGTGTCACTGGTTATGTGAACAGATGGATGTGTCTCCATGATCTATTCCTAATTACAAATACATGCACTCATCCCATAAACATACTTCTATGACTTCTGAACACTCCTTCATAGGGTCAAATGCAGGCATTCTCAAAATCCTTCTTTTTTTAAGTCCAAAACAGGACCTTAGATGACCCATATTTGACCCTTAATGACTTGACCCACACCTTAGAAATAGTAACTCATAACCCAAGATCCTATTCCAAAATATTTAATTTATCCTGATCAAAAGTATTTTTGAGGACCGTTTATGTATACAAATACAAATTATTACTAAAAGCAGTACAAATTTTGCATGTAAATAAGTGCCAGGAGAGCCCTCGGGGCCTTCTAAACAGCTAAATTTCAGGAGCTTCCAGGAGCTTTGCCCTGGACCCCACCCGTTAGGGGCTTGGTCACTCCGCTCCCTCGCATCGAGTGTGGCATTTTAGGACTTTTCAATTTGGGAAGTGGCGCTTCACCGAATCTAATTGAGAATGCCTGGTCTAATGTATTCCTACTCTAGGTTCCTGTTACAGGATTCATATCCTATATTATAATGTATTAATAGATCACCAGATCTAGCGCCTACATCACGCATGCGCAGTAGTAATACATTGAGTCTAATAACATGTCATCTAAGATAAACCACGATCACAAGAGTGTCTGATTATTTACGTAGATAAATCTTAAACTAGATCGCGTAACATGGTGTCAGAGTGGGATTTGACATTGTATATTGCTCCCGCCCATATTGAACCAGGTTTTGATGCCAAGGATTCCTGAATTCACCGAGAAAAAACGATTTTAGCAACATCGTGTGGGCGTTAAACAGAAGAAAAGTTTCGCAAGTGACAGACGAGAAAAGATTACACGAGCCACTGCGCATTGGATTTGACGCAGCTGGGCTACAGGCTGTAAATAACACTTTGGCGAAAAGTAAATAAAACTTGGCGAGCGAGCAGCATTGCTTGAATTGAAAGACGAGATCGACGATGATGAAAGACAACAGAAAATTTATGATAGTTCGTCGTGACTTGTGAGAAATACTTCAAGCTTAATATATACAAGCAGAGAATAACAGAGAGAATTTATCCAGCAAGAAGGACTAAAATAAAGGCTGTTGATAGACTGTGATGAAATAACTGTTTTATAAATAAGAATTGCGATTACCAGCATGAATTCCTGGTAAGCCATTCAACAAGAGACTGTTTCGAATGTAAGCCCAGGATCTGGTAAGCCATCCAACAATGAATGTTCAGGATGTAATTCCAGAAAAGAGAAACTTTGCTACATATATAAGCCGTTCAACGATAGAATGCAACGTAGCTGAGATAAGCGATAGATTGGTATGGTAAGCTGTACAACGATGATAGATGCAGTTTATAATGAAACACCAGCATCGACGCTTGATAAAGACTGGTATGGTGAGAAAAAATTCTATGAACAGTAAATAGTCTACGAGAATGTTATGATAAACAGAGCCTTGACGGAGAGAAATAATATAAGAAATGAACTTGTCCGTGTTTCGCTTCGTTGCTGAAAACTACAATGATAAGACAATGTTCGAGATGTCCCTGCTGAGACAGATATAAATACTAACTCTGCTGAGAAAGAGAGCTGCAAAGAAAGAATGAAAATGGATTGCAACATCTGAATAATATAATAGGCCACTAGGATGCCTTAGCAGATTGCAACATTTGTTGATAAATATATTCTTTTTTACCAATAAAAATGGCTACAATAATAAAGCCACCTCTTATTTTTGCATAACAGAGGAAGATGGACAATAATATGGATTATTATCTGAACTTTAGATTCAACAACAGACTGTTCCATCATGTGCTCACAAAGAAGCATACTGTTTATTTCAAATAACTTGACAGTTGATATCTACTTGATTACATCGTAATCATATTATATATAAATGCATTGACTATAAATCTACTTCCATAAAGGAAGGGAGATGTTACAGGATTCATATCCTATATTATAATGTATTAATAGATCACCAGATCTAGCGCCTACATCATGCATGCGCAGTAGTAATACATTGAGTTTAATAACATGTCGATCTAAGATAAACCACGACCTCAAGAGTGTCTCATTATTTACGTAGATAAATCTAATACTAGATCGCGTAACAGTTCCTACTCCCCATAAGGCAAAAAATAACACAGCAGACCCTTTAAATATAAAAAAAAAAACTGCCTTTTTTTTAAAGTAATTGAAAACAAAATTGAACAGTCTCTTTCTTCTCTAAAAGTGTCGGGTAAGCTTTAGACTCTAACTCCAAAGTGTCTATAACAAAAAAAGAAAGAAAAGAGATCCCAAAAAAAGAAAAAAGGTAATCGATCGACCGTTCCACTTTGTTTTTCCTTGTATTGGGCAAACAAACCTCTTTTCTTGGCCCAATGGCCTATATGCCCGATCTACCAAATTACACTCATTTTGTGGCAGCCAAAAGATACTAAAGAAGCCCCTTTCAAGAAAAAAGTTATAAGTATACCCTCCCCCAGTTTTCTACCCCATAGACATCTAGATCTCAACTAAGACAAGCACCTGTTCCGTAATCGCTAGTAATTGTATAAATGGTGCGGGTGAATGACTGCTAGCTCTTGCAGTACGTATACAGACTCGTATTGTGACGGTACATGAATAATTTCAATTAGCCTTATTGCTTATATGAGGAACACAGAGCCGGAAGCAGGGGACACAAGTATGGGTCAATACATATGTGAAGCAGCGTATCAAAAGGGGGGACTTTGCAGGTAAAGTCAATTTAGAGTTTATTATAAGTGCTCTCATGGAATTTTCTAAGCTTAAAAATGACACCAAATGTTTTCAAATTGTTCAAGGCATTTAGATTTTACCAGTGAAATTGACTCCTAAATTCCTACTATTTTCTTTATTTTTTCTGTCCGTTTTCATATATATCTTGAAAAACACACAGCGGCAAAGTCCCCCGTTTGATGTGCTGTATCACATATGTGTAACCAGAAGTATAAGCTTTTCTATTAGCCTTAAACATAACCCTGACAACATATTTCCCTATATATATTTATTTCTTTAACATGAAAGCCATATAGGACTACCGGGGTACAACTATATATGCCAATTTCTCCATTGCACACACCACCTACCTGCATACTGACTATGATTCTTATGCTTGATATGCAATACTACATCAGATATCAACATGCGCATGACCTGATTAACCCTAACTCCCAAGGCTATGTTTTTGCATGTATCGGGGGAGAGGGAAAAAGTACAATTTTTTACCCGAAAAATCAGCGAGCACCCCCCGGGATTCGATCCCGGGACCATCCGCACCCAGTCTGTGCCCCTATCAACTGAGCTTATTCCCCCAGCGCATATGCGGGCACAAACTTCGTACCCATATATGCTTGCGGTAGGTGACGTAATAGAGCCAATGCAGCAGCATGCGCGTGGAGATAGTTTTATATTGGATGATTTTGTATGGTGTAGTGGGGTAAGGGTTATGAAACAGTCGCATATTGAGCACCTGGGTAAATGATTGTAAAACAGAATTGTGTGTGATAACCCAAGTTCCATGTAGGCATGTGTTCATAACCCGGAAGTATGTCAAGCACAAGGAGGTTCATGTCAAAATCTGATGAATAAAAAAATGATGGACACGTATTCCAACCTATCTAGCAGCAGGGTCTGAACATTTTACATGACATTGCTCCCCCACTCTTCCAAAAACTAAAACGGTTTCAACTTGAAACTACATTCTCTAAACCATAACCCTGTCCATTCATTTTTATTAATGATTTGATAACAACACTGGTTGGAAGGAAGAGCAAGTATTCAAGCCCTCTTTTTGACTTTGGCTCAGTTCATATGACCGCTTTCTTTCTCAAAATCCAAACGAGAGCATCAATGATGCAGAAGCTCACTACAAGTTGCGAATTTGTGAAGATTCTGATTCATAAAACATGTCTATAATATAGAAACCACTATAATCTGTCCAGCATATGACAAATGATGTAAAGCTCAAATCCATATTATACCTTACATGAAACAAGAATTAGATATAGACCCTACATGTTCATATATATTATGCATTCACAGTGTAAGCAAATTTGCCCTTCTACATATGCTTCGGTTGAGATTACATAAAATAAAGGTAATTGTGTCATTTTGGACTGAACATACTATAATAGTGGCATATTTGTTTTATGCTGTGCAAAAGGGCCTGTATCCCGATTTAATTCTGGATACAGGCCCTTTTGCAACAAAACAACAATTTCAATGGCTGTTTACAATGAGATGTAGGTCTTTTTGGAAAAAAATGACTTTGTTTCTTTGAAACATGATTTTTCCTTATACATTTCTATATCAAACTCATTTTTGTAAAAAATGCACCATAGCCCTTTTGCACAAAGCTCTTCAAATATAAAAAATTTAAAATTTAAAAATTTAAAAAAATTTTAAAAAAAATTAAAAGTTAAAAAAAAATATATAAAAAAATAACATAAATAAAAAATTAAAAAATAAAAAAATAAAAAAATAAAGTAAAAAAAAAAAAATAAAAAAATAAATAAATAAATAAATAAAAAAATAAATAAATAAAATTTAAAAAAAATAAATAAAAAAAATAACAAATAAAATTTTAAAAAAGAAATAAAATGAAAATAAAAATAAAAATAATAAAATAAAATAAAATGAAATAAAAATGAAAATGAACATAAAAATGAAAATGAACATAAAAATTAAAAATTAAAAATTAAAAATTAAAAATAAAATTAAAATTAAAATAAAAAATAAAAATTAAAAATTAAAAATTAAAAATTAAAAATTAAAAATTAAAAATTAAAAATTGAAAATTGAAAATTAAAAATTAAAAATTAAAAATTAAAAATTAAAAATTAAAAATTAAAAATTAAAAATTAAAAATTAAAAATTAAAAATTAAAAATTAAAAATTAAAAAATTAAAAATTAAAAAATTAAAAAATTTAAAATAAAAATTAAAAATTAAATTTAAAATTAAAATTAAAAAATATAACAAATAAAATAAATAAATAAATTAACATAGTAAATAAAATTGAAAAAAAAGAAATCAAATAAAAAAATAAAAAATATAAATTAAATTATTATTAATATATTAAATAATAATTCGCAGAGAAAAAAAAAATATTTGTACACTTTTACCGCCATTAATGTTAAACTAAATGAATAATATAATTTATGAAAAATTTTATAGGAAAAAACAAGAAAAGTTAACGCTCCGGGCTGGGCGCGAACTCCCGCGAACGCTTTCAAAACGATTCCTAGTCGGACGCCCTAACGATTAGGCCATCAATACGGGCTTGAATATTGATGTGTCAATTTATTAATATACCAAACAGAAGAGCTGTCGCGTGATTGGTCCAATCTTCCGACTCTGCTACTGACGCTAAATACAATTCTAAATACCTGTCCCGGTAGCTTGGGTCATCGCGGACCAATCGGATTCGTTGAATCAGAAATGATCAATATTCATGACATACGATGCATAGTTAATTAAATGTTACCATATATGGCAAGGTGACGATACCAAATTTATATAGTAGGTAGGTCAGTGCGTAGTGTCGAAAATCTAATGATGGAAAATACGATGTATTTGGATGATAAACCACCACTTTAGGACACAGTTTGCCTCAATAAAAGTATGATTTTTGTACTTTCTCATTAATAAAGTTGATTTTGTTTAACCGAGGGTTAAAGTATACATATTATTTTTTTACTTTAAAACATAACCTGGCGTTTAATAGTACAATCTAAATCCTTCGTCCACAAGTTTTATGAATGGCCGACGATACCAAACTGGTGGGGGGTAATACAAAATATTACGGCGCGATAAAGCGCGCAAATTCAGCATTTTGGCAAGGCAATAGTCGCAAGTTTTACTCATTTTCGCGAGTTTCTAACAGCACCTCATGATGAAAAGCCTTTGAAAACATCAATTTCCATTAATTTTGGCCGCTGAAATCGGAGATATAGTTTGAAGAATATATACAGAAGCGATTAACATCAATTAACGAAAAACAACCTCCCCATTTTTCACTTTGACGGCTGTATTTTTATTTTACGCTGATTTCGTATCATGAATAATAATGATCTCTAGTAGTTTAACCAATCACAATAAGACAATCACGCTTGCACATCATGATACATGCGTGTCATGTGTTAATCAACTTTTCTATTATAGCGTTTTACATGCATTTTCAATACAAATTTGACAACAAAGAAAATAACGCAAAATTGCCTGTTTTGTCGAATGGCAATCAAGCCCATTTTATAACACATTTATGCGATCATATTGTTTCACTATCTCAAGTACATTTCCCGACAAATACCACTTGGGTGACCAAGATAAAACCATATTTCATAGTCGCACTTTCCCCTTGACCTTTACCGTGACCTTTCGCATCGAGTCGCTTTAGCTTACTTGTAGTAAGCTAAAAATCACACAAATTTATGTTCAAATGCACAAATATTGGTCAGTTTTTAAGACCTATTTCTTGAATAATGCTCACTTCTGAAGCCCCTTGACACATACAGTTCCCTGGTTTTCAAGCCCCTGTTTTAGCAAACAAGGAGGTTACACACCTACCAAAAAAGATGGCCACCCCCTGCCATAATTGACTCGCAGCTAATATAATAATTAATGAGCAAGTGTCGGTATCAATATTGTTTTCTTGAATTTTTACATCTACACTTCAGCATGCTTGCCAACAGCGATCATTGCATCTGTTGAGTAGCTCATAGGAATCTTAACACTTTCCACGCGGCAGGCGTCTGCAGACGACATTCCAAAATTTCACAAAATGTTTCAGAAATGTCAAAATTATTGAATTTCATTACCATATTTAGAATCACCATGAGAAATGCATTGAAATGAGTACAAACATGCCTAGTATTGGGTCAGTAATCCTTGAGATAGACTTTGAAAATTGGGAAAGGTTTCTGAAAAATCTGTTTTGTATTTGGTAAAACTAAGGCAAAAAAAAAAAAATAGTTGTGTTGCCCTCATCCGGTCGGGTCAAAATTCTGAGAATGTGGGCCGGGTTGTTTTTGTTTTTTTTAAAGATTTTTTTTAAGATTTTTTTTTTTTTTCCCAAGATTTTTTTCACCATTTTTTTTTTCAAGATTTTTTTTCAAAATTTTTTTTCAAGATTTTTTTTCTCAAGATCTTCCAATCTGTGAAAAGAGATTGGCAAGAAACCAAAATATTCACCATTGGGTTGAAAATACATCCAGTAAGCGTTTTCATTAGTATCTTCACACATGTTGACTAAAATAATAGGTATAAAATCGTTGATTTGGTAAAATTTTAAAAAAAATCAATTTTTTTTTATTTTTTAAATCCGGCCGGCCGTCCTTCCCGATTTTAGGATTGTGAGGGCAACACAACTTTTTTTTTTTTGCCTAATAGCCGCGTGGAAAGTGTTAAATTAGATGCATAATATTAACTTTGGTATGAGGGGAAGGGCAAGTAGAGAGATACGATTATGTTATTACTACTCTTTGCACGTAAAGAGACAAATTGAAGCTTAACACCTTCCACACGGCAGGCAGCTGCAGACGACATTCCAAAATTTCACAAAATGTTTCAAAAATGTCAAAATTATTGAATTTCATTACCATATTTGGAATCACCGTGAGAAATGCATTGAAATAAGTACAAACATGCCTTGTGTTTGGTCAGTAATCTTTGAGATAGACTTTGAAAATTATGAAAGGTTTCTGACAAATCTGTTTTGTGTATGGTAAAAATAATAGCTGCGTGGAAAGCGTTAAAATGTTTACGCTACATTAACTTTTCTCAATTACTGCGCGCGATAGAACATTGTGTAAAAATGAAAATGGGTGCAAATGTTATGTTAGTATACAATAGAACATGGAACTACAAAATTGACAATGCATGAAATTGAAATTGTTTTAATCTGACAGGGTGTGCAATTAAGCACACAAAACACATACTCACTGTGTACGTTTCCTTTCTCAACACTTGGTAGATTGTGGTGAGCTATAATTTACAGTCACCGACGCTAGAGGGAGTTTTCTCAGCGGCGGTTTTGGAGTTGCCCGTTCGTTCCTTGACTCCAGACAGTACACAGTGAGTACCGTATTATTCCTATTAAGCTCCCAGGGCGGTTTTTAGCAAAGTCATTTTGGGTGGGCGCTTTATTAAGTTACCTTTTTTAACCTCATTTATCGTAAACACTGTCGAATTCTGCAAGGTTGCACTAGCGGAAAACCATGTGCGATCGAAAAGTAAACTGTTTAACATTTGGGGGGGGAAAATCAACATTGCGGCGTCGCAGCTAAAAGCTAAAAAACAAATTTCTGCAACTACTGATGCTGATGACTTATTAACTCATAATATGATGCAGCACATCAAAAAGGGGGACTTTGCAGCTGTGTGTTTTTCAAGATATAGATGAAAACGGACATAAAAATAATAGCAAATTATATGAATTTAGGAGTCATTTTCATTCATACATTCTGAATGCCTAAATACATTTTGATAAATTTGGTGTCATTTTAAAGCTTAGAAAATGTCATGAGAGCACACATAATAATCTCAAAATTGAATTCACCTGCAAAGTAAGTCCCATTCTGATGTGCTGCATCACACATTGTCAACAGCTAGGTACATGTTGGAATAATATAATTGCATCATATTGAAGTCTTTTTTATATTCACATTAGAAATTCCATCTCTTTATGATCCATGTTACATTACTACAACGGTATGAACACGCTCCCTCCCTTAACCCTAACACTTTTGGAATGGAAATGTTGAAAAAAATATCCGAGGGTGAAAATGGGCGAAATTTACAGAGAAAAACCGGACTTGCCGAAGACAGGATTCGATCCCGGGTCCTCCAGCATGGATGACGGGGTCTTAGTCCACTCGGCCAGGGAGTCACACGCCCGCAATTAACAATTCTGTGCGCATTTATCACCTGGTGTCAGTGCCCGGCGAGATAGACTGAGGTGACACGTGCCTCCAGCATAGTTTTAAAATGGGATTTCATGGGGTTCAGGGCTGTAAGGGTTAATATTAATAGTCCATCATGGCTATTATCATCAGGGTCTCTGAGATACATGTAGACATGAGACAATTACTTGTCAAATACTCCAGGGACATTTGGCTGGATTTGTCCCAAATCGCCGGACATCACTCACTTGACAAAGTATGGTTGACTGTCCATTAGCGAGCGAGGGTCTTGTTGGGCATTTGGCTCATTTTACTTCAAGGCTTATTCAGTGATGTGTAGGATACACCCTGCATTTTGATGATAAAACCTGGGATGTGTACAATTTTACAATTTGTATTACATGTATGAACTTACAATTGTAAGGATTCCGAAAAACCAGCTCTCTTTGTACAAAAAGTTGATTCAAATATTCTTTCCTAGGGCTATGAAAGAATTTCACACTCATAGCTTGGGGAGCATTGGCCCGTTTTAGGGTTTTTCAGGTCCCAGGTTGCTGGTGCAGGGAGTTATATACCAACAATATTCCTTGAAATTGGTAGAATTACAACCTAAGTGGACATTTTGACCATTGATCTTGATTGAGGGTAAAAGGTCACATGTGTTTTAATGTGGTTCAAAACCATGTGTGCTCCCTATCTATAATCAGTCAAGATAAATCTATGCTGGTATAGGCTGCTTTCATGATTTTGTGAGTGGGAATACCAAAAATGACCATTATTTATGTTCATCTTGAATTCTAAAGCAAATTATGTAAATAATAATTATTCAACATAACTGAGCATCCCTTTAAGTATTAATGTGTCTGTCTATTCATAGAGCTGAATAAGGACAAGGGTAATCTTCTGTAGTGTTGGCAATTACTATAGCTCATAGTAATATATTTTGTCCATTAGTGAGGTTCATGTTGAGCATTTGGCTAATTTGTATTTATGTTTTGGCTGTTGGAGATGAGGACAAGGATAAATACAAGTTGACAACAACAACAGCTTAGTACAAAAGTACATTAGTCTCCATGAGGCCTGACGGACTCATATATTTTTAAAAATCTTGAAATTTCTTCTTGCATTTTTAAGTATCTTTTTGGAAAATGTTGCAATTTTTTGAAAAAATATGGACATTTTGAAAATGTTTTTTGACATTTGATAAATTAGAAGAAGAAAAAAATGCAGAGATAGAGGACTCTGCCCTACTGTATTACAGAGTATTTGGGTTGTTTTTGTTGTGTTATAGGAGTCAGTTTGGACATTTGGCTTGTATACATTAATGTTTCTCTCATAAAGACGAGATAAGGATTAAATCTTTGTAGTATTACCAACTATAGTTGTAGCTTAAAGTACAGTTATCTGTCCATTATAGTTGATTTCCAAATCTGTCGTCTACACATATGCGACATGTATTTATGCGAAGTAAGTGATTGGTACGTGGTTGGAAAAAAAAAATACACATCACCATTTACACACCTGGATACAGCCATCACACACTAATGTGGTTGGCGCACAGCACGCATCAGTTTTAATTTAGCTGACAACTGGCAAAGCATTCTGAACACAGCTATAGCAAAGGTATATAGAGCGTTGAGCATTTGTATTGCATCTATTTCTATTTTTACCACTATATATAGAGGACAAGGACAAGGATAGTTTTCTGTATACTTCATTGTACCTGACAAATAAAACTTGACGTCACTCTGTAGTCAGTGTGTATTGCAATATTTACTCACCAATTCCCGTATATAGCCTTTTTCCGGCTTAATGGCTTCTCCGTACACTTTCCAACCTCATTAATCTAAGCTTTTCGCTTTCTCATTTTCATCTCCACAAATTTTACAAACCTATTGGCATATTCTTTATACAAGGTTCAAAAGAAGTATTTCCCCTCCGAAAATTAGATCACATTTATTTGTATAACTCCACACATAATTAGACGTTTTGAGAAATTGAAACACTTATGAAGAGGGAAAACGCTTAGCTACCCATAGAAAGTGTCCCCTTTCAATATCATGTTTAATTTCCCCAAACTAGTCACATTTTCCCAAAACAATGTTTTCAGAAAAAGAGGCAATTGTGTTTGCCTCGCCTACATCTCTCCTGTAATCTGGTAAAACCTAAGTCTGTTGAACGCAAATTTGAGAAAAATAAGGAAAACTGTTTCATATTTGTACTTACTCCCATTCAATTTATCAAGTTAAAGTGTGTGAAACTCTTCCCAGTCTGCAGTTTTTCATCTGGAAGAATGATAAACTGAAGGGGGAAACCTATTAAGTCCAAATATGGGTCTAACTCAATTTTCACCAACATTTGACTTGCAAGGTTTTTCCAGATTACAGGAGATCTACTGCCAGTTCAATATGACATATTGAGATTACGTTGTTGTAAGGTTAAGAAGAAAAAAATCTGTCTCTATGTTTAAGTATCTCATCAGCATATCCCACCTAGGTAGTCGACCATATAATAGTAATACTGCAAATCACTTCTAGATTATTGCAAATGCCTCACCCAATTTTAATTCTGCATCCAGTCTGCTCTTTCGAATAATAGATCATCCCATTTTGTTCTTTCAATTTTCTTTTGACTAACGTATTACTATTTACAGAATAGAGCAAAACAAATGTGACTAAAACCTTCCAATTTTGATTGCTATCTACTGAAGATAGCAAACTGGTCCGGTGAAAACCATCCCAACATGATTGTTATCTACTAAAGATAGCCACTATAGTCTGATAAATTAGCCACCATTTCTATCAATTTGTGTAAGCATCAAAGCGTATAACCCAGCCTGAAAAACTTGTCGGCTTTGGGTACACAGGACAATCACACATAACTTTAAAGGTGTGATTGATTTTGGCCCCTGGCAGCATCTGACGTACATAGATTTCTCTGTGACTAAAACTACAACATTACAAGATATAGCACTTAAGTATACAGTTCTGTACCATGCAGTATCTGTCACCCCTCCCAGTACACTTTAATTTACCTGTGACCAGGTGTACAATGACCTTCATCACAGTAAAGTGTCTATGTAAATATCTCAATAGCTTATCACCACCTACGTTATCGACCATATAAGAGCAATAATATTGCAAAGTACATCTGTATTGTTGTAAATGCCTTATCCAACTTCAATTCCACACCCAGCATATTTCTCTGCATAATAGAAAGCTAATTCAATCCCACTATAAATAGTATTTTTATTTATGCTTTCTTTATTGAGGGTAATATGCTTCAGTGACTTGCACTGCTTTCCAAGCAGGCCCTCATTTCGATACATAAGTACATACAAATAACAAATGTTAGAAATTATAATACAAATTATGATACAGTGGAAATATATGATTTTAATTGACCGAGTGACAAATTTTCTAAATCAATGCGAATAGATGGTGATAAATTGTTCCACAGATGGCTAGATCTGAAAAGAAAAGTGCGCATACAAAAGTGCGCATACCACTGTAAAGTTGTGTTAGAGAGATATTCCCTATTTTGACTGAGTTTTCTATATACTGAAGAGAGCAATAAAGTGTGGCTGTAACCTTTCAACTTTAATTGCTGGCGAAAACATCCCAACCATGACTGCTATCTACTGAAGATAGCCACTAGTCTGATATATCATCAGTCACTATTACTACTATCAGTATATACTCTTGTGTAAAAGTATCAGGGCGTCTGCTTTCGTTACAGGACAATCACAAGTAACTTAGGCATGATGTTGGCCCCTGGCTGCTTCTGACGTACATACATTTATGTGTGATAAAACTACATCATTACAGGACACACCATTAAGTTAGTGGTTTAGCAGTCATTAACCTCCTCCCCATCTCCGACCAGATGGCCATGCGTACAATGACCTATCTTGCAGTAACATACACATAAAAACCTCCTCAACTTAGGCCAAACAAAGAAGAAGGTTTGTCTCAGAAACATTTTGCAAAAGTGCTGTGCGATTTTTTTTTTTTTTTTAAAATTTAGAAAAAAGGCTATGAGGTGTGCGTATTTTGTTTTGTTTTGTTGTTGTTGTTGCTTAATCCAAATACAGAGACCCTTTTTTTTCTTCTTTTTTTTAAATCCAAAAGATCCACACAAAAAAATCCAAAACAAAATCCAAAAAAATCCTTTCTTCTTTTTTTAGGCCTCAGCGCGTAGACCTACGCACCGTAGCTTATTTCACATACCAATGCGGGCGGGCTTCTGAGACAAACATTCTTCTTTGTTTGGCCTTATGACCTCCTACATAGTAGAACATGTATCAGCAACAATTAAGCAAATAACATTCAACTATGGATTGTAGGATTAAATAAGATTGCATTAATCACATAGTTTGACGTTTTCACCATAATAGAGAGATGTAATGAGTAATATACAAGTCTTGGGATTATTAAACGTGGGTCTGTTACTGATGGAACAGGTTTTAATATCAGAAACACAAGTTTTTAAGATCAAATATGCATACTAATCATATGGATTATATACTAGAATTTCATTGTACACAAGATAATTTGTTTAACATTATGTGACTTGAAGATATCAAATTTAGGCTAAAACCTTCATCCAAGTAAATTGCTATCTACTAAAGATAGCAATGTGGTGTGGCTGAAACCTCCGAATCTTTGGACTAAAATCAATGTGACCAACACCTTCCAAATTGGTCTAAATAGCTATCTACTGAAGATAGCAAAGTGGTGAGGCTGAAACTTCTGAATCTTTGGACTAAAATCAATGTGATCAACACCTTCCAAAATTGGTCTAAATAGCTATCTACTGAAGATAGCAAAGTTGTGAGGCTGAAACCTCCGAATCTTTGGACTAAAATCAATGTGATCAACACCTTCCAAAATTGGTCTAAATTTCTATTTACTGAAGACACCAAAGTAAGTAGTCAACACATTAAATCTTGGACTAAACTTGTCATCTTCTGAAGATAGCAAAATCATTTTTAATTATCATTATGTTTTAGTTATTTAACCCTTACACTTTCAAATCCAATAGAGTCCAACAGAAGCACATGCCTTTGGGCCCCATCTCCCAGTCTATCTCATTCCGCAATCACGGAAAGGTATATATATGCTAAGAAAAGCAAGCCCCTTAGCGTGATGCACAATATGCTAGTTCCCTGCACCCTGGATCCCGGGCCAACTTTATCCATAGGTGCAGGTAAAGGGTTCTCATTTACCGTCCGTAACAGTAAGTTCAACACATTGCATTGTCGCTCTGTTATGGCATAAGGTAAATAACGATCAACACACTGTAGCTGAGATACTGCATCGAATGCTGAATGCATTGCCGCGCTGCCATAGCTACGGCGCGATGGAGAACGCGCTATGACATGCGTGCATGTGCGTGTGAAATTCGGCGCTGTGGTTAGCACAGATACACGTGTAGTTTGTGCCAATCAGCAAATTTGTTATCATTCTAAGCGTGACGCTGGCTTGATCAAATTTATTTGTGGATCTATTTTTTGTCAATCATGAATATGCATGACTTTTATGCCAGCAAATCAGCTTTGAGTGGAAATCTGCGTTTACCTGCATCTATGGATAAGTTGTGTGGAGCCCATTGATGCAGGGAACCAGCATAGATGCACAATCACCTAGACTCCGACCGCGGCGACCCGGGTTTCAGCACACCACATTTTTCTGTCTTTATTTGTTTCCAGTTTCCCCCCTGTAAGCTTTAGTCCTACAAACTGCCTGTTGGGTTAGGGTTAAGTTGAATGGAAAGTTTGAGTATATCTACTGCATGCTCTAAGAAATTACTTCATGATCAACAGCTATGACATCTGGAGCATAATTTAGATGTAACCCAATGAAGCCCTGATAATAAGGTACCTGTTGATCCACGTAACTTGCAAGTCACTTTAGTTTAAAAGAAAGAAATTGTTGGAGAACTAACTATTCAGTGATTGATATACACTGCGACCTTGATGACACATGCGTATGAACTGGCCATGAGTTGACAGCGCAAAAATGTTACTTAAAGCAGTAAATGTGAATTGCCACATTCAGGCTTGGGCTGGGAAAGCGTCTTCATAGCATAATTTATGGAACACTATTTTATAAATATTGCTATCTACTGAAGATAGCAAATTGATGTGATTGATAATCAAATGGACCACAAAGCAATATAGCAGTTGTGACTGCCCTTAACATTAGGGCTTCATCATAACCTGGAACCCAACCTTAAGGGGAGACTCAAGGAAGTCACTTTTTGAATTTTTATGAGTGCTGTAATTATTGAACTATGACTCAAATGTATATAAAAGTATATAATTTTGGAAAGGAAATGGATCAGAGAATCCAATTTTGGCATCAATTTTGACCAAAAATGTTGATTTTTGGAGAAAGTCACACAAAATCTCTTTTTTGACCCAACATTTTTGAACAAAGCTAACAAAAATAATTTTGAGTAAAAAATGCCCAAATTGCTTGATGATGATGTAAAGACACTGACTTAGGGA
Source organism: Ophiura sarsii (assembly GCA_035610835.1). Classification (NCBI taxonomy): domain Eukaryota; kingdom Metazoa; phylum Echinodermata; class Ophiuroidea; order Amphilepidida; family Ophiuridae; genus Ophiura; species Ophiura sarsii. The sequence continues at coordinate 47,243,082 of CM069451.1, read as the reverse complement.
CAAATTTCATTTTTTTAACCTGATCTAATATTTTTTGAAATTTTGACTAAAAAGTGCCCCCAAAAAAAGTTTCCATTTTTTCCCCACTGTTTTGGCCTTTTTTGGTCAAAATGTCCAAAAAAATGTTGTTTTCTTTTTTTTAACACCTAAAATGTCATCAAAATCAGCAAAAATTGGCAATTTTTTTAAGAATTTGAAAAACATTTTTCGACAGATTTTGGGCCAAAAATGGCTGATTTTTGAGAAGAAAAATTATTGATAACTGTTCTAGTGGAGGACAGACTGTCATGTAGGGTTGGGTCTGTCTGGCATTTTTGTTTCGATTTCTTCAAAATGAATCAGAAAATCACAAAAACCTATTAAATTGTTGCCTTTTATTGACAAACTTTTGTAAAAATCCCAAAATATAAAAAATATGAATATGGGTCAGTATAGATGAAGTGACCGTTGTTTACATCAGAAGTGTTTACAAATTGATTAGCGCCCGGTCCAAAGACATGCTAGAGGTACTAGTCCATGACTACTGCATACATTACTATATGAAAGCAAAACACACATCACTGAGCGCCAATTTTAAAAGCACATGCCCTTATGGTGCGCACGCAAACCGCCGGGCAACCAGATTTAGTACCTGGTCTTTCATTGTGCTTAGGGATGCATACCATGACTATGCACTATTACACCGTAAGCATGGTAAGTAATGATCAATCAAGTGTGAATTAAAGCACCGTTCCCTGTAGGTGCGCACGCAAACCGCCGGGCACTACGTCACCGGTCACACCATCTATTCATTTGCATGTGAGTCAGGCGCGTAGAACAGGTTGTTTTGATGTTGTTGCCCAAGGCATATTCTCTACAAGATGCTACTCTACTTAGACATCTTACCAACTTTCAATGAATAATACATTTTAATCTGAGTCTCCTACATAGCTCTTGAGTTGGATGGTGCCTTCTCAAGCTCGTATTAATTACATGAGAGTTTCACAGAGCTTTATATGAATAGTGTTTGTTTATAAGTTTCAAATCCTATTGATATTCTTTGCAAAATTAAACTGGGCCAACTCTATATGTCAAGATATAAATTATTATTACTGCTTATTATATTATTGATGAATATAATGATAAATGGGTCATCCGAAAGTTGCGGATGATACATAAAAGTGAAATGTTCATGCTCCTTAATTTTTCATGAATAGACACACCTTTAGTTGCATGAAAATAAGAGAGCAAATTTATTTCCTACATTATATATGCCTCTTGGTAATGGAAAACCAAATTTGGAATTTAAGGACATCCGCATTTCTTTTTATTTGACTGAGCGTAAACATTACGAGAGTGAAAATAATCATTATCACTTCTGCAGCATCCATATCCGCAAGGAAAACATCTGCAATGCTTGTAACAAACTTAATCAATCATTAATGAACGGAACCAAGATATTATAAATAAATAAATAAAATAAATATCAGTGCGAGTGTTTCCCCTAAAGGTTAGTTGTATTAGTTTGTGCTTCAAATGGAGAGTCAACGACAGGGGGTAGGACTACCAATTATTAAAGGAATGGAACAATTTCTTTATATTTTAAATAAACAAATATCTGAGTAAGTGTTCTCCCTTAAAGGTGGGTTGTATCTGTGCTTGTAATGGAGAGTCAACCACCGGGGGGGAGGGGGGGGGGGGGGGGGTGGACTATCAATCAATAAATAACCATACAATTTTTGACATTATAAATAAGTAAATATCAGAGTATGTGTTCTCCTATAAGATTAGTTGTATCTGTGTTTGGAATGGAGAGTCAACGGCCGGGGGAGGTGTACTTTTCCAAAAGTGGGTTCGTTTTTCCAAAAGTGGTGAACGGATGAACTGATCAACACTAAAAGGTGTGGGGGGGGGGGGGGGGGGGCAGGGTTTTAACAACACACACAATGTGTCTTGAGCTGGGGTGTTTTTTCCCCAAAAGGTGTGTTGGGCTTTTTTCTTATTTTTTTAATGACAAGATATTATGATGCATCACATCATAAAGTATAATGTTGACAGATTTGTGAAATATAAAGAGCAATAGAAGAAATTTCTTCTTTTGATCATATTTTCAGAATTGATGTATACTGCAATTATCCAAAATTAGACAATAATACTGAAAAGCTTGTTCGAAATGTTGTCAGATAATGTCAAAATATAACATTTCTCAAAAGTAAATGAGTTGTACCCTTACATGCGATGCATTACACATATCTGTAGGCACAGACATATTATTTCAAAAAGTTCAAGGAAAGGGGCATTTTTTGTTGTTGAAGCAATATAGATAATATTATAATATAATATAGATGTTTTTGACTTACAATACTAAATCTCTGACTAAATCCAGTGATTTAGGGACCGTTCATTATTTATGGTGGAGGGGGGGGGGGGGGGGGGGGGACAAATTCGAGACTTGTATGTCAAAATTACCTAACCCCCCCCCCCTACAGCTGAAACTGAAAATTACATGACCCCCCTACTAACCAATAGATTTTTACACAACCCCCCCCCCCCCCCTCAAAATCAACTTGTCACATACTTGGGGGATGTATTTTTTCTTGTGTCCATGGATTCGTTGGTTGTGCCCTCTGAACGGCCAATAATTTAATGACTAACTACATTGCGAGCTTAGCGAGGCGGAAAATTTGTCATATTTATACATTTTGGGTGGTTCTGTGAGTCTTTATAACCCCCAAAAAGGTTAAGCTTTAGAATACCCTACCATTCTTATTCCTCACTGTGTAAGTGTATGGGTCGTTCTTTAAAAGTCCCCATTGAAGACATGCAGTGGTAGGGTATACTAAAGGAACTCTGAAAAAAAATTAGAACATCCTGACAAAAACGCATGAAATATTCTACTTTTGTGAGCTTTGGTGCAGAGCTGAGAGTGAGACGAGGTGAAAAGCATGCAAGAAAATACCGTTTTTAATCATATTGTTGGATTTTGGAACATAGGCCTACGCTAATTAACATGTTTTCAACCATTGATGATTAGGTGTTTTTCCAATTGTCCGAGCAGGGCGTGCACAAAAAAGATTTGCTGTCCGAAAGTAGTCTCATCATAAGTAGCCTATGTTTTGAAGTTGAAAGGTCGTAAGAAAATGTGCGCGAAGCGCAAAAAAATATGGCATTTACACTCCAAAATAGCCTCTAAAATCACCCCAATCACTACCATCTTTATAAAAAAAGTTACACAACCCCCCCTGTTTAAGAATACAAAGTTACATAACCCCCCCTATTTCAACATATGAAAATTACATGACCCCCCCCCCTATATTTTACCCAACCCCCCTCCACCATAAATAATGAACGGTCCCTTACTCGAGCAAAATGTCACTCACGTTCAAAGCACTTCTTATACAACCCTTGTTACAATGAATTATGGATCGAGTGGAATTCTACTACTAAAGTTGTTTCCGTTAGTAACCAGCCTTAAAATTAAATTGGTTAGGTTGTCTTTCATATATCTCTGAAAGGAGTGGCAAGGTTTCTCATTAATATTACAGGTTGTCAAATAGTGTGTATATAACTTAACTTTTGTAGCTACATTTTGTAATCGGTAACATGGAGGGGAGGGGGGGGGGGGTATGGGGAATGTGGGAAGCTCCAATCTGGCACATTTTGGCATTTAGGAAGGATATTAAGCTGTTTTGTACAAATACTTTTAAAAATGGTGTGAAATTTGACTTGCTTCATGGAAAATTTCAGCCATGATAAGGAGCGGGGTAGTCGAGGACAGCCAAACAACTTCATTTTATGGCTAATGGATTACACAGAACAGATTGGTTTGCCCTAAGATTATACAATTGCTTTTACTCCATGTCCGTTGATGTTACTCAATAGGTTACTTGATGATCACTAGGAAAAAACAGAAGGAAGTCAGGAAGCTTTTATGTAAAAGCAGACCCACTTTATGGCCCCCTGAAGCATGTTACTATCCCACTCATAGCTGTATTGTATTAGTGATTCTACCAAATTGCATACATTTAAATAATTCCGTTTGATGTTCACTGAAGTATAGGCTACATTTCATGGCAGCTAGGACATCGCGATAGTGCGAGAGTAAAGACCCATATCTCACGGTTGTGGGTTCAAGTCCTGGGGAAATCTGTCACCATTTATTTCAAAATTGCTTTTTTACAGGAGAGTGGAGCTGTATAATATGTAAATCATAGAATAACTGTATTCAATCAAAGTAATAAAAAGCTGCCACACAAAATGGATAGTTACAGAGCTTCAAAGTTGGGTAGCTATCTCATTTTAGCAGAAGGAATATTGATTTTAAGATATCGAAAATCAAGAGTAATCATGGTAAAATCCCTTAGTCCTTCTATTGGTTTGATAGTCCTTCAAATTAAATTATGTGTGCAATTTTAAAATCCTGTAATCTGTTCTTCAGGCCTTATCGACCAATATTTTTCCGAATTTGAAGATATAACATTTTTAAAAAGAATTAACTTTATTTTTTCAGTGTTTTTAAACACTTATGAGTTGTTAAATATAATTTACCAACATTTAAACACACCCAAAACACACCCACACCTACTAAAAACTGACCAAGCCTACTTAGGCCTTTACTTAGGTCAGGATTTTTTCCTCACCTTATATGATTAATCAAGCAGGTAGCAAAATGGAAATTGTTAATACCTGACTTGGCTGATTTCCCTAGATCACAACATATATAACAAGTGATAAAAATAGTATGTAGATTAAGTGCAAGACCCCTTCAAAAGCAAGTTATTGAACTGCACCAATACGGACCACTAATGTGAAGCCCAAGGGTTGCTCACACTAATCCAACCGAAGCAAATCAAGCGAGGGCGCTATATTTATGAGCTACCACTTATCAGAGGGGTCACACACAAGGCTCCATTAAATACTCTGTTAGGTTTAGCTGCACCTCTTGGCTTGCACAATAAAATCAGTTAATAAAACTTAACCTCCCCATATTATCATCATCAAAATAATGGTGGATATTTTTCATGATCTGAATTGCTAATTTATCATGTTTTAAAATGATGTATTATTACTCAAATTGATGTAATACTAATACACTAAATGATTTCATCATTCTCATTTTGTGCTTCAAAATAGTATGCAGATTAAATGTAAGATAAGATCCAGTACTTCAAAACTAAGATATTATCATTAAAAAAAATTGAATTGCTAATTTCTTGTGCTTTTAAATGATGTATTAATCTCATGATTTATTCATTCTCATCTTGGGCTTCAAAAATCGATGTTTCACTTTAACGTCCTTGTTTTACTTTAATTACTGGCATCATATCTCTAATATTATTCAAGCGATTTTGTTAGTGTTTCAAAAGAGCAGTTCATACACAAATTAAACAAATTGTAAAGTATAAAGAGATCATTTCAAGTAAAGGTTATACTAATTGTGAGGTCATTCACCAGGTTGAATTGAATAAGGAGGGTTGTGGTAGAATTTGCAGATTTTCTCACATCATCCTACTGAATAAACCCTATTCCTTACCCTATCCTTAACCTAACCCTATAAGGCAAAACAAAAAATGTTTGGTTGCCCTCCGCAAAAATCAAGAAATTTCGCCGGTCATTTTTTTTTTATTTTTAAATATTTTTCTCAACACATAAAATTCGAAAATTGCTGTTAATATTTAAGTCTTAATTCTTCTTTCACAGTTAAAATATAAACACCACATGTCAGAAAAAAAATCATATTAAAAAATGCCATCACACCCTAAAAAAAAAGCACCCAAAAATAATAAAAATAAAAAAGGGTCGACCTACCGACCCTCCAAAATGTTGCCCTCTGAGGACAACCAAACATATTCTTTTTTGGCCTAACCCTAACGCTAGACATAACCTTTACCCTCACCCTACATCATGCGGTGCGAGAAGTTCAGAGGGGGAAATTTGCAAATTCAATATCATCAGTGGTTGTGGGTGCGAACCGTGTTGCAAAAACTTATGGTTCCCTCAAAATGGCAGTTAATCCAAAACATGTAATATCTCTATTGCTTGGAGAGCCCAACAAACACTGGGAATTACTTGTAATCCAATATCCTTATTAATAATAGGATTCATCTGTCTTTTGGTCTGTGGGGCAACTGTTGAATTAAACATACATTCATGGAAATTATGCTAGACTTTATACACGTCCGGGATGGAAGTGTAACCACACTGTTTAAGCAAGACATTTATCTATCCTGCTATATTCAGCAGTTGCACCCGATCTGTTCTCTCACAGCTGCAATTAGGTTAAAGTGACAAACGCAGAGAACATAATTGGAAACCAGGTCAAATTTTAAACATTTCTAGATAAATAAAAGTTCATTTAGGAGTACAAAGAGAAGGGTAATCCTTTAAGCAATGCAATATCACGTATAGGAGTCATCCATCTTTTGGTCTGTTCTCTGAAAACTAGGTGACAGAGACTAAAGAGAATCATCGAAGCGAAGACAGAATGTAATTAAATTGGCGCAAAATTGTGGGTAGCCAGGGAACAGTTGTCATGAATGTGGACAGGTAATGTATTATGACGTCTTGGATTCTATATAGATAAATAACTTCCTCTATGCTATAAACCTCTCAAATCAAGTTGGGAAATGTTGTTCAATCATCTATATTTCATATATTTTGTTATATGTTCATACTGTGTTGCACATCGATGGAGACCTGATGTGTTGAGATGTGGGGAAGTGGGGAATTTGGCACATTTGAATTAAAATTCATATGTGCTGAATTCACCACTACTGTAAAAGCCAATATTTTCGCATAAAGATATTTTCGCGCATTTTGGTATCGTAGACATTTCACGAATTGTTTTATTCGCGGGCGACCTTCTGGATGCATTGCATGAATGTTGGAAACAATATTATGTTGGAAACAATATTTTCTCGGAAAAATATTTTGCGTGAAAAGCGCGAAATTAAAACCACCGTGAAAATTTCAGCTATTTCAGTATTTTGTTTTCAAAGGAACAACTCTGTCATCTGTTCAATGAAGTGATACATTGACAACTATACTGTAGAGTGATACTCCATTGACTTTCATGCTGATAACATACTAAGGTCACTTTGCGATCCAGTTCGCTCCTGATGACATAATTTACATCATTTGTTCAATCGAATGCAATCAAGTCAGCGGCGACCTCACACGACTTGCCAAGAGTTGGGACAGGTCGCACCAGGTTGCTATCCCTGAATCGCTTCAGTTGATTTCAATCCAACTCTTGCACAACTGGTCGTTCCTGTGAGCAATTTGCGTGTCATTGTCCACTCGAGTGACTCCAAATCGCCACAATCTGCAACTGGCTAGTATGTAACGAGCATTAAGGACAAAATAGAGGTGATTTGGGCACATTTAGATTGAGACCTCCCCATATTGACCTTACTAAACTTACTCAAGCAAATGGCTCAGTATTCAAACAAGTGATTGCTACCAACATGGAATCGCTGGGAAGATAACAACATCATCTTTTGAATGCTGTATAAACACAATACAGGGTGAGTCAAAAAGACTGCAATAGTGGAAAGAAGCCATTTTGTTTTCAAAACCAAAATGAATTTTAAAACTTTTTAAATGTTGCAAGAATGATGTATTCAATCCTAACTTTGTGTGAAAAGATGAAGTCGATCGCATTTTTCGTTTTCCTTTGGTGAACCTTTTGACCAGTGCACCCATTTCACACGTTTGTCCACGAGATACCCAAAATATGCATCAGATCTCAAAATGTGTCTCATTCAAATTTGGAAACTTGAGTTCATTTGTGATGTTATTGGAATTTGATGCATCCTTTCTTGTTTACATGTGAGTTAGCATAATCAATTATAATCATACCCATGCTATGAAAGCGTATAATGTTCTAAATTTTAATAAAAAACTGAAATTTTCCATTTTTTTGTTGGCGGGATATTCAAATATGAAAATGCAATGTGTGCCATTTCCAATGCAAATCACTGTGATCGTGGACAAACAGGTACATTTGGTTGTGCAGCAAAGAGGGTCACCAAAGACAAACGAAAAATGCGATCGACTTCATTTTTTCACACAAAGTTAGGATTAAATACATCATTCTTGCAACGTTTAAAAAGTTTTAAAATTCATTTTGGTTTTGAAAACAAAATGGCTTCTTTCCACTATTGCAGTCTTTTTGACTCACCCTGTATGATTACTGTGTAATTTACTGTGTAATCTCTATTAAGGGACCATGCCCTTATATTAAGCGCACACCCCTCTTTTTCCCAGTGACAAAAATTAACACCTAATAAGCGCCCATCGTTTTATTCACTGTAGCTCAATATAAAAAATTAAAAATTAAAAAAACACCCATTTTTTGTCCTCCGTGTGTATGCAGGGAGTGGAAAGTGTACATTATGTACCATTTGTCCTTAGTGTGCATGCAGGGAATGGAAAGTCTACATTCTATCCCTGCCAGGGCTAACATGTTTGTGTCCTTGGGCAAGGTACTGAGTCTCAATTTCCTTGTTCACCCAAGCGAGATTGGGTACTGTTAAGGGTGATATTACAATCCAATGATTGAGCACTTAGCCAGTTGCCACAAAAGTGGAGCGAAATGATTGTGACGATTTCCTAACGGCGGCATAATAATAATAGGCTACAGCGCCTAACAATAGGCTGCCTAGATAGACGGCGCTATATAAATTGATTATTATTATTATATTATTACTCAGACAAAAATTGTACTCAAAAAAAGAAAAAGCTAAGTGACTTTAAAAAGGTAACTTAATAAGCACCCACCCAAAATGACATTGTTAAGTGCCCTGGTCGCTTAATAGGGATAATACGGTATATTATCATTATTTTGGAATTGCGCTATATAAGCACTGTTTATTATTATATAAAAAAAGTTGATGATTTAAAAAATCTCAACTTTTTTTGAGGAGTTTATTTAGATGTAAAATGTACCTGTTTACGAGTGCCTTCCTAACTCCTCTGGTCTCCCCTTCCCTCACTTCCTTGTTACTTCCAAAATGTTCATGTGCAGGTTTAATGCTTTAAAACAAATTCAGACAAATTCTGACTAACCCACTGTACCTTTCTGTAAAAGCCAGCAGTTTTGCAGTGATTTCATTTTCACGCTTTTTAAAACATTGCTTTCAACATTGGCCGTATACGGCGCTGGATGGGTGACATTGTTATGCGCGAAAAGAAAAAAACGTTTACACAAAAATATTGGCCTTTAATCCTGGAATACTTTACATCAAGGGTTGAGCACCAGAAGGCCATGTTCAACTTTTGGGCAAATTGATATTTTGGTACAAAAATAATCCATATAACCTAGATTTTCAGAACCATAAAGAGATAACTCATAAACACTCTGAATTTGACAAAAATTAGAGTTATAAGTTGGGTGCTACACTGTATTGTAGTAAGTCCCGAATATTTGAAAGTCGATTATCTCAAAATAGCATTTCTTGAGTTACGGCCTTCTGGCGCTCAACCCTCGACATGTTCTGGACTATATTTGATTGTAATGTACCTGATCATCATATGGTAAATTGATCCATCAAACTTCACTTTTGGTACCCATCACAATTTGAGTTGACCTGTACAATTTACATTTGAATTAAAACTCAAATCTATTCAGATTGCAACCAAAATAAACACAATTATCTAGAATGTGTACACTCAATCATAATTCACTGCAACTTCAGTTTTGACAGCGCTCAGAATATTGAGCTCAAATAAACACACCAGTTTACTCAAATTTAAATTGTGTGTGTATTACGCTCAAAATGCCAGATCTTATAGCTGTATATACCGTCAATTTCTTAATATCCCAAACAGCATAATTGCAACCAAAGATGGAGTAGCATCAGACTTTTGGTCGCCAATAGTTTACTCTGAAGTAAAGAAGATTTCAAAAACACCACCACAATGCATTGCGTTTTTGCAAAATGCCCTAATTCTGGTCTCCAATTTGCTTCGGTTCCCAAAGACATATGCACACAATCATGGCTTCATAGCGTGTTAATTGTTGGAGCTCTTAGGTTCTAGTTTACATCAATGAATAAATTAGTTAACAGTGTTCCTTATTCTTATTTTTAAACTAGAGTTCGACAAATGCATCGTGTGAAAAAAGCTTTAGTTGGCTGGCGTTCGTGCAATGCATTGTGGGAAGACCTTAAAATCTTCTTTGACTCTAAAGATTGATGATTTTCATCTACTCCGGTAGTAAACAAAAAAATCCTGATGAGACATTCTGTGAGCCTCGGCTAATCACTGGCAGTGACTTAGGTGACTTGTATTCAATCTATCTAAAGGTCAAATGCTTTGAACTTATCAATCACCGGACCTATCCTAAAGTGACTGCATGTCAGAAAATTGGTAACGGTATAACATAACTAATTGCTAGCGAGAGAGGAAAGGTGGAATGGATGTAACTTTAGTTAACCCTAATTTACAGGAGGGGAGTGTTTGGTACAAATACAATGTTATTGCATTCAGTAATAGGGTGGAATAATTGGACAGGCACCAGTCTAAATCTAGCTGATAACATCAATTACTGGAATAATATTCGCTTGAGTGTTTCTATGATTACTGGAATTACTATAACCCTAACCCTACCATATACCCCAAAATACCACGACTGGGCACGTTGGTACCACCCGGCGGGCAAGTTTTTTAATGAAAAAATGGACCCAGCCCATATAGTTTGCGCAATATACTGCGCAAACTAGCCTTGACAGCCGTGGTGTAGTGGGGAATTGTTCGCCTCTGGTGTAAGAGGTCCTTGGATCAAATCCGGTGTGTGGGGTGGGGGGGGGGATGATATTTTGGTCGATTTTCCATGTTGAAGAAAAAATTCTGAAAAAAGTGGGGGGTAGAGTTAGGGTTAAGAGGGGGAATGAATGCAGTTTATATTAACCCTAATGATTTACTCTGAACAAAATTCAGATGAAAAATAATCCCAACGATAAAAACAATGGTCATGGGTTCGATTCCAGCTGATGACACTAATTATTGAAGATAATTTTTAGCATAATTGTTTTCTTCATTAATAAGGATGCAATTACCATAATGACTTCAGGAGTATAATGTTTCTTTTAATCAGAAAACCCCCTTGGACCATGTGTGAGAGTGTGATATTTCCTCGATGTTTCCTCAGGGCAGTGCTCCTCACCCCAAAACTCTGCAAAGCCATGCTATCAACAGAATACCCATGCTATAGTTACTGTCATAATGCTATGGACAATATTAATGCTATTTCACTTGGGCGTGATCTGTTGCTTGCTGTTCCTGCATCTAAATGCATGATATATGCATGCATTGCGCATACGTGTGGTGATTTCATGTTTGACTAATCAGGACTCAGTCTTTTTTTAAAGATACCGGTACACACTATTGGGCTAACGCATGTACGCACGTATTGGTGGAATTTTGTCCATAGCATAACGACGCTGACTATAATATGAAAGCCTTACAATCACAAAGTTTTCTTGTATCCACTATCATAAAGGCATTGGTCTATTAATATTGTACCTTAGTAGTAAATCTGGTTGACGCCATGCGGCTTACTGCCAACTATCCATTAATCCATTAATCAAATACTTACACTTTTGCAGGTACCAGCTAAACATCCCCACTAATTACAATCAAACAAAACAAATGTGGATATGCTTCTTTCACCCGGTGTCTCTTGGCAACAGGAGAAAGGCATCTTCACCCAAATCTTTAATTTACCATTTCAATCTATCTTGAACTGACAGTTGCTAGGCAATATTTCCTGACCAAACACACAGATCTTGAGAACAAACCTTCTGCGGCCTGAACCTTGTGGCTCAACATCCGGAGGTGCAAAGTGAAAAGACTCTTCTCCGCCAATCCCTCCACAACTTATACCAGACAGGAAAAATATGTGCTGGATTAGGCTCAGGGGCACTGAGAGATTGCTGAGAAAAATGAAACTTAGAAAAAAAGAATTGTTTCAATAGATAAGGTACGTAGGAACCCTGAAGTGTAATAATTCATGGAAAAGGGTTGAATGATAGCGCTAGATCGATATTTGGTTGAAGCAATTTATTTGGCGAGTGATGCTGATGACCAAATGGTGACATTTTACACTATAGATGACTGAAGGTAAATGGTTTCAGATGGTAGTTATATGCCCAAGTATTACGTAGGTGCAAAAAAAACCTGATTTCCAGAAAAATTGAGGGCGCACTCCCATACGTATCTCTCAGTGTCCCTTAACCTCTGACCAGGAAAATCTTCCCAAATAACAAAAAACAACTACCCTGACACCATGATTTCCCCCTTCCCCCTGACAAATTACCCCTGTTACATCTCTGCCATCCCTACCCATAGACAATTAGATCAAATCAACTCTGAGATTTATTTAATCAATCGGATGTATTTCACAAGAACTGATTTCTATAATAATAACTCATCCACGTTTTTTGAGCCACAGATGTACATTATTCCTGCTGACTTATTTCACTTGACCAGGCAAGACAAAATTGGTCCTACACTGTCTGCATTTTGATTGACTTTTCTTTCTTTTTACACACACAGATATTTTCATCAGTTAAAACCAATTGATAGTACATCATTGGTTACTTTTGCACCTACCCAATTTCTTCCCATAGATACACTATTCATTTCATAACTTTTCGAAAATCCTAAATTATTATGGAAAATATTGAGATGTAAGATTTGTGAAAATAGAATGTTCACTTATGTCCTCAGTTTACACATTTAAATAGGGCCATTCAGTTTCAAGCACTTTGACATTTTGATCATGCTCTACTTATATATATAAGAATAATATTTTTGTTAGCGTACGTAGGGGATCCGGGACTAGCAGGGATTTGGGCCAGGACGTACAAATTGCCAATGTGACATCCCCGGTACAGTCGTGTACGGTCCCCACATGGCGAGTCACCATTTTGTGTACGTATCCGCTACAGTTCCGCCCCCCCCCCCCCCCCCCCCCCCCCTAGCCGGGACAAAGTGCTCGCTCGGTTCCCCGGCTCTTTTTCAGTGATGTACGTCCCCGCTACGTGCCGGCTAGCGGGGGCACACTTGTACGTCCCTGGTACACGCCCAGCATATCCGGGCACCATTTTTTGTACATCCCCACTACAGTCCCTGCATGGTCCCCGCCATATCCCAGGTCCCCATGGGTCGGGGTTGCAATTGATAAGTGCAATAATACATTTTCCTAAATTTGTATTTCTAGTTTGTGTATACCTCCATAAGAAAATCCTCAACCTTAATGTCATGCCTTAAAAATCTTTAAGCCCTAGTTTGGTTGCTATTAAAATCAAATATTAACATCATGTAATAGACTCATCAAACATATCTTTAGCAGTCAGGTGTGGGTTAAACACACATCCCTTCACCAATCATGCACTTACACTCTGTCTGGGCAATAACATCATCTTATTCCTATTCATGTTACCTCCTCCTGAGGATCCTCCTTAGCATGATTTCCGTGCCTAAGGCTCTCTCCGTGTCATGTTATCAATTGGTCTGCGGTATATGCCGATAGCAATGTTATCAGACATGCTAAACACGCCTTATGATGAAATGGTTTGTAATTTGACCAGTAACGGATCCTAGGATGTAACTAACATGGAACGGAGAAAGAAATCCGTTAACAAGATATTGGATTAGCTGTGGTCACTGCATGGGTTATCAAATTAAAGCAAGATTCCTGACTTGTATCTAGTTATTTAGTTATCTAGTCATTATCCCAGCAACGAGGAGAGAACTCTGCTTAATTTGTATAGATTTATAGATGTGGTATGCATGGTTAATTAAATTAAAGTGAAATTCTCCACAAGCACCTATTGGCACGTGGCCATTATCATAGCAATGAGAAAGATCTCTGCTTACATTTTTTAGATTAGCTGTGGTCAATGCATGGTTAATCAAATTAAAACAAAATATTTGACTAATATCGCGTTGGTATGCTGTCATTATTGTGACAACCAGAGGGGATCTGTTAACATGATGCTGATAAGCTGGTCACTGTATACGTTATCAAATTTACAACGAAATTTGCTCCTTATAACTAGATAGTATGTTGTCATCACCGAGAAAAAATCTGTTAACAAGATAATAAGCTGTGGTCATCGCATGGGTTATCAAATTAAAACAGATTTCTCTACAAGTATCTAGATAGTATGTTGTCTGTCATTATCCCTACACCAGAGCCGGCATCAGAGGGGATTTCTTTAATATTAGCAAGATCCCAGATTAGCTGCGGCATCATGGAATGGGTAATTATATTAATATTGGAATGTAATGTCTAGTAGGTATGTTATCAGACATGACAAAATTAGCTCTCATGAAGTCATAACTATCATGGCACCATGACAAAAAATTGTTTAACAAGATCCTAGATCTTTTGGTTATTTCAGGGGGTGGGGGGTATCAGATTAGAATGGAATGCTCTAGTGAGGTAGTTGTCAGACATAACAAAGTCATGGCATGTAAATCCATGTTAACCCTAACAGGCCTGTATGCTAAAAAATACTACTTCCAAGCCTATATCTCCAAGCGCATGTGCGGACGGTTTTCGATGACGGAGTCTATATAGTGGATGCAGTATACTCAGCCAACGAGTAGCTGAGAGCCGTGGCTTGCCTATATTGGTTCAGAGGGTCCCCAGTTCGATCCCCGGTCGGGGAGCAGCGATTTGATTGTTAATTTCTCTTCCAAAATTGGGATTCTGGTCAAAAACCTGGTTTAGGGGGTTTGGGTTAATAACACAGTAGATAGCTGGATGCCTGTGTTTCATAACACTCTATCATGCATTGTGTTATGAGCCCATTGTAAGAATCCATCTTGAAAGTTAATATGAGTTGTCATCAATTTCTCGTCTATACATTATAATTATAGTAAGAGCAGTTGTAGTAGACCTTTCATTTACACATAGACATCCAGTGTAAGTTTTGATTGTAAACATTCAAACCTGGTTTTCTCTCAAAATGGACAAAATTTAATTCCAGTATTTTTTCTTGAAATAGACGATGTTTTTGATTGTACTTAATGTTTTTGCACTCTATCATTTCTAAACATGTTTTCATCAGATTTGTGACCACAGCCATCGATGAGGCTTCTTTAATTAGTCATCAAAATGATTAAAATATCATTATAAGACTCTACATCAAGAATATGCAACCACAAAATCACTATATTGCTCTTTCTCACAAAACCGTAATCAAATATCTGCAGCTTGTATCTGATTTCTAGGCCTGACTGTGAATCAAAGTTTGACTTCAGCTCAGAATTAATACTGGATACCCAGCGCCAAGGGAATATGCACAAGCCTCAAAATCTAACAAATTACACTAATCCAATCCTCTTTTAAATTAGTTATTCCCTTGCTCGTTCATAGCCCAGGCCCAGGGGGGAGGGTGATCGAACTCTCATTATTTTTAGGGGTGTTTCATTCTTGTTATCAAAAGTGAAAGCTTTGTTGTTGATTTCTCACAAACAAAATAGGGAGCTTGAAAACCGAATTATTGAAAGATTAGAGCTTTTACTTGATACAAAATCAATTGAAATTAGACACAATTAAGGAGCACACTGTTAGATTGTCTGGGGGGCATGGAAGTTTGGGTCGGGCAAAATTGTTTTTTTCACTACCCTCGGCAGTGAAGGATTTTTATGTATTCCTTACACAACAAGTTGGGAAGGTCAAGTTGGGTTTTTACTCATCACAGGGTCAAATTTGTGTTTGTACGATAGTCTGTTTTTTCAACAACATTCCACCCCCCTCTTAGAATCTAATGGTTCACCCTAAGCAGGCTTTTAAGGAAAGGGGGTTAATAAAGCTATAGTTTGATCAGTTCCAAATTCGTGAAGCCTCCTTACAGCAGTGAAAGAATACAGAAGGATGCAGGCGCACATGAAGGCAGCAAGCGAACCATGTTTCATATAAAGCGTGACGCGTGTGTGCGACCAAAACCATGTGCGTGTGGCCATAATCATGCGTGTACGCTTGGATTACTTTTGCTCGCGGAAAGATAAAAAACAAATATTTTCCCCCAATTTGGAACTGATTAAACTATAGCGAATAAGGAGAGGAAAAAGATTCTCTCCGTGTCACATATCTATAGTTTAATCAGTTCCAAATTGTCGAGAAATATTAGATTTTCATCTCTGCATGCTCAAAAATAATCCAAGCATATAAACATGATTATGGCCACACATACACAGTTTTGTCTGCACACTCTTTTTGCCTTCATACGCATCCACGTTTTGCTGTATTCATTCGCTGCTGTAAGGCTGGGTTCACATAGAAGTATACGGTATACGGTATACGGTATACGGTATACGGTATACGGTATACGGTATTCGGTATACGCTATACGGGCACGGCGAGTCACATAGGATAGCACGCGAGCCCTACTCGGTCTATTAAATTGCAATAAAATGAGTACAAAGGAGTCCTATTTTTCTAACTTACCCTATTCTACGCAATACATTGTTTATAAATCGTGATTGGGGAAATTCAGAACGCCTGTACACACGAATTGCAGCTGCTTCCTCCAAACGGGCCGGTATACGGTGCACGAAAATCGAACACGCACGATTCTCGGTATACTATACTATACTACACTATACGCAGGTATACGGCCTTTTCGAATAGTGCCCTCTTATGTGACCTGGTAGTATGAAATTACATTGTTTCGATTCAAGCTATACGCGTGCCCTGCAAAACGTGCACCGTATACCCGAATAGTATACTCCTATGTGAACCCAGCCTACGGAGATTTCCCCAATTTTGAGCTGATCAAACTATATATAACTTCAATTTCTAATGTAAAGTGGCTCCCCTGCATCGTACAGGGAATACACGTACACAAGCCTCAAAATCTAACCAATTATACTGAATCTGCTTTCTTTACATTCATTTCTGTGTACCATGGAGATCACCAGTCTTGTCAATGCCCCTGTTGATGTGCTGGCTACGCATAAATCATCAGATTAATCAGGCTGAAAATGAATATATTCACTAATTTCAAGTCCGAAAGAGTGAGTGAAGGTTCGACTTGAATATTTTTGAGTGTAGTGCTAGAAGGAGGCTTATCTGCAATAACTAACATGTTGTATATATATGGATAGTCTATATATTTTGCCCATGATAGAAATATCGTAGGGTGGCAATTGCATTTTGTATTCTTTTTCCTCACTACATCACACCTCGTTTGACACTGCAAATTAGATGTGCAGAGCATTCATTGAGGCATATAGAACTGAAGATTTGTATACATATGATTTGGAGAAGAACTGGAACATACTGCAAATGGGGGTCTAAGGGAACTACAAAGAGGTTTAAAAAGGGTCTTCAACATATTGCCAATGATATATATGGCCATTATATGCCAATACCCCCACCCATTATATGCAAGTGGGGTTTAAGCATAGATCCTCAAGGATCTATGGTTTAAGGGAACTGCCAAGAGGCATGAAAAGGGTCTTCAGCACTGCCAATGATATATATGGCCATTATGCACTTATCAATTGCAGTCCCGGCCCCGGGGGATCCCGGGGATAGCGGGGATTAGGGCCGGGACGTACAAATTGCCGATGTGACGTCCCGGGTACAGTCGTGTACGGTCCCCGCAGGGCGGGGCACCATTTTGTGTACGTCCCGCTACAGTCCCGGCCCCTCGTGGCCGGGACAAAGTGTACGGCGGCGTACGGTCCCGGCCCCCCGTAGCCGGGACAAAGTGTATACACCCCTGCTACTCTTCCAGTGTATACATTTTGTGTACCAAAGCGTACGCCCCCGCCTATGTATGTGTACACCCCGGCTATGGCCCGGGGTGTGCATGCATGTGTACCCTAGCGCACTACCCCGCTACACTGCCCGGCCACTTCCCTGCTTATTTTTCAGTGGTGTACGCCCCCGCTACACGCCCCGGCTATGCGGGGGCACGTTTTGTATGTCCCCGGTACACGCCCCCGCATAGCCGGGCAACGTTTTTTGCACGATTGCGTACGGTCCCCGCATGGTCCCCGCTATGCCCCGGGTCCCCCAGGGCCGGGGATGCAATTGATAAGTGCATTATATGCAAGTATCCTCACCCATTATGCAAGTGGGGTTTAAGCATAGATCCTCAAGGATCTATGGTTTAAGGGAACTGCATGGAAGGGTCTTCAGCACTGCCAATGATATGGTCATTATATGCAAGTACCCCACCCATTATGCAAGTGGGGTCTAAGGGAACTGTCAAGAGGCATGAAAAGGGTCTTCAGCACTGCAAATGAAAGTTCCCCTCTCATTATATGCAAGTACCCCCCGCCCCTGGACCCATGTGTTCTGATTCTACAGATTTATCTATCATATATTTAAATTATGTTTCTGATGTGCAAATAGCGCCATGATCCGAAAATAACCGCAGATCAAAACACCATGTGAAATTCAAGCGCTTGTGAGATTATAGTTCTGATCACAGCTACACTCTCGACGTATCGTCGGAGATGAAATGCGTGACTTTTGGTGCTCTAAGTCTTAAGAGTACAAGCTTTTTCAAAGCCACTGGAGATTACAAGCAAAATGTTAAAGTTGAAGTAACAATTGCTTTTATATTCAGGGATCAGTTGCAAGTTGTAACAGTCAAACAAGTAGTGAAGGCATCATCTAGTGTTACTAATATCAAGTGCTGTCAACAAGAGAGATGTGCTTCACTTTGGGATGCCTAATTTTTAGCGCTTTATCAAATTTCAAATGCTGACATATTATGATTTTGAGTTCCTTGACATGCATTTTGATACTACATATTTTTATTTTTCACACAGATGTTAAAGTGCACAAAGAGCTAGAAAATTAGTGTTTTGAAAAGACTCTACTTTTATGGTAGTATAATGGAAGGCATGGCAACGGTTGCGGATTGTGTTGAGTAGCGAACGTGAATCGAATCTTAGCAAGAGACACATCACATTAAGCTTAGTATGAACGTAATAATAAGGTGCGACTATAGAAGTAGTAAGTACCATAAGACCAACATACGCATTAGCTGCCATGTAATATATTCTTGATTACATTATGTAAAGCACGTACATAACTTCTATTCTTACACATGGCAGCTAATTCATATTGGGTACTGTCCCTGGATATGTCATGATGGAATCAAGAATTGATAGTGTTTTATGCTAAAGCGCACCATGTTACTCCTTGTCATTCGTTTCACAATTTTATCTTGCTCTTCTTTGCAAGAACCTATATACTAAGAGACATACTCACATCTTCTAAGAGCAAGAGTTACCATGCATGAAAATATAGGGCAAAAAGGTTAACAACATTGCTCCACATTGATTGGCAAACACTACTTTCCACAGAAGTAGTTTGTGAAAACAAACCTCGAGAGCTGCTTAAACATTGATCGAAATGTTTGAGAGACGTCAAATATCATCTGCATTGAAATAGCGTGTTGATATCAAGACTTGGAACATGGAAACGAACCAAGGGCTGTTTAATCATGGATGTAGATGATAAGGAAGTCAAATTGTCTGCGCATTGAATTTCAAATTGGTATGGGACTTTTAATGTGTAAACTAATTTGAGAGCAGTATAAACAGTTGATCTATATGATAAGGAGAAGTCAAATTGAATGTCCTAACCCCTTGGAGGGATTTTGGTGTTGATACAGGGAGGGGGGAAAATGTAGGGATTTTGAAGAAACAAAGTCCGATCTGGATTTGATTCGGTACGCCATATATGCACTCCTACCAATTGAGCTAACACGCCAAAGTTGCCCCAGGCAGCAATTTGGTACCCACATATGAGCTTGGTCAATGATGTCATTCCAATGTCAAAACATGCGCTTGGGGAGAGGATCTCGCATACTAATTTGTAGTATTTAGGACTGTTAGGATTAATATCAGGACTTTTGATGTGGAAAGAATTCACATTTGAACTAGATGTTAAGAGAAGTTAAATTCTATGTGGCACAGATGTGGAACAGATTAAGAGCCGCTTTAATATTTAAACTAGATACGAAAAGTCAAACTTCATGTCAAGACTTTGAATGTGGAAACACATTGCAAGCTGCTTAAATATTTGATCTAATGATAAGGAGAAGTCAAATTTCATGAACAGAATGGCAAGTTGAAATCAAGAATACAAATGTGGTGAAAATAGATGGCTGTTTAAACATTTGAACTAGATGTTAAGAGAAGTTGAATTCCACATGTCAAGGATGTGAGACAGATTGAGAGCAGGTTAAACATTTAATATCGATAAGAGAAGTCAACTTCATGTGCTTGGAATGTATCCAAAGTCCATATCAAGACTATGATTATGAATACAGATTGAGTGCTGCTTTAAACATCTGATTTGTATGATCCGGAGAAACAACTGAGGAGAAACTGACTAGGCATGGGCATAGTAAGATTCTTTAAATGTCACAATCTGCATAAATGTTTAATGCAATGCTACTACACATATATGTCTGCCTATGCCTGATATTGACACTTACTCGAAGTCAGCAGATGTGTGAATCTAGAATTGGTAAACACTTCATCAAGTTTCGGATTGGATTAGGTCCAAAACAATTAGCTGTTTGCTTTATCACTCTACTATTTTTCTTCTGTGTGTGGTTGGTTGGAAAAAGATGATTTCAATGCAATTCCAATCGGCATACACCAGGGTGGCATTTGGAAATGAGGCCTTTGAGACAAAAAATATTAAATTATCCTTTACCTTGACACATTTTGTCCAATCAGCAAAAAAAGTGACCATTTCAATTTTAATGAGTGATGAGGTTGTCAACTTTTTCAAAAGGAGGGCGTTTATAGGGGGTCAATTTTTCAAGCGCTAGTACAGATAAAACACCGCGATGTTGACTTGTTTCAGACTCCCTAAGTTGCTCAAATATTAGTTTCTTATACCCGCCATGTTGAATGTCACTCGCTACATTGCCGCTGTGTTGTCGATCCAGAACATGAATTGCGCTGCATCTCGCATCGTATTTTGACCAATTTTATCGCTAAAAGGTATTCATCTCATGATTTATAGCTAAGAAGCTCAACTTTGCAGGCGAATCTGTTGTATTTTAGGACAAGAAAAGTGACTTTCACGTACCTTGTTCTTTCAAATTCTTGGGGGACGTCAGGATTTTTGGACCCACTTTTAGAGGTGTTTTTACCTCGAAAATGGCAGATTTTACTGTTATTCTTGAGATTTGGGCGGCACATACCTGCATACCTTATATGTGAGTACTCCCCATGAAAGTCAACCTCTCCTTGTGTTTATTGGAAATTCTACACGGATGTCTGTCTGGGGTCGCAGACACTTCAATTATGCTTTTCTTAAAAGATGAGAAGAGGATGAGGAGAGGATGTGAAGATACTCACCACCTGACAGGTGGATTTTGCATCTTGAATCATCCCATTTATTCTAAATGTGGACAATTCACACCGCATTAATGTTAACAGCTGTTTATGCACCGCAATAATTACATGACAAATTCAAAACAAGCCATTACGTTATTTGTGTTTAAATTCTGTGCAAAATCCAGAATTTAATGACATGGGAATCTTGATTTAATTCTGCACACTGTTTAATGTTGACTGAGTGAAAATGGCGCTGCACAAAAATATCCACTTTAAAGAAGTTTTACTTGGTGCACAGTTCCTAAAAACCAAGTCTTATACTGTGTCTTAATGGGCGAATGTAACTTGATAATACAGGGATCATTCTCAAATGCAACATGTCGGCTCATTTGAAAATATAGGCAAGGCAGAGGGAGAATTTCAGCATATGTTGTGAGAATTCTGATGGCCTGGATATGAAGAAATCAATCTGATAAGAATCCATGCATTGTTGCTATAAAACTTGGTATGAAAAACTGACAAAAATGCAAGTTTTTATTTTACACTTTTCCTTTTTTTTTAGAGTGGATTCTTATTTTTTTTACTCACATTCTGACCTTGAAAGGAGTTGCCTCTTTTGGGATTCAAATTGTGATCTGACAATGGGCTATTCCATTCTAAATCCATATGGAAAACATAACCTTAATCTTCCACACAGGGAACGTAGATTTCAAATGGAGTCACCCATATGCAGGTAAGGTAACCCAATGTAAAATTTACACTCCTTGTGGGGAAGATTAAAGTGATGTCTTCCATTTGGGGATGTATGGATTTCAAATGGATTAGCCCAATATGCCATAAGTATGGGACTAGGCCTATATAGGGCCTAAAAAAAAGAAGTTTGATTGGCGTAACCCGACCGACTCTATTTTTACCGCTGACCCTAAACATTTTATTTTTATTTTAAATTTGTAACATTTTTTTTAACATTTTGTAAATTTTTTTTTAAAAATTCGTGAGAAAAAGAAAAGAAAAAAACAGTGAAAATGTGTATTTGTGCCATTTGTTTATGTCTGTATGGTATATGTGTGCTGGTATATAAAATTTCATAGACCTTTTATAAATTTAAAACAAAAAAATCAAAAAAATCTGACCTACCTACCCTATTTCTTTTTCTATGTTATGCCAATCAAACCTTTTTTTTTAGGCCTAACTGCTGAATAAAGGATTTAGTATATTACAATCTGTACTGAAGAAAGTATATCAGTTCATCTCATTATTACCTACTCAACAGTAAGAATATGTATCACATTACTAGTGAAGACAGCAAGTAAACCAGTTTTCACATTGCTATCTACTGAAGATAGTAAATCAATTGCTATCTACTGAAGATAGTAAACTAGTTCATCACAAAACTGTTGATTATTTCCTACTGAAAACATCAGTTAATCATGTTACTATCAATACTAGCCACAGCAGATTATTGTAGATCTTACTGAAGATATCATATGTGATGCGATCTGTGAAAACCCGCCACATGGTGACATTTTTCATATTGGAGATATTTATATCATAAGAAAACTTAAACTGTGCTGATTACAGAACTGTTTCGATCATTTTTCTATTATCACTACAAAAAAAGTTATGAGTGAATGATGATTGTGATGTCACCAAAAGCTACAAAACAAGAAATCATGAAAACAGGCCAACAAAGATACATAATTCAATATAATAACATTACAAGGTTAATAATAAAAGTGACTTAACCCTAACTCTAGTACACCACACGGCAACAGATTTGTTTTCAGACCCCCAAAAATCACCAGAAAGGTCACCCGACCCCCCAGGATTTGAACCACGGATCTCCAGCTAGGGCCCAGATCCTAGCCACTACACCACGGCTGTCAGTCACACTCGGCGAAGTATATTCACCTCGTTATATAGCCTGGGTCCGTTTTGGAGCCCAAAAACTTGCACGCCGGGTTATAAAAACATTTTTCCGCCCAGTTGCCGTGTGGTGTAGTAGAGTTAGGGTTAAGTAAGTTTGTCAAGGTGAAATTTCATGAAAGATGATGACACAAAGTACTGAAAACTAATTTTCTTTAAAAAAATCTAAAAAAAAGAAAAAAGGTTTTTTTATTTTTATTTTTATTTTTTTTCTATTTTACCCATAATCCCTAGTTCACATTTTGCGACATCCGACGGGTTTTCTCAGATCGCATCACATATTATTATGTTGCTATCTACCGATGATAGCACCTAATAGCATTATTATTATATAGTGGATTTTTAAATTGCTATCTACTGAAGATAGTATATAAATATGGACTGCTCATGAGGGACATTGGGTGAACTATTTGCCTGAGATGATCCGGAGACTGTGAGCCTACTATTTTACGAAGCCGAAGACTTAGGGAAAATAGTATAGGCTTACGGTATCTAGATCAACCAGTGAAAATAGTTCACCCTATTTCACGAAAAAAGAGCAGTCCATATTTGTTTTATATAATGCATGAGAATATCTTAGTGCGCAATTTTGATGAAATTAAACATGAAAAATACCTTTAAAATAATAGGCTAATAGTTGATTCTTGCTGCTTGACAAAAATAAGCTTACTCCACCGAGTCACCGAGAAAACTCAACTGGGGAAAGATGTGCTACCAAAACCTACTATTGCCTCCTCATGATGTCATGAGCGGTCAATAGTACATTTTGGTAGCACATTTTGGATTGCCTGTGAATATTATTTTCATGCGTTATATAACACCTAATAGCATGGCTATATATTGAAAATACTGGATTTTCAAATTGCTATCTACTGAAGATAGCACCTAATAGCACTGCTATTTATATTAAAGATAATGGATTTTCAAACTGCTATCTACTGAAGATAGCACCTAATAACATTTCTAAATATTTAAGATATTAGATTTTAAATTGCTACCTACTGAAGATTTTGAATAATACATGAAGATATTGAAGAAAGTAGATTTTCTATCTACTAAAGATAGAATAACTATTACAATTGAAGATGACAGATTATGACATTTATTTATTTAGAAAAAAGCAAAGCATTATATAATGCTATACAATAACCATGTAAAGTAAAGGTCACAGTATGTCTGCTGAACCTCTGATACAGGACAGCGTCAGCTATGCATCCAACCTGAAATCTGGGTCACATTTTGCCCACAAAAGTGATTAAAACACCTCTATTCATTATAACCGATATTTAGGAAAATGCAACCTTATCATGTTTGACAAACCCACAAATGCTTGAAACACTATTTCCATAGCTATACTGAAGTATGTTGTTTTCCACTTAATATGCATTTTCATGTAACAGCCATACAGTTATTAAACACACACACAAATCAGTCCTCCCAGTAGTGACTTTACTCCACTATTCATCACATCTAGGACTCTATATATAAAACCTGAATTATATATAAGCCATCCTAGCTTTGGAACCCAGGGAGGCCAGTCAGGTATAATGTTGTAGTCATCCGCGTGAACGAAAAAACACAGATTAAGGGTGCTTCTTTCGACCACAACATGGCCTCGGCGCAGGCCTGTGCTAAGGGTATCAAAATCGCCAATTTCAGAGTCTTTTTCCACCTGAATCCGGCTCCGCGCTAAGGGTTGCTTAGGCAGATAGTCACGAGTCATCATTGTAAAAATAGCCCAAAGTGATTAGGCCAAGACAAATTTACTAACAAAACTGGATGACACAATTACTTCATATACATTCATTTCAGTCTTAAACTCCATCTTGTGGACCTGTATCATTTGCTATGAGTATTCGTCTATCTATAATTCTTGCTAAGGGTCACTTTTTCCTTCTTTGAGAATCCGCATTAAGGGTGGTTTTTGAGAGTGGATTGACACAGATGATTTCAACTTTTATACATTATACCCCACCCGGGCTTTGGAACCATAGGGGTTCATGAATCAGGAGCAGATCTCTGTGTTTATCAGTATAGAAGTCCTATGGTAGGACTAGTCAAGTGTACCATACAGCAGTAACATGGCAAACATGTCACTTGATACATTCAGTATATGTGATTTTTCATTTTAAGATTGCTTTTTTCCCTTAATATATTGGTCAATTTTCCTGCTGCCCTAAATATTTGAGACTAGTTCATTCTATAAATGTCATATTAACACTTTCCACGCGGCTTTTAGTTTTAACATTATACAAAACAGATTTTTAGAAACCTTTCATGTTTCACAACTTTCAAAGTGTATCTCAAGGATTACTGAACCAATACTACTAGTCATGTTTGTACTTATTTTAATGCATTTCTCATGGCGATTCCATAAATGATGATGAAATTAAATAATTTTAACATTTTGTGACATTTTGGAACTCTCTTCTGCAGACGACTGCCGTATGGAAAGTGTTAGGCCAAATGTCACTCGCGCACATCCGTTTTAGCAGCCGCATCAAGAAAAGTTGCTTTTTTTATTATATTTTTTGATTGTCTTTTTTAAGACATTTTCGAAAATCTGAGTCATTTTCACAATCTATCTGAACTTTTTCTCAATCATGAAAATATTCTCTTTTGCAGTCTAAGTCTAAGTACAGGTGGATTAAATGCTACCAATGACGCTATTATACATACTGTGATAATCTATCCAAATGCATCAAATCCCCTGTGGAATATTCTCTGCCATCTTGGATCGGCCATTTTTGCAAAACAAACAAAAAAGTGCCCGCATCCTCCGTTTTTCAAAAAGTTCAGACGAGAAACTAGTTGGTTTTTTTACTTGGCCTTAAGGATCATAAAATAGTTTTGTTTGTTTGTTTGTTTGTTTGTCTTTCCTGGTCCATTGATATTGTAAGCATGTTCTAGAGAGAGACGCTGAGGAACTCCAAGGTATCTTCCATCAGGTTTTAAGCACTCTGTGTCTCCTGACTTAATTGCGCCAGCAAATTACAGTCTTGTGCGTGATGAGGTGCAATTATTGGAATAAGTGCTGGATTCACTGCATAGAGTTAGGTGAATAGTAAATAATGTGGTCCCTTGAATATGTTGCTTTCTAGATATATACATACATGAAGCTTAGAACTCATAAATGCATTCTGGCTGCATGAACATGTGAGCGTAAACATTGACAAAGATCTTGATGGCTGTGGTTTGCTTGTACAAATTTGCATCAAACGTGTTGCAATCGAATTTTGTAGCATGCAATTTCCAAACGATATAGGGCAAGGCCACCATTTGGATTAAAGGTTTCCGTCTATTTACAGGAGCGTGCCTAGAATACTTCAAACTTAATCTTTTCCACGCGGCAGACAAAATTCCAAAATGTCACAAAATGTTTCAAAAATGTCAAAATTGTTGAATTTCATTACCATATTTGGAATCACCATGTGAAATGCATTGAAATAAGTACAAACATGCCTAGTATTGATTCAGTAAACCTTTGGATAGACTTTGAAAGTTTGGAAATGTTTCTGAAATATCTGTTTTGTATATGGTAAACCAATAGCCACAGGGAAAGTGTTAAGGCTTGATACAATACCTGCAGGCTTTGACCAATTCTTGAGGGGACTGAAAATTCACAATCTAGCTCGGAATTTGTGAACTTTAATTCCCAGGGCATGCCAATGATTTATCTTTTTCTAAAATGCGATATATATGTTTGGGTGGGTTTCCACTGGAGCTCTTTTTCCGGATCATGGTGGATTATACCAGATCATGATATACCACGAGCCCTAGTGAAAATAGAAGTGGATATCTGTTGCCAGGTATACATGGACAGAATCCGTTCATACCAGACTTTTTTCAAAGTGTGCATTCTGACCAGTAGAAACGTGCCATATCACTGGCTGCTGGATACACCGGAAGTCACAGTCCTTTTAAAACCCTATACGGCGCTTTACTCTCCAGAAAAAGCTGTATGTCTAGGGGAAACATGCCGTGTGAATACATTTGCATCACACATCGCTACTTCAGTGCACTGTAGTGATTATAATGGAAGTTGAATACACCAAATCAAGGCTTGTATACATTTGATTGTAAATGGATTCAGTGATTTAAATGGCCAATGGCAGGAAACTTGTGGCATGACTTTGCATTATTATGTTACAGATCAATGCACAGGATGATGTGATCATGAAGCTTCTATAGTTCAATCAGTTCCAAATTGTCGAGAAATATTTGTTTTTTAGCTATCCGTGCGCAAAAGTAATCAAAGCGTATAAGCGCGATTTTGGCATACGCAAGCTTCATGCATACAATGACACCTGCGACATTGCGTGCAATATTGTGCCACACTAGCATTTTCGTGCGATGTACTTCTGAACTCATTCGCTGCTGTAAACAGGTTTCGCCAAATTGGAACTGACTGAACAATTGCTTCATGATGTGATAAGAGTTAATCAAAAGAAGAACATTATTTATCTCATATTCAGCTTGTCTGCAGTAAAAGATGCAAGATGGATCCTTAGGAAAAAATTTGTCTTGGTTTTTTTTCTCTTCAAACTATGAAAAAACCAATTTAACCATCTTAAATATAAACTTTATCAAGAAAGTGTACAATTCATACTTGAATCATCTAATATTGCTTTATAAATCAAATAAAGACGGCTTTGAAAAATAACTGTAAAATATCATATTACATAAACTGCCTGGTGTTTTCTCTTCGTATTCAGAGGGGTAATACATGATCGTTCGTGGTTGTTAAAATACCCCCTATTTGACAGCATTTCAAGGACAATTTTGCTCATTTGACCACTTTTTTTGTGCAAAAACGAGGACACCCCTTATTTGACCATTTCAAGGACACTTTTTTCCGTAATAACGATTTATGCACAGAGGAGCGGACATGGGTCTTCAAATATAATAGGCCTACCATTTAGGGTTGTTTTTTCACAGACATAGCTTCAGAACACCCCTAATATTGGGGAATCATGGACAGAAATGTCTGCGAACATGATATAAAAACTACCCCTTTTCATGCATACCCAAAGTCAATGTCGAGTGAAACCAGGGGGGGAAAATGTTGTCCCTAATCAATCAATATTTTCATTATGTGTCTCTACCAAACTTTTTTCTCAAGCAATCATTGTTTTCATTTTGCTCCTCTCGAACAAAATAGAAATATTTTCCCCTCTTGTTAATGGCTCCTTCAATTTCAAATGGATGTTAAACAGTGCACTTTATATTTACCAACAAATGTATCCATTTTCCCTCTGACTAGATTTCCAATTTCAAGCAATTCTATGTATTCTGAGATTATATAGAAACACTTTTTTCCCTACCAAACAATGTTTCATTATGGTCCTTTATGAAACACAAAAACATATACTGAAATGAAACACTTTTCCCCACCAAGCATTGCATCCCTATTCAATTTACGGTACGTATCACAATGAGGCACAAACCTCTATCAAATAGAAACACTTTTCCCCACATCAACCAGCCAATGCAATGTATCCCATTATACCGTTCCTTTCAGGCTGAAGTGCCAATTTGAGAGACACGGACATAGTACAGCTGCCGCGCTATATTGAACACCCAGCTAAGTATGATATCAAGTGTCCGCTACATACAGGCGACTCGTGTAGGTTTTACCCGTTACTTGCACTTTCTTTTCCAATACTTCTAGGTCTACTCGCCCATTGTGCACGACTTCCCTCTTACTGGCTACATAATGTGCATCTCGGGTGTCCGATGATGTGAAAGTGATACGTGTTCTGAGCCCCGGATACAGGCAACTGCCTCGTCTAGGCAAGCATGCGAGTGATTTAGAATTGGTTTTAAGGATTTAATGTCTTGTCTGAGAGAATCTTGAAGTGAAAAGTTAGGAAGAGATAATGTGTGGTTGGATCAAATTCTATTTAATTAAAAGTGGCATTTTTTTTAAAATGCAACATTTTGCTTTTTAAAAAATGCTAATTTGACTGTTTTTCCTTGCAATTTGGGACTCATGTTTGTTTTGTTTTATCGCAATTTGGGACCCATATTTAAGGTTTCCAGCACAAATCATACCCCATGTTTAGGGAATTTCTGCAAAAAAAGCAACCCATTTTAGAGCGATCGACACATACCTGTATACTTATATAGGTGAGTACACCCCCCCCCCCTTTTTCAATTACTATCTAATTCTATACATAAGCAACTACCGTCTCACTCACAAACAAAACAAACTAAATTAAACACATATTATTTTTTACTCCTATTTCTCATTTTTCACATTGTTTAAAGTCTGCTCATCATTTAAGGCCCTGTCACACTGTTGTGTATAGAGCCAATGTGTGCCCGACGTTTTGGAAATTTGGGTGTACGTTCTTGTAAGTTGTCATTCATTCGTGACATATTTGGCATACGTTGTATTCATTAAAAGTTTGCTAGGGTTTTGCAGAGGTACGCTGGGGCTTGTGAACATTTTTGAGCATGTGTAAAATGTTGAGCGGGTGACAACGTAGTGATCAATACGCTATGTATACAGCATACGTATACGTTAAGCATTTGCTGCTTGAACGTTTCACACGTTGGGTGTAGGTTGCTTATTTGTCAGCTGTTCGGCCATACTGCTCTTAGGAAGAAACCTACACCCAAGGTGCGAAATGTTACTACAAAATAAATCAAATAAAAATTAACAAAAAATAAAAAATAAAAAACATTTGTTTGTTACTCCTATTTCTCATCTTCCACTTGCTGAACGTCTAGTATCATTTGTGCATCAGAAGTTCCCCGATCTTCTATACATCTCTTTTTCCAACGTCTAATTCTAACATAAACAACTACCGTCTCACTCACAAATTAAAACAAATACATATGTTTGTATTTCCCATATCCTCCTAAGTCTAGCATCATGTGCATCAAAAGCCCCCCCCCCCCCCTTCCCCATTCGACCTTCTTTACATCTAAACCTGCAACACCCCTAGCGGTTGTAAGCATTTTTTCAATTACCATCAAATTCTGACGTAAACAACTCTCACAAACAAAACTAATCAAATCGAATTACACACATACGTGTACTAATAATAAGTTGCCTAATGGCACACTCCGTATTGACTTAACTCTTATAAATAGACTGACAAAGAACGTCATAATGGTTGTGCCTATATAGACTTGGGGCATGTAATTACGATAAGCGACCAATTAATTTGATTTGATTAATTTCATTAATTTGCCCTATCAACTATACATGTACAAATAAGACCAGGGTTTGATGTATCAGTGTTAAATTTGTGAACTAATGAGACTCGATTGTAAGTGCAGTATCGAGGCAAGGTAATTTATTAATAGTTTCAATTTATAATTGATCAATATATCCTTCAATAGCCAACAACCTTTGTATTCAATTTGAAATCTAAATAAGGTTGTTATTCTTAACAGAACATTAAAATAATTACTGTTTTAATTGCACAGTTGAATTTGCGTCGAGTTAAAAAACCAAAATAGTTTTCCTTAACCTTCTGCATACTGACGTTTTTAAATCTTTAAAAAAGAAAATAATTTAACATCATTTTTCACTACCTGTAAGACTATATCGCCCAAGGTCTGATGGGCAAATGTTTTACAATGCAATAGACAATGTTAAGAAATACTAAGCTTTTTCACTTTTTCACTACCATGACACCATCACACGAAGATATTATACTGTAAAACCACTTAATTTCGTGAAGGATTTAATTTGGATGTGGATTCGCGAAATTAAATTACCAGCGAAAATGACAATTTTGCATTGAATTTAACAGTAAAATTTCTAGATAACGAAGTTAAATGCCCGCTAAAATAGTAGTAATTCGTGATTAAATCATAGTGTTTTACAGTATTCAAATCTTATCCTACATAATTATGTAGCCCAAGGAAAATTATCAAATCTTGTTTTGATTTTCGGTTAACCAGCTCAAAAAAGGAGCTCATATTCCAAAAATATTTGATTAAAGATCCTCAAACATTTATCAATACGTCTTGAGAACATGATCATATGAAATATTCATATTTTATCCCTCAATTTTATCCTGCATTTGTACGAGCGTAACCCTCGAGAATTATGACATCCTGTTTTTACTTCGGTTATCGAACTCAAAGTTGTCTATAATGTATAATTTAGTTCAGTTTTACAAATGATATCTGATAACAGGCTTTTAGTGGGCAACTAGGGAATATACATCGTACACACACAATAATGAATCTCAGGGTAAATTTCAACCTAAAAACAAGGAATAGGAGGGAGAGGAGCTTTGCTAATTTAAAAAAGTAGACCTTTTTTCCAAAATGTGGACCTTTTTACCAGGGGGAGACTTTGGCAAAAAAGGACCTTTTTACTAAGATTTAAATGTGGACGTTCATTTCACCAAAATGTGTAAAAAAACATTTTTTTTACTCATTATGCTCGCAAACAGCATTTTTGGACCATTTTTGGGACTTTTGGGGATAGGGGAGGGGAGGGGAGGGGGAGGGGATGCCCCCCTGGTTACGGGCCTGGTATTAGCTTTATTCCATTCAGGGACATGTAAAGCATGCTAATTTGGCGTCATGAAATTTGCGCGAATGGTAAAAATCAGCCATTTCCATGGCATGAAAATTTCGCAATATTTGAAGTTGAACAGGCAGGCATTTGTCGCATGACAGGATTTTTGTGTGCATGAACATTTTGCAAATTAGTTTAACTCGTGATATTAGTGAAATTAAAATGCAAGCGAAATGTTTATGCTTAACAGTACACCACAAAACATCGGCATTATGTTTATATCATGACAACACAAGTGGATATTCCCTTCAAATATTAAATTGGGGTCCATGGGGGTCAATCCTCAGGAAGGGGAGGAGGGCAATGTTTTAGTCAATAAAATGACCCATCTATAGTTTGATCAGTTTCAAATTGGTGAAGCCTCATTACAATAGGGAATGAATAGTGAAGGATGTTGGCGCTCATAAAGACAACAAGTGCACTGTGCATCAAAACCGTGTGAGTGCGGCCATTTGGTTGTGTACGCTTGGATTGCTTTTGCGCGCGGATAGATGAAAAATGAATATTTCTTGCCAATTTATGACTTGGCTTGAAGCTGAGTAGCATTATTCCATTACTTTAACATCACAAATTGGTCTCTCCCTCCCCTGCACATCCCAACAGTTCCAGATATTGGCAACATTTTCTTGAAATAACCAATAAATATCATCATTCTATTACATTATGACAACAATAGTGGCTATATTCCCCTTTCAGCATCAGGCCATGTAGCTTAATAGTTTCAATCATTCTTCGCCTAGCAAAATTCCCCTTACTGATTCAAGCCATCATGTAGCGTTTAGTTTCCATCACTCTCTGCCTTATAGCAGATTCCCCTCACTGACTCGAGCCATGTAGCATTTAGTTTCCGTCACTCTCTGCCTTATAGAAGATTCCCCACACTGACTCGAGCCATGTAGCATTTAGTTTCCATCATTCCCCGTCTAGCAAATTAGCTACATTGTTTTACCTCCTGGCAAAGTAATGGCATCCCAAACACCCACCAATTTAAATTAGATCAAATTTCTCAGTCGCCTACCCACATGTGGGTAACCTAATAGCCGAGAATCGGTGCTTCAATTCCGCACGAGGAGAGCAGCTAATCATATGCAGGTCTCACAAAATGTTGCTTTATAACAGATAAGCTAAGCTATTGAATTGTTTCCAGTTTCGGAGGGGAAATTGAAACCATTTTTAATGTTTAAAGTTATGCCAATAGATGATGACTTTGGTATGACTGAAGCGATCCGTTTAGATGATAGAAATTAAAAAATAGAAAATAAGAGCCTCTTATCTATTTCACTGTGCTTTGTGGCCGTTAAAATTGCAGAAAACCAGGGAAACCCCTGCGCAGAATTGCTAATGGGGAACTATTTCAATCTCTATTGATTACAGTAATGGTGGCAAGCACAATATCTCTAATCTAATTGCCACAGTTTCAGCACAGAGTTGTCAATGTCATATGTTCTGTTTAAGAGATGTTAAAATCAACAGAGTTGTGTCCTTATGATTGGTAAAATCAACAGAGTTGTGTCCTTGAGGTAGGTAAAATCAACAAAGTTGAGTCCCTGAGGTTAGTAATAACACAATTCTGTTGATTTTACCAATCTCAAGGACATAACTCTGTTGATTTTACCAATCTCAAGGACATAACTCTGTTGATTTTACCAATCTCAAGGACACAACTCTGTTGATTTTAACTACCTCAAGGACACAACTCTGTCGATTTTACCTACCTCAAGGACGCAACTCTGACAGTCTCTGGACTGTTTTGTTGAGTTGCCTACCATTCTATCAAGTATAACCGCGACAATATCACACTGAAATAGCAGGACCATAAAGGTGTTACATCTTAATAGCTTTTTTCAGGACTTATTAAAATTATGAGTAAAAAACAAGTACGAAACATATCTCTGTTCACCTACATTGAACACCTTACATCATTTGTCATTGGCTAATTTTGTATAAGGTCTCAAATGTGAGAACTATTTTGCCAACAGCAAGCCACATCATTCAATTTTATGTGCATCAGCAGTGTATTATTACGACGATACACTGCTGAAGGCGTGTGAGATTCAATCAGACTGGCATGGAAGCTTATAACTATATTTCATATTATAGTGAAAACGGGCATGGAAGCTTATAACGAAATTTCATATTATAATGAAAATAAGTAATATGATAAGACTTCAGGGAATAAAAATATATTTTGATATATGACATTACTATGTTGGATATTCTTTATGTAAGGCTGAATCTGACAATAGCTGCCAGATGATATACATTTCTGGTGGTCTTTAAACACTTTCCATGTGGCTATTGGTTTTACCATTATACAAAACAGATTTTTCAGAAACCTTTCTCAACTTTTCAAGGTCTATCTCAAGGATTACTGAACCAATTTAGGCATGTTTGCACTTATTTTAATGCATTTCTCATGGTGATTCCAGATATGAAATTTTAGAAATTAATAAATCTAACAGAAGGCAGCCATCTTAGATTGGCACTAACATGTCAATATCGTTAACCCTAACTGGTACGGCTATGTTTTTGTGCGTATCGGGGGGAGGGGGAAAAAGTACTATTTTTTTACCCGAAAAATCACCCTGCACCCCCGAGATTCAATCGCGGGACCATCCGCACCCCAGGCTGTCCCTCTACCAACTGAGCTAAACTCCCAGCGCATATGCGGGCAGCAACTTCTTGCCCACATATGCCTGTGGTAGGTGACGTCATCAAGGCAATGCAGCAGCACGTGCGTTGAGATAGTTTCTGGCAGTGAGGTTTAGTGAGATTCAGCTGGGTTAGGGTTAATCAACATGAAAAATTGACATTTATTAACCTAACCGGTACGGCTATGTTTTTGTGCATATCGGGGGGAGGGGGGAAAAGTACTATTTTTTTTACCCGAAAAATCACCCAGCACCCCCCAAGATTCGATCGCGGGACCATCCGTACCCCAGGCTGTCCCACTACCAACTGAGCTAAACTCCCAGCGCATATGCGGGCAGCAACTTCCTGCCCACATATGCCTGCGGTAGGTGACGTCATCGAGGCAATGCAGCAGCACGTGCGTGGAGATAGTTTCTGGCAGTGGGATTTAGTGAGATTCAGCTGGGTTAGGGTTAAAACTCACATATGTTGAAAGATTGCTGTACAAAAATGCTAATTGAAACATTTGTACTGATACAATAATTGTAACCTTCCATTCTTAAGGAGAATAAAGATTGCATCAACTCAGTCATATCCTCCTGCATCACCACCGACATATTTCCCTCAGGATCATCAAGAGGATATGGTTGAGATGAGGTAACCTTTTAATAGTATGCTTCAGGAATAATATACAGTTCAAGTAATAATATACAGTTCAAGTAATCCACGCCAAGCAACAGGATGTATCAAACATCATGTATTGTCTGGTTTGAACACTTATGATCTGTCATGGGCTAAATCACCGACTTTGTAATGTATGATGTGCTATTATGTGAGACATGTTTCGCTAGCAGCACTAAGCAACGATGTACGTTTTTATGAGCATCAGTGGTGTATTATTAACTCTACAGTGATATATTGCTGAAGGCACTAAGTGTATGTGAGATTCAATCAGACAGGCATGGAATTCTATAATTATACACCTATCACAAAAAGTCCCTGACCAGGCGCTTTGATGTTGGCTAATCCAAAATCAATAATCCGTACCAAAAATTTGAGATACCTTATTATGGGAAAACTTTTATTCCATAGTTTGATACTTCATTCATAAAGATAGAATGGGTACTCTTAAAGTTATGATGATTTCAATAACCACAAGTAACGACAACAAAGTTGTATTAGAATTGGTTTCCTATGGGATATCATTGATTTGTATTGTCCACTGTGTGCTATCTCAACCAGTCAGGTATGGGGAAGAATGGGTAACAGGCATCGACAGGAAGTCAGTACACACACATTTTCAATGCATAATCACACACTAAGCAAGAAAATCCCATTGAAACCCAATTTTAGTGCAAGAATTGTTATGGTAGTAGTGGTCGATTAAACAATCATAACATCAACAATATCCACATGATTTTTATGAAGGAGGTATCAAACTACGGAGAAAAAATTTGCTCATGAAATGTTTATCTCAGATTTTTCGTACCGATTATTGATTTTGGATTAGCCAACATCAAAGCATCTGGTCAGGGACTTTTTGTGTTAGGTGTATTTCATATTATAGTCATAAGACTGCAGGGAATACAGAGATATGGATAGGTGGCATTATGTCCGTTGTTCACAGTCATTGTTATGTAAGATGTAATTCTGAGAGGGCTTTTGGCACCAATTTCTTATCTCATTGCTGTAAGTAGAAAGAATACCCTATATTATTATGGCGGTTGTTCACAGCCGGCCACTGTTATGTAAGATGGCACAATCTCAAAAGGTTGCGAGACTTCTGTTGCTCTATATGGTAGATGTCATGGAGAAAATCACAACAGGATGCAGCCATATGCTGAAAGAGCTTTGCACTATTACTATTATCTCATATAATAGTTAAGTAAAATGGCACAATCTGAAAAAACTGCAAGTCTTCTGGTGCTCTCACATGAAGAAAAAAAACCCAACCGGCAGCTGTTACTGAAATGTTTTTGCACTAATATCTTATCTCATATCATTGCTATAAAAAGTAGTAAAAGCACATACACAGCCAGTCCAGAGTTCCACCAATTTCACTTATTGTACAGCTCCAGAGTGCTGTAAATTTGACATCGTAAATAACCTGATTAATTATATCACAACTTGGTATGTGTGTGTTTAGTAGATGATTGTTTATCTTGATCAACAGTTGCTTGAATCATGAAAGTAACAGACCTGTTACTTTCATGCTTGAATCAAAACTTTTAAGTTCTATCAGTGTCCTACTGTGCAGGGGTGTGTACAGCAGAGTTCTGCCACATAAATCATCACTAAATAGTCACTGTCGATGAGTGCTTTTAATTCCTTATAGCTCTCGGCAGCTACGCTGCCTCGTGCTATAAGTCATACTAAGAGTATCCTATGTGTAAAAGCTACCATATGTTACATTATTCTGGTGCTGTAGGGGAAACAACTCAATCTAACCATGGGCAGCCAAGCCATTACAGATAGGGTCAAAAGGCGACGGAAAAAACAACCCTATTTACACGCGGACGGACCAGTCAAGGTGTTTTGGGTTTTTTTGGGTTTTTTAACCTAAAATGTCACCAAAATCTGCAAAACCGGGAATTCTTTTGTTGTGAACAAATTATTTTGGCAGATTTTCGGTTAAAAACCGGCTGATTGTACATGATTTGAGAAAAAAATTCTAAAAAAAAGGGGGGCGGTAGGTCTGTCCCGTAAAACTGGGTTTTGTTTTTTTCCTCGCCTAAGCACTAAACTGTTATGCTGATGAATTAAGAAGGTCCTCTCTACACAAAGCTTCTATATGATACATATTATTTGGTGACCTATGGTGTATCATTGTACATTATATCAACCTAACAATAAGGGCAGCAATTGAAGATATGCTCTTATAATACTATTAAATTACAAATATTGGTATTCCCCTCATAAAAGTCACCAACTTCTTTAAAAATATTTTGTTTAATTTAGGTGTATCCTTGGTGTAATTCTTTCTTTAACACAGTTTAACACGGATTTTGTGCTAGGCTAATTCCGTGCAGAATTACATGAAGGATAAACCTTAATTGATCACTTCTAACGATATCTATGGTAATTTTATCAACCTCAGACAGTCTGCATCATGCATCAATTTTAAACTTTTAGAGAGTCAAGAAGCCATGAGTAAATGAAGCATTTTAGCTCATCTTTTATAACAGAACTCCATGATCATGATGTGTATGCAATATGCATTACTTCTCAATTAGTGCTCCAACACTATCTCAAAGTTAACACCTGCCATCTGAAAGATCTATAATAAACACCTTATACATATTCATGAGCCTATAAACTGTATTATGTAATAAATACACCTCATAAATATTCATGAGGATATCAATGATGACGAAGCGCCAACTCACCTGTGAATGATATACTCCTTACGTAAGTAATCCAGCGCCAGCACAATCTCGCAGAGATATAACTTGACTCTCTCCGCGTCAAATTTCACGCCCTGTTGAATGTGATATCTCAGATCGCCACCGAGTAAGAGATCCACGACCATAAACATGTCCTCCTCGTCCTGAAACGTGAACCAGAGGTTCACGAGGAACGGGTGCTCGAGACTGGTGAGGATCTCTTGTTCGCGTAGCACGTTGGCTACAGCGTCCTTTTTAATGCACATTGTTTTGTTCATGTATTTCATGGCGTACATCTTCTTTGTGTCTTTCTTTTGCACGATGCATACCTGTATGAATGAAATTAGATATAGGAGACATATAGTGAGATATTACGATATGATTAAATTAAATAAACCTATAAAATGAAGGTGAGTGTCCTGGAGGTTGAGTACTCATAATTTCAGGAAAATTTACTTGAGTTGTTATCATAATCATTTGGACAGATTTCCAAATAGACAAACATTTGCTGCATGAACCCCTAAGTGATTTCACATGCTTCTAACACTTTTGGGACGAAAATGTTGAAAAAAACTATCCAGGGTGGAAATGGGCGAAATTTGAGCGAAAAAAACACCCAGACTTGCCGGCAACGGGATTCAAACCCAGGTCCTCCAGCATGGAATACACTGTCTTATTAGTCCACTCAGCTAGGGGGTCACGCACCCATAATTAACAATTCCATGCACATTTATCACCTGCCGTGAGCGCTCGGCGAGATCGAGTGAGGCGACACATGCTGCCAGCATTGTTTTCAAATGGAATTTCATGAGGTTCAGGTTGTAAGGGTTTTATTGAATATTCATTTAAAAGAAACTTTGGAATTCAGCCACAACCGTGCACAAACTTAAACAAATTTACGTTCAAAGCATTGTGATGATAACAAATGTGTGTTTTTGACAATTTGACAATCTTGGACTAAGAGCTGGAGCTCAAAAGTTTCCCTCACAAAGTTCTTGATGCCACCACACATATACAAATAGGTAGCAGAATACCTCATCAGAATCAGACCTTGTACGATATCATCTCTGGATGTTTATCACTAAAAACCTCTGGAATGAGGACTCTCAAATATAAAATAGATACAGGATAACATATAAGCTGGCACTTTCAAACCCAGGGACATGAGAGAAAACACAAAAAGCAGAGCATGCCATATGCCTAAGACAGGTCTTCGGGTGAGAAATTTGCAAAATTGTCTAAAAATGAGAGTCTTTAAGTGAGATTTCCAGTAATGTGGGGGGATTGTGGGCTTTGGGTAAGAAATTTGCAAATTTGTCTAAAACGGTGGTCTTTGAGTGAGAAAACTGCCAAATTTTTCATTATGTAATAAGGGCCTTTGGGTGAGAAATTTGCAGGGGTCTTTGGGTAACAGTAGATACATCTTCAAAAGACATGGGGTCTTTGGGTGACGTTTTCAAAATATTCACTAAATGCATGAAAACGAATTTGTCTATATCTTTTTTAAGTAGGTCATTATTGGCATGCATTGGTACATACAGGATGTGAAATGAATCCATATGTAATCCGAATCTGAATACTGTTTTGTGGAAATTCTCACGCTACATTTATTTTCTCACTTTTCATGCTTGAACAAGC
Source organism: Ophiura sarsii (assembly GCA_035610835.1). NCBI lineage: Eukaryota > Metazoa > Echinodermata > Ophiuroidea > Amphilepidida > Ophiuridae > Ophiura > Ophiura sarsii. The sequence goes on along the minus strand of CM069451.1, from coordinate 47,203,638 downwards.
TACCGGGAACATAATCCCCACAAATATATTTCTTTTACGTATAGGTATCTGCGATGAAGCTACAAATCGTGATTTAAAAAACAACACAAAATAGTTGAAAATCTGCAAAGCGTAAAAAAGACCACTTTTACAGTAGATTATTTGCTCTCTTGTTGCTTAATGCTCTTACACAGCCTGTACGACTGAGTGATCATATCTATAATAAATGCTGTAAAACTATTTCTCAACACCTCCTTAAGGCAGTGTGTCAGTAATTACGATCTTGTCTCTCTATCCGTGACTAGACTTGCTTCGAAATATTTCTGTGCCTTTGATCATAAACTCAAACGTCCATCAAATTCCTTTAAAAGGGAAAGTAATTAGCTTTGTTGAATACACTCTTTTTGTGGCTCCAGACCACTCAGAAAGCGGGAAATTTAATGACGTCTGTGGTGTATACTGTAAGAGCCAATTTTCACAGTGGTTTTATTTTTGTGCTTTTCGTGCACTGAAGTTGCACAGCGAAAATTATAGCATGCACAAATATTGCTTTCAATTTCAACATTGTCCCTGTATGGTGCTAGATGGGTGACATTGTCAAGTTGAAAAAGCCAAAAACTCGCAAAAATATCTTTGATGTCATAATGTGTGAAAATATCTTTATGCAAAAATATTGACTATTACAGTATGCTCATTCCGCACTTGACTTAAATTAGTTGCCAATTTTAGCCTGATATTTGTAAATGTGTTAATTTATTTTCAATTCTTCAAAATTATTACAAAGAACGTGAATAACATAAATGTGATTTTTGATTAGTATAGTAGTGTCTTTGTTTCTCAAGAAAGAGAAATATCAATGAACTTGTGCACATGTTGATCAGCCAACAATGGTCCCCTCATGGTGCACAGTTAACATTAATGTCAGCTCACATGCATGCATTGACTTTTTCATTTCTCTTCAAAACATTAAACTCAAAATGATTACAAGTTGGCGTAACAAGGTGCACGCACAAATGTTATATCAGATCAAGTTTTGATTCAAGGCTACCTACCCGTTACAGGCAGAAACGGGCTCACAAATGGCTTTATAATATACGGTATAGCAATAGTAATCTTTAATATCTACGACATAAATCCGATTATAATTTCAACACACTGGGAATAGACATATGCAGTAAATATTTAGTAGCAGCTTATACTTAAACATAATGGAAATTGGGTTGATCCCTTGACAAAAAGCATCTCTTTTATTTATAAGACTATTGAAAGAATATGACGGCACAAGTATGGTTCCAGGATCTTTATCTTTACCACGATTTGGTAATTTTGACTCACCACATAACTTGCTTCAACCAAATTTTAATCTTGTGCCAGTATGTAACCATTTCCTATACATCATTAGACTCAATGGTTCCTACGTACCTTATCTATTGAAACAATTTCTCTTTTCCAAATTTTATTTTTCTCAGCAATCTCTCAATGCCCCTTTAAGTAAGTAATTTGCATATTCCTTTCGATTGATTATACACTTGAATTATCCATATCATATCGGGATAACAATCATCATTTACAAATGTGATCGAAAACAATTAATCACAAGGCTCCGTAGGTCTATATAAACAGCTCACAAGATATAAACAAGCACCTCATTCACATTAATGTTCCTAGGAAACTAATACTGTAAAACACTATAATATACGGATACTTTATTTGGCAAATTTAAAATTGCTGCTATTTTAGCGGGCATTTAAAATTTTGCGAATCTGGATATTTTAGTGTTACTTTCATGCAAAATTGTCAATTTCGCGGGTATTTAATTCAGCGAATCCCCATCCCTAGCGAAAGTTGCAAAATTAAATCCCTCATGCAATTTAGTAGTCTTACAGTAGCTCGTAAATTACTGTTTTCATCCATGAAGTAGTGCACATGCAACTGATTCTATCCTGATATTTCTGACAAGCTATGAATGCATAAAGAAAGCCTGCCTTATTTGGTCTTGGTCGTGATACAGGCTATTCCGATCTTTACCGATATTTGGATTGGATGGACGAACTAGCAGGTCAAGACATAACATGATATACAGAACCAGCTGATCAAATTTGAGATTCTCTTTTTTTCCTTTTTAATGTATGAATATTTTTGAATATTTTTTTCCAAAAGAGAATTCAAAATCAAATTAAAAAAGCCCAACTGATCAACTCTTCCTGATAGGTTCTTCTACAAATAGAACTTTTGCCTAATCTTCGCATACCCATCACATTCGATAATGCATTTTATTCTGTAAAGGTTGCAGTGTGAAGGGTGTTTCAGAATTATTCCAAGGAGAAAAACAAGAATTTTCTTGTTCATCTCGCTTGTTTGCTAGGTTTGTCAAGTGGCTCTCTACATTCCCCAAGAGTCATTCAATTTTCTGCTCTTTTCCTGCTTGAGCTGTGTTGATGTTCATGTTGAAGCCTAGTATCTCTCTCCAGAGGATCTATAAATGTGGAGTATTCCTGCATAGGAGGCCAAGTCTACCAGGGCAGGAGTTATAGTTTAGTTAAAGTTCAAAATTGGCAAGAAATATGCAGTTTATATTTCTCCAAGCACAAAAAAGAAAAAGTGTACTTTAGGTCCCAGATCTTGTATGTATCGTTCAATACTGGAACATAAAAGTTGCCACTATCACTTGATCTGGTACAATTTTACTGTTCCAGTATTGGTCGATACTGGAACACCCAAATTGTGTTCCAGTATTGAGCGATACTGGAACGTTTTTATGTTCCAGTATCAAGTGATACTGGTACATAATTGTGTATCGGACGATATTAGTACAGTCTATAATCTGGGACCTAAAGTATACTTTTCCCCACAAAAGTAATCCAAGCGTACAGGTGCAATTTTGGCGTTCGCAAACATCACACATGATGCACAGTGGCCCTGTAGCTGTACGCAAGCCTATATGTTCACCCAAGCCCTTCTGTATTAATTTCGCTGCTGAAAGATGGCTCACCAATTTGGAACTGACTAAACTATATACCAAAACTAGTTCTGCAAATAATATCATTACCCCTCCTGTCATGATCCTTGCCCCCCTCCAAGTCAGCTCAAGCCTCATTTTGTCCCCTCAAAAATGTTGACTTTTAATGTCAAAATTACCTAAAATTAGCTTTAAATTGGTCTGAAATGAGACATTTAGCTAATTTCTGGCAATATTGACTTAAAAAAGCTTAAATGTTTGCATACATGTACAAAAAACACAACAATCACCCCTTCCCATTTGTCCCTCCCCATGTTGATGCTGGTGCCACCACTGCATGATGCATTGTCTTTAAAATCAATTCAATCATTTTTCTAGCATCGATAGATGAAACACTGAGATTAAAATAAATTTTTGTAACAGTCGAAAAGAATAGGACCGGTAGGTACGGAAGATAAATTCAATAATACCTAGTTTAGAAAATTAATTCCATTATAATTTACCAAATTTCTCACAAATCTGTTCAACAAATTATGTGATTCCTTAAAATTCTGCTGAAGAAACTAATCTAATAATCTTTTACAGCGTGCAGAGAAGCCAACAATGAGCATAAAATAAATTGTTTGATTTGTGTACAGAAAAACCAAGGTCAATGATGGGAATTTTTATTCAATAAATCTACTAAATTGAATCTGTTATAATTTGGCAAATTACTCTCAAATTGTCTTGATTATATTCCATAACTATTACATGAAGAGATCAAAATGTGTGTATATAATATATATATGCAGTAGTGGAAATACCCACATGACTTTCCACCCGGGGTTGACGGTCATGTGTGTCGCAGCTCTATTAATAATATTGTATGTACTGATAATAACAGTAGTATAGCTTCATTCCGTAATAATAAGAGCGATTAAAATCATGTCTTGGCCAGTTCATCCCTCGCTAGTCTAATGGTTGACTTACATGCTTTACAATGCAGAGGTCCATGGTTCAATTCCCACAAGGACCACTTTTCAACTGATTTATTTCTTTTTGTAAAAGTTCGGTTAGAACATTGACAGTAACACCGACTATGGTTAGAAATATTTTAGTCCACTAAGTGTGTATTTCCTAGTCAACCCCGGTTGGAAAGTCATGTGGGTATTTCCATCGCTGCATATATATATTAAATGTTGAAAAAACCTGCCATTACTTGATTAAAATTGTAAGAGGAGAATATTAAGTGATACCCGTAAATGCACTTATTCATTCATCAACATCAGTACACATGCATTGATTTGACTAATTGCTCTCAAACAAGACATATTCATTTGTCAATCGGGTACTTAGTGAACACAAGTTTACAGGGATATACTACCAAATAGGGTCGCCTTTTCATTTATCTGGTAAAAAATATCCCCCTTTTCAAAACTATTGATATTTTAGGAAAACAGTCACTCTCACTGTCCTATTTTTTCCAATAATTGTATTTGTTAACCTCAAGATTATTCTAAATTCTAAACTGAGTCAGACATTTTGTAAATGTAATCATTGCCCCAACATCAGTCAGCCCCAGAGCTAGATCATTACATGACTCAATCTTCAACTCTATAATCACTGACTTATGTTACCAGCAAATCTTGTCAACAGCAACAACAACAGTAGCTTCAAGTCAAATCTGCTGAAAGCCAAGTTTTCTAGCAATTGCAACTAATAAAACTTGTCATTCATACACGGTGCAAGAGTTAGTGCTAATGTATCCGGAGGATAAACTGCAGACAAAATCAAAGGAGAGGAGGAATGAACTTCCAAGACAAAAAATGTGCACGGTTTTAAATCTAGGCTTTTATGATGTAAAGTTGTGTTCATTTCTTGGAAATTTTCAATTTAAATTGTAAAAATGCGCTAATGGCTTTCAGATTAGTCATCAAATGAGGCAACTATTTTTACTTGAAATTAAAATACAATAAATAACAGCAAGGCAGTGCAACTTCCTCAAGTTCCATAACCCAAACAAACACAACAAGCTTCTATCCAAGCTTAAAATGTAAGGATATGAGCTAGTGCAGGACTGGAACCTGTGACCCATTGCGCTAATTGGAAGGTCACAGGTTTGAGTCCTGCACAGGCTTATATCCTTGCTTTTAAAGTTGGGATATGGGTTGAGGCTTGTTATATGTTTATATTGTTATGTTTGTTTGGACTGTGGAACTTGTGGCAGTTGTGCTGCCTCGCTGGTTTATATTTACATTGTTCAACGCCCCTCTTCTTTCGCCGATGCGATCCCTATATGTTGGTGTGTGATGCACAACCCTACTCATCTTTGGACGATCTTTCCTACAACTTAACTTCAATATTTAACGTATAAGTGAGTAATTGACAAAAAAAATTATGCGTTTGAGTTGCAGTTAAACATAAATGGAACACAATTTGCTATCAATTATTAACAATATATGATATTTAAACAAGTTTATAAAAATATCAAAAATCATTAAAATAAATAATAAATAATACTAATAATTTAAAAAGCGACCTTAGATTTTCAGATGTTTTGGCTGGTAGCAAAGGGCAAGCCAACTTCTCTCCCCCCCCCCCCCCCCCCCACCCCATTATATGCAATAAAAATACAGCAAATTTGGTGATAAGTTTGAAACCAAAATTATGTGACAATAGTTTGTATTATTGTTATAATTTTTGGCCTACCCTGTTTTATTGAAAACTGTGCATCTGCACAGTTGGCACCCACTCATAAACTGTCTATTTTTTACAAATTCATATCCTTCAACTATTAAACGCAGAAAAAAATATCCATCCAATATTGTGTAATCCTCTCATCTCAAACATGACAATTCAAAGCTTCTAAGAACCATCAAATAAACTATTTTATAAGCTTGTCTCCTCAAAACCATGAATTGTTGACAGTTTTGCTGATAAGGGAATATGCCGATTACGTATCAAATATCATTGTCTTGCCAACCATAAACCTTTTGCTTATTTATCTGCCCATCCATTTTTTCTTGTATTCAAATCTATTCACAAAAATGAAAAATAGAAATAAATCTGTCTCAGCTTATTCAAGTGTTTAGGTGTTTTGTTTTATTATATAAGTGTTTGTTTTGTTTTATGTTATTTATTCTTTTCATTCGTTGATTTTTCCTGTGTTTTTTCTTTTTTTCCTTTTTAGGCTATGCAAATACAGAATTGTCAACATTTCAGTGAAAATATAAATATTTACTATTGTCGCCTTTAAGCTATATATCCTTCAATTTTGTTGACAACACAATTTGTGCTGGCTTTGTATCAAATATCGTTGCCTTTAACCTCCTGATTGCCTGTCATATTTCCCCAAACCTTTCTCATCTTTATTCAAATCCATTAAATAAGTCACAGCTTTCTTGGAATCTATAAACCAAGTGTTTTCAAGTTAACGTTCTTAATTTTTTTTATTCATTTGTTTGTTTGTTGTTTGTTTGTTGGTGGGTGTCTGCATATTTGTTTGTTTGTTGGGATTGATTGATTGATTGATTGATTGATTGATTGATTGATTGATTGATTGATTGATTGATTGATTGATTGATTGATTGATTGATTGATTGATTGATTGATTGATTGATTGATTTTTTCTAAATTGATTGATTTATTGATTTTTGTATAGATTTTGTATTTATCTTTTGATTGATTGATTGATTTTTATTGATTTATTTATCGATTTATTTATTTGTTTGTTTAGTTAGTTATTAATTAATTTATCTATTTATTTACTCTTTTTTACAATTCTTAATGGAAATAGCTTTACAAATAAGAACTAAAATGGAATGTTGAGACATAATCTTAACTTGATATGAGAACCTCATTAACACACAAAACGTTTCAGTCAGTCAAACTTTGCAAATTGACATGCAGACTGACAAGCGATACATTTATGTATTGACACGAGAGAGAATTTCAAAGTGTTAATACTGCATTTTCCAAATATTATCCCAAAGACTGCTGCTCTTTGTAGTGTGCGTGTTTCATATTCACGGTGTGCATGTGAAACACACGATATGTGCATGTGACAGCCTAGCAACATATATGTGGTGTACATGTGATACATAAATTACCACTACGACCAACAACAAAAAACCTGTTCTCTGGGCCCGACATTCTCGTATTTATTTAGAAAACGGTGAAAAAAATGTTCATAGGTAAATGAATACCGACCCAACTATTTGTTTGCAGTCTCAAATTCCGGGAAATATTTAACCTATTTTTAAAGAAAATTACAGTCATTTAAAGGGGATAAAAAAAAAAAAACCGTCCAACCCATCCTGAAGGTTCATTTGCCCATTTAACAGGGTTTCTTTTTTTCGGAGCCTAAAGGAATATTTTATACTTCATACTTTTATATCATTTCCAATACTTTCCTATAGACAATTATACATTTTGCAATGTGCATGTGACATATATCATACATCTGATGTGCATGTGACACACCTAAGATGTACATGTGGCATACTTACAACATACATGTGGTGTACATGTGAAAAGCATGCTGACTTTAAAGGAACATGTTAAGCTCTGTGTTAAATCTGTTTTCCAATTCTATCTCATACACTGCTGCACAATTTTGTGATGTGCATGAAAGCTGTTCGGCTGAGAGCTTTTGGCTTCACTTTTGACATTTGCTCCACTTTTACTTTATATAACATTTAACAACTTCTAATACACCCATTAAGCCTAATGTCTTGCTCTCAACGCCGCAGTTAACAAGGACATTTTCACCAGCATTTTCACTCTGCTTTTATTTTTGCAATCCTTCTGCTCTATTATTGCTGCAGCAAAACACATATTTATTCAATTTGCCTATAGCTAGATCTCCTAAACAGAAAGCTACAAGGTGAGACCAAAAACAAGATAAAACAAATTGAAATTGGCAAAAGAGCCAACTTTTAATCACGTTAAAGATAGCCCTCGTTTACGATTTCGTTGCATTTATTTATTCAGCAGCAGGTGATTTTGTTTTGCAGCGTGTGGTTGTCACCTGTGTGAGTTTCCTGTGTAATTCATAAGCCATTGATCAATTCCATGAACCTTTGGGCGTTACAAGATTTTTTGTACAGATGACTTTTTATATAGGACAAGTCAATGTGATTACCTGGGTTAATAATTAGGTCACATAAAGAGACCAATGTGCCCTACCCAAACTACCTGTTTTAAATTGCTTCAATTTTTTATATATTTTCCCAAATATAAGGGCATGTGTTAATCTATTCAAACCAAACAACCCAACGTGACTCCACATACTTATGCGCGCGGATATGTGAGACAAATCTTTTTTTTGTTCTTGGCCATAGATAATGATAACCATTGCAAATGAACTTTTATTAGAATACCATCTGGCCATTAGTATTTATTGGAAGAAAAACAATTCACAAAAATGTTGTGCTAGTACTAATAGCTGTAGGGATATAATATTGCAAAATTAAAAATTACAAGCACTGCAAATTATTGATCAAAGTCAGAAGTTGGTAGAAAGCGTGTAATTACCTTAAGGCGTAATTGAAAGCATCCAGACACACAGCGAGCGAGGCCATGAATACCAGAGAGAGGATGTCAGACCATCTTGCATAATACATTTGTTTATGAGCGTATCGCAAAATGTCAAGAGTTTGGTGTCGGATTGCAGGAGAGGTAAAACATATTTTGCGATACGGGTATGATGATAATCTGATCACACACGAGGGATGGCTCGAAAATTTGGGGGTGGGGGCTGAAACTGAGTGGCTGTTAGTGACTAGAAATTGTAAAAATGGTTGCAGATTGAAAGATGTTGACAAATATGCATGTGTGGAAGGGTGTAGTTGGAGGTTGGAGAAGGGAGGAAGATGAGGTGGAGAGGAGGGTGAAGGGAGGTAAAAGGGGATGGGTGAGGGATGAAGAAAGAAATTGAATGGGAGGGAGGAGAAAAGGTATGGATGAGGGGAGAGAGAGGAAGGAGGGGAAAAAGGAGGTACCCAACAGCCCATCTTTCTCTACAATTACAAGGCCTTTGGTAAAGATGACTGGTTTGGAATCATAAATTATTTTTTATTAATTGTTATATTTCATCTTATCTTTAGGAAAAGGGTGTTTGCTCTACTTTTGACTTCATACCTTTTTTTGGATAAAATATCCATTAGAAAAATATTAAGGGGAAAAGACAATTCTCTATTGAATAAAAATAATTACAAAATTCATCTCTTCTTTTCCATCTGCTTCGAAATATTTCTTTGAATAATTAGCATCCATGCATTCTTGAATCAAATCCATACGGTATTACATGTATCAAAACGAATCGACGTTCGGCAGATAAATTGAAAACCTCCCAGGCGAGTATAACTCCATGCATAATACCCCATATATACAACCCCTGCAACTTTAATGATGCTAAAATATTCATCAGTATTCTGTACCATTGCGCCCAAGGATGTTGACCCAATTTTGTGGACACTTTTACTGTTCCAATTCACACATTACGGCGACACCACTTTGGTTGAGTTCCACTCAACTTGATGAGTGCTGTGTTTTCATGAACTAATTTGGTGTTACTGTACTGAAGTATGATATAACCTACACATTTTTTTTAGAAATAAGTTAATAAACGAGCATACAACACATTGATTATTTGCCTTAGATTTTTTATGTGTACTACACATCCTCCTCAGAAGACATCAAAAATGTTTTGAAGTATACTGCGCGCTGTTGACGTCATAGGTAGCTTAATGAGGGCGTTACGACCTTGATCACGTTTAGCTCGGGGGGGGGGGGGGGGGGGGGAGGGTGTTTCCAAATGTGAAGAGCCTTAAAGTGAACAGAAGGTATCTATCATAACATCTTTGGATCTCTTCTGAGGAGGATGTGTGTTTCATATCGAAAATTCAAAGTAACTAATCAATGTGGTGTATGCCCGTTTACAAACTTATTTCTATATTGATAATAATTAATCTTTCTATAAGCACATATGATCTTGTATTATGCTGCACAATGTCTACACATTATTTTTATCAAAATTCTGTTAAGATAATTTTCAGTGGGTGAAGCACTCATATCTACGACAAAGTGGAAGAGGTTATAACTAGCTATCAATACTCTGTATCAAATAACTGTATAGTTTAATCAGTTCCAAATTGGCAAGAAAAAGTTTTTTGTCTCCCCGCGCTAAAGTAATACAAGCATACACACGCGATTATGGTGCAACAGTAGAAAAAACATGATCTCCGAAAGAGGATGTTGTTTGTGGAACTGAGAGTAAGCACTTTACTGATGACCTAAGACTGCGAGTAGGAGTATACAGAGAGAGAAGGTCAGTTATATATAAAGGGGCCATAGATGATGTTAAAGATGTAATTCAGCGATAACAACCTGAGACGATATAGTGTTACTATTATTAGAACATGCCCTCATGTTTTTGATGTGCATAGGTGCATAAATTGTGTGCTGTACCCCCAACTTCTTGTAGCTTGGATATGAACACATCAAAATCTGGTCGAAGTATACCCTTTTGATAATAAAGTGCCAAGTCACCCTGCGGGTTACGTACTGTGTGTATGAAAAGTGTGTAACATGAGTCTTGTGTCGCATTGACCAAAAGATTCAATTTCAAATTACAGACATACACAGTAGACACTTTTGTTGTGTATCAAATAATATCTCACGCAGTGTATTATATAAAATATGATTACTATTATAGTTAAGTCAGTTCCAAATTGGCGAACCTGCTTACAGCAGCAAATAATACAGAAGAGTGTGGGCATGCAAAAAAGATCGCATTGCGCAACATCGCGTACTGTGAATTGTATGCGTGATGTGTGCATATGCCAAATTAGCGCACGTACACTTGGATTACTTTTGCGCGCAGAAAAATAAAAACCGCATATTTCTCGTAAATTTGGAAGTGATTAAACTATAGACTTGTGGTTATGTCACACGAGTTGAATCTCGAATTGAATCATTGATTGGTAGAGTCTCGCATCAAGTTAAGCATTCAAGTCTTAAGATAAGGCCTAAAAATAAAAAATGTTTGATTGGCGTAACCCGACCGACCCTAAATACATCGCCGACCCTGAATATTTTTTTATTATTTTGAGGGGGAAAAAAACAAAAACAAAAAACATAAAAAACTGAAATCTGAAGTTTGTTATTGTTTAAAACTTCAGAAACTTGTACTCATAGAGTCTGTTGGTTTCTATAAATAAATAGAAAAATGTTTAAAGAAAAGGGCATTTTTGCCGTCTCTTCATTTGTGTGTACTGCTGTCTTTTAAGTGTTCAAAAGGAGATGATTTTTAAAAAAAAAAATATTTAAAAAAAAAAAAAAAAATCCCGACCGACCTACCCTATTTGTTTTGGTCATGTTACGCCAATCAAACTTTTTTTTTTTAGGCCTAAGTAGAATCTTTGCATCTGAGAAGTCAAGTTAAGAATGTTGTGTCAAGTCAAGTTGAGCCATGCATGATGTCAAGTCGAGTTATTAAGATGTGCATGCTTAACATAACCCTAACCCCCGAACCGGGTTTTTAACCGGGATCACAATTTTGGAAGAGAAATCAACAAACAAATCACCTCGAACCGGGTACCCTCCAATAGGCAAGCCCGGCCCAATAGGCAAGCCACGGCTCTCAGCTACTCGTTCGCGCAGTATACTGCGCTCACTAATATAGGCTCGGGTTATTACGTCATCGAAAATCATCCACAAATGCACTTGGAGATTTGGGCGTAGTATTTTGGCATACTCAAGAGAGGGTTAATGTATCTACCCCAACCCATGTTCTCACTTTTTTCTTCTTCTTTTTTGGTTGCAAAAGAAGATCGCAATTGATTTAAAAATAACAACTTTAACAAAATAGTGTTTACATCATCTGTATGAGTTATGATGTTTATTTATAATTAAAAAAATAATCAAAACATGAATGATAAGGCGCCTATGATTTGTGACGCTTAGTAGTTTATAACACTACTGCGCTGTGTATTATGATATTCAGTTTGAGTATAAATATCACGTCTTAGCACCAGGCAATTCCAGTTGAAATCCATACCCCCCCCCCTCCCCCAATTGAAGATGTGACCTTAATCTTCCACAAAGAGAGGGTGGATTTCAAATACAGTCAGTCACATGCAGATTTTAAATTCACACTCCCTGTGGGGAATGTCTTCCATACTGGGGTGTATGGATTTCAAATGGAATAGCCCATTAAAGAAACACAAGAATGAATAGAACAAGTTTGAATAGAGCGACAGCCATCTGTGTATCAATACATTTCAAGGGAAACATTTTAAACGGCATCATTCACTGATTGCAATACATTGAGTGCGGCGCAAGCCGACACAAGGTGCCGACATAATTATATACACATATTTAGAAAGACGCATCCATATCCATGCACCAATGCATAAATGCTGCGCCTATGAAGTTACCTCAATGTCCAGAAAAATTGAAATAGACTTTTCCCCCCTAGAAAAAATTGGTTCAAGTTAGAACCTTTTTGTCATCTATATGAAACCCTTAAGCATAGAACTTGCCAAAATGGTTCTTAAAAATTGAGGAACCCCAAAAGGTTCTTTATAAACCTTTTGAGAACTATTTTTGGTTCGATGGTGATCCATTAAAGGTTCCATAGAGGACAGTTTTCTAACCCCTTTAGAACCCTTTTTTCTGAGAGTGTAGCATGTTTTGGCCGTGTCTCAGTAGTCGATAGTGGGATGGACACTATTCGTTAGGTGGTAAATCAAATGCTTTGCCTTACGCTGTATTAACTCGTTACAGCTCTCACATATTTTATAAAAATTAATAATAACACAGCAAATTATTTATCACGAGGCACCAAGAATCTTCCACATTAGCTGTTGAGATTTATAGAGCTTGATACCCCAAAATGACAAACATTCATCATTCATTCATGACTGCATGTCTGAGATATGATAGCCTAATTATTTCTGATAAATGCAACAAAAGACACTGTTGTATGGGCCCGACCAACGCATTTTCTTTTCTAATTTGAGATGTTTATTGCGACAAAAGACACTGGTCTACAGGCCCGACCAACGCATTTTCTTTACTTCTAATTTGAGATGTGTAACCCTAACTCTAACCCCCACTTTTTCAGAAATTTTTCTTCTATGGAAAATCGACCAAAATATCCCCCGATCTCCCGGGATTTGATCCAGGGACCTCTAGCATCAGAGGCGAACAATTCCCCACTACACCAGGGTGGCGCAGTATATTGCGTAACTATATGGGCTGGGTCCATTTTTTCATCAAAAAAACTTTCACGCCGGGTGGTACCAAGATGCTAATGCTGCCCAGTCATGGTATTTTGGGGTATATGGTAGGGTTAGGGTTAATGCGACAAAAGAAACTGTTCTAAGGGCCCGACCAACACATTTTCTTTTCTAATTTGAGATTATTAATGCGACAAAAGACACTGTTCTACAGGCCCGACCAACACACTTTCTTTTCTAATATGAGATATTTCTTTTGTACATATCGAGGGTTGAGTGCCAGAAGGCCGTAACTCAAAAAATGCTATTCTGAGATAATCAACTTTCAAATATTCAGGACTCATTACAATGCATTGTAGCACCGAACTTATATCTCTAGTTTTAGTCAAATTAAGAGCGTTTATGAGTTATCTCTTGATGGTTCAGAAAATCTAGGTTATATGGATTATTTTGGTACCAAAATCTCATTTTGCCCAAAAGTTGAGTTACTGCCTTCTGGCGCTCAACCCTCAATATTTTATTTTATTTTTTAGTAATATTTGACAGATGTTCGATTTGAAAATGTTCATGAAAATGTTGAAACGGACCGATCGCCCAACCCTACCTGAGAGGTAAGTGCACCCGTAGAACAGGGTGGGGTTTTTCAGTCACCTAAGTAGCCCAAATAATTTAGAAGAGGGCACTCTAATATGAACTATCTTGAATGATATCTGCATTGATGATAGCCACATTGACAAAATATAGCTAATGCTATCTACTGAAGATAGCAATGCTTCCATATGCTTTCTACATAAAATAACACTGATATCAGAATAATTCTATCTACCTAAGGAAACACTGTTATCAAAATAATGCTAATGCTGTCTACTGAAGATAGCAATGCTTCCATATGCTTTCTACATAAAATAACACTGATATCAGAATAATTCTATTTACCTAAGGAAACAATGTTATCAAAATAATGCTAATGCTATCTACTGAAGATGGCCATGCTTCGCATATGCTTTCAACGTAAAATAACACTGCTATCAGAATAATTCTATCTACCTAAGGAAACACTGTTATCAAAATAATGCTAATGCTGTCTACTGAAGATAGCAATGCTTCCCATATGCTTTCTACATAAGGTAACACTGATATCAGAATAATTCTATCGACATAAGGAAACACTGTTATCAAAATAATGCTAATGCTATCTACTAAAGATAGCAATGCTTCCCATATGCTACATGTACATAAAATAACACTGTTATCAGAATAATGCTATCTACATAAGGAAACAATGTTATCAAAATAATGCTAATGCTATCTACTAAAGATAGCAATGCTTCCCATATGCTTTCTACATAAGATAACACTGATATCCACCTAAGGAAACAATGTTATCAAACGAATGCTATCTTCTAAAGATAGCAATATTGCCCTGAATGCTATTGAAGATAGAAATATTGCCAATATAATGCTTTCAACCTAAGGAAAAAATATTCTCAACATAATGCTAACTACTGTTGATGGCAATATTGCTCATATGAGGATTACTGTAAAAGCCAATAATATTCGCGTACGGATATTTTCGCGGATTTTGATATTATAGACATTTCTTGAATTGTTTTTTTCGCGGGCGACCTTCTGGATGCACTGCATGAATGTTGAAAACAATATTTCCGCGTGTTATCATTTTTGCAGAAAAAGATTTTGCACGAAAAGCGCGAAAATTTCAGCTTTTACAGTATTTGCCTAAGACAATAATACCATTGAAATGATGCCATCTACCGAATTAAGCAATGTTGTCAATATAATGCTACCCAAGAAAGCAATACTGCAAAATAGCATTCTATCTATCTAAGATAATACTGTTTTCAAAATAGTTGTAACTACTGAAGATGGCAATATTGTTACATCTTTTGCCAGGTATAGCTGAAGTTGATCACAGGGACGTAACATCCAGGGGTTGCAACTTTCAACTACACTTATCTAGATTCATAACTATTACTAAAAGTATCCATCCATCCAATATCCCATGAGATATTTGAAACCGCCACACATCCCTTAGAGAGGAATTATTTTCAAGACGCCCTCGTTTGACTTGCGTGTTGCTTTACTTTTTAAAAAAAAAGGTGATTCTAAGCGGATTCGAACCAGCAGCAGCACAGCAATCTTTGCATTCATAGACAGTGCTCTTATCGATTGAGCTACGGAGGGAACTGCCAGAGGAGCGCAAGATTATAATCTATAGGTATTACATTCTCAAAATCGATTACTGGTGTCACTATAATAGACGATTTAGTTAGCCGATTTTAACGATCTATACACAAAATTGCTGAGAAATCGACGAAGCTCAATGCATGGTAATACATGAAAATTAAATCTGATGAAGACAAATTAGGAAAGTTTAAGCAGCTGTTGTTTTTCTTCTGATGAGCAATTCACCACGAAAATGTTTAGCGTTGAAGTTCAGTATTTTCTTCCTCCAATGCGTCAATGATCTATCATTGGTGAATTCTCTAATTTAATGTCACCTTTCATTGTTTCAACACCTGTAGCGACCTATGTTTATAACATGTAGGCCTGTGGTCATATTTATTGTCATCCATGAATAACGCCACCAGGCTCAACACAGCTGAACTTTATTGTGATAAAAAATCAACAGAGGGCGGTTGCTATTATGTCCCAAATTTCAAATTTCTAAGGGATGTGGCCAACATTCATCATGCAGATACAATTAATTACAGAATATTTAATATTCGATACTGTTTCGTGCAGTAAATTATTTTCTACTGAGCTATACGCTACACCTCAGAAATACACCCAACAAAATATGTAAGTTCCCCCCTAGCATATGAGACCTGTCATCACAAAATGAGAATCAAGTCGGAAAATTTAATTTTCAGGTTTGTCCATATTCAAAATGCTCATAATTGCTCAATGTTTTCCCTGTCAAAATTCAAATTGAAGTTGCAACATGCCTTTGTTTTCTATTGATTTTTGGCATGTTTATTGGACCATATCTCCTAATGCACACTAGCGACTTTACGCTCATTTTGTGGTGACAGGTCTCATATACTAGAATATGTCCAAAAATATTTGATGGATTTAAATAATTGTCAGCTAGAAAGATGCACCCAATTGTTAGCAGGGGCGTAACTACTTTTTTTGAGTGGGGGGGATGAAAATTATCAGACTCAAATACGGCAGGGCTGTCAAGTTCAGAGTAATGTTCAGAGTGAGACTTTTTTAACCTCAAAATATTTTTTTACTCGCTACGCTCGTAAAACTATTGCCCGCCTTTTGTAACCCAAATAATACACTTTTTACAGATTGGGCTCATTTTGTAGCCCAAAAATTCAGGCGGATCCAGGAAAATTTTAGGGGGGGGGGCCCAAAAAAATTGCCGGTACCATCCAAGCGGTGCGCATCACCGCCCTCCGAGCTATGCTCGGACAGGGGGGTGTCTGAGGGGGGATGTCCTCTGAAGTAGAAAAATTTTCAATTTCCGAACTCATTTGGTGCGATCTGGTGTATACTTTTGATCAACATTTTATCAAAAAGCCACCTCTTCATTTCCAATAAATATATTATTTTTTTATCAATGCACGAAAGAAGTTGAGCATATTATACTGATATATTTTTGATTTAAGTATAGATGATTTGAAAGGTCGAACAGGGGGGAGTCTGAGGGGGGAAGTGTCCCCTCAGAAGTAGAATTTTTTTCAATTTTCGAACTCATTTGGTGCGATCTGGTGTATACTTTTGACCAACATTTTATCAAAAAGCCACCTCTTCATTTCCAATAAATATTTTGTTTTTTTATCAATGCACGAAAGAAGTTGAGCATATTATACTGATATATTTTTTTAATTTAAGTATAGATGATTTGAAAGGTCGAACAGGGGGGAGTCTGAGGGGGGAAGTGTCCCCTCAGAAGTAGAAATTTTTTCAATTTTCGAACTCATTTGGTGCGATCTGGTGTATACTTTTGACCAACATTTTATCAAAAAGCCACCTCACATTTCCAATAAATATTTTGTTTTTTTATCAATGCACGAAAGAAGTTGAGCATATTATACTGATATATTTGTTATTTAAGTATAGATGATTTGAAAGGTCGAACAGGGGGGAGTCTGAGGGGGGAAGTGCCCCCTCAGAAGTAGAATTTTTTTCAATTTTCGAACTCATTTGGTGCGATCTGGTGTATACTTTTGACCAACATTTTATCAAAAAGCCACCTCTTCATTTCCAATAAATATTTTGTTTTTTTATCAATGCACGAAAGAAGTTGAGCATATTATACTGATATATTTTTTATTTAAGTATAGATGATTTGAAAGGTCGAACAGGGGGGAGTCTGAGGGGGGAAGTGCCCCCCTCAGAAGTAGAAAATTTTTCAAGTTTCGAACTCATTTGGTGCGATCTGGTGTATACTTTTGACCAACATTTTATCAAAAAGCCACCTCTTCATTTCCAATCAATATATATTTGTTATCAATGCAAGAAAGAAGTAGAGCATACGACGTATATACTGATTTTTCTGAATTTAAGTATAGATTGTTTAAAAGCTCGAACAGGGGGAGTCTGAGGGGTGATGTGCCACCCCCCCCCCCCCCCCCCCCCCTCTTCCTCTCTTTCTTTTTTCCTTTTTTTCCCCCTTTTTTTCCCCCCCTTTTTTTTTTTCTTCCTTTTTTTTTCTCTTTTTTTTTTTGGTAGGGGGGGGGGGGGGCCGGGCCCGTCGGGCCCCCCCCTGTATCCGCGCCTGGATGCATTCCTTGATTGATAGCAATTTGTAAATCGCTGTCGTCATTGTTTTCATTTTAAAATGATAAAATCCAAACTGCAATGAATGAATTGAATGTCCCAGTGTGGTTGTGTCCAGTGTGCAGTGTGTGAATCTTTACGCCCACCTATTTGTTTAAATACGTCACTTTTAAAATTATTGGTTATGAAAAATCTGGGGGGGATGATTACATTAGGCATTCCCCCCAGGTAAAAATCTGGGGGGGATATATCCCCCCATCCCCCCCTGTTGTTACGCCAGTGATTGTTAGGCACATTTTGATACCAAATTTGTTGGCCTTGAGACAATGCAACGATAAGAAATTGTGCCATTTACCAATTTTTATACAGAAAAAAAAGTGGCACTAAATCTCACTGGCTTTGGCTGGTTTTGTCCATAAGTTAACAGACATTTTCTTATTGGATTTTCATGCACAGACATGGGAATCTACCAAACAATTATGTATGGCATAATTTCGTCTGATTATGAGTGACATGGCAATTTGGTCCAATTATGAGTGACATGGCAATTTGGTCCGATTATGAGTGACATGGCAATTTGGTCTGATTATGTGCGACATGACAATTTGGTCACACATAATCTGACCATTTTGCCATGTCCCACAGAATTGCCATGTCACTAATACTCGGACCAGATTGCCATGTCACACATAATCAGACCATTTTGCTGCCGTGTCGCACATAATCAGACCCAATTGCCATGTCACTCATAATCGGACCAAATTGCCATGTCACTCATAATCGGACCAAATTGCCATGTCACTCATAATCAGACGAACTTGCCACACATAATTATGATCTGCTAATTGATTTTCTTGAAATGATGCCACACATAATTGTTTGGTAGATTCCCATGTCTGTGCACAAAAATCCACCAAGAAAATGTTTGTTAATCTATGGACAAAACCAGCCATAGCCAGTAAGATTTAGTGCCACTTTTTTCTGTATAAAAATTGGTAAATAGCACAATTTCTTATCGTTGCATTGTCTCAAGGCCAACAAATTTGGTATCAAAATGTGCCTAACAATTAGGTGCTGAAAATTATTTAAATCCATCAAATATTTTTGGAAATATTCTAGTATATGCTAGGGGGAAACTTAAATATTTTGTTAGGTGTACAACACAACTACATAACAGTTGCAGTCATGATGATATGTTTTTGGCACAATTTTAGAATACCCCTCATACCCTATGTAGTATGTGTTATGAGGAATTTTATTCGGCAAAACGTACAGTGTAAAGGTATCACATCATTATTCCTATCTTTCATACATGCTTGAAAACCAAATTGAACCATCTCTACAGCCTTCAAAGGAAAGCTACTTCTTATAATTGCACATTGCTCAAGCAGGCATTATGTAATCATCAGTGTAAAGCTAGTGCGCTACAGAGATTCTGCGATTTGTTTTCTTACGAGACAGAAATAACAATGTATCTGCCTACATAGGTCAAGGTTATTGCTTACGTTGTGTTTAATATCTAATAGTGAGCATACTCGCAGATGTGATCAAGTGATAACATTGGCATTGTGAATGGAGGACAAGTTAATAAATGCTGGAATGATTAATATTGATTAGTCAACAGATTTTATGAGTGATTGGATAATCAATTTTATTTTGCTTATGTTATAATTGCTACTACACACAATCTTTAAATCACTGCTGTAATCTAGCAATTTTGTAATTTCTGTAGCAATCTTGCAAATGCAGTTGCAATCTTGCAATTTTACAATTTCAACTGCATCCTTACAATCACAACTGCAATCTTGCAATCTTGCAACTTCACAATTACAACTGAAATCTTGCAATTTTACAATCACAACTGCAATCATGCAACTTTACAATCACAACTGCAATCTTGCAACTTTACAATCACAACTGCAACCTTGCAATCTTACAATCACAACTGCAATATTGCAACCTTACAATCACAACTGCAATCTTGCAACCTTACAATCACAACTGCAATCTTGCAACTTCACAATAACAAATGAAATCTTGCAATTTTACAATCACAACTGCAATCTTGCAACCTTTCAATCACAACTGCAATCTTGCAACTTTACAATCACAACTGCAACCTTGCAATCTTACAATCACAACTGCAATCTTGCAACCTTACAATCACAACTGCAATCTTGCAACCTTACAATCACAACTGCAATCTTGCAACTTCACAATAACAAATGAAATCTTGCAATTTTACAATCACAACTGCAATCTTGCAACCTTTCAATCACAACTGCAATCTTACTCCCTTATCACAACTGCAATCTAGCAACTTTACAATCACAACTGCAATCTTGAAACCTTAAAATTACAACTGCAAACTTCCAACCTTACATCCACAACTGCAATCTTGCAAAATTAAAATCACATCTGCAATCTTGCAACATTACAATCACAACTGCAATCTTGCAACATTACAGTCACAACTGCCATCTTGCAACTTTACAATTACAGCTGCAATCTTGTAACCTTTCTTACATTCACAACTAAATATCTTGCAACCACTGTTCCAAACTTAACATTTAAACTACAACCCTACTATTACAGATGTAATCTTTGAATCTTGAAATCACTATGCAGTAATCAAATCACAACTGCAATCTCGGAAATAAACTGCAACGTCGTAATCACAATTACAATATTGTAACCCCATCTGCTTGCTTGCAATCGCGAACACAACCTTACAATCACAACTGCATGCTTGCACTCACAACTGCCATCTTGCATCCACATCTGCCACATTGCCATCAAAAATGGTATCTTGCGTTCACTACCGCAACCTTGAAGTTAATATAATTATTGCCTCATCATCGGCTATTCTCTAGACACACCCATAAGCTAACAGCGAGCCATTCTTATATTAACCCAGTCTTAATAACATTTACCATGATGACAAATATCATAAACAACTATCAAAATTGCCTTGGGCGCAGATAATGTATACGCCTACACAATTGTCTTCAAGCAAGGCACCTTGCCCTTCCCAATGCAATATCATCGCTGTTCTGTCAAAACCATGTATTTTCGTCTAGCCTTTCAGCATATAAAGTAACACTTCCTATGTATAACACTTGGGCAGTATGCTCTAAACATGTTCAAGGGCTAAAACACATCAGTCAAAACCTTGTGAAGTGCTCTTGCCCCTGAACGTGTATAAAGCATCACTTCCTATGCATAACCATTGAGCAGTTTTACTTTAGACATGCTGAAGGGCCAGAAGAACATACAAGGTTTTGACAGCACAGCGAAGATATACAGATTTTAATCATATGCTCTATATATATCTTGTGTCACTACACGTAGCTAACGCAAAAAGCTGTACTGCTTGATGGCCTGTTACAAAACAACCTACAGGCTTTCGTGATAGCATAGCAAGCAAGTGTACAGTAAGGCCAACAACAAAAAATTGTTTGTTTGTCCACGTCTGACCGACCGTGAACCATGGTGCCAACCGTAATATTTATTTTTTTCGATTATTTTTTATAAACAACTTTTTTAGCAATTTGAATGGCCAAACGGACCGTTTTATCCCTGATTTTGTATGACATATTCAATCTGGTCTTTACAGCACCATCCCTCAATGCCCAATCCTGTGTAATATGATGTTTATTGCATGAACTTGGCACCTGCGGGACTTTTAAAAGGACTAAATGAAAATTGATCGCACGTGCAAGTGATGTCATTTTTATACTAAAACCGCAGAGTGAGAAAATATGAAAAATCTAGTTACGGTTAATATTTGTTCCCAAAATGTTGCTCAATGGCATGAATATTAATTTCAACATAGTATAAAACAAATGTTGGGGTAGTTCGTACGGGGAAAATAGGTTTAGTAATCATTTTATACATATATATTCCTAACAAAACTTCAACACAACGTTTTTCGCTTTGTGCATACAATGGCGACTACCTACACCGTGTAGGTACGGTATCTGTGTGTTGCAAACTTGGTACAAAAACTATATTTGACCACGTTTGCAGTGTTGCAACCAATGCAACAATATTAGAGATCAAAATCAGCAGTGTGAAGGTAGCCGAGAGTAAAGCAGCAATGTTGCAAACTCATGAAAAAGAGTTCTATACTGTCAAAGTGATGTGTTTTGTGTCTGGACTTTAATTCACAGTATTCATGCCGAATTTATATTCCCATCCGTATAAAAAATTAAAAAATAAAAATAAAAGAATCCGACCTACTGACTCTACCTTTTGAGGATCCTCACTGGACAAACAAACAATTTCTTTTTTTGGGCCTAAGCCATCTTCTATAGGTAAAGATCAACAATGCATAGCAATTAAACCAATTTGTATGTGACAACTGAACACACTTTCACCTTCGACCTATCTTTTCCTGGGAAAGTACCGGAATGATTGATTGCGGCAAATTAGACATTACGATTAAGTGGAAATGAAACGCTCTGCGTCTTCGTTCATGAAGGAATCAGCACTTTCAATAAAGCACAACAAATTGTTTATAGTCAGTGGGGAGATGATAGCAGTTGTTTCAAAAGAGACTATTTCAAATTGTTGATGTTGATTTGGGGGTTATTGGCAATGTTCTGTGTATTCTTATTTTTAGTTGGATACTACGAGGCGGCTGATTTTACTACTAATTATTGTCTTACGCATAATCACTACAACTGACTGCACTGGGAGAGCAGATACGTTGATAGTGCACACTCCCCTTAAGATGCTAATCTAGTCCAAGATGTGTTTTTTTATACAGTATAAAAATGTCAAAGACCAATTCAAATGTTCCGTCAAAACATACTTCTTTAATCTTAAAGCTGGCCTACCACTTTGGTAGTTCGCCACAAATGGACTGGTCATACACCTGCTCACTTAATTGATGTGTTGTTGTTTTTACTTTTTTAATGGTGATATCATCGCTCTTCTGTCAAAACCTTGTATCTCCATCCGGCCCTTCAGCATGCGTGGACAAGTGTGTGAAATGGGTGCATGGATAAAAGGTTTCACCAAAGGCAAACGAAAAATGTGATTAACTTTATATTTTAACAAGAAATTAGTAACAAATATGTTATTCTTATAACATTTAATAAAATTTAAACATCAACTTGGTTTTGAAAACAAGATGGCTTCTTTCTACAATTGTAGGTTTTTTTACTCACCCTGTATATGAAATAAGTATTTACACCTGTGGATACTTTCTTTTTGAATAAAATAGCTAAGCTAAGCTTGCTTCTGGTTCACATTAAATTGTTGTGAATCAGGCACTTTCATGTAATACCTTTCAACTAAACCATTTGGTGAATCTTTTCTGGCTCCTGGTAATTTGGAGCCCTGTCTTGACTCATCAAATGGCTTTTAAAAAAGGTTCTTGCACACAAATAATTTGTGTTGTTAATACTAGCTTGCAATATAAATTTGATGCCTGAAATGGCAGAGTCATATTCCATATGATAACATTATTTGATATAACAAAAGTATACAGCTGAAAGTTACCATGGGAACCAAAAATAACAATACTTATAATAGTATAATTGATGCTTAGTTTCGTGTAGAATTTTGTGGTGATATTTCAAAGATTTTAATTACAATAGGGAAAATGGTTCCCATGGCAACAAAACTTAATTACATGATTTTCAAAATAGCTTTAGTGAGAGAGATGGATTTTATTGCCAGTACCAGTAATTACTTAAAAGGAAAATTGGAGATGCAACATTTTGATTATACGTAATATTTTAAACAGTTCACGGGGAGAGGAGAAATTGTGATGCGATTTGTGAAAATCCGTCGGATGTCGCAAAATGTGAACTAGGGATTATGGGTAAAATTGTATTTAAAAAATAAAAAATAAATAGTTTTTTTATTTTATTTTAAGATATTTTTAAAGAAAATTAATATCCAATACTTTGTGTCATCATCTTTTAGAAAAATTCACCTTCAAAAGTCACTTTTATTATTAACATTATAATGTTATTCTATTGAATTATGTATCTTTTTGGCCTGTTTTCATGATTTCTTGTTTTGTAGCTTTTTATGACATCACAATCATCATTCACTCATAACTTTTTTTTGTAGTGATCATAGAAAAATTATGAAACAGTTCTGTAATCAGCACAGTCTTAGCTTTCTTATGATATGAATATTACCAATATGAAAAATGCCACCATGTGGCGGGTTTTCACAGATCACATTACAACTGTAGGGGAAGCAAGAGAAGGAGGGGGAGCATTGAAGATGATCATACAATTAAGCCACTTTAATTTTTTAACGCCAAACTACTGGAGCAAATGTGAATTGAGGAACAATGAAACACATGTTCTTGTCAGTCCTTCAGTATAACATTGCAATTTGCACCCACGATTATATCTATTGTCATTGCGAGAGATCTTCCAAAGTCTTGTGCAAAATTGTATTACAAGGGTTTTGTAATTCTAAGTTATTGCTAAACAAATTGCACCCCACAAAGGATACAATACATCCCTACTTACTAAGTATAGGGTCAGGATTTGGAACTAGGGTGAGGCATACATTTTCAAAGACATCTGACCTACCTACATTGTAGTTATAGTCACCTTCAAAATTGTGGGCCGGATGGCAAACACGCATATGTATTTAAGCAAGAGCATAAACCCCACTGGAGGAGGAGAATAGAGTACTAGTAGTCCTCACCACAGGATTACCTTATCTGAGCCCAAAAACTGGTCTTAATCCTAGAATCGCTATTATTACTTGAGAACCGCACCCACCATAGGACTACACGTTTTTGAGCCCAAAAACTACTCCCAATCCAAGAATCACTACATATGTATTACCAGAGATTAACATGGCGTGACTCAGTGTTTCTAAACTCCTCACAAAAGTATCGAGACACCTTACACATGTTCCAATAATTAACGGTCCGAAGGTGAATAGATTAATTGAAGCCAATGATTCAGTGCATAATTTTGTTCTGCGTATTTTGACACCTCAATTGTTGAGATACGATGTTGCAGAGCGGAGTTATTGTCATTTCAATGGACGTAGGTGCAATTTCAAAAGTGACAATCGTCCCTATAGAAGCATGTTTGCATTTACTGTTTGGAATGATGAGGTTTATGCTTTGTACACACGCTGTTGTAGATAATGAGAGTGGACACAAAGTACTGAACAGCTGAAGACGAAGATAAAGTCATGGCAAAGTTGAAGTTGAATGAAAACAATAAATCTGTGTTGTGAAAGGAACACATTATCTTCATTTTCTGAGTGTATGTTGCATTTTTGTACACGTGTATAAAGCATAAAACCTGATCATTCAAAACAATAAATGCAAACTTGCATCTATGGTCTATAGGGATGATTGTCACTTTTGAAACTGGACCTTCGACCATTGAAATGACAATAACTCCACTCCGCAATATCGTATCTCAACAATTGAGGTGTCAAAATATGCAGAACAAAATGATGCACTGGGTTATTTGCTTCGATTAATCCATACCCTTTCGGGCTGTTAATTATTGGAACATGTGTAAGTTGTCTCGATTATTTTTTTGTGAGGAGTTTATATTCAATCTTAGTATTACCCTGGATCAGCTGATTTGTTAAAGGGGCATTGAGAGATGTATCGATATACTAAATGTGACCTGGCACCACAAAATGAGCGGAAAGTCGCGGCGAAGATGTTGCTGAATTGAGACAGCATAGCATGTTATTGATTTGCCGTTTAAATTGTTGTTGGTATGGACCCATGGTCCCTTCTATTATAGGGTAATTCTAAAATAGCAGTATGTATGTTATGTTTAGAGTATTACCAGCCTTGCCAGGCTATTAATTTTATAATCCCGCTATAATAAAAGGGCTTGGTCCATACTAACAACAAATGGCAAAAATCAATAACATGCTATCCTAGCTCAATTCAGCAACATTTTCGCTGCAACATTCTGCTCATTTTGTGGTGCCAGGTCACAAATGAGCAAATAACGTAAAGATAATCATCAACATAGCCCAAATCCAAAATGTCATACAATTCCGACATCGCCTTCATGCCAAATAAGCAAATAACGGCACTTCCGGGTTGAGATTTGCCGCGAAAGCCCACACGTATACCGATTGCATAACTTTCGAATTCAGCACCTAGTTTCAATATGATCATATCGAAACTAAGAAAATCATGACATTTTATATGATAAACGGCGAATGTTGGTAAACTGTTTCTGATGGTAGTTAGTATATGCCTAAGTGTTACTTCGATTAAAAAACCCTGATTTCCAGGATCATTGAGCGTGCACTCCTATACGTATCTCTCAACGCTCCTTTAATAACAGTCATACCAGGAGTATATAGCAGCTACACCAGGAAGCATTGTTAGCTTCCAAACCCACTCAACTCAAACCAAAGCAATCATGAAACTCACTGCTGTCATAAACATGCCTTATTTATAGTAAACATGCCTGCATAAAACATGACAGTAATAAATCATCTATACATTATTGCTTTCTCTCATGCTCTGTACAAATATATTATCTATCAGTACTCTGGTCATGAAAAATGATTGTTTGACATCAACAATTTTTTTATTAATAACATTAGCTCAGGAGAAAAAAAAAGGTTTGTCTCCGCTTCAACCAGCGGTTGGGGTGTTTGTTTGTGTGGTTAGCCAGCCCCCCCCCCCCCCAAAAAAAGGTTTGTCTCAAATGACCCGCGCCCATTCCCGAAACCGCCCGTGTTAGCTTTTTTTAAAGTTTTTTTTCTTCTTTTTTTAGTGGTCTTTTTTTCTTCAAATTTCTCAAAAAAATCTTGCAAAATCCAACTTTTTGACCAAACAAATGACGATCAGGTCTAATTTTTTTTTTTTTAAATCAACAAAAAAATCCGCAGACCGCATTAGATTTCCAGTCTATCATGTCATTTAAGACAAGATTCTTTTTTTTGTTGCCTTAGTCTGTTGTTTTTTCTTTTATGTGAATTGATGTAAAATTGTGTCAAAAATGTATGTATTGTTCAAATGTTCACAAACCACATTTGATGGTGAAAATATTGTTAAATAAAAGCTAAAGACATTGCCTTTGCAAACAAAGAAAATTCAAAACAATAATGGCATTAAAATATATATGTCTAGTGATGTTTTGAAGATTGTATTTTTGTTGTTGTTACATCTGTGCATAATATTTACTGATGAAACATCATCTTCAAGTGTACTCGAGTGAATTACGCTTTAACTGCTGCTGCTGCCTATTGGATGTACTTCATGGTGACACCCTTAAAACCATAATTCATTTAAGCTTGAATAAAATAAATGTGGTTAAATCGCCTGACCACACTACTGATCTGATATAAGTATGGTTTATGTGCATTACCTAATGAACCATCTAATGAACATCTACTTCCTAAAACTATAGTTCAGTAAGTTCCAAATTGGGGAGCATCTGTACAGCAACAAATGAATACAGAAGAGCGTGAGCTCGTGTTATTTGGAGTCAATTTGGAGTGGACTAAAACTATATAGTCTGATCAGAACCAAAAGGGCCAATCAGAGATACAGACTCACAAATCCTGTCTATGTTGTTTGGGACACACTCTAAAGGTTTATTTGAATGCAAGACATACACACACCTACCTGCTTGACCTGAAATTGCAAGTCTCAAGATTTAAAGTTGCCAAGTTTGTAGCTTTTTTGCTGTAAACATGCAATATAACGTGTCAAGTCACATCCTTTTCGACTGTCCGATTTATCAAGACAAATGTTATAGGTTAAAAACCTTTGCACTACGCCAGAATATTTTAAATAAAGATTTTCACTCAATAGTGAGCTTTCTTCTATTCTAAAAAGGACCTGTTAAGGTTTTTGGTGCATGAGCCTCACGCTGTCTCTCAGCTGATCTCCAACACATAGGAGATCTGATCTAGATCAGCTCATCTCTGTTTTATAATACTTACTAGGAAAGAAAAAAGGAGTTTACCGCTACGCGTGCATGAAACTCATGACTGCGTGGAGCGCAACAGATATAAAAATTACCATGCGCAAAATTGAGTGCAAAAAGCACTACGCTGGAGCTAGCACACTTTTCAAAATGAAGATGAAGAAAGCCCATCACTTGTGCTTGTGTAATTAGGATGATTAGCCTGGGGTACATTGTGTTCTTTAAATGTTTTATTTTTTGTTAATGCACTTATCAATTGCTATGCGGGGGAGTGTACTGAGACGCACAAACTTTCCCCCCGCTAGCCGGGGCAAGTAGCGGGGATGTACGCTAAGGTACACAAATGTGGTTTATCCTTCATGTAATTCTGCACGGAATAAGCCTAGCTAGAAATCTGTGTTAAACTGTGAGGATTAAAGGATTAGACAGCTTTATTCAGTAATAGAGTCTTAACATCAGTCTAACTCATGAATGAATTACACCAAGGATACACCACAAATGTACACCAAGCGGGGCTACATAAATAAGCTAGATATGTGATGCGCTTGACGGAATGACGGAATAAGCCTAATAACACATAGGGAACACATAGAAATGCATCCCGTTATGGTTGCAGAAAGAAATTAAAAGCTGCCTGTGGACTGTAGGCGGGGAGTACACGTCCTGGCTAAAGGGTGGCCATGACTGTACATTTTGTTACGGCTAAGGGGAGCCGGGACTGTAGCGGGGACGTACAAAAAATGGTGCCCCACACTGCTGGGACCGTACATTCAGCCGTACATAAATGTTCCAGGGATGTCACATTTGCAATTTGTACGTCCCGGCCCTAGTCTCGGTTCCCATTGATAAGTGCATAAGTGCAGTGATCATTTTTGGAACAGCACTATATAAGCACTGTTATTATTATTATTTTGTCTTCATGGTCGGTATCGGTACATGCAAATGTCTCACCATGCAAAAATGCAGAATGATCTACAATTGAGGTTTAACCATTTTTGTGCACTTTTCTGATCAATAACAACATTTGAAGTGGTTAAGGTTCATGATATGGCCCTGTACCGTGTGCACTGTTTATATATTCACTGAATGCTATCTACTAAAGATAGCAAAGAGTATGGATTACTAAGTGTTATCTATTTCATTGCTATTCAGTAATTCCTTACCAGGATGGGAGAGGGGGAGAGGCGGCTAGTTAAAATGGTTTGTGACTAACTGACTATCAACCAAGAAAGCACTAACACATCAACTCGATGCGGGCGGGGGGGGGGGGGGGGGGGGGGCTTGATATTATTATAAAATGATCCGATTCATAGTTATTTCTTCTCTGATGACAGTGGTGAACTGTCATTTTTTATTTCTTTTTTGCGGTGTTTACCTGACATATGGGGCACATGTGGAGCAGTGGAAAATACACAGGAATCACAATACAAAAGGTTGCCTTTTCTAATAAAAGGCCAATTAAAAGTTAGAAATATAATGAATTATTCTATTCCATAAAAACATCAAATCAACCTACTATTGATAGCACAATTTAAGTTTAATTCAATTTTCATTTCTGAAAATATGAGTTCAATAAGGTGTGGCAAAAATAGCACAATTTCATTCCACACAAAATCACATCAATGCACTACACATAGGCTTCTAAGAAATAATATTATGATTTATTATATAAGCACATTCCATTTGCGTAATAACTTTATACCATTATGGTATATTAACTGTTATGGTATATTTATAGTCAACTCAATGTCTCTGCTCATAGCCCCTTGGCAATGACGCTTCTGAGAAAGTTGAATTTGTTTTATTTGCTATCACTATGGATGCAATTATCATGACAGCGATGATTTATTACCTATGGGAGTAATAGTACATTGCTTTTATTTGTCAGGAAAATCACGCTGGGTATTGAAAACAAAATGTGGACCTACCTATGTAAAGTGGTTTTTCATATGGTTTTTAATTTGCAAATGGAAGTAAATTCCAAGAAATGAACAACATAACATGCAAATTGTTTATGTGGTACAGTGCCCAGAGGAGAAACAGAGGTAAACAAGAGCATAAATTACAATCAAATACAATCTATATATATATGCCGACGGGGGGAAACACCCAGTTCTACGGACCTGACAGACACATTTGTTTTTTCACAACAACATTTTTCTTTCTTTTTTGTTGGGAGGGGGGGGGGGGGGGGGGGGAGGCATTTTTGATCAAATTTGAGATATTTTTGAAGGGGAATTACAAATCTATTTTTTTATTTTTTTTTATTCACCAACATTTCCCAGAATTCTTTTTTTTGGGGTAGGGGAACAAAAACACGCCAGACCTACCAATCTGATTAGCAAGATATATGCATTGTTATCTCTCTGTGCCTGCTAAAGTAATCCAAGCGTATGAGGAATGATTATTGGCACACATCATGCATATCATGCACAGTGCGTCAGCAGCAAGCTTGTTGCGTTCATTTATGCCAATGCTCTTCTGTATTAATTGGCTGATTTAATAAGGAGATCGACAATTTGGATTTGAATAAACTAGAAGAGCAATTTTATTGAAACCGTATAGTACTCCTGGTAAGCACATCTTGAATTAGGTTGCTGACAGGGTTGTCACTAAGGCAGTTTTTTTTACAATTTGAGGATAAAATCATTTAAACTGCCTCATAAAACAAGAAATTATGTGGCAGGAACCCTCAAAGTGCATTAAAAAAAACCTAAAAAAACATTAAGAAGTCCTCTAGACACCATGCATGAGCCACTGCACTTCGTTCGCAACGCTTATTCCGTTCGCCGTCAGTCAAATTAACCGGCACTAAATTTTGGCTAGTGACAACACTGTTTGCTGAGATCTAGGAAACAACCCTTTTAAAAATGTCCACGTCTTTCAATTAAGTCAAGAATTGGTTGGGAGACAACTGGGAGTATTTTCCCAGAATTCGGGAGACATGATAGTGACACTGAAGTTTTAAAAATTGTGCTTTGTCCAAATCCTTCCCAGATGTTCCTCAACAATCATGATGTTCCTGAGCAATCATACTGTTCCCATTACTCTTTATATTTAACTTTACCCTCCCTAACTACATGTGATATGGAAACAAAGTAGAACATGTTGTCTTAAAAGTATCCTTTTTTTTACCCCTTTTTCACTTCTTTTCCCCTTTTTTTAATATTTTTGTATGCAAACGGGGACAGATCTATTTGTTTAATAACCTGAGTATTATAATGGTTTCTTATCACCTAAAATGTAAGGGTGATCCACCATATCCGTACGTGGAGTCTATCCAGCTTCGCAATAAATTAACAAATGAAAACACATTTTTTTACTCCCCCCCACCCCCCCCCCCCCGCAAGTCTGATTCATTCATTATTTTGAATCCATCATGAATACATACTACCAGCACATAACAAATGTGCACCAGATGGCAGACGGAACTAAATTTCATTTTTGTTTTGTTTTTTGTTGCTACTGAAACAATTAAACAAGAAGTACCGTACATGACCGTCATAATCAGACATAGGGTCTGTCATGTACCAGGGAGATGCTGATTATCCCTCACCATCCCCCAAAGGGACCTATTTGCCAAATTTGTTCACAGTTATCTAGCAATGTTTGAAACCTATGTGACATCCATGATGTGCCGTGCCATACAAAACATGGCAAGGCACAATGGCATAACATACTACTGATATAAAAGCGTGATATAATTTAGCTAATAGCCATCTCTTGCATCGTCGTCATCATCATAAGCACTCATCAAATGCATTGATAACTCTGTACATTATTAGGACAAAATAAAATATATATTGTCTCACGTCCCTTTTGAAAATTCAATGCAGAATGAGGTGCTTTTTTCTTGCATTTTTCCGTATTCAAATTTGGTGGCAGTAAGTTTGATACGTGAAAATCTCACTCCCTGTTTCAAAATATCCTTACTCGAATCCCGAAAAATAAAAGATCGACAAAATAATAAGCTTACTAAAAACAACTTGTCAGCTAAATCACTCTTATCTAATGCTAATTTATAGTGGCGATTCACTTGAAATGGGTTTATTTAGTCAAATCTGGGAATTTTTATAACTCTTATGCTTGCTAAAATGTGATTTTCGCCACAGATTGTCACTTGCGTGTTGCCGTGATGCCATTTTGAAAGATGGTCAATATCTCGGCAAAAGATAGCACCCTAATAATCAGCCCAGAGTATGTTTGCAGAATTTCGAGAATCCAGAGTCCCGCACAAACAATTAAATAAGAGTTCCTTCCGAGCAGTCGTTTTATTTCTAATTTCTGATCATTTCATTCATAAATCGCCGAAAAACATACATTTAGGAAAGAAAACAAAGTTGGGAATACAGAAATTCAATGTGGGATGATTTTACCAATGCGCGCGAGAAACGTGAGACAAATATATATTTTATTTTGGCCTTATGTTTATTATTATATCAAAGGTTTTTACGTTCAAGGTGGGTGGGAAGTTAATGATGCACACAGTTTTTTATTGCGCGGAATTAATATCGACCATAACAGATTTTTGTTCGCTTCATCGGCGAAAATTCAAAACTTGTCATCCTGAGTACTAACGTTAATTTATGAGACATTAGGTATTTTCATTACACAAAATATTGTCTCGGTGTTGTCATGTTGGTAGCTTATAAATGAGATTCAATTCAATGTAAAACATTTTTATTATATTTACTGAATGAAAAAAAATATAAGATTCCAATATTATATCAGTAAAAACTATGAGGTTTTATTTGCATTTGGGTAAAATGAAAAGAAGAAAATGGTAAAAAGGGCATTTTTTTTGTGTGTATGGCAAACATGTCCTTATTTTGATTGCAAAAGGCAGGTCAAATGAACAAAAACATCATTTTACTTCAAATTAATCGAAGGCACCGAAGGTAATTGCATTGGTTGCCCACCTAGTTACCTTGATGCCCTCAATTTCTGGCTGTTTCACACTCCATTAAAAAGGTACATAATTGCCCTGGAGAAAGTTTGTGCCCCTTTCAAATTGCCTTAAATTGCAGTGCCCTCTCCATTTCTTAATTTGAGGCCTGCTTGCAATCCTGTACATGAGGTGTTTTTTTAATATCCTACAGCATGAATAAAAACAAATGTGAGGTGTTTTTTTAATATCCTACAGCATGAATAAAAACAAATGTGCATGCATATCACTCCATTTCATCATGCTACAGTTTAACAGTCATGTCTTGAATCTGTAAATCCCATTTTTATGGTGAATAGGGGGAGAGGTGGGGATGGGGGTATCCTGACAAAACTTTTTCACATTTTGCTTATTTTTAGAGTTGATTTCTTTCATTTTTTCAGAAAATGAAGAAATTAGAAACACTTTTCACAAACATCAACAATTTTATGGTTTAATACACACACAAGTTCAAGGGTAGTTTCAATCCATGCACAATTTGTTTAACCCCCTGGGGTCTACCTGTCTATCTTACAGTGGTTCTGATTGGTTTATTACAAGATGTACTCATATGAATAGCCAATTCAAATGCAGCTTGTAAAATGTTTCACTCCCATCTTTATCAGGGATACAATTATTCTAACATTGTCTCTCATTGGTGCAATAAATGATATATCCATCTTTTAACCAATCGGCCAGTAGTTCTCAGGGGGTTAATTCACACTGTAGAGCAATCATACATAACACCTCTGAATATAACGAATTTCACTCTCACAGGGCAATTTATAAGCCCATACTTTCAACATACTGCACTTACTGTATGCTATTTAAAGTCAAGCTGAAGTGAATAAATTTGCACTTGGATAAAAGACGAGAAAGCCTTAATTAGATTTTGTTTGCAATCTAGCACACATTTGAACATTAAATTGGCTTTCACAAGATGGTACCGACTAGAGCCGGAGACTTGAAAATAAGCTAGATAGAATTGGACGGGTTGGGGTTGTTCTGATTTTGTGAGTAAGGTGATGAAGAAACCCTGTTCAACATATGGATGGATATTCAAGGTAGGGTTGCTCAGTCAGGAGGTGTTTTGTTTTGGGGAGGGTTGTAGCTAGTGGGGGTTTTATTATTTTTATTTTTGCATGTTTCTTAATTATTTTTCAAAATTTTCAAAAAATATCAAAAAATTTCAAAAAATCTTCTTTTTCCAATTTTTTTTATAGAAATATCAGATTTCGAACAATATGTGTCGGTCGGGCCTCTGGAACAGATTTGTTTTTAAGGCTTATTAGATTATGAAATTGAAAACAAAGAAAAACTTGATATGAATTTCGAGGGAATATACTTGTTTCCAGAAGGGATATACAGGTTTATTCCATGTTTTGGAGATTAACAGCCATATTGTTGGGAGTACTAAACTGTGTTTAAGATTTTCAGAAAGAAGATACACCTGTTTCATGATATGTAGGCCAATTTGATAACACGGTTCATGCAATGAATTGGATGTCATGCACTGATTCAATTGAATGTAGAATAGGCCGGTGTGCGATTCCCCCTTTGTAGTCCGTTGCACAGGGATACATGGATTAACCTCTATTGTTGCTTTCTTGCCAGAAAATGTGCATTTTTGCATGAATATGAGGGTCATACAGACTGAAATCAGTTTCAGGGGGTTTAAGGATGATCAGAGTATAGGCCTGAAAAGAGAAAATGTCAATGTCAAAAAACCCAACCACCCCACACCTCCCCTGGCATGATTATATAAATAGATTCCAATCACTGACACAAACCTACTGCAGTATATATACATTTTACGAGAATCTAATACGGCAGTCCTCTCGGCATAAATTGATGATCGTGAATTCACTTGATTAATTTCCTATTTGCATCCTCCTAGCCCGTCCGGCAATATCCTCAAACAGGTCTCGCCATACAGAACAAACATAGGGCAGCAATTTGTTTTGTAGTTGATTGTTTGCATCATATACGATAGCTGCCATGTCAGGATTATAATTTTCTTTAGGATATTTGCTGCCTGTATTTTAGATTTGCTACGTGTGCATGCACTGTGAATGCCTTGTGGGAACATACTGCCAGGGCCTATCAGTTATTGGTTATTGATGTAGCAATTTTGCTGTAATATATCTTCTTCGTAGCTTAATTTCAAGGCGACTATGAAATTTGACGCGGCTACAGAGTGACCTATAATAAGGGCGTCTTATCACTTTGGAAAATGAATACGCTGTATGGCTTGGTTATGCACAGACGATAGGACGCTAGCGCTTTATAGAGTGCAACGCAGCCTTTGTGTGTTCATGGCTTTGTTAGAGAATTGATATCAGGGAATTATAATAGTCTTGAAGCATTTTCTCTGAATTTCTCAAAGTAATATTGATTCATGTTTGAACCAGTTGAATTCTGGGGAAGATAGCTTGACGGATTTACTTGTACCAGCATAGAGTTTATTTTCTTATGTTGGGGGGGGGGGGGGGGGTGTGTGCATTGTTTATATGCACTTATTTCTACGATGGTTAGCATTTTGTTTCAGTTTTCAGTGTTGAGTCTCTTCAACTCAACCTACGTCTATAGCCATAAATTGTCCCAGCTGATCTGGACTGGGAGTCGGAGCAGCTACTTCCCCCGTTCCAGAAAGTGGCTCCATTGGAACGTTGTCTTGTCATGTTTGTCTCCCCTATTCTATTATCGGGGGAATTTTGTTTGGGTTAGGTTGTTTAAAGTAGAGTCATTTTTGGCTCCTTGTTAGGAGTCCGTATTGTCGCCAGTGGCAAATGCCCCTGTTCCCATTTTCCCCCCTAATGTTAAATTTTAATATTAAAATGACCTTAAATTAACTTAAAATTTCAGGTAATTTTGATATTAAAAGACACATTTTTCTCGGGCTTTATTCACCCTCCATCACCACCACCCAATCATGTAACAAGACAAGATTTTTGCAATTATATAAATAATCACATTCACACAGAGAAGATTGTTTCTGCAAAAACATGCACTGCTTTTTCAATAAACCTAAAAGAAGACTGCATTTTCCACCTAAAGTTAATTTTAATGTTAAAATGACCTAAAATTAACTTACAATTTCAGGTAATTTTGACATTAAAAGCCAAATTTTTCTCTTGTCCCCAACCCTAAAAATATTATTCTGGTGCCACTACTGACACAATTAACCCCTAATTACGCTTTAACTGCTGCTGCTGCCTATTGGATGTACTTCATGGTGACACCCTTAAAACCAAAATTCATTTAAGCTTGAATTAAATAAATAAAAATAAATGTAGTTTAAATCGCCTGACCACACTACTGATCTGATTTAAGTATGGTTTAT
Organism: Ophiura sarsii; assembly: GCA_035610835.1. Taxonomy (NCBI): domain Eukaryota; kingdom Metazoa; phylum Echinodermata; class Ophiuroidea; order Amphilepidida; family Ophiuridae; genus Ophiura; species Ophiura sarsii. Next base: position 47,167,550 of record CM069451.1, on the reverse strand, counting down.
GTGCATTACCTAATGAACATCTAATGAACATCTACTTCCTAAAACTATAGTTCAGTAAGTTCCAAATTGGGGAGCATCTGTACAGCAACAAATGAATACAGAAGAGCGTGAGCTCGTGTTATTTGGAATCAATTTGGAGTGGACTAAAACTATATAGTCTGATCAGAACCAAAAGGGCCAATCAGAGATACAGACTCACAAATCCTGTCTATGTTGTTTGGGACACACTCTAAAGGTTTATTTGAATGCAAGACATACACACACCTACCTGCTTGACCTGAAATTGCAAGTCTCAAGATTTAAAGTTGCCAATTTTGTAGCTTTTTTTTGCTGTAAACATGCAATATAACGTGTCAAGTCACATCCTTTTTCGACTGTCAGATTTATCAAGACAAATATTATAGGTTAAAAACCTTTGCGCTACGCAAGAACATTTTAAATAAAGGTTTTCACTCAGTATTGAGCTTTCTTCTATTCTAAAAAGGCCCTGTTAAGGTGTTTGGTGCATGAGCCTCAATACACTGTCTCTCAGTTGATCTCCACCACATAGGGGACCTGATCTAGATCAGCTCATCTTTGTTTCATAATACTTACTAGAAAAAAGAAAAAAGGAGTTTACTGCTACACGTGCGCAAAACTCATGATTGCGTGGAGCGCAGCATATATAAAAATGACCGCGCGCAAAATTGAGTGCAAAAAGCACTACGCTGGAGCTGGCACACAGCCCATCACTTGCGCTTGTATAATTAGGATGATTGATTATTAGCCTGGGGTACATTGTATTGTTTAAATGTTATATTTTTTGTTAATGCACTTATCAATTGTGGGGGAGTGTACTGGGAAGTACAAACTTTCCCGCCGCTAGCCAGGGCATGTAGCGGGGACTTACGCTAAGGTACACAAATGTACACCCAGCGCGGCTACATAAATAAGCTAGATATGTGATGCGCTTGATGGAATAAGCCTATAAATAACACATAGGGAACAAATGTGACCCGTCACATCAAAATGGACATGTTGGAGACCAAAGTCAAATCTGAGTTATTGGTATGGCTTGAAAGAGCACACTTCATGCTTTGAAATGACACTGTGTTGAAGGTAATCAGACTTTGTAATCACAAGATATGATATGAAGAACCATATTTTTGTCTATTATTTTCTTTATAATTCACCAAATATAATGGCCTCCATCTCAAAACTGTGTTCGCCGACAACATGTCCTTTTTGACGCGACTGGTCACAAATAGATATGCATCCCGTTATGGTTGCAGAAAGAAATTAAAAGCGGCCCTTCGACTGTAGCCAGGGAATACAAGTCCTGGCTAAAGGGTGGCCGGGACTGTACATTTTGTCCCAGCTAAGTGGAGCCAGGACTGTAGTAGGGACGTACAAAAAAATGGTGCACCGCCCTGCAGGGACCGGGGACCGTACACGAATGTACCGGGGATGTCACATTTGCAATTTGTACGTCCCGGCCCTAGTCCCCGCTAGTCCCGGGTCCCCAATTGATAAGTGCATAAGCGCAGTGATCATTTTTGGAACAGCGCTATATGAGCACTGTTATTATAATTACTTTGTCTTCGTGGTCGGTGTCGGTACATGTAAATGTCCCACCATGCAAAAATGCATGAAAGATTTACAATTGAGTTTTAACCATTTTTGTGCACTTTTTCTGATCAATAACAACATTTGAAGTGTTTAAGGTGCATGATATGGCACTGTACCGTGTGCGCCGGACTGTTTATATATTCACTGATTGCTATCTACTGAAGATAGCAAAGAGTGTGGATTACTAAATGATATCTTATTTCATTGCTGGGGCATCAGTCATTCCTTACCCGGGTGGGAGAGGAGGAGAAGCGGCTAGTTAAAATGGTTTGTGACTAACTGACTATCAACCAAGAAAACACTTACATCAACTTGATGCGGCGGGGGGGGGGGGGGGGGGGGGGTAGATATTATCATAAAATGATCCGATTTATAGTTATTTCTTCTCTGATGACAGTGGTGCACTGCCATTTTTTTTATTTCTTTTTTGCGGTGTTTACCTGACATACGGGGCACATGTGGAGCAGTGGAAAATACACAGAAATCACAATACAAAAGGTGGCCTTTTCTAATAAAAGGCCAATTAAAAGTTAGAAATATAATGAAATTATTTTATTCCATGAAAACATCAAGTCAACCTACTATTGATAGCACAATTTTATTTTTAATTCAATTTTCATTTCTGAAAATACGAGTTCAATAAAAAGGTATGGCAAAAATAGAACAATTTCATAGGCTTCTAAGAAATAATATTACGATTTATTACATAAGCACATTCCATTTGCATAATAACTTAATACAGTTATGGTTTATTTACTGTTATGGTATATTTATAGTCAACTCAATGTCCTCTGCTCATAGCCTCTTGGTAGTGAGGCTTCTGAGAAAGTTGAATTTGTTTTATTTGCTATCACTATCGATGCAATTATCATGACAGCGATGATTTATTACCTGGGGAGTAAAAGTACATTGCTTTTATTTGTCAGGAAAATCACGCTAGATATTGAAAACAAAATGTGGGCCTACCTATGTAAGTGGTTTTTCACACGGTTTTTAAATTGAATTTTTTTAATCTGACATCAAATTTTGCAAATGGAAGTAAATTCCAAGAAATGAACAACATAACATGCAAATTGTTTATATACAGTGCCCAGAGGAGGAAACAGTGATAAACAAGAGCAGGAATCACAATCGTACACTATCCATATGCCAACGGGGGGAAAACAACCCGTTCTACGGGCCTGACATAATTTTTTTTCTTCGAATTGTCCACAACAATTTTTTTTGGGTGGGGTGGGGGGGCATTTTTGATAACATTTGGGACATTTTTGAAGGGGAATTACAAATCTTGTTCTTTCTTTTTTTTCTTCTTTTTTAATTCATCAACATTTATCAGATTTATTCATTTTTTTTTGGGGGGGGGGGGCAAAAACATGTCAGACCTACCGATCTGATTAGCAAGATAATATGCATTGTTATCTCTCTGCGCTAAAGTAATCCAAGCATATGAGGATTGATTAATGGCATACATCACACATATCATGCACAGTGCTTCTGTAGCAAGCTTGTTGCTTTCATTTATGCCAATGCTCTTTAATTCTGTATTAACCCTAATCACCCCCAGTGCCATAAATGTCCATGGTAAAGTCTGTCTGTGCGCACTGGCGTGGCACTTTTTCGATGAAATAATGGCCCCAGGCTACATAGTTGGGCGAATATACTCACCCAAGTGGGCGAATATACTCGCCCAAGTATGGTTGCCCCCCGTGGCGCACTGGTAGAGCGTCCTTCTCGCAACCGAGAGGTTGTGGGTTCAAGCCCCGGTGGCAGCGCCACTCTTTTTGTCCACGTTTTTGTCATTGAAAAAAATTCCCTTGGAAAATGTTGGTAGAAGGTTAGGGTTAACAGATTTTTTGGTGGTTTTTTGTTGATTTTTGAAATTTTTCTATGTATGGTTTTATTAATTGGCTAATTTAAGGAAAATCTACAATTTGGAACTGAATAAACAAGAAGAGCAATTTTATTGAAACCGTATAGTA
>CM069451.1:46830112-47163863 GCA_035610835.1 Ophiura sarsii | reverse complement strand
CAATTTTTACCGGTGGGGGGGGGGGGTATTTACATATTAAGGTATAACTACTTGACTTCAATTTACCGGGGGGGGGGGGGGGTGGGGGGGGGGGGGGGTACTCATATATTAAGGTATACTAAAGGATTGGCAGTAACTCATATTTTGTATAAGGTCTTTGTTTTATACACACCCTAGGGTCTTAGGTCTTTGTTTATAGACACCCTAGGGTCTTTGTTTTCTACTAGGGATGGCAAAGGAACTTTTCTTAAACAGTCTTTGTTGCAATTTCTTAACACTTGCGAGCAGTGTACTGATTCACTTCAATTTTTACCGGTGGGGGGGGGGGGGGGGTATTTACATATTAAGGTATAACTACTTGACTTCAATTTACCGGGGGGGGGGGGGGGGTACTCATTTATTAAGGTATACTATAGAGATTGGCAGTAACTCATATTTTGTATAAGGTCTTTGTTTTATACACACCCTAGGGTCTTAGGTCTTTGTTTTATAGACACCCTAGGGTCTTTGTTTTCTACTAGGGATGGGCAAAGGAACTTTTCTTAAACAGTCTTTGTTGCAATTTCTTAACACTTGCGAGCAGTGTACTGATTCACTTCAATTTTTACCGGGGGGGGGGGGGGTATTTACATATTAAGGTATAACTACTTGACTTCAATTTACCGGGGGGGGGGGGGTACTCATTTATTAAGGTATACTATAGGGATTGGCAGTAACTCATATTTTGTATAAGGTCTTTGTTTTATACACACCCTAGGGTCTTAGGTCTTTGTTTTATAGACACCCTAGGGTCTTTGTTTTCTACTAGGGATGGGCAAAGGAACTTTTCTTAAACAGTCTTTGTTGCAATTCTTAACACTGCGAGCAGTGTACTGATTCACTTCAATTTTTACCGGGGGGGGGGGGGGGGGGTGGGGGTGGGGGTATTTACATATTAAGGTATAACTACTTGACTTCAATTTACCGGGGGGGGGGGTACTCATATATTAAGGTATACTATAGGGATTGGCAGTAACTCATATTTTGTATAAGGTCTTTGTTTTATACACACCCTAGGGTCTTAGGTCTTTGTTTTATAGACACCCTAGGGTCTTTGTTTTCTACTAGGGATGGGCAAAGGAACTTTTCTTAAACAGTCTTTGTTGCAATTTCTTAACACTTGCGAGCAGTGTACTGATTCCACTTCAATTTTTACCGGGGGGGGGGGGTATTTACATATTAAGGTATAACTGGTTGGTTCGGTCCTGTCATGACTGACAGCTCGTGACCTTACAGATACTACGCCACAAATAACGATTTTCAGCAAAGGAGTAACAATCACGGAGAGGGTGTCCAGTAATCAATTTTATTTGGTCAATCCACCGGGAACGAGGTCTGCCTCTCTTACGCTTCCCTTCAATCATGCCTTGCATGATCATCTTCTCTAGGTTGTTACCCTTGCGACGTGAGATATGGCCGAAGTAGCTCAGCATTTGGGTGTTGATAGCATGAAGAAGTCGTTTAGACACCCCTATTTCTTCAATAATACTGGCATTGGTCCTTCTCATTGTCCATACGATACGAAGCATACGCCTCCAACACCACATCTCGAAAGCAGCTATTCTGTTTTTGTCAGCTTTGGTTAGGGTCCACGTCTCATATGCATACATGGCAATTGGAAATACAAGGGCTTGGACTAGCCTGGTTTTTGTTGCTCTGGGTTATTCCTCTGTCAGCCCAGATCTTGCTTAGGTTGATCATTGCTGATCTGGCCATTGCTAAACGGTGTCTAATCTCTTGGCTGCAACCACCCTCTTTGGTGATCAGGGATCCAAGGAAGTTGAATTTCCGAGACCGATTCCACCTCATTACCATCAATTATGAGAGGCTCTCCAACACCATCTATGCCTATGGACATGATCTTGGTCTTGCTGACATTTAGACGTAGGCCAAGCTGCTCACTCTCCACCTTGACTTTCTTCAGGAGTTCCTCCATCTCTTCCATATTTGTTGCAAACAGGGTGGTGTCATCGGCATAACGTAGATTGTGTATTTGGTATCCACCTACTGACAGCCCCCTGGCCAATCATCCAATGCACGTCTCATTATAGACTCTGCATAAAGGTTGAAGAGTGCTGGTGAAAGTATGCACCCTTGACGGACTCCCTGACCTAGAGCAAACCAATCACTATTTCCTTTCTCAGTGCGCACACAGGCAGCTTGACCATCATACAGATTGCGAATTAGGTGGACGAGGTGGTAAGGGATTCCCATTTCTTGCAGTGCTGTCCACAATGCGGAATATCTCACACAATCAAAGGCCTTAGCGTAGTCTATGAAGCACATGAAGAGCTCCCTCTGGAATTCAAAACATTTTTCCATAATGTGACGTACATTGGCTATCTGATCTCTTGTGCCGCGGCCTTTCCGGAAACCGGCTTGCTCAGCAGGAAGTTCACGTTCAAGATGAGGTCTGAGACGTTCGTTGATGATGTGCAGTAGGATTTTGCTTGCATGTGGTATCAGAGCGATAGTACGATGGTTTTTACACTCGCTAGCATCCCTTTCTTTGGAAGTGTAAGGAAAACTGATCTCTTCCAATCCTCTGGCCATACTCTTGACTTCCACACAGTATTGCACAGCTTTTGCATAATAACTGCTACAGAATCATCAGCTTGCTTCAGGAGCTCACTTGGAATATCATCTAGACCAGGTGCCTTTTGACTTTTTAACTTCTTGATGGCTTCCTGGACCTCAGACAGAAGAATATCAGGCTCATCTTCACCTAGTGGAGGCGGGGGAGACTCCTGTGAGCCATTTGTCTCTTCTTGGGACGCATACAGATTTTCACAGTAGTTTTTCCAACGATCCTTGATTTCGTCACTCTCAGTCAAGACTTTTCCTTGCTCATCCTTGATGATAGCCAATCTAGTTGTCGTTTTTGAGGTGATGTTTTTTATACATCTAAGAGCTCTCTGCTGTTTTTGTGAAAACTGTGATCCTCAAGTTCTTGGCATTGCTGTCGGATATGCTTATTTTTATCTCTCCTATAATTCAATTGAACCTCACTTGAAAGTCTTCTGTATAGGTTACTGCCTTGCAGACCAGCTTCCTTCAATTGGCGTCTTTCATCTGCTAAGTTGATGGTTTCATGTGACAGCCCATGATGTGGTCTTTCTCTTATGTTTCTTAGGAACATGTTTTTTGGCTGCGCTGAGAATAGAGTTTTTGATGTCCAGCCAGAGTTTATCAGGAGTTGTTTCCTCATCTCTAACCATCAGTTCTTGAAACAGATTTCTGGTCTCCACTCTGTATTTGTCATCAAGATGCTGCAAATCAAATCTGCAGGGTTTGGGAGCACCTTTGGTCATCTTCAACTTGATTCGAAAATCAGCAATCAGAAGTTGATGGTCACTACCTATATCTGCCCCTGGCAGGGTTTTTGCTATCTTGATAGAAGACTTCCACCTACTGCTAATGAGGATGTAGTCAATCTGGTTTCTTGTGATGCCGTTTGGTGATATCCAAGTGTACTTCCGCCTCGGGTGTTGTTGGAAGATTGTGTTTGTGATAGTAAGTCTGTTTGCTACACAGAAATCCACGAGTGTACTACCTCTTTCGTTTCTGCTTCCCAAGCCATGCGGGCCCAAGGCCATGGTTTCGTCTTCGCTTTGAATGCCTTCTCCAACTTTTGCGTTGAAATCACCTGTTATCATGATGATATCTCTCTTCGGAATGCCATCAAGGGTTTCCTGCAGTTGGGTGTAAAAACATTCCAGATCTTCATCAGAGGCTGCGGAGGTTGGTGCATATATTTGAATGACTGAGAGGTTAATAGGCCGAGCTTGGAATCTGATGGAGATGATCCTGTCACTGACTGGGTTGTAGCCCAAGACATACTTTGAGATGATTTACTGGTGATGAAAGCTACACCTTTGCTCCCTCCTTTCTCATTTCCTGAGTAGTATATGGTGTGGTCATCTGTGGAGAAGTGGCCTTTTCCTGACCAGTGTACTTCAGCAATACTTAGGATGTTCACTTTGCATCTGTCCATCTGTCTGGTCAGAAGCTCCAGAGTGCCAGGCTGTGATAGCGTTCTCACATTCCATGTACCAAAATCGTATGACTTTTCTTAACTTAAGATCCTTTCCCATAGTCCTTCCTTCGGCTCCGTTCGGTGCGTCATCACAGGACAAGGGTCGGGATTGGTTTTGTTGCCCATTACTTTCCCCCTCTGGGTCCGGAGGTACCACCTTGGTATGCTAGGCTGGTGGCTGCCCCATTACTAAGTTTCGTCATCATAGGTTATCTATAAGGTTTCCATGGGCGTGTACTGATGGAAATACATACAACGAGGTGGGCGCCCAGATCCTTCCTCGTGAAGGGTACCCACACCTTAAATGCAACACCTATTTCTTACTCTATGATTGGGAGAGGAAGAAGAAAAGAGAAAGGGATAGTAACATCACCAGTTGGCACCCACACTAACACCGTGTGGTGTTGCGCCGTCACCATCAAACTGAGGATCTGTATCCTGTACCTCAGAAAGATATCAGTTAAGTCTCGATCTTTCCAGGGATTAGGCGCTATAACCTACACATAGGAATAGAACCTCTATCCTAGACAAACCAGAAAGGCGAACTAACTAGCCAGTTAACTTGGCTCACCTATCCTAGCCAACTGGGATGCGAAAGGAAGTACATAAGCTAGAGAAGGTAGTAGAAAGGGTGAAAGGTGAAATAAGAGTAAGAGTAGTGTAGGAGCACCCAAAACGGGGAAAAAAATACCCACTTGGGAAAAATCCAACACTCATGGATGCTCCAACACCCATGGGTGCTGAAATAAGGTAATTTTCGGATCCTCGGCACTGGGATAATGCCTACCTTTGATATGACTCCCCCTTAACAATTTACCGGGGGGGGGGGGTGGGTACTCATATATTAAGGTATACTAAAGGGATTGGCAGTAACTCATATTTTGTATAAGGTCTTTGTTTTATACACACCCTAGGGTCTTAGGTCTTTGTTTTATAGACACCCTAGGGTCTTTGTTTTCTACTAGGGATGGGCAAAGGAACTTTTCTTAAACAGTCTTTGTTGCAATTTCTTAACACTTGCGAGCAGTGTTGTACTGATTCATTTCAATTTTTACCGGGGGGGGGGGGTATTTACATAATAAGGTATAACTACTTGACTTCAATTTACCGGGGGGGGGGGGGGTACTCATATATTAAGGTATACTATAGGGATTGGCAGTAACTCATATTTTGTATAAGGTCTTTGTTTTATACACACCCTAGGGTCTTAGGTCTTTGTTTTATAGACACCCTAGGGTCTTTGTTTTCTACTAGGGATGGGCAAAGGAACTTTTCTAAAACTACTTGATTTCAATTTACCGGGGGTAGGGGGGGGGGGGGTACTTATATATTAAGATATACTATAGGGGCAGTAACTCATAATTTTGTCTAAGGTCTTTGTTTTATACACACCCTAGGGTCTTGGGTCTTCGTTTTCTAGGTCTTTGTTTTATACACACCCTAGGGTCTTGGGTCTTCGTTTTCTAGGTCTTTGTTTTATACACACCCTAGGGTCTTGGGTCTTCGTTTTCTAGGTCTTTGTTTTATACACACCCTAGGGTCTTGGGGTCTTCGTTTTCTAGGTCTTTGTTTTAGACACACCCTAGGGTCTTGGGTCTTCGTTTTCTAGGTCTTTGTTTTATACACAACCCTAGGGTCTTGGGTCTTCGTTTTCTAGGTCTTTGTTTTATACACACCCTAGGGTCTTGGGTCTTCGTTTTCTAGGTCTTTGTTTTATACACACCCTAGGGTCTTGGGTCTTCGTTTTCTAGGTCTTTGTTTTATACACACCCTAGGGTCTTGGGTCTTCGTTTTCAAGGTCTTTGTTTTATACACACCCTAGGGTCTTAGGTCTTCGTTTTCTAGGTCTTAGGTCTTAGGTCTTTGGTCTTAGGTCTTAGGTCTTTGTTATATAGACACCCGAGTACATGTATGTATTTTATAACATACGCAATGTTCAGATGTTTTAACGACATAATATTCAAATGAAGCTGGAATATTATCAGTTACATGATCAGAAGATAATTTATACAAGGCTAAAATGCAACGTGCTGCGGTCAATGCACGTTTTAAAATTTGATTGCAAAACACATCACATTTAAGATACGAGAAACGGGGGAACCAAGTTACAGTATAGAGTGTCATGGGTAAAGAGAACTAGGCCTACCCAACATAATTAATCTGAAAGTCTTCTAATGAATTGTATGGAGCAAAACAACAGCTGATATCATTTAAAGCACTAATGTAGCAATATAAAATGCCTTCATAGTCTGAATAGGCCTATCTATCGAAAAGCTACGTTGGTACGTGCACTGGAGACCGATGAGTTAAAGTATCGACCGTGCTTAAATTTGAAGTTCATTGATAAGCAATGACAGAGTTGATCGATTAAATCGATCCACATTGAGTGTAATATCAAAGGACCTTTGGTAATATCAAGGCATAAAGTCTTTGGTATTATAAGGCGTCTTAGCTCAAACATCAGGTTGGTAACAATACATGTATGAATCATCAGTGTTGCTTAAAGGAAGTTTGGTCTCGCTATTGGGGGTACTTTTAACCATGTTAACCCTGCCCCTGCACCGTGGGGAAAAAACGTCCACGGTTTGGCAGAGGAAATTCAAGCTACCAAAAATCATGGGCTACATTTGTGTACTTCTTGTCGTGGGTTTAATATGACCCCGTTTTTCGGTACACAAACTGGCCAGGGGCGTCAATCCTCTATGGACGGGGGGGGGGGGGGGGGGGGGGGGGGGGGGGGGGGGGGGGGGGGGTGAGTTTTGTCAAGCTACCAAAAATCATGGGCTACATTTGTGTACTTCTTGTCGTGGGTTTAATATGACCCCGTTTTCGGTACACAAACTGGCCAGGGGCGTCAATCCTCTATGGACGGGGGGGGTGGGGGGGGGGGGGAGAGTTTTGTTTTGAGTTGGGTGGACATAATATCAAATGTCCCCCCCCCCCCCATGTTTTGAGTTTGCATGTGATCGAAATAGAACATTTTAGAAACATCGGACTCTCCCCACAACACGCTCATTCCCCACCCGTACCCCCAAAACACAAAATAGAACTCTCACCACAAAACGCCCATCCCCCAAAAAAATCGGACTCCCCCCCCCCCCACACCCCAAAAATAAATTCGTCGGACTCCTCACCACAAAAATGCCCATTTTCCCCCTTCCAAAAAGTCGGACTCTCCAACTAAACGCCCATCCCCCAAAAAGAAAATTCGGACTCCCCCACAAAACGCCCATCCTCCCCCCCCCCCCCCCCCAAAAAAAAATTGACTCCCCAACCCCCCCCCCCCCCCGAAAAAAAAATCGGACTCCCCCCACAAAACGCCCATCCCGCCGCCCCCCCCCCCCCCCCCCCCCGAAGAAAAACAATTCTCGGACTCCCCCACAAAAGGCTCATCCCCTCCCCCACAAAACGCTCATCCACCCCCCCCCCCCCCCCCCCCCAAAAAAAAAGTAAGGAAAGAATCTCCACCCAAAACAATTCGAAACCACACATCTACATTTATGGGCATTTAATAGCCGACTCTTAAAGCAAAACCACTTCCAAAAGTTTAAAAACATGAGACCGCATGGTAATATGATTATAATGCATGATACATGTACAAGTACATGTTGAGATCTCAACGATGTTATTTCGTTGCTGTTACCTATAACTACATCCTCCCTCCGCTGTACATTTTATTCCCATTTGAATATCACAGTTCCACGTGGAGAAATAAAAGGGAGTAATGAACATAAATACATGCGCGGTGCTAATTTGCATACAACATAACATTACATTGGTCCCATTTATTGCGACTTGTAGAACACGTGGGCGTAAATGTCTCAGATTTGCCAGGTGAATGCACTGTCGTGGTGAATATGGGATCGGGGAATTTCCCATACATGTACACGCCGAGATTGGAATTAAAAAGTCAAATTAGTGCGGACTGAATTGCTTTTTAGCGCCGGGCTTTTTAAATTTATTTTTGTTTTGAAACATTGCATCAAGTTGTCAAGGCTAGAGCATGGAAGTACCGAGAAAATAGGACATGATGTATAACTCGAGGAAGTCGGGTATGAATGTTGATCAATTATAATCCCTCCTGGTGAGTTATGTATTTTGGCGAAGTCCAGCCGGCGAAAGATGTTAACGCTTGTAATTAACTAGTCTATTAATAAACCAGGAAGGTGTCAAATCTATTTGACACCTCCGGCCTCCCTGATTAAACCTACCACGCGCGACAATGAGTTCAAGGTGCATGTAAACAATATAGAAATTTCAATTGACCAAGAAATTGGTACAACAAAACACGTTTACCACTGAGCCATTTAATTATTGATTACTATCGACTTGGCCTGTGTGATAAGTTTTGGAAGACCCGTCGCTTCGCTTCTCGAGCTTAAAAAATTTAATAATTTTTATTGCTAACCCATATTAAATATTGCCTGTCCAGACGACAAACTATACTAAAGTAAACTTGAGTACAGCGGTACTGCTGCGGTAGATTCAAGGTTAATAACTCGGGGTGGGGGAGGGTAGGTAGGGTAGGGGTGTGCCAGTGGCGTACCGACCGGGGGAAGGGGGCTTCAAAAATTATTTGTTGACCGTTATGCTTTTTGGACTCCGAAATTTTGTGACCGTGCGAATTTTTTTGTCCGTGCGAATTTTTTTGACCCTACACCCCCCTCTAATTTGTATAGGTCATCTGAGGTCAAATGTCATCCAGGGGTCAAGTTGCACGATTGACTTCAAACTTGGAGAAAAGAAACATGAACACCGGGTGAACATGTCTAAAATAAACTAAAATAAATTAGAGGTCATCTGAGGTCAAAGGTCATCCAGAGGTCAAATCGTTAAAGTTGCCCGATTGACGTCAAACTTAGAGAAAAGAAACATGAACGCCGGGTGATTATTCTTTTAGGTCTAATTTGTATAGGTCATCTGAGGTCAAAGGTCATCCAGGGGTCAAATCGTAAAAGTTGCACGATTGACTTCAAACTTGGAGAAAAGAAACATGAACACCGGGTGAACATGTCTAAAATAAATTATAGGTCATCTGAGGTCAAAGGTCATCCAGAGGTCAAATCGTAAAAGTTGCCCGATTGATGTCAAACTTGGAGACAAGAAACATGAACACCGGGTGAACATGTCTAAAATAAATTAGAGGTCATCTGAGGTCAAAGGTCATCCAGAGGTCAAATCGTAAAAGTTGCCCGATTGACGTCAAACTTGGAGACAAGAAACATGAACACCGGGTGAACATGTCTAAAATAAATTAGAGGTCATCTGAGGTCAAAGGTCATCCAGAGGTCAAATCGTAAAAGTTGCCCGATTGACATCAAACTTGGAGACAAGAAACATGAACACCGGGGGAACATGTCTAAAATAAATTAGAGGTCATCCGAGGTCAACCAAGGTCAAAGGTCAACAAGGGGTTAAATTGTGCAATGAACACCGTGGGAACATGTAAAAAATAATTAGAGGTCATCCGAGGTCAAAGGTCATCCAGAGGTCAAATCGTTAAAGTTGTCCGATTGACCTCAAACTTGGAGAAAAGAAACATGAACACCGGGGGAACATGACCCATATATGACCTTTGACCTCATTTAGTTGATCTCCCAGCCAGGGGGATTCGCAAGTCGTGACTTGCAGTATTTTTTACAATGTGAAGTGCAAAGCTTCAACAGTTGGAATTTTAACAAAGAAATGAATAGTAACAAAAATAACAAATACTTAGGGCCTCCCTTACCAACTTGTTAAAGTCTGGAAAATCAACATATCCTATATTACTTGGCCTGATCAGTGGCGTACCCAGAGGGGGGCAGGGGCGCCAGCGTCTTATGACCCCCTGGATAAGCCCGTCGGTAAATTCTATAGTCTCCGTCGTTATTTCAGCTGCTGACAGGAAAAAAATTAGGCATGTTTTAAAAAAATGTCGGTAAATCATGCCTTTCGTCGGTACAACTATGGTCACCCCCCCCCCCCCCCTGTTTCCCAAAGCTGGTACGCCACTGGGCCTGATATACATTTGTTTGATTATTGATACCTAAAGCTAGCTGGACTGCAAAACTGTTGATAACATTCATTTTAATAATTTTATGTTGACTAGAGATGATTATTTTTATAAAGCATTAGGTAGAGGGTGCGCTATGCAAAAATTGTGTAGTGTACCACTTGCTTGCTTGGGAGCATACAATGTATAAAGTGTGTCCATAAGAATAGTCAATACATTCAATTACTGCCCATTGTGTTATTTAAGTACACTCCTTGAATTATAATTCAATTACACCAGGAAAACCCAAGTTACCCCAAGAAGTTAGTATGGAGCTCAATTTGATTGACAGATAAAAACTCCTGGGTATACTTGGGCATTACCAGGTTTCTTGGGCTGACCCTGGTTTTCCCCTGTGAAACCTATCAATTTGTCCGAATTTTTCCTGGACAATTGCACAGGACTTGCCCATGATTTGCCCATGTACTGCCCAGGTGTCTATTGTTCTATGGACCCAAGATTCTTGTATTTTGACTTTCCTGGGTATTCTTTTTTTAATAGGGTAGCGATATCTCAGAAAATTCTTTTGCCCGAGGAGTGAAGGCATTTGTGATATCTCTCGCATTGGTAATATTTCCCACAATTCATTCTGAATCTGGACATTTTGTATCGTGTAAAGTAAGTAACTAACAAACAGTGCTTAGTACTTAGTAATTGATTAAAGAGGAAAATTGGAATCAGTGCCCCTCACATCCCCAAGCCCCTCTTGAAAATATTTTCCTTTTTTAATGCAATGCTACAGCCCCACTCATTGGAAATGGATAGTGGTAGATCAATATGCAATGTGTGCTTCTTGAACTTACATGTACGGGGGCAAGCAAAGCCTCCAAAGTTTCTACCATTTCCACCTTGCTAGTAGGAATTTAAGTATAATGAACCCTAAGCTGCATGAATTAACTTGTAAGGGCAGCTGGAACTAAACATGAGGACAGAACTGTAAAAGCTTGCTGAAATGCTAAATCATGGGGCAGGCAAAACCTGATGGTTAGGACATACTTTGAATGGCAGTATCCTCTCCCCGTCCCACTGACATCTCATATCAGATCCTGAGGTGTTGCGCACCACAGATGTCTAGTCACCGTAAAAGTATGTGTGATGTGCGTCCATTACAAATTATGATATCATGGATACATCCCCCTTCTCCCTCTCCTCATTCTCTCACCTCTTCTCTCCCTGCCCTTGCCACCTCTTACCTTCTCACTATCCCCCTCCCTCTACTTCCACCCCCTCTCCTCTTCAGTTGCAACTATCAACAAGAATACCATGCTCTTACATACACATTCCAGCATCATGGATACGGCACCCATGAATGCATTATGGGACATACAATGCATGACAAAATGTAGAAAGTAAATTTGATGGTTATTTTGGTTGCAATGAGCAGACCATACCATTATTAATCATTAGCACGAGGCGTTAAATGAATGGGAAGTAATCACGGCAGCCACTTTAATAATAACAGCCTTGGTGTGCACTTGGATAGATTTGTATGCATTGCATATACACCTAGCACATAAAGTCCCTGCTCAGGTGCTTTGAGGTTGACTAATTCAAAATATATAATCGGTACCAAAAATCTGAGATATACATTAAATGAGCAAATTTCTTCTCCGCAGTTTGATACCTCATTCAACAAAATCGAATGGATACTTTTAAAGTTATGTCGATTTCAATGACCGTTCATGCAACAGAAAAGTGGCACTAGGTATAGGAAATCATTGATTTGTGTGTGATTTACCATAGACGGTAAAAATCAATGTTTTACCCGTCTATGGATTTACGCACTGAAAAACTCACAGCTTATCAGCTAAGACTTGTATTCTTCACAGCCAGATACACCCTTTGTCTCGCACATTGCGGTTATCACTAAAGACCCATTCATCTGTCACGTTCAGATAGCACACAGTTATCACACACAAATCAATGATTCCTATACCTAGTGCCACTTTTCTGTTGCATGAACGGTCATTGAAATCAACATAACTTTAAAAGTATCCATTCGATTTTGTTGAATGAGGTATCAAACTGCGGAGAAGAAATTTGCTCATTTAATATATATCTCAGATTTTTGGTACCGATTATATATTTTGAATTAGTCAACCTCAAAGCACCTGAGCAGGGACTTTATGTGCTAGGTGTATATTCAGCCAATCATAAGCATTTAAAATTAATATTTAAAAGGTAAGCAGTTGTTGTCTGGAATATATTAGCTCCAACACATTGGGCCGTATTCTTGTACATATTTTATTGCGGTTTTAACTTTGACATAAACACATCACTTAACTAAACCCAATTCTCCAAAAAAATGTTTGACCATGAAACATGCATCGAACTCATTGAAAAGTGTCTAACTTTAAACATGGGTACGAGGGTAGTTTAACGCGAGTTTTACTAAACTCATGCACCAATTGTACGCCTTGAATGATTACTCAACCATGCCCGGTGCAAGCTTATGTGCAGTTCGAGTAGTCTTAAAAATACATGTGCATTTGAGGAATTCGGTCGATAGCTATTGTAACCCATTTGGGCCACAATCAATTGTATACCTGTATACAGTGCCATTCTGGGGATGAGATTTGCAGAGTTTAAAAATTGGGTTTTGTTAAATGATAAACTCCTTTTTGATTTAGACACAAGTTTAGTTAGACACGGTTATAAGCTAAACCGTGTTTAGTACAAGAAGATGGCCCATTGTGTTAATTTCATACAGTAATGTGTAGGTAGGATAATTGACCATATATATCAATAATACATTTTGAGGGAAATAATATATTTTAGGACTTTGGGTAGGAGCACAAACCTAATTGCTTTTCTATGGAAAAATAGCTGTTGGAGATTATATCTATCTTGTGTTACCTTGCAACTGATTTTGTTCAGAACTCTGACGATATCAAATTTATTGGTCCAAATATGAAAGCGCTGATAGCTTTCTCCATTCAAATTATCATGCAAATTTCAAAATTTGATAAAAATTTGACTCACAAGAGGTCGTAAATATGCCCATCAATTACAGTCTTCTTTCCAGGGGTTAAAATACTTTTTGGGCTATGAGGGCTATTTTGAGCTAATTCCGCCAAAAATTGGGGTTATTTTGAAAAAACTGGGGGCTAATCGCCCTTCGCCCCTTGTATTTTGAGCCCTGCTTCTTTCAACATTGCAATTCAAGGAATCTGTGTATTGATAATGGTGAGTATCCTTACAATTGGGAACAATGCCATAGTAGCCAAATCTGCCAACATATCATTTCTAAATCATGGTTTCTCTTCATAAGTTGCTTTCTTCATAAGTTGCTTTTAATAAAGCACACACAGGCATTTGACACCATCATTTTTCTCAAAAATGTTGGGTTTTATGAGTGTTTTTTTGAAAGCTTTATGAAATATCTCATTGCAAGAAGTAAAATAGTCTTAATTTTGAGTTGTTTTGCAAATTAAGGACTTTGTTAATAAACAAATCTAGCCGGTCATTGACCAATACCCGGACTTCAAATACGTTTCTACTTTCTTAACCGTTTTCAGCAGGCAGACCATTCCGTTAGTTTGAACCAAAAGTTTATTCTACATGGTTTCTAAGGAAATTTGAAAATTAAAAACTTGTTCTGAAATAACTGTGTGTACCTTGGGTTATTGGATTAATAATTATTTAAAATAGTTGCCCAATTGTTTCATCTTCAAAAGTAACCCCATTGGGCTACTAAAAGGCAACTAGATCTTCAAACTGAGCCCAAGTAAGCTATTTTAAATTTTCACGCGTCAGGCGTCTGCAGACGACATTCCAAAATTTCACAAAATGTTTCAAAAATTTCAAAATTATTAAATTTAATTATAATATTTGGAATCCCCATTAGAAATGCATTAAAATAAGTATAAACATGCCTAGTATTGGTTAAGTAATCCTTGAGATAGACCTTGAAAATTGGGAAAGGTTTCTGATAAATCTGCTTTGTATATATGGTATTGCTATTTCAATTTCAAATGTAGCCCAACATGGGCTACCAAATCCTATTTTCGGAACAGTAATGCCTTTAATGAAAGCACACAGACACTGCCATGCCGTGACTTTAACACTTTCCACTTGGCAGGCAGCTGCAGACGACATTCCAAAATTTCACAAAATGTTTAAAAAATGTCAAAATTATGGAATTTCATTACCATATTTAGAATCATCATGAGAAATGCATTGACATAAGTACAAACATGCCTAATATTGGGTCAGTAATCCTTGAGATAGAGTTTGAAAATTGTGAAAGGTTTCTGACAAATCTGTTTCGTGTATAATAGCCACGTGGAAAGTGTTAACACAGATTATCTCATAACATACTTATAGCTCGTGCAAACAAAAATACTCTTATCCTCGAGCACGCGCCACAGTCTTGGCCCTGACGACATTGAAAGTGAACCGTTGGTGTTTAATTCCTACTAATGCTGACGGCATATACACTTTGTAGTAGCTAGGCTATCACAACATACCTTGGGGGCATTTGATGAACTGATGCAGATCATAGGATGAGGTAAGATAAAAAAAAGAATTTGTTTCAGCTTCAAGAATACATAGTATGTTTCTTTTTGATATTGCCCCATTTTTTTATTATTATATTATAAGATTAAACTGAATTTACCCTAGGGCAAAAAAAAATACCCGAAACTGTTCTACTGGCAGAGGGACCTGTTACATTAGGTAGGGTCAGTCTCGCATTTGTTTGTTTTATTGTTATTGATTTTTGTTTCGATGAGTGTTGTTTTGTTATCAAAAAAAAAAAAAAAAAAATTGTTTGTTTTCAAAATTTCCAAACAATCTTATAAACATTTAAACAAGATTTAAAAAAATGTTTTAATCTTTTGTAAAAAATTCCCTAAAGATCCTTTTTTTATTAATGAATTGCTATGGCCATTGTAAGCTTTTTGCTTGAGGATGTCTTGCCAACCAGGTTTTGATTCACGGCCCTCACTGACCAATTTTGAGTTATCATTTGAGGTCCTCATAGTTCTTATTTGTTCAACCCCCACTTAAATTGCAGCTGCATAACCCTAAATTGTTAAAATAACTTGCAAGGTGGGTATTTTTACAACTGCTTCAATTAATTCATATTCAATCTAATTTTTTATTTTTTTTATTTGAATATAAATTACAAATTTAAAAGGGATACAGCCACATAGCCAAAAACGTTAAAAAGGGAGTAGCATAAATTGTTTTGGGCATGTATTAGGCAGCCGAAACAAATTATTTTATTTTCTCTGACTAACCTTTACATCTGGTTGTCCAGTTTGAAATCATAAGATGCTATATCGAATTAGATAGGACAGAGCAATTCACTGACCGATTCTCTAGTGTTATATATGATGATAGCCTTTGATGGCCAGCAAGGTTATACATACACTACTGTTTGCTGTAATAGCCGTATCGGGTCAGAGAGATTATTGTAGTAATATAAGTATACATATAAAATGGCTCGTTAGTCGGGAATCTATTTCGAGATCGCCTAATTGCCGTTGGGATTTTTATGGCGGCTTTTACACTGCTGACCATATCATTGAAGTGTTTAATTACGTATGATTTTACTGTCACTCTAGGGTCAATCTGGGACAAACATATGTTGGGGAGGGGGCGTGTTATTGTGTTGGTGAAGTGTTTGTTGGAATCCTTTCAATGTGTTTAAATTATTTCTAGATTATCTAATTGCCTAAGGGATTTTATTGCGGCAAACATTGTGACCAAGTCAAAACAGAATATAATTATGTTTGCTACTCTGTGGTCACTTTCTGATTACGCACATGTTTAGGTGACCATTTTATTGTTTTGGTGAAGTGTTTATTTGAATTGTACGGATGTTTAGTTTATATCTATATCATCTCATTGGATAACTGTGTATTGTTTTGGCGAAGTGTTAATTGAATTATTTGAATGTTTTGCCAATTTCTAAAACCATCTTAATTGCCTTGTAGGAAATTTATTATATAACTGAATGAACATGCATACTGCGGAGTAGTCAAGGCAGTGACTATGTGAGTACAATATCATTGGCACCCTATGGTCACTCTGCTATAAACATGTATGTTGGGTGACCGTGTTATTGTTTTGAGAAAGTGTTTATTTAGATATTGTTTGAATGTGTTTTCATTATTTCTAGATCGTCTAATTGCCTTAGGGATTTTATGGGGCAAACAAGCTTTCCATGTAAAAACAGAGTATAACTGTGTTCAATACTAGAATATGCACATGTTTGGGTGACCATATTATTGTTTTTGTGAAGTGTTTATTTGTTATTTGGATCCGTTTAGTGGTTTTATTTATTTCTATATCATTTAATTGCCGCAAGGATCTCATTAATATAAGATGCGGTAAACATGCTGACATGTTGAGGCAATATGTATAATCGGTCAAGATATCACTGTCACTTAGCACTCACTCGGTGGGAAACATGTTAGGTCATCATGCTATTGTTTTGGTCAAGTGTTAATTCAGCTCTTTTGGATGTATTTTGCATATTTCTAGCCTGTCTAATTGCCTTAACCCTTACAGCCCCGCACCCCATGAAATCCCATTTCCCAGCCTGTCGGTTCCACCTGGCGCTGAGGTTTTTGGGCGAAATAATGGCCCCGGGCTACATAGCTCCCCCCGTGGCGCAGTTGGTAGAGCGTTCGACTTGTAACCGAGAGGTCGTGGGTTCAAACCCCGGGGCGTGGCACCTCTTGTTGTGTGTGGTTTTTTTGCTTGAAAAAAATTTCGTTGGAAAATCCACCGGGAGTGTTAGGGTTAAGGATTTCATGTGAATTTGTTAAAATTTGTATGGCTGTTAAGCTTCAATATTGCAATTTTCTCGCACACAATCACTACTTCAGGATTGTATTACAAACACCATTCACCCAATATCAAAAAAATTCAAGCCACTGAAGTCGTCAATTACATTAAGTTGGCAAAGTGGTCCACTGCACCGTGACATTCTAAATTCCATGTTTCTCAAAGAGGATTATGGGTAACATTGACATAACCAGTGAAATACTCACCCTCCCCATTGACATCAAAGGACTGCTTGCGCCCTGAGTGGTTGGATCCCATAGTGCACCCTATTTTGATTTGATCCAATCGTTCTGGCCCCCTAACGCATCCAAGCGTACAGGGACACAGAACTAAGCACACAGCCTAGGTAAATTGCAAAACAAATTGCAAATGCACCCTGGTGAGGGGGAGGCGGCTGGTCACAGCCAAGATGAGGGTGGATCGCAGCAAGGTAGCGAAGATTCCAATCACCTTAGTGATGTCCTCATCTTGAAGAATAGATAAATAATTCCACTAAGTAATAGATGTTTGGTGTAGCATCACAGGAATGGTGTATATGGTCCGGTAGTTGTAACAGGAAATCAGACTGTGCACAGCGTGTATAGGAACCAATACCAAACTGTAGTCTGCTTCCTGTAAAGGTCAAATGTTAAAACAATAGTTATTAACATGTAATGTGGATGTTTGTGGTGTGCCTACAATATAAATACAAAATATTGTTGTACATTTTTATTGTTATTATTTGTACAAAAAAAAGCTTTAAAATGATGTTAACGAACTAACACTAACAAATTTGGAGGCTGTGTTGGGGGTGGGGGTGTAAATGAGGCACAATGCCGCAGTGCCTAATTTGGTCAATATGAGACAAGGTCCATATTAAGTCGAAGCTTATAATAAGTCAAATTCATAAAAAGTCTAATATTTCATCTTGTATCCAACCACACACTCAAATTCATGAAAATAAAGAGTTAAACTTCATTTTGAGGTATTTAATTTTTATTATTACCCCATTGAGTTGTTAACAAATTCATAACTTTAAATGTCCACAGCTTGACAATTTGTAGGCCTATTTGATGTTTTAAGGAAATGTGATTTTCAATATCCATAACATTGGTTAGGAATGGCTTTGGTAATAAAATGTCCCTTAACTTATATAGTATCATGATATAAATAACTAAATATTCATATATTCCTCATTGTGCCTCATTTACTCGCATTGGGTCACATATATTGGTTTCTCAACACTCACAAATGGTTCTCTAAATTAAAATTAAAGATTGGTGACATGATTTTGGCACAATTTTTACACAGGGTGTTTACTATCCTAAAATGACGACACATCATTCATATTCTAACATTTGAGTTGAATTGCTCCAGTGGTTTGTATGACCCACAATACAGAAATATTAAAGGCATGATATGTGATTTTTCCAGGGAGCGCCCACTATTCATGATTTTTTGTTTTAGAAAGTAGATTTTCTTGCAGATTTACATTTTGGATCATAAATCAGGAAAATATTCCCAGATACAGCGCGATATGATTCCTAATTACCTCAAAATCATGGTTTTAGAGTGAATTTAGAGTAAAAATAAGTTGTCGGCGCAGACTCCAACAGTTTATTTTCACTCTTAAACCACGATTTTGAAGTAATTAAGAATCATTTCGCCCTGTAACTTGGAATGTAAGTACGAAATGTAAATCTGCAAGAAAATCTGCTTTCAAATTTTTTCGAGGATTGAGGGCGTTCCCTGGAAAAGATCACATAATATATATACCTTTAATACAAAAGAGAGATAACTGACCGTGTGTGCCTTTAAACATAAAAGCAATAACTCTTATCTGCTGTTAATAAGATTAACAAAAGGGTATATTACTATCCATTCTCTAGGCTTATAATGATGATTAAAATTTAATAATAAAGCATACGCATCATGGCAAAACATAACAGTAGATTTAAAACCCCACACATGCTGTGTTATTTCTAGCGCACTATCTATAAATGCATGAATGATTTAATATCATATCCTGGTTAAATTGCATGTATGTATCAAACTAAACTGCTCACAAAAAGTATCGTAACACTTAGAAATGATCCAATATATAACGGCTCGAAATGGTATGCATTAATCGAAGCAAATAACCAAGTGCATAATTTTGTTCTGCGTATTTTGACACCTCGATCGATGAGATACGATGTTGCGGAGCGGAGTTATTGTCATTTCAATGGTCGTGGGTCCAGTTTCAAAAGTGACAATCACCCTATAGAAAGAGGTTTGCATTACTGTTTAGAATGATCAGATTCGTGATTTTCAATAGGGATGAGTGTCACCTTGGAAACTGCACCCACGATCATTGAAATGACAATAACTCCGCTCCGCAACATCGTATCTCATCGATCGAGGTGTCAAAATACGCAGAACAAAATTATGCACTTGGTTATTAGCTTCGATTAATGCATACCCTTTCGAGCCGTTATATATTGGATCATTTCTAAGTGTTACGATACTTTTTGTGAGCAGTTTATATGTATACAATGCAAGCTGGCTAACAAACTGCTGGTCGGGTGGGGAAGTAAATACAAAACCTGCATGACATACAAAGTGAGGAGTGTCCACCTGCTGCAATCTTCAATTTACAAAACATCTGGTGTTTTTTTTTACCTGGTATTGATCTACTTGTTAAACTTCATGCATCTACATCCATTCCCAGATCGATTTTCCCAGCGAACGGCACGATGTGACATCGGTGTCGCAGACCCCACCACTTAAAATCCAATAGCATCCACTAGCGCGCCTCGAGTAGCTAAGTGATCCTTGTAGCAAAATACGACAGCGGACTGATGTACGTCTTTTGGCGTGTACGTATGTTCAGCTTAATTTTTCCTATGGTCTGTTATGTGATTCAAAACAAAAACGCAACATGCGCACTGTATGATGGCACACACTACTAGACAAGAAAGATGGATCGTATAAATCCTAGGTATGGTTATGGTACTCACAGATTCATTGACAACTCTCAAATCGGTGCGAGAATCCAGCGGATTACGTTTCAACTAGCATTACTGCAATGCGATGCTGGATTGATATGAGAATGACCTCGCTGCCGTTGAGAAGCTCAGCATCCTCTATGTAAGCGCTGGTAGGATACTGGGCGTGCGTGCTGCATTTAAAGTCATCCAGCATGTCCAGGGAGCTTTGGTTGCCGGTAACTGCTGGCTAGATATCAGTGTTGCCAGACTGTAATGCGGTTGGTTTCAAACCCTGAAATAGCATTAAGAAAATACAATGTAGCTATCATTTCATAAAAAATATTAACGAATGACATTTTTTTGGTGAGTGTGTGAACATTCCGCAGATTACATGATCGGTATGGATCTAAAAGTGTTCACAATTGCAATCTATCTTGAAACAAAAGGGTTGTGAACATTTCGCAGATTTCACAATCGGTATAGATCTGAAAGTGTTCACAATCGCAATCTATCTTGAAACAAAAGGGGTGACATTTGACCTGAATTATCAAAAAAAGGGTTGCAAAGGAATTGTAGAATACTTCTAATACAATTTATTTTTCAAACAAAATAAGGAATAGAATATTTCTTTTTTGAAATCCATGTTTAATTCAACTTATGTAATTTGATATTTTAAAAGCTATGTGCGCACGGAAGAAACAACCTCAATTATAGGTGAATTTTGTTGCATTTCCTTAAAGTATAAAGAATGAGTCAAAACAATCTGGTCCCAAATTAAAACCATTGTTTAAAATACAAAGCCAGTATCAAAACAAGTGCAAATCTGATATGTTGAAATATTTGGTGAATATTTCAAGTGAATCCGTTACACTGTTTTGAAGAAAAAGAACACACACTAAAATCACTCTTGCCCTACAGTTTTTATTGTTCAACATATTTAGGCCAAAAAAAAAGTTATCTTGCCCTTTCAGGGCCAGAGTCTGGGTCGGACGGTTGGATTTTGTGTGTTTTTTCGAAATTTTAAAAAGGGAGATACTACACAAAACACATATTAAAGTTGTTTTTTTTGGATTTCTTTTTTTTGGATTTTTTTTGGATTTTTAAAATAAAATTAAACGAGCAGATACTACTCAAAAACACGTTTTTATCTCCCTTTATTGTTATGTGCTTCTTTCCATTTTTTTAATTTTTTACTTTGACAAAAAAAAAAAAAAATAGCAACCCTAGATTTCCAAAAATACGGGTCGGTCGGAAAGGGCAAGTCAACTTTTTTTTTTTGCCTTACTGAAATTATGAACAGATGTGAATGCATCGTAAAATTGATATGGATTCATATTTATTTAATAGCAGATTTGGGTGTTAACACTTTCCACACGGCATTTAGCTTTACCATACAAAACAGATTTTTCAGAAACCTTTCCCAATTTTCAAAATCTATCTCAAGGATTACTGACCCAATACTAGGCATGTTTGCAATGTATTTCTCATGGTGATTCAAAATATGGTAATGAAATTCAACAATTTTGACATTTTTGAAACATTTTGTGAAATTTTGGAATGTCGTCTGCAGATGCCTGACACATGGAAAGCGCTAATTGGCATATTGACATTAACAAAAAAATGTGCTTTTAGTTCAGTTTGCATGGATTCCCATTCTCATCAAACTTTGTGCCCAAACCGATCCTGTGTGTAAACTCAAAAATGAGGAGTTTTAATGAAAATAACATAACTCCTCACCACAGTCAATTTCAAAGTCAATATTCATGTACATGTAGATGGGAAGGTTATAACCATTCACATAAAACACTACATTGTTTTACCAATTTATTCTGGTGAACTTAGGTGCAAATCATTCTGACTCACCCTGCCCTGCAGTCTGTAGTACCTTAAAGGGAGCACCACACCAAATATCTTTCTCATTGAAATACGTGTAAAAGTGCCATATTTCAAGACACCTTTTCTACCCTCCGGTTACATTTATGGCATACTTGTCACCTATGACCATTTTCAGTAACATCTCAACTTTAATTTAAGCCTTGTTTCACGAGGGGTTATTAACCTAAATTTTCCGCTACGGACCTGCACACAGCGCCCTCACTTTTTCACGTTTTCTGGCATGCCTGTACACCATTTAGGCAGGTGCTTACGCCCTGGGCACTATTTAGGTCGATAAATTAAAAATATTGTATTTTATCATTGTAGGTGCAACGGATAGTTCCCATTCGTTCATTTAAATACAAACATACCATCCCCGGAGAAACCAATTGCCCGAAAACCTCACGTTTACAAGCCTAGTCTTCGTGCTTTTCCGGAACTACTACAGGATTACACGAATTGCGCATTGATTTGGTGCAGTGCTCCCATATAAGACAAGAAGTGACACACTGGTTTTCATTGGTATAAAAAAACTGTGACTGTTGTTGATGGTAAAATTAATACAAGGGACATAGTCTGATAAGGACTAGGTACCAAATGGAAAATGCACATTTCTTGGCAAAATAAGAAACAAATTTCTCAAAAGGAGATAATTTTTCCTCCAATTTGTTAGTATTTCTTTATTTTCAGAACTGTATTTCCCTTCAAATGCTAAATTTCCCTGAAAGAATCTTTAGAGAGTTTCCTTTATTCAAGAAGGATCAGCTTGATCAAATTAAAACATCTCTTAGGCAAAAGGACCTTTTGTACAGAGCCCGCCAGACCCATTTTTTCATTCAAATTTGACCAAATTAATACCAACAACATTTTGGAACATTTGTTTAAACAGAAATTGTTTTACAGTTACCGTATTATCCCTATTAAGCGCCCATGCCCTTATAAGCGCCCACCCCAGTTTTTCTCAATGATTACCAACAAACAATCCCTTATAAGCGCCCACCTTTTCAATTACCATAGCACTGTACAACAACATTTATCGCCACAGCGTCCTTCAGTAAAGCAATAATGCTCTCCCCGATCCCACTAGGCACTTTACTGCCACGCGTACAGTAGTGCTGATACCACTGCCTGTACAGCGAGTGGTTTTGAACATGCGCCACGATAAATGAATTTAAAAAAAGGTAACATAATAAGCGCCCACCCAAATTGACTTTGCTAACCGCCGCTAACCGCCCTGGGCGCTTAATAGGGATAATACGGTACAGGTTTTTGTAACTCTTGTCATTTTGAAGGGAAAAAAAGCCTGACTGACCCAACCTGAGAGGTTTTTCCGCCCGTAGAACAGCCCTGGGTTTTTTCCCGACACCTTTATATCTATTCTTAGATCAATCACAATTCCCCAACAATTTAGTACATTGCGTTCCTATATGGCAACTCACTAGCTAGTTTCAATAATGCGTCGTCTGCTTGACATCTCAACCGACCGTTGTTGCCTAGCAACACTTGTCTTCACTCCAGCGCTGATTTCTCTTAGAGTGAAGCGTATCTGAAACGATATACAAGAGTGTATATGTTTACACCCTTTTAAAGGTACAACACCTGAATTTTGAAACAAAATTTAGAAGCCTCTTTGATTTATAAAATCAGGGTCCAGAGAAACTTTAATATCGGTCTTGTCAACAACAAAAAAGTTGAAATATTTAGTTACAAATCCTTTAAATTGTACCATGAATTCACATTTTCATCCTTATTTGTTGCACTGGCTTACATTCCATATGGAGTAGTCCCGTCTTTGATGAGGTCGGGTGGGGCAGGGGAAGGCACTGGTCACAACAATTTTCAATTTAACTGTATTAATGATATTGCAAGTGTGATGTTAGTGACATTGAAACTGCATGGATCTGAATTGTGATATCCCACGTCATGCACATTCAAAGGGTAAACATTTAATTGGATTGATTCATTTAAAGGTAAAGGTGTTCCAATTGCTGGCCAGATTTTCAACTTGATGCGTTCTATTCTACATTAGTTGTATTACAAAGTTTGAGATGTATATAAACTCTGATGGTTCTTATTTTAGAAGCACAAGGTGATGGAATTTGCACATTGAGCAGTACACAAACTGACTGGTGATTGACCACCTTTGGCAGTAATTTCTGTGCATTTTGGCCTATAGGCCTATCTATAATGTCTAAATGGAACTTATCTTGCACCAAACATTTTAGAGAAATAATGAAAAAACTTAAAGGTAGATGACCTGATCACATTTTCATAACACAGATTTTTCTCAAACATATGGAGATTTTCATATCATATGAAAGATCATATTTTCTGATTAACATACTGAAATTTGACGGTCCAAATCAGTATGATTACGGAGAAATCGGTGAAATAACATCGAATTACCGCGAAAGGTGGTAACCACCAATTTAGTTTGTGTACAACTCAATGGGCACAATTCACGGCATCTTGTGCGTCTAAAATAAGAACCATTAGAGTTATGCAACTCAAACTTTGGAATACAACTCTGGGATGACCTTTCATGTAAAATAGAAAACTTCAAGTTGAAAATCGGAACATCTACCTTTAAGTGATTGGAATATCCACTTTTGAGTACACAGCACTTAAAATACAATCAAATGCGTGGAAAACAAAATTGTTAAAACAACACTCAAACCTGTTTAAAATTTAGAAACAACACTCAAAACCTGCTTAAAAATTTAGCAGAGTGTGCAAAAAGTAACCCTTTTACAGTTACACTACTCATTGTACTATTCCAGTTGAAATCTATACACCCACTATGGAAGACATGACCTTAATCTCCCACTAGTGCTGGGACCATGTACACATCCACCACCACTACATGTGTAAAAAATTCACTATACGATTAAACACCAGCAAAATCAACTCGCCTGTTTTTCAGCATTATAAATTGCTGAAGTCAATATTTCACATAGATATCAATCATATCAGTCTCAGAGAAAAAATAAAGGTTTAAGTTCCAATGCTACTTCAATGGGGGACCAACAAAATTAGGTCCGCCACCCCTGGGAATTGAACACAGGTCTCCGGGTGACAGACGAGCAAGACGACCACCACATCAGGAGTGATGGGCTTCCCAGGATAAATTTTTGCAGACCATATAATCTGGGGTGTATTGCAGTATGGGATACAAGTTGTGTGCACGCACCTAGAAGTGCTGCTGGCCATGTGGTTCGGTGTATCACTTATTAGGAGGGTTAGGGTTAAACAATCTCCGAATGAAAGCCTGATAATGGTCAAAATAAAAAACTAAAAAACTAGTGTGCCACTCATATTTTGCATGGGCTATTCATTCATAAAAGAACCACGTTATCAGAGAGCGCCATTTGGGTGAACAAAGGCTTAATTCTCATGTTTTGAACTGCGCCATTCACAATAAGTGGCTATCTCCTGTTAAAACATGTGGTCGCCACTCATAAGCATGGCAATCCATCCGAAGATATCATTCGTCTCATGTTTTTACGGCAAATAAAAAAAATGGGATGTCGGAAAACCAATATTTATCGCAAGGATTACATTTTTATGAGGGCATAAAATTTGGCAGTCATGCATGTTGGTCTTACCTGGCTGAAATACTGCTTTTATTCTTCGTAGGAAATTACACGCTAATACCCGGCACTATCTCCACACAGGGCATGTAGATTTCAAATGGAGTCACCCATGCAGGCAACCCCATTTTTAATTCCCATTCCCTGGGGGAAGATCAATGTAACGTCTTCGATAGGGGGTGTATATATTTCAAATGCAACAGCCCATTGTACTGTCTAAATAGTTATTTTTGCACAGATATTTTCACACCTGGCAACAGTACAGGATCTGTTGATTTCATTCACACTTGTGCAGTTTCTACCTAAAGGACTGTACAATAAGTAACATGTTACTGCTCACTACTTTTAATGCAGACAATTTCCATCCACGAAATTGCAAAATAAATCCATCACTAAACAAACAAAAAGCCACCCTGGTTTGTTTCAGATACTTCCTTTTCCACATTGAATACATACTGGTACTTCCTGTATAGAGTGACTGCAAATGTAAACGACAAAACACTCTGATTGCAGCCCATATTATTGAATATATCCGACCAGTTGCTTGGCAACACATCCAGTCGGGCCGTGAGCAAACACTGAAAGGGCTCGGGGAGTAGTGTCTAAATTCATGTATCACAATTCTGAGTGATATTTTATTAATCACATCAAGGACAAAGAAAAAGGTAAAACAAAATTGACATACAATTTTTTTTCAAATTCTAGTATAGGACGAGAAATTATAAATACTAGCGGGCACCAGCGCTTCGCGCTGGACCCGCTAGAAGATTTCACGGGGAATAAGTAAACAAAGCGTAAGAAAATTTGATACAATAATATCAAGAACATGTCCTATACATGTATACATAATCCAGACGGGGGCCCTAAATAATCCGAATATCGCAGGTGCTTTTGATAATCCAGGTTATACATTGCCTTAATCTAGGTAGGCCTACGTTTGTGTTTCCAGATACCTAGGCCTCCCTCCCATGAGACTGCAGGTACCCGTTGTCCCATTATATCCAGGGACCCCATAGGCCTAAGCCCTACCCCCTAATCCAGTTACCCCAGGTGCCCTTAATAATGCACTGGATGCCACATAATCAAGGTAGGCCCACTGAAGTGTGCCGTTATCTCGAGATACCCAGGTGCCCTTACTTTATCATAGTCAAGTAAATTAAACGCGGGTGCCAAAGATAGCGGACAGTAAAAGTCATATCACAATAGGCAGAGGTCAGTAATATCAAAGTGTTATAAATGTTTATATAAATATCAATCAAGAGTATGTCCTTAAATAATTCAGGTACTAAGGTGACCTTGATATAATGTAAGTAACATGGTGCCCTTAATACACCATGAGCCTAGGCCCAATGTGCTCTTAAATAATACAGATACCCAAGATCTTAATCCGAGTAGGCCTACTCCATCAACGTGTTCTTAATACCAGTTATACTCCTGTCAGCGCATGTCTCTACCTATTTTGTACCCCAAATAATAAAAAGTTGAATTTTAATGTCAAAATTGAAAGTTACTTAAAATTAGCTTTTAAATGTCTCCCCCGATTCTTTTATTGCCCTGCCACCCCGTTTTCCTCCTTTAAAGGTATATTATGTGATCTTTCCATGGAACGCCCTCAACATGGAAAAAAAAATTGAAAGCAGATTTTCTTGCAGATTTACATTTCTGATCATAAATCGTACATACATTCCAAGTTACAGGGCGATACGATTCTTAATTACTTCAAAATCATGGTTTTAGAGTGAAAATAAACTGTCGGATATCCGACAACTTATTTTATTCTAGTCTAAATTCACCCTAAAACCATGATTTTGAGGTAATTAGGAATCGTATCGCTCTGTAACTTGGAATATATGTACGATTTATGATCAGAAATGTAAATCTGTAAGAAAATCTACTTTCTAAAAAAAAAATCACGAATAGAGGGCGCTCTCTGGAAAAGATCACATAATATGCCTTTAACATATGGTGCTGGTGCAAGTGTCGCCACTGCCCATATGCACATACTGTATCCAGGTAATTCAGTAGGCCTACGTTCTGAGCGTTATAGTTTTATAGTCGGTCGTTTAGTTTTATGGTCGGCGGAGTCTATCATCAAGATCACTTGTATCATTCCACGCTTGTACTTGAGCACAATGTGTGCCATCCGCAATCAAGGAAAAATAGGTTGGCACACTTTGTCTTAATTACGGAAAAAACCCCGCCCCTCTCCCCGGAGGCAATAGTGATCCGAGTCATATTATCAGAAGCCTTGGTAGGTCCCCCAACATTGAATGATGGGGCCGGGGTGGGGAAGGATATAAGAAAGGGGGAGACTTTTGCTTTCTATTAAACAGTGCTATGTCCCCAACTCTGATCTCAATTGCGAGAACAGGGATAGTTGTAATAAGTTGTGTCAAGTGTGGCAACTATTATTTTCCTTGATTGCGGGTTTTGTTTGGCCTATTTACATTAAATACATTATTCCTCCAATAGGCATGTGGGGCCTTAACGTATAGTATATGTAGTCCCTTTATCATGTTTGCTGTGTTCTATAAAGCCTCCCGAGATACTACCTGAGTGTACACCCTTAACATCCAGTTATCACAGGTGGCCCACCTGCGCATAGTAGGCCTATATCCAGGTAATTTGAGACTCGTTTTATAGTGAACCCCGTAATCCAGATACCACGGATGCCCTGAATAATCCAGACACTCTGTAATAATCATGATAATGTACCACACGTTCCGTTTATCCAGATGCCCCATGTGCCCTTATATCCAGATTATCAAGTAAGGGAAGTGCGGAGAGGAGGAGGTGGCTTTAGGGTACACTATTAGAAAAAGGGTGCTTCAGAGGGGTTCTTGGTTGTCCCGTATAATGGTTTAAAGGTTCTTTGATTTTAAAGGCCCCAAAAGGTTCTGTAGAGAACCTTTAGAGGTTCGAAAGACCAATGTTTGCCCATATTTTGCCTATTTTGAACCT
This sequence comes from Ophiura sarsii, assembly GCA_035610835.1. Taxonomy (NCBI): domain Eukaryota; kingdom Metazoa; phylum Echinodermata; class Ophiuroidea; order Amphilepidida; family Ophiuridae; genus Ophiura; species Ophiura sarsii. The sequence continues at coordinate 47,135,585 of CM069451.1, read as the reverse complement.
TAAAATGGTTCTTTTTGGAACCTTTTAAGGTGATATAAAGGGTTCGATACGGGACAGCCAAGAACCCCTGAAGCCTGAAGCATCCTTTTTCTGAGTGTACGGACTGCCTGCTTTCACTTTGCTCCGTTACAATGTGCACGGTTTGCGCCACAAACGCGTACACTTTTTGTCTGCGTCATTACGTGTGCGCCGAACCGCGTGCGCCATGTTAAACGCGGTCGCGCAGCACAACATAGAAACGGTTGACATGGTACTGCCAGTTTCTTTATCGTATGGGCCCCGTATTTACTGAAAAGCCTTTATGATTCAAATTTCCTTACTGTATGTGATAAACTCTCAAGCGAAACCTTGCATATTAAGGTTTGTAAACTTATTTTAGGAGTAAACAAAAGAACAACCAATAATGCAGTAAGAGGCGAACTAGGTAGTTTCCCATTGCTCATTATAATGCTGAGTTTATCGGTAAAATATTGGTGGAATTTGAACAAAAAATGTATGAATGGATGCACATCTTTAGAATTGATGCTTTAATCGATAACAGAAAGATGTCAGATTCCGGAGCATTTACTTGGTCTTCGGGCATTAAGAAGATTTTAACCATGATTCATAATATCGACATTTGGCACAAACCTAACACAATCACTTCTGGTAATTTTCGTAACCTAATTATAGGTAATCTTGAATCCATATACAGTAATCACTGGTCTAATGTTATTAACAACTTCCAGTCTAAACTTCGATGTTACTGCACGTTCAAAGATTCTTTTGATTTGGAAAATTACATTGTTCTTTTTAACCAGTCTCGTAGATCCCTATTTTGTCAATTAAGAGTTAGCGCTCACTTACTCATGATTGAAAAGGGGCGATATGTATACCCGATAATCCCCCCAAATGAAAGGATATGCATGTCATGCAATCTAAATGTCATCGAAGATGAATTTCACTTCATTATGAAATGCCCGCTCTATAATGATATGCGTACTAAAATGATATCTGAAATTGGTGAAATATATGATCTTGATAACTTAGATGACAATGACATTTTCTTGACTATAATGAGGGTTAACGAATTTGATTGCATTCGTCCAGTTATTAATTTTGTAAACTCTGCATTTGAGTTGCGTACATCTTCAGGAGTTTAAATTGTATATGATATATATGTATCTATATTTTATACTTATGTACATTTGTTTGTTATAATTTGTTTGTTTGTTTGTTTGTTTGTTTCCTTATCTTTGTGTACTTTGACCATACCTATATGTTTGGTGAATGTCAAATAATAAATACATTATCGTTAGCAAACGTCGCATTCATCTATGTTACTAATGTGAAAGTGTCACTTTAAGATCTGTGTAAGAGTTTTTGTTTACATTTAGAAAATGTCGTAAAATATTTTTATTTGTCGGACGTATGAATGCTTGTTACTATGCGATCTTTAAGAATAACAAACAGTCACATATACAGAAATGTAGCTATATCCCTGAAGAAAATATTTTGGGTGAAGACCATATGTCATCACTCACTCCGAAAACCACAATTTGTGTCCGAGCAGTAGCTACCCGAGTAAAATAAATTCAACATTTTGGATTTTCACATGTGATCCTTTCTGCGCATGTCTGAAAACGGGAAAAAACGGGTATTGAACTATCTAATTAGCTCGTGTATTAGAGGCGCAATTACCACGCTTTTTCAGTTGAAGAGGGACGCGAGTGCAAAATTATTATTGAACTATCTAATCAGGCGAGGGACCGAAAATTAGTATATAGATTTGTTGCCAATATATTGTCACTGACATCAAAATGCATACATCGACACATTAAACCTTCAATGTGTGAATCTATTGATTAAAATTACATCACAGACTCTGTTGTACTTCAATTAAATCTTTCTCATTAATAAAATCTTCTCTTCAAATTTATTTTTAATCTTTATTCTATCTCTTCAATCCTGATAATATGTATGCTGAATCAAATATTGTCCCCGCATATTCAAGAGGATTTCGATTATTGGACCCAACATTTTTATTTTTGTCCCTTATTTCAGTTTTAAGGCCCTAACCCCCCCCCCCCCCCCCCCCCCCAGGAACATAAACACGAGGGGGATATTTGTCCCTTGATGCCCCAAATGGGATGGCAAATCATGTATATCAACCAAAGTTAGTCGGTTACACCCCCTTATCACACACAGGTCTCCCCCCCCCCCCCCCCCCCCCCCCCCCAATTGAAGACTAGTCACTTGGCAGCATAGAGAAGGCTGAATCTTGTTAGGTTTATGATCTTCCAACAGGGTATACTGTTTATGATAACCCTTATAATCTAACCCTACTACATGTATGTCAGACAAAATCACAAAATCATATGGCCAGCAGCACCTGTTTCCATGTGCACACGAGGTCTATCCCATGCTGCAAGCCAGCAATACCTCCTGCCCAGGGATATATAGTCACTGACCAAACATTAAGCTTGGGCAGCCCAGTGTAACATAGTGTCATAGATATTGTAACATAGTGTCAGGTGTGGGATAGCGCCCTATAATTAGAATTATTTAGCATTATTTGATCTGTGTAGACTGTAGATCAAGTGCTAATACAGAGTGTCCCAGAAAACTGGTAACTTATGTTGACGACGCTCTTATTTCAGTTTTACACCAATGGACTTCAACTATACATATTGGAAACCTTAGAATCTTATAATTCCATTTTTGGAAAAATAATAATAATACAATTTGTTAATGTTCAGATCACTTTTGGGGGGCTATGATTTTTTTTTCACATCAAGATCAGAAGAATCCCCATATTTTTCTCATTATATCTGTAAATCTTAGGGGCCAGACATGTTCCATTTAGAAATTATAGGCTAAAATGTGGTGAATTACTGCCAAAGGTGGTTAACCACCAGCCAGTTTGTGTACTTCTCAATGGCCAATTTTTGTGTGACCTTGTGCTTCTAAAATAAGAACCATTGGAGTTATGCAACTCAAACTTTGGAATGTGACAATTTTAAGGATGACCTTTCATGTAAAATAAAAAACATCTAGTTGAAAATCAGGCCAGCAATCAGAACATCTAATTGTTAATTGTTCAACCTGTGTTCCAGTTTACAAGAAAGAGAAAGAAGTAGGTTGAAAACCAGTTCAACCACTTTGACGGAAATTGATGGTCCTGCTGTGCAGTCCGGGTCAGTACTCGAGCATGCAATTTTTATTGGAGCTCTGGCCTCATCTTCATACCAAGAAATTTAATCATATTTGCAATCTGGAAAACTTAGGTTCAAAACAATGTCTTTAAAAAAATAAGATAAATCGGTTCTCACAAGCAAGATATACCAACTGGACTGGGTGTGGGGAAACAAGCACTAACAAGGGATAATAAAGCGATAAAACAGTGACATCTACTAAATAAGGTAAGCAATGAGAATTGCTGTGCACTAAAACAAATTGCAATAAAAACCTGATATGCACTGTATTGCATTAGAAAAGCAATAACAATTGCTGTGCAATAAAACAAAAAAAATATAACATAAAATAACAATAAAGACCGACGTGAATATACCAATGGGGTTTTCAATCGATTAACTCTAGAAAACTTAATCATGTGATGTACAGTTTTGTACATGATACCAATGTTACCCCCTAGCCCAGGCCTTCTCAAATGGTGGCGCATTGCATCAGTTCGAGTGGGGCGCGGAAGGACGCATGGAAAGAAAAAAAATAATAAAAAATAAATTTTAAACATGTTAAAAAAATTGAAAAAATGAAAAAAGAAGAAAAATGCACACATTCATAATTATGTCCCCAAATTCAAACCAGATCGCAAGAAGCAGTGGGGTAAGTCATGATTATTAGTAGTAGGCCTATATAATTGATTATCCTTACATTTGCCACCATTTTTTGTATATTTTACATCTTTTTATTTCTTGTACCATATTGCATGCAAATATAGCTCTCCTTAACCTCTTAAAAGGGGGTGAATCCATGAGCTTCCAGGCTGGACCCCAACAGGGGCCTAAGACCGTGGCCCCTGGAGCCCACCCATTATTCGTTCTGCTCACAGGGATAGTGGCGCTTCTAGATCACTAACATCTCATAAGTGGTGCTTCACAAAAATCGAATTGAGAAGGCCTGCCCTAGCCCCTACTCAAGAAAATACCCCCCCCCCCCCCTTAGGTCAAATAAAAATCAAGTTTGTTTCCTACAGAAGGTGACCTAAAACCTTAATCTAAAATTTGCTTAGAAATTGGCCTAAAACCATGTATTTGTCCTTTTCTCTTTGTATTAAAGCGCTTTGAGAACTTGTTGTAAGGCGCTCTATAAGTATTTTGTATTATTTTTGTATTATTATTATTATCAATTGGTGTCAGGAGTGGGATAGCACCCTCCCCCCAAATAAAGTAGGTATATTGTATTATAGTAGGCATAGAATAATATTATGGATCACCATAAATCCTAGCTCTGATAACAGAGCCTTCTTTGGCTAAAAATACTAATACAAAATGTTTACAGTGACCAATCAAGACTTTTTAGAGCCCTCTATGGCTCAAAATACTAACGTGAGTGACCAATCAAGACTTTGTCCAGATCACCATAAATCCTAGCTCTGATAACAGAGCCTTCATCAGAGCCTTCTTTGGCTAAAAATACTAAAACAAAATGTTAACAGTGACCAATCAAGACTTTTTAGAGCCCTCTATGGCTCAAAATACTTACGAGAGTGACCAATCGAGACTTTGTCCAGGTGGCCAAAGGCTGGCTGGGCAAAGTCACCCTTGCTGGACACTGGATTGGGGGTAGTCAGAGGATCTATGTAAGAGTTATTTTTAGCAAATTTGCTTGGCAACAAGTGGTTCAAAAGCAAAACATTCCATGCACGCACTTAACGCTGAGCGTTACGCACTTGATGCGCAGCAGACGCACTGTGCGGTAGCCTTAACTTGTTTTTGTTTTCACCGGCATTTGATTGTTTTCACCTGCATGACGTAGGTCCGCCTCAGGCCCTAATTGAGGGCGCATTCCCATACGTATCTCTCAATGCCCCTTTAAATAAGTTATTTTATAAGATTACGGTAACAATAAAAAGAATGTCAATTGCACTAAATGTTACGCATGATTTTCATCGCTGGTGATGAAAGCTGCTAATCAGTGCTTAGACTTAGTTTATTTAGGAGATTCTAAATCCAATCTCAAACACCATTTACAATAATTATACAATGACATTCATGACATAGTCACCGGCACCGCACCGCACCGGCCGGCTAGTCACCGGCAAACCCCTCCCAGTTTAGCTCTACGAGCTGTTATAGGGAGTCAAAGATTGAAGATTGAAGATTCAAAGATTGAAGAATGTACAATAATTTATAAACATCTGGTGCCGAATTCGGCGGTTCTATAACATGAAAAGGGAAAGCTTACACAAATACCGTCGTTAGACGTTAGTAAAGTGTTTATCTATGGACTTTTAATAATAAGATGCTGTAAAAACATACTTTGTGTTTGTCGGTATGGTGCGCGAGATCGAGACTGACTTGTCGAATTTAAGCGCTGAACAGCAGGGATTTTAAATCAGTGCTGAATTCCGGGATTTCCTTCCGCGATCGACAAACCTGTAGTGTACAGGAATCCGTGTACAGCTGTCAATCTGTATCCTCGACCTGTCGACCTGATTCACCTGATGCGTGATGAGGTCACGAGCTACGAGATTTTGTGTTATTGTTTACACAAGCGGAAACCCGTGCTCAGCGCGGGTATCGCGCTAGTTTCGCTATGACGGGGGTGGGGGGGGGGGGGGGTTAGAACCGGGGGTGGGGGTGGTATGGGTCCGATATGGGTGTGTGGCGGGTAAGGTCGGGATAATTCGGATTTTGCTATTGAAACTTTTTGGATCTCCCCATCTCTCATTTATTCAGATTCTTCTCAATTCCCCCGACGTACCAACAAAAAAATAGTTAAAGCCTAGCCCCAATTTTTGTTGCAGTCACCTCGTGAATTTCATGTAAGTGGGGGATGGTGAGGAGGGGGAGGGGGCTGAGGTCAAACAAATTTGCATGGTCAAAAAATTTCCCACAGTCAAAACAAATTGCACAGTCCAATAAACAGCACAGTCAACAATGGCCAATCCCCCGGGTTTTCGTAAGTTTTTTCTAAAACATTTTCCTTTATTTAGCCGACTGCTGCATAAATTTGTCGACTACATGTACAAATTTGCCGACTATTTGGGTCACACCCTTCCCCAAACACACACCCTCTAGCGATGGCCCTATCCCTGACTGGCAGTAGTTTCCCTCGACTGGCAGTAATTTCCCCAGACTGATTTCAAAAGTGGGGGGTGGGGGTGGCGGATGCTACTGAAGAAGGAAGCTTGGAGGAGGAAGGAAACATAGGCGGCGCAAATGAGTAGAGGGGTATGGGGTCCATTTTTTGGTAATTTCCCCCACATTTCAAATTCTAACTTTTAAAACAACATCCAAACCAAGAACATGATATGCTCAAATCAAAATTCTTTTACTTCAAACATTTTGTCATTGTCTTCTTTTCTACGTAGCATACTCTTACTTACTCCCCACCATTTTACCAGTGATGATGGAAGCAATATACTGTGCAAATATAAAGTATTCAAACCTGTAGAAAAAAATTGTTCAAAATGTGCATTGAAACTAATTAGCACAAAGCGCGCAGAAATTGGCAATTTTAACACTATAAAGGCAAACTTTTTTTACCTCCTCCCCCCTTGACTAATAATAATAATAATAATAATATTACCGTTCTTATAGCGCTTTCCACAATGCAAGCACAGTCCCAAAGCGCTTTTTAAATCTATTATTATCGCTGCCAGTTTACATATCTGAATCTTTGGTCGCTACACTTAGACTACCCAAAACGCCACCACCCCCCCCCCCCCCCCCCCTCCTCCTCTTCCCTCCTCCAGGCTCCCATTTATTCAGGCTCCCAATCCTCTTCCACTTTTAAAAATACCCGGCCGCGATTTTTTTTTTTTACGAGTAAACATTTTGAAAAATTTATTTATTTCGTTTTTTATTCCGGAATAAAACAAAACTCACTGAATAAAATGATTTTTAAATTGTTTTAAAAAAAAAGCCAACTGATTTTACAAATCATGATTCAAATGTTGACTAGTAAAAAAAGAAATCGTGAAAGGGGTTCCCCCGGATGTGCCCCCGGATTCAATCAATCAATCAAGGATTGACCTTTCAACTTCCTCGCCATGGTTATTTGTGAAGCGAAGATCATATCCGAGGTAAAAAGTTCGATTAAAAATTAAAAATGCTATCATAATTGCCATCATACCCGTATTATAGACTTTTTAGAGATTAACTGATGTATAGAATAGATGCCGAATAGATAGGATTGGACCGATGTTCCATGTAATTTGCTGCGTGATGTTAAAAAAATAAAAGTTCCAAAAACGACAAACGTCGCGATCAAAATTCTGCAGTTCGTTTATTAAAGGTCAGCCAAAATGGTGATTCATGTATATTTTATTCAATGGAGGATATAATTGTTTTTAAAGAAATTAAAAAGAGTTATCCTTTAATATTGCCCAGGAAACAAAATAAAGAGTTTCTAAGCTTGTATACTATAATTTGTATCATATATTGTATACAATACAATACCTAGTCCTTATACATAACTTCACGTACCTATTGCTTGCAATAGGTACGTGACATAGCCCCTGGTTTCAAAGCCGATACAAATGTGTCACAGCAGCGGGTAATTTTTCATGGAAATATTTCTTGAACACCGCAAAGGTAAGACGTTTGCAAATAAGATTATCAGTAATACGTTTTCCTACAGTACATTACTACCTACCTTATTTTTAAAACCGAATAACGAAAGCAGAAAAACAGCGCATTATCTGAGGTGTGAAAATGAAAATTCGTGAATACATGTCGTCTAAACGGATTACGATATCGACTTCCTTTGTGTGTACCACCTGTGTCTCTTCAACAACTGTCAAAGTACTGTCAAAGTCCCGGAATTCCACGCACTGATTTGTCGGAAAGCAGATAGTCAAAGCAGTATATATACCGTAGACTCCAGTAGACTCCATGTAAGTATTTATAGGTGTTTTTTTTTAAATTTATCTCATTAGACCTCATCAAGGTTGAAGAAATACAACAAAAACATATAAAACAATGCAAGAGATGAAATAGAATTCATATAAATACATACAAGAACTTTATAAAAGTGATTTATTAAATTATTTAATGGCGACAAATTCATGAACCATACGGCATATTCAAGCGAATGCAAAATATCGTACACGTGTGCAAACAGCCTCGATTTGCGGGTCACATCGCGCGTCCCATCATGCCTTATAACTTATATAAGGACTCTCGTATCATAGCGTCGCCCTCGATTTACGAGTCACATCTTGCGTAATCCACGCCCATATGCCCAAATATGGGAGGCTCTTGTTTTGCATATTCATTTTGACCCGGCTGACCTCGTGACGTTCTCAAAACAATGTCGCCGAATCATGTGTTTTTCCGACCACACCATTTTCTTCAAATACAATTTGACGACGATGTAATCCACCGATTTTCATGTTTTAATTATATTTGTAACTCTGACGTATTTGCTAAGCCCAAGTGACATTTTCTAAGACGTCAAATGTAGCCTGGACGGTAAGTGCATACCACTGAAAATTGGGTTTATATGCCACCACACAACGCGGGGGTTCTGTCACGATCGATCCCGTGGTAGAAATCGCGTGTACCTAGTCCTACTCCTAGTCCTATAAAAAAATTATATAGTCGTGGTCAGAATACTTCGGCACTTTTTTCTGTGACAACTGCGTACAGCGTAAACACGGAAGTGCGTTGTAGAACAGCGTAACAACAGCGTTATCTTTGAGCAGTTCGACGCGTCGCGGCCCCTGTAATCCGATTGGCCGCGATCGTATCTATGGTAGGGATGTTCTTATCATTGACTATAGAGGGCGACATATTTGACCAAAATATGTAGAAAACTCATGTTTACCTCTTTTAAATTCAGCGGAAAAATACGAAACTGCTGGGATGTATTCACTGATGTATAAATAACCCCACACAAACAACTAGACATCATGAAAGTAAACCCTTACTTTTCCTAAAATGGTTTTAAAATGTGCATGACTTAAACTACTTTTGGTTATAACTTTTTTATTATTCAGCCTGCAGACAAGGTTGAACCATCATTTTTTATTGTAAAGTACTTTGTTTCCATGTATTCCATTTTCAAAGAGATAATTTTATTTTCAAAATTTTATGAACATGCCTATCTATGGGTCATGAATGTCCCCGCCCACACGCTCAATTAACTAGGCGCGCGCATTGGCGGTTTTAAAAAGTGCTGAAGTATTCTGGCGACGACTATAAGTCATGTAATTGTAAGTGAGAAAATCATTGTTATTTCAATAGACTAGAGGATTAGATCACATGTGATTAAATATCCGCTCCATTATTGCATGATTTGCCATGCATCGACCACTACGATACATTGCACGGTAAGCCGCTCGGCCCTATCGCGATTTACTGGTTGCTGAGTTGCATTGTTAGCCGAGTTACTTGATGGTGTAGAAATTGGAAGCAGATTTTATTGCAGATTTACATTTCTGATCATAAATCATGAATATATTCCAAGTTACAGAGCGATACAATTCCTAATTACTTCAAAATCATGGTTTTAGAGTGAATTTAAAGTACAATTTGAAAAATAGATTGTCCCGTAGCGGGACGGGACAATCTATTTTCAACCTCTTAAAACCAGGATTTTGAAGTAATTAGGAATCGTATCGATCGGTAACTTAGAAGATCTTTATGATTTATGATCAAAAATGTAAATCTGCAAGAAAATCTGCTTTATAGTAAAAATCAATGATAGATAATATGCCTTTATGCATACTTGAATCACCAATTTGATTCAACTTTAAAGCTTACAATAACATGCTTACTGTCAGGTCTATTCATGCATTCCTAACGATAACCTTCTAAAGTTGTAGTCAGCAGGCTTGTCAAGATCAGAGAAACATCAAACTTGCGATGTTTGAAAAGTTAAATATTGCAATAAATTAGAACTATAAAAAGTGTAAATGTATGTGCATGCAGCACGCTGCCAAATCTCCTCTTCGAATCAAAGACTTTTTTGTCTATAGCAGGGTTGTAGCTAGGCCAACTTTTGTGCCAGGTGGCAAAAATGGCGAACTGAGGGAGCGAAGCGACCGGACGGGCTCAATATTTTGCTATTTGGGCTCAATATTTCACTATTTGGTTACATAACTCTCGTGGCTCAGGGGCCGGGATGTTTTTAGGCTTTTTTAATGCACTTTGAGGGTTCCTGCCACATCATTTTCTTTTTAGAGTGCTGGGCGGCCAGCCCAATTCCGGGCCCAGCGCCGGACGGGCTAGCCCAGTGGCGGGCGGGCCCGCCCTGCGCCACCTGGCGTAGCTACAACCCTGGTCTATAGATGTAAGTCAACTCAAAGCACATGGCAGCAAAAAAATATTTTCATTCTAGGAACTAATTTTCTGCGAGATTAGTCCACATACAACTTGCCATGTGTCGTTAATCAGGTAACCTCCCCCACAGCCCATTGATCTAGCCGCGAACGATGTACACGGTAACACGGAGTGTACATATTAACTTGATTTTAATTATGATTCCTATATACCTTTGTAGATTACATGGAATTTTAATTATTTTGCAACTGTGGGCTTTGTGTATTTCCTATGCACACTTTCGTGAACTGATTATTGCACAGACATCGGCAACTTTTTTCTGTTTGAAATATTGAAATTTAAAAGAGATGCGCCACTCCTTAGTAATAGTGGAAAACAACAAATTATCATTTGTCTAGATTAGTCTCAATGCAGATTTGTTACGGAAAACACTGAGACTCTGCTGTTTTCAATTTGTCAATCTGATATTTCTGCGGGTATTTCTGTAAAATCTTGAAAAAATTCTTCGCTCTCCTCCATACCTCTTCCACGATATTCAAACTCTTGAACAAAAGTTATGTTTATGTTCATGTACATGTTCCTCGCACCCTCACACATAATTATACGCACCCCCCATGTTCCCACACATATGCATGCCCCATACACACCCCCATTTCTAAATACCTCCGAACGAGGACCAAACGTGGTACTATCTAATGAGGACCTACCAATCTGGCCACACCGAGGACCAAAATGGCGGCCGAATTGGATGTCAAACCGCCAACTAGACTGTGTGCTATCCAACAGATGCCTAAAGGGTGTATGTGGGAGAGTATCACCAAAGAGGACCTCGTTTTTATGTTGTTTGCAATACTTTGCACGTATCAGGAAACCAAGGACGTCCTCGGTTTCAGGTGTGTCCGCAGTTGGAATGTAAAAAACTGGTGTGCGTCCTCGTTTGCAGGTAATTACAAACGCATGCACGCACCCTCCTGCAACACATGTCAATATCCGCACCACACATCTTTACACATTATGACAGACACCTGGTTTTAAAACACTGTCTGATTCTAAATCATTGCTCACATTTTCTTTTGCAGGTATTCCTTTGTGAACGCATCTAATAACGAGCCATGGTCATGGAGGAAACCAACGGTCCCACCTCAGTGGTTCACCAGGAGCCATCCTACCGATCACCTGGCACAGATGGCAAAGCACTAGGGGATGAAGTACAGAACTTGATAGGTGTAGCGCGGTCTTTAGGCGCCATATCATTAGATCTTAGCAAGAAAGGTCTGCGGGAAATACCGTCATCTTTGTTGGAACTGGACCATGTTGAGGTAAAACATTAAAGGCATATTATGTGATCTTTTCAAGGATATAATTATTCTGAGTTACAGAGCGATATGATTCCTAATTACTTCAAAATCGTGGTTTAAAGAGAGAAGATAAACAGGACAGTTTATTTTTCACTCTAAATTCACTCTAGTAATTAGGAATCATATATCGCTCTGTAACTCAGAATATATTTATGATTGATGATCAAAAATGTAAATCTACTTTCTAAGGGCGCTCCCTGGAAAAGATCACATAATATGCCTTTAAGCTTTCGCATGAAAGTGACATGACATACAAAAGATGCATGGGTGTATGAGCCATTGCTGGCATAATTGAAAATCTTTGGTGGAAATAGAATGGATGGATCCATATTTTTATTTATTTTTTGAGATATTAAACGGAGAAATTCTCCTCAAAATCAGCTTTACAATGATGTATTACTTGTCCATATCGCTTGTTAAATAGGTAGTGCAAAATCAAAAAATCCATCGACAATTCCTTTGTTTCTTGAAATGCTTATTGGGCCATATCTCAACATGCATTACCGACTTTACAGCCCCTTTGTGCTGGATGGTCACATATTTGCCAATTAAGAAAGAGCCCAATTTTGGCAACAAATTTGACATTCTTGAAAAATGGACCAATCTGATTGAACTATACGCAGGTATGGCATGTGATTATATCACCTACCTTGTACCTTAAAATGTGTTTTCTTCCTATGTAAACTTGACTTGGTCTCGTCCCCTTAAATAGGAGGGCTGAAAACAGAGAAAAATAATTGTTTGCTTGGCGGAACTTCATTAACCTACTTCAATAAATCCTACCCACCTAACCTTTGTTATTTTGATTCTGCCAACAACAAACATTTTGAAAATCCCCAACCAACAAACAATGACTAATCGGTACACGACATGTGTAGGTTCCCTTTATTTACTTTTTTATGCAGTAGAAATGTTATCAAAGAGGTATTGAAATAAGGTAGTACTAGTAGGGCTTAAAATAAGGACAAAAGTCAAGTCAAGTCTGACCATTAATTAATTATTTTCCTTCGTTAATAAACAAACAAACAATAAACAAACAAACAAATCATGAACCAAACAAACCAAAAAAAGCTTGATAATATAGATCTCTTTTTTCCCCATTCCCACAGTATTTGTATCTTGAAGGCAACCATCTTCAGTCTATACCTGATGACCTGTTTGAAAGACTACCCAACCTCAGATGGCTGGATCTACGTAGCAACTGTCTCCAACTATTGCCAATATCAGTAGGAAATCATAGGTGAGTGAATATCAGTGATCTGTTGAAGAGACTACCCCTCCTCGGATGGCTGGATTTATGTAGTAATCTGCCTCCAACTATTGCCAACATCATAGGTGAGTGACTAACAATGATATGTTGAAGAGACTACCCAACCTCAGATGTCTGGATCTATGTAGTAACTGCCTCCAACTATTGCCAACATCAGTTGAAAATCATAGGTAAGTGAATATCAGTGGTCTGTTGAAGAGACTACCCCTCCTCGGATGGCTGGATCTACGTAGCAACTGCCTCCAACTATTGCCAACATCAGTAGGAAATCATAGGTGAATGACTAACAATGATCTGTTGAAGAGAAAAGACTAACCAACCTCAGATGGCTCTACGTAGCAACCGCCTCCAACTATTGCCAACATCAGTAGGAAATCATAGGTGAATGACTAACAATGATTTGTTGAAGAGAAAAGACTAACCAACCTCAGATGGCTCTACGTAGCAACCACCTCCAACTATTGCCAACATCAGTAGGAAATCATAGGTGAATGACTAACAATGATCTGAGATGGCTGGATCTATGTAGCAAGTTAACAACTGCCTCCAACTACTGCCAAAATCAGTAGGAAATCATAAGGTTAGGAAAACCATGTGTAATTCAGCATCATTCATAGCAAATTAGCTTACATTCACCATGTGTAATTGCGCACAGATCAAATCGGTTGCTTTCAATATAGGAGTCATATGATTTGAATATCATCATACATGCTATATATCTTGTCTGCCTGCAACTATGAATTGATTTGTCTTTAAGCATCTTGTAACATAAATGTATATTCTGTTGTTGACAGGTGTTTGAAGACATTGTTGTTGGAAGACAATCAAATACAAGAACTGCCTGCAGAACTTGGTAAGTCATCTACAGCAGGGGCCCCAAAATGGTTCTAAAACGGGAAGCCAATAACTTTCTTAATGAACCAAACCACATGTCCATATGTAATAATAAGAAAACAATACTTGAATTTGATATGTGAGATTTTCAGACAATTACATTGACAATTTTGAGATATAAGCCTTACGCGATGATGTTTAAGCAGGTTGAAAACCACTTACCCAAATTTGTCTGGAAATAAGTCATCCATTGCATTAATGTTGACTTGAGCCTAAAGAAGTTTTGCTGAACATAACTTATTAACCTTTAATGGACCTGGGATGCATTAATTGCCTAAAGCCCAAATGGCAAATGCATTGCATGGGTAGATTCTCCAAATTTACACTGTAAAAGACAAATACATAGATGCTTTAGCAAAAACAAATCAAGAAGAAGTTCAAATTATTGTCAACATTATTGGCTCATACATTTATGGACCCACACTGGACATCACTCACAGATAAGTGTGGGCATCGCCACCATTTTTCATGTCGCGATATCGCTGCTAAATATGTCACGACATCGATAATATCGTGATATATTTTAAGACTTAGAAAATGCTATTAATGGGTCAGATTTCTTGCCGAATATGCCATTTTTTGCCATCATTATTTCGGCAATATCAGTAGCAAACTACACAATCACAACCAATCGTGGCGATCGCCATTTTCTCTTTATTCCCATCATGCAATAGCAACTAGCCAAAATTATCATTACGCATGCGTTGCGACCGTGGGAAAGGTCAATTTACAATTTTTCATTAACAACAATTCTTTCGGATGTTTTCAACTTTCCGAAGCCCGCGAAAATGACGTCATGCTAGTAATTCGATCGCACATGTTTTGACTCGAGATTTCGCGAGATATTGCGAAATTGTAACTCGTTAGTAAAGGCGCGGTTCAAACATGTGCAATTAAGCCTTCAATCGACAAAATTGCAGTGTCTGTTAGCGAGGTTCTTTTTTTTATGAATGAAAAGCCACGAGCAGCATTGTTTTATTTATTAAATAATAACGGAACAGAATTAAAGAAGGAATATGAGTGCTTCATTATATTTACAAAGGTAAAAACGGACTACAATCTTACGATATTATTGTCAAATTGGCGACTTTATTAAGCTTTCTCGTGGGCATTTTTGGGTCTATGATTTATCGTGGGGACATCGTTGAAGCATGGTAAATTATCGCGATGGGATAATTAATATTTTATCGCAATATTATCGTGTAGCGCGATATCGCCCAGCGTTACTCGCAGACAACTAGTAATTCCTTAAAAAAAGATGGAGTGGGTATAAATTACCAAGAGTGTATGTCTTGAATCTTAAGTCATATTTACCAAAGGTTGGGAATGTCAAATTTAATCATATAATGTTAACTGGCGAAAGCTAGAGTTTGATCTTGTGTTTTATTCAAAGTTGATCAATTTGTTATTTTGGATTGCATTTAATATACAATAGGTTGCGTGAAGACATTGGATGGTCTGAATCTACACAACAATCCCATCAGCTTCCCTCCTGGAAGGGTGTTAGAGAAAGGTGTCAATGAGATATTGAGGTATCTGTATGAAGCATTGCAGAGAAAGGATAAAAGAATAATCTCAGCAGGTGTGTATTATCCTGGGGTAGGGGAAGGGGGTTGGAATGGGTTGAGGGCCAGGCCGGGGATTCTAAATAACAATCCCATTAGCTTCCCTACTGGAAGGGTGTTAGAGAAAGCGTCAACGGGATATTTAGGTATCTGCACGAAGCATTACAAAGGAAGGATAAGAGAATCATCTCAGCAGGTTTGTATTATCCTGGGGTAGGGGGTTGGAATGGGTTGAGGGGATTATAAATAACAATCCTATCAGCTTCCCTCCTGGAAGGGTGTTAGAGAAATGTGTCAAAGGGATATTGAGATATCTGTATGAAGCATTACAAAGGAAGGATAAGAGAATCATCTCAGCAGGTGTGTATTATCCTGGGGTAGGGGGTTGGAATGGGTTGAGGGGATTATAAATAACAATCCTATCAGCTTTCCTCCTGGAAGGGTGTTAGAGAAATGTGTCAAAGGGATATTGAGATATCTGTATGAAGCATTACAAAGGAAGGATAAGAGAATCATCTCAGCAGGTGTGTATTATCCTGGGGTAGGGGGTTGGAATGGGTTGAGGGGATTATAAATAACAATCCTATCAGCTTCCCTCCTGGAAGGGTGTTACAGAAAGGTGTCAATGAGATATTGAGATATCTGTATGAAGCGTTACAGAGGAAGGATAAGAGAATCATCTCAGCAGGTGTGTATTATCCTGGGGGAGGGGGGAATGGGTTGAGGGATTATAAATAACAATCCTATCAGCTTCCCTCCTGGAAGGGTGTTAGAGAAATGCGTCAATGAGATATTGAGATATCTGTATGAAGCATTACAAAGGAAGGATAAGAGAATCATCTCAGCAGGTGTGTATTATCCTGGGGTAGGGGGTTGGAATGGGTTGAGGGGATTATAAATAACAATCCTATCAGCTTCCCTCCTGGAAGGGTGTTAGAGAAATGTGTCAAAGGGATATTGAGATATCTGTATGAAGCATTACAAAGGAAGGATAAGAGAATCATCTCAGCAGGTGTGTATTATCCTGGGGTAGGGGGTTGGAATGGGTTGAGGGATTATAAATAACAATCCTATCAGCTTCCCTCCTGGAAGGGTGTTAGAGAAAGGTGTCAATGAGATATTGAGATATCTGTATGAAGCATTACAGAGGAAGGATAAGAGAATCATCTCAGCAGGTGTGTATTATCCTGGGGGAGGGGGAATGGGTTGAGGGATTATAAATAACAATCCCATCAACTTCCCTCCTGGAAGGGTGTTAGAGAAATGCGTCAAAGGGATATTGAGATATCTGTATGAAGCATTACAAAGGAAGGATAAGAGAATCATCTCAGCAGGTGTGTATTATCCTGGGGTAGGGGGTTGGAATGGGTTGAGGGGATTATAAATAACAATCCTATCAGCTTCCCTCCTGGAAGGGTGTTAGAGAAATGCGTCAAAGGGATATTGAGATATCTGTATGAAGCATTACAGAGGAAGGATAAGAGAATCATCTCAGCAGGTGTGTATTATCCTGGGGTAGGGGAAGGGGGTTGGAATGGGTTGAGGGCCAGGCCGGTCGATTTTAAATAACAATCCCATCAGCTCTCCTCCTGGAAGGGTGTTAGAGAAAGGTGTCAATGAGATATTGAGGTATCTGTATGAAGCATTACAGAGGAAGGATAAAAGATTTATATCAGCAAATATGCATTATTGCCATAAACATTTTCACTATTGTATACATCAAAAATTGGTCAGTCATGTGAAAACAAAATATGAGTAATATGAATTGTGGATGATGATGATATAGAGATTGGTTAAGGTTAAACACCAGGCAATGTAATCAAGTTACGTAATCTGACTCATTTAAGTCAAGACTGAGGAGTTTTGAGAAATGAGTGAAGTTGACAAAAAAAATAAAAACCCTGTTTTTACAGGCAAACGGACCTCTCGGTTTTTGTTGATCTGTCGGCCTTTTTTTTTCCTTCTTTTTTTCCCCTTTAAAAATGAACATGAAAAATCAAACAATTCTCTAGAAATCTTGCTATAATTTGACATACCAAAAACATGATTTGGGTCGGGATTCATTTGCACATGAAAAATGTTCACTGATTTCTGGGTCGGTCTGGCCCGTAAGCAAAGACATTTTTGCAAAAGCACTTCAAAATCAAACCATAGTCAATTCCAAAAACAAATTGTGACTGGACAACAAAATAACTACTTTTTTTAAAAATATTTCTTTACAAACCTATTAGAATACATGGTAGAAGATCTCCAGCTGAGCGATTCCTCCGGCACAAGAGCCTCGTCTGACAGCGAGACAGAATTCCCAACTGACAATCAACGAAGTAAGAAATCACTGAAACACATCGATCGTGGTCACTCGGGACATTCCAATCAGGGCAAGCGTTCAGATTCAGAGCTTGAATTCCGCCCTAGATCTGTATCGTTGCACCAGCATCTGAGCTATGATGAATACAAGCAGCTGCAGTATGAGAAGTTCAAAAGAGCAGGTGCTTTGGGTGTGGTGTCTGCCAAACACAGGTGGGTTAGGCCTTAATGAAATGGTTTTTTTTGTTTTACATTACCATCTTGGACAAATCTACAGATCCAACAGATTGATTGTAATTTGTCATTAGTTTTTTGTGCAACCTACGAAATACATGTGGGGCATGTCTGAAAAGAATGCATTTCTATATTTTATTTTACCAACATAACAGAAGTTAGAATATCTACCAACCCAACCGTTTCCTTTTAATTCTGTTTAACAAAAACTTCTCTGTAGAAAAGAGAATATGAATACTTGATTTGTTTGTTTTTTTAGGTTTTTGTATTACTTTAATGTTTTGTAATAAATATAAGAGGACCTAATGTTTCATTTGTAACAGATTTTTTATCGAAGACAAAATGACAGAATACAGTGTTGCCATCTAATCAAGGTGCCAAAGCTCAAGCCACGACCCCAACGCAGCCCAATTATTCACTCTGTGAGTTGCCAACCAAAAGTACCCAATTATGCTAAATTGAGCATAATTTGACTAATATTTCAAAAAAAGTTGCCAATTGGGCGACATATTTTTGCTTTGTCAAATGAAAACATGGAAATGCAATTGGGAACATGGAAATGCAATTGGGAAGTAATATAATGAGCTTTTAACTCCTTGTTGCTTGTACATGTACATTACTTATAGACTACCTATTTCATGTATTTGATTGCTTAATACCTTTTCTTGTTTTTATGAAATGTTGTTTTGATATATCATAATGTTCTTTTATGTAGCCCACATCTCTTTTTCTATGCGATCCTGGTTCTTGACGTGTAGACATCTCTTTTCTCTCTGCATCTCTTGAATCATTGATTTGCAAGTATACAAGGAGAGACGTGGTGCACCAATTGTTGTGTTTTCCCTGCTAGTTTAATGTGCAATTATTTATAATATTTTAGGGTTTTTTAGGTTGATTATGTTGTTTTCTTTTTGTAAAATAGTTCTGTAAAGCGCCCAGAGGCTCCTTGCATTGGGCGCTATAGTAAATCCATTTTTATTATTATTATTATTATTATTATTAAGAAGATTTTTTTTTTTTTTTTTTTTTTTTTACATGGTATTTTAGTCTCAGATTGTACATTTAGATTGTATAAGATTTATTGGAAACTTGATTTTACAATGTAAAAAGTGGACTCATTTACTTTATTGGATTTATTTTTTTACTCACTATATTTTTGTGTCACTTTGTAATAATAATTATTATGGGTAAGCTCCAGGGATCTATCTCATTTTATACCTATGTTTTTGGTATTTTAAAATTCTTTAACCGTTCTATATTATACAAAAGAAAGAAATACATATACAAGTAAATTCTTTTTTTTAGTTAACAGGTTTTTTTTAAGCTTTATTATTATCCCACTACCATCTATCGAGTCTTCCATTGAGATACTTCTTACAAGAAGCCGCATGGCGGGCTGCATGGATAAGCTGGGGATCCAGACATCCCACGCATTATCTTTCAAGAACAAAACCCTGAAAGAAGCATTGTTGTGTAACACTTGAGAATGTAAAACCTTTCAACTTGATTGGTTTAATGTCAATATACAAAGGGAGACAAAGCTAATAAGGGTTCTATTCATTGATGCACCTGAATGAACACTTCACCCCTTGTAAGTTGTGGAGTACTACTAAAGCTGTGAAAAACTTCCTCTTGGTCTATTGAAATTAATATTGACTGTGTAATAAGTAAGAATGAAAGATGCTCTTGGTCTTTTGAAATTGTGGACACTATTGAAGTTGTGAAAAACATCCTCTTGGTCTATTGAAATCAATATTGACTGTATAATTAGTAAGAATGGAGGATGCTCTTGGTCTATTGAAATTGTGGAAGCTGTGAAGAACATCCTCTTAGTCTATTGAAAAAATATTGACCGTGTAATTAGTAAGAATGGAGGATATTACCTGCTTGATATTATGCGTCGCTGCCACATTTGCTAAAAAAAGCCCAATTTTTGACAAACCGTGGTACCCCTTTTCAAACCACGGTGTTGGCATCACTGACAGAATACAAAATACACAACATGTATACACCTAACACAAAAAATGCCGGACAAGGTGCTTTAACATTAGCTAATCCAAAAACAATAATCGGTACAAAAAATCTGAGATATACATTTAATGAACAGATTTCTTCTCCATAGTTTGATAACTCATTCATAAAAATTGAGTAGATAGTTTCAAAGTTATGATTGTTTCAATGATAACAACTGCCAAAACATAATTGCACACACAAATGGTTTTCTATGGGGTTGTGTGTGATTACGCAGTGAAAATGTGTGTGTACAGACTCCCTGTCAATGCTTGTTACCCATTCATCCAGATACCTGACTGGTTTAGATAGCACACAGTGGACAATATCAGCGTGTTTTTACTGAAGAAAAAAAGCAGGCATATGACTGCTAACGGATTAAAATCCCCCAGTAAAAACACACCACCACCGGCATTTGCCCGCTCATACCGGTTTATTTCTCCTGGATTTTAGATGCCTTTTATCCTTCGAAACCAAGGATAATAGCGGTTGAAACCGGTTAGGAAAGGCAGTCTTTCGTCAGTATAAACACGCACGGTTCCTGCTCAGCGCGTTTGCCTGTGGAAAAGCGGAAGTGGGCACACGATGCACGATTACCTGACAATTAAATGCAAACAGATGTGTATGACCTTTCGCAGGCATTTATTATAATGAGGTCAGCGGCAGCTGGCAAGTTTGTTTATCGAACTGCAATAAAAACACGTCTCTCACACGAGCAACCGGCTTTTATCCTGCTTTTTATAAGACGGGTAAAAGCCGGTTTGCTTAATAAAAACACGCTGTATGAATCAATGATGTCCCATAGGATTCCAATTCTAGCTCAACTTTAATAAAAGTATCCATTCAATTTTTATGAATGAGATTTTTGGTAAAGATTATTGATTTTGGATTAGCCAACAATAAAGCGCCTGGTCTAGGACTTTTTGTGTTAGGTGTATAATAGACAGGGGGACAAATGGGCAGGAAATGACAAGAGATAATATAACACAATAGAGGTACAAAGTGACAGATGGAAAGGTTATTAAAATTGACAACTGATTGATTAAGTGGAAAATACAACAAAGGATGACATAGACAAAAGAGATTGGATTAAAAAAAGATTGGATTAAAAAGAGATTGGATTAAAAAGTAAAAGGCAAATAGGATTTAAAACTTAACAATGGTGAATAAAATCCATAAATGGGATGACTAAAAATAAATGTAAGATGCCAAAATAAAACAACTGAGGGAATACATGAACAAATAAGATGAAACAAAGTATGAATAGGTCTAGAACTAGAAGCTGAAAACCCCAGCATCTTATGTTGGACATTTGTTTGATAGTCCATTGAGTGTGTTTGTCCCACAGGGAAACAAGTTTACACAGAAAATAATAGAATAAGCTCACTTTCATGAATTGAGTTAGAAATGCAAATATTTTATGATGCACAATTTGTATTCAAATTATCTATTTCAGAAAGAAAAAGAAGAAGAATACCAAGCAGCGATCTCCGCCGCCTATAGATCCGTTTGAGTCCAGAATGGCGGAGGAGCAAAGACTACTCAGGTTGAAAGAATTGAAGGAAAAGCAAGATTCCATTGAACAGAGAAGAAAGTAAGGAGAACTCAGTCACATGCAAGGCGGGTTAAGCTTTAAAAGGCAAAAGTCACGAATCAAGATTAAAATCAATTACTGTAAAAGTGGACATTTTCGCTCGTAGACATTTTCGCGCTTCGCACATTTTGAACAATTTTGCTCGTTTTTATATTTGTGATTGTGAGCTTTCGTACATAGAACTACATACAAAATGAATATATTAGCTCGTTTTATTTTCGCGCTTGCTGATTTTAGCTCGAAAAGCGCGAAAATAAATGTAGCACAAAAATTTCCACTTTTACAGTATACAATTTCTCCTTTAGGAAATAGTTGACTTTAGGTCCCATGTGTGTTTCAAATCTTTGACGGAATAAAGAGCGCCATTTGGAACTTATATTTTACAGTGTAGTTGATGCATACGTGGGATCTACAGTTCACTTTATAGTGCATGATATCCAGTGGTCTGTGTTAGAATTTCAGTAAGAATCTGAGAATCAGTTCTCGCAAAGATTTGTTCAACAAAATGATAGGAATCCAAATAGTTACTTGTGAGCTTTTAAAATGTTTTTCATACTAGATTTTGTGGCAGGAACTCTTAGCTTCTTGTCAAATAAAATAGGTGCTAATCTGATTGGATTCTTGCAACAAACATATGATGAAATTCAACACCATGTGATCAATTTTAAAACAAATTCTTGTCAGATGCATCAAACAGGCATCAGAATTGTTACCCTTTTTGTCCAAGTTCTTACACTTTCTTTATTTTTCCCATTTTTTTACCCCTTTTTGGCTTTATTTCATGCACTTATTTTGCAAATTTGTTTTCATGTAAGTTCATTCTCATTCAAGATCAAGCAGTTACTTTTGAGATGATATGTATTTCTTATTTATCACCCTTCATTTACCTACAGAGATCAGCAACTCCTTGACGACTGGCGAACAGAGACAAAGGAGTTACAAAGGAAACATTACGTACGGGCTGTGCGAAATGCACAAGTACATGGTAAGATTAAGTCACAATATACAACTTTACAAACCTTGCATTGGAAGAGCAGTCTATACTCAGTTTCCAATCAAGTTTGAGAGGGGAGGGGGCAATGCCAAAACACAGAACTTCAAATATCAATTTTCAATGAAATAGTGCCCTCTGTGGTCACATTTCCCAAAGAGTGACATATTAAATTATTGTTAGTTAGAAAAATATGGATGAATTTGAAAGAGACATTGACATTGTCATCACTGTAGGTACCCATTTCATAGTGCTACATTAAAAATATAAAACCAGCAATTGGCAACTGTAAACATTTTTATCCCATAATTTTATTATAAAATGGACATTTAAATAGCCATGTCCAACTCAGATCTTGAGAAGCAGGACCGGCTTCAAAAAGGAGGTAAAATACTACCTTGGCAAAACCTATTAGTTGTATCATGAAATGGTTGTTATTTTGTTAAAATTCTTTAATTCTTGATATGCAGTTTACAAAACAAATTATGATTATTCTCTTTCCCTTTTACAGCGGGGCTGCACAAAACTAGGCAAAAAGGATTTGGTAAATTTTATGAATGCACTGTTGAGTTGGGTTTTTATAAACAATATCTTTGCCCAATTTGTTGCATATTTAAAGGAATAACAAAGTTCTATTTCAAAACCATTCACATTGAATCTGATTGCAGGTGGTTTTTGTATTATGAAATACAATTTTGATATTTTTTAAATTACAACACTGGCAAATGAAAAGTTTACATTTACTGTTGTTAAGAAATTATTTTTGTGCACATACGTATGACTGTGTACCCTGTTGCAATATGTCAGCTAATAACTGTGTTCACTAATCTGTACCCATGTAGGGTAAATGCCAATTTGCAAAGATGTGTCCAAATTGTCTTGCAGAAGGGGAGGATACTGTCAAAGTGGTTATTTTTGCATGATTGTTTGTGCTTTGTCAATTTTTATTGCATGTTTTTAAATTTGTGATTCGTAGCATCATCGCATAGACATATATGCAAAAGAAATACATGTGTTATTATTTTTGCGGTAGCTGATATGAGCGTGAAAAGCTCCAAAATATATGAGGGCCCACTTTGGGTAATGTTGCATTTTACATGCCAGAAGAGATAATTAATCACCAAATCTTCTTTTTTCACCACATTCATACCAGTTTGGTAACAATTTTAATTTGCAAATGGAAAAAGTTGCAATTGCTGAGTGTTTATATATTATGTGGAAAAACATTAAGTGTTTGTTGTCATAACATATTTCATAACAGAATGTCTAAGAGCATGGTTGGTAGAAGACTTTATATAAGGACATTTTACTCAATTTCCTGTAAAGAAAATCAAGGAAATCTCCACTATGTCTAGTCAAATCATGCTTAGGGGATGGGGTAGGGAAATGGGGTAGACTTGGGGCAGGATGGGATTGGGGCCCAGGGCCCACCCCACTATTCTAGATAGGAATGTTTTGAAACGTATATCCCAAGTCACATCTTGAAATGAATAACACAAGCACAGAGACAAACACTAACAAACACCATAAAATGTTTTGAGCTAACTTTCAATTTCAACATAGTACTTATTCACTGTTACTTTTTGTATCAAATCAGCACATTCTTGCCATGAAGAGACATACATTTTGCTTGAATGACTCACATGACACGCCACAGTTTTACAGTTCTTTGAACAGTCCATGTATCAGAAAGGTAAACACTTGCGGTACATTTTCTTTCAGATTTCACGGATCCACTTAAGATGCCATATGATACCAATAAGGATTTCATGAAGATTGTTTCAAAGGAAGAAAGAATAAAGGTTGGTTGTCAAGACAAACAAACTATAGTTCGATCAGTTCCAAATCGGCGAAGCCTCCTTACAGCAGCAAATGAATTTAAAAGGATGCATGTATCCGTGTCTGGCCAAACCAGGTGCGTCCATAATGAGGCACATATGCTTAGATTACTCTTGCACACGGAGAGATAAAAACACATATTTTTCGCCAATTTGGAACTGATTAAACTATAGCCTCAAGTCATCTCTGATCTTTACAATCTTGGCCAATATTGATGGAGCACATAGAAATAATAGGCATTCACAGCGGGGGTATTAAAAAATTATTTAAAAAAAATTAAACATGTTCACCGTCACAGATAGAAAAGAGACAAATATGGGGAAATGATCTTGCCCAGGAATCAAACCCAGAACCTCTTGCTTACAGGGCAAGTGCCTTATCCATTGGGATACTTTTAACTCTGATGGAAACTCTGATGGAACACTTTTGACTCTCTTATTAAATGTCACTCCCAGGCGCTTTGAGGCCTCTGCTATTAACGCGCTCTATAAATCTCAGTTATTATTATTATTATTATTATTATTATTATTATTAATGTTGAAACATGTTTTCAGATCAGGTGGTGTTAGGAAGACTCAACTTCGCTGAGACGGATGAAGAATAATTTAAGTACAGCAAAGACTTTCGTTGAGATCTCCATTTTTCATGACATATTAATGCAATTATTACAAGGTGTTTCAACTGATTATGGCCAGGATTGTATTTGTGCTACAGTACTATTAGTCGCCGGCAAAGAAGTTCAGCATTGGCCCTCATTGTTCATTGGCCCTCATTGTTCAGCATTGGCCCTCATTGGCCCTCATTAGCATTGGTCCAGCATTAGCATGTGGGCTAAATAATGAGCATGGCGGGAGGTAACAGGATTGACGCCATATATACCGTCTGTCCAATCAGATGTGCGTG
Source organism: Ophiura sarsii (assembly GCA_035610835.1). NCBI lineage: Eukaryota > Metazoa > Echinodermata > Ophiuroidea > Amphilepidida > Ophiuridae > Ophiura > Ophiura sarsii. The sequence continues at coordinate 47,110,169 of CM069451.1, read as the reverse complement.
TTATTCGGTTCAAAGTCATGCTATTCTATATCTCCAATGGGAACTGCACGTACGCTTAGTATGTGATTGTAACCGACAAAAGTGTTGAACTTCTTTGCCGCTGACTATAACTAGACCCAATGATAAAAAAAACCCACCAAATCATCATAATTTGAATATGAGTTGTTTCTTATTTGTTTTTGGTTTTTTTGCTTGTATTTGCAGCAAGAAGTGAAAACTAAACATGAGCAGATGAAGAACAGAACCGACCCTGAAAACAGAAAGAAAATGGAGCAAGAAAGGTAGTGTACACAGTCACTGTGCCATTAGGCAACAAAAAACAAAATCCTTTTTTATAGGCCAACCAACCCATTTCTTTTATTTTTTATTTTCAAACATTTTTTTGAAAACTTGTGACATTTTGTGATTTTTTTTTAAATAAAAAATTTGTTGAAATACACCAACATTTTCAGAATTATTTTGGAGAAAAAAAAACCAGATCGAACATCTGACACTACCTGAGAGGTCTGTTTGCCCGGAGAACAGGGTTTTTTTTCATCGCCTTATAGCACTTTGTGGGCTCAAAAATCATTGGTTTATTTGTCGATTAAGTGTGTGAAAATATCAATGTTCTAAAGGATTCCACTATATTCTGATTTGTGACAAGTCTTATTCATCATCAGATTACAAAATCATATAAATGTTAAATCTACCCAATAAGTTGAATTAAATAAATGTAAACCTGTTCAAATATCACCTTATATTATACCTAACCTAGAGCGTTCCTGACAAGCTGCTATGGTTCAGTCCGTTCCAAATTGGCGAAACCTGATAACAGCAGCAAATGAATTCAGAAGATCGCCGCTCGCATGGCGCACAATGTCGCAGTGTCGTTGTATGGTTGATGCTTGTTAAGCCAAAATCGCGCTTATACGCTTGGATTACATTTGCACGGGGATAGATAAAAACCGCATATTTCTTGCCAATTTGTAACTGATTGAAGTATAGTATGCCATTTTACTCAAAAACCTATGGCGTATTTAAAAACCTGAGATGTTCACTTCTTAAACCATTGTTTTTACATTTTAGGACACAGAGGGATAGGCAGTTAATGGACAAGATCAAAGAACACTCAGTGAGGGTGCACGAGAGAAAACAACAACCAAGAGGAAACCCCCGCCAAGAAATGGAAGCGGCCAAGAAAGATCTAGAAATGGTAAGCTTTCAATCACAGGTATTTGAGTTTTATCTTGAAAAGATGAAAAAGTCTTAAAATTCATCAATTTTTTATTCAAGATAACATTTACATCTATGCTTAGACTAGAGCATATTGTTAAAATGCTTTGATATTGTTATATTTAAATCAGTGCATTTTAGTTGCATTTTTTACTTATTAGTTTTGATTTTTGCTCATTATACCAGCAATCTTTACGTTTGATCATTCAATATTGCAATATTGGAATTCACTAACCTAATTTATTTTAGATAACAATTGTTAAGACGCTTTTATATTGTTATATTTTTGATTAGCATGATTTAGTTGCATATAAAATGCCTAACCAGTTTGGCTTATTAGTCCATCTAACATTAAGCATTTAAGTAGAAGTAGCATACCTTCCATTCACCCAGTATTGATCGGCTCACCTAGGTAACTCCAAACCAGATAGCATTGGTAGAGGCTCCAGGCTTGTAGCCCCTATTTCCCCATAAGTTCCCTCAGAAAAAAATCTAAGACACAGATTAAGTGTATGGGCCAGCACTATTTTTGGCGAGCATTTACAAAATAATTGTTACCTACCCCCAAGAAACAACTTGCACTTGATGACCCATATTCCCATCTCAAGGATGATGCATATATCTTCGCTGTTCTGTCAAAACCTGTTTTTCCGGCCCTTCAGCATGTATAGAGTAAAACTGTCCCATGGTTATACATAATAAAAAGTGTTGCTTAGATATGTTCAGGGGGCAAGAGCACTTACAAGGTTGTGACAGATGTATTTTGGGCAATATTTAAAGCAGATTGCCCAAAGATTATATATGTAGTATTACTTTATAAATGCTGAAGGGCCGTATGGAGATGCAATGTTTTGACAGAACAGGGACAATCAGCACCAACTATCCCCAGATTATGTTGCTTACGAATTGTCATATTATATTGTGCTTTACTGCCAAAGATCCAAATACCATAGTGCAAAAAGACAGCATACAAGTAATGCATGATTTGTTCTGGAAATACCTTGCCAATCTCCCCATTTCAAGAGTTGAGAAAAATAGCTGGCTAACACTAGGTTCATTCGTGGAGTTATGAATGTTTACTTAAACCTGAAGAATGTTTGTAATTAACTACATGTGATTGTGTTTTCCCTGCATGCATGCATGGTTATTTGTTAACATTTTGTATCCATTGTTTTCTACATTTGATTTACCAAAGTGTTTGTAGGCGACAAAAAAAAGCAACCCTGTTCATGTGTAAACAAACCTCTCGGGTTGGGTCGGTCGGTCTGCCTTTTTTTTTCATCTTCTTTTTTCTCCTCAGAATGTACGTCAAAAAAATCAAAAAATGCTCTAAAAATGTTGCCGTAATTTGACATGGCCCAAAAATAATTTGGGTCAGTATTTGCATGTGACAAAAATGTTCACTGATTTCTAAAAAAATGGGTTGGTCGGGCCCGTAGAACAGGGTTTCTTTTTTTGTGTCACCTAAGCATGAAATTATAGATAGTTTGTTTGTCGTAGGCCATTATATGAACATATGGGATAATGGCAAACAAACCACATTATTTTGATGCCTTATGGTTTTCTCACATGATATAGGCATCACAATTGTTGACAGAATTGCATTGAGAAAGGGAGATGGGCTGGGTTTGGTTTTGGTGAGCATGTTATAAACACTGCAAACAAGAAAAGTTCGCACTCATTAGAGAGGCCGAAACTAAGAATCTGATCATCTTTAAAAAAAAGTTTGTCTCAGAGGAAACCTGAAGAAAGTTATGCACTGGTATGCAAATTTTAAAAGCTGCGTGCACGCGCGGTTTTCTGAGACAAACTTGTGTTTTTTGGCCTAATATAATTAACATATACTTTTGAATAATGTTGCTAGCTAAATGTTGATACCTTATTTACTACTAACGATTGTACATTTCTGACATTTTAAAAGAATCGTGCAGTCTCATATGTCACAAATTAAAAGGTGATGCACGCTCTAATGCATGGCAGGCATAGGTTCAAACTGAACAGCCTATCTACCTACACATCTTGGGCATACAGTCAACAGAGCTTCAAACAATACTCCTTATGCATACATGTAATGATTATGTTTAATCATAACAAAATGTGACATTTGGAATTGCATAATTCTTAATCGTTATCAATCTTGAACAATTTATAGTCTTTGGTAGCAAATGAGGTATCAAAATGTAGCTAACAAATTGCTTCAACGGTCTATATCAATTATATCAGTATACGATGATCAGATTTGAAGTTATAACAACCTCTCAAATAAGCATGGACTTTCTTTTTTACGGTGTATAGCTATCAATCATCTTTGTAGTGATGCTTGACATAACCTGGTGGTGGAGGATGAGAGGTCACAGGGATGTACCACAGACGTTTTAAAACCCTATTTTGGAAACATTAATTCTCACAGTCAGGCTGACATCTAACAAACTTACAAAGGGCATATCACACTAACAAAACAAGTGACGGCATTTGTAGAGAACATGTCACATAAAGCACAGGCAATGAATCCAAGTGACTCCAGGGTAATTTGTTGAGAATCAGATTATTTGCATGAATTTGCAGCTATCCTAACAAATTTGACCAAAATCTGCCTGAATATGAATAATCTGAGGGTAAACTTTGACCCTTGAACTTTGATCCTTATGTCCCTCCCTCAATGGCATATCCCTTCCAAAAATATTGGAGTACCAATCCCCTGGGGACAAAAACTAACGGGAATCAATATTGCACAGCAAAACAACTACAAACCATACATACTTAGCTGACAATTTTCATTTGTCTTCATCAATTTTGTTTTTCCATACTATTTTCTGCATGCTTACGGCAACATTTCATTTATAATTTTCCTATTTCTTATCAATTATGTTTTTCATTTATGTGCATGCTTCCATTTGTATCATATCATCATCGATATGATATTATTATAGCTTCCTACACCTGGTCAATTTTCCAATGCCAGGATATGGTAAATGATACGATCCATCCCTTAAGATGGGGATGAGGAGGAGATGTTGTAAGTTTTATTTGTTTAGATTTGGTTGGTTTTTGATGTGAAGTGTGATTTGGTGTGTTTGAAGAGTTTTGTCAAATGTGTTAGTAACCATTTTCTCTTTCTTCTTCTTTTTTTTTTCTTCTTTTTTTCTTCTTTTTAGAAATTAGAATATTAACAACTTTTAGATTGCATCTTACTTTTTTACGATGTTAGAACTCTATCTAGAATTTACTGTAACTCTTCTAACTCTGTGCGATGCCACCCGAATAAGAATATATGTGACATGATCAAGCGAAATGAGTCACATGTCGGCAGTTTTGAATTTTAATATTTGTCCATCATTCAAAGGCAGGTGAAAAATGCTACAGTATGGTCCAAACCCCACTAAAATCGAACTTCTAGTTTTTAAGTTACAAACACTTTACCGACTGAGAAAACAAAGTAAAACATAAACATTTGTAACTTCTTTTTACCTATAACTCAAAATCAATATTCCCAACATACGACTCATTCCGCTTGATCGCGTCACATATGAGATGTGGCCTTCAACTGGAATTATAGATACAGATTTTAAAATCAATGTGTGGTCAAAGGTAGCACATTTGAGTTGACCACTTGTATTTGCAGTATTTGAAATTGGAAAAATTGATATACTGAATTTACAATTGAAGCTCTTTAATTCATTATTCATTGTCTCAAGATAAATAAGTCTTGTCATTTTGTCATAAGCAAGTTGCTAGCTGCTACTATTACTACCACTAACGGTGTCTTATTTATGATGTGCTATATAAAATATTCAAGAATTATTCAATTTGTATAATTAATGTTGGTGATGGTTTATTTACAATTAACTATTTAAAATTGAGCATCTCCCAGTGTAATTTCATGGGACACACCAGGGAGAGAACAGTTCATACGAGTTCGACAATTTGACAATAACAGAGCTCTTTTGCCACACAAATCAATCACGATTTGGTCTGGAAAGGTAAGGTTTACTAACTTTGATAGACATAACTGGGTTCAAAAGAAGCCTAATGTTAGAAGATTCAGGTGCTACATCAGTTTATTTGCAAGATACATAAGACAGGTAAAATGTTGTGTTTTGCAACCTTGGTTTTATTTCATTGTATTGCTGTGATTTCTTGTTTAAAAAATCTTGAACATAACCTGTGGTTTACACAACATAGGAAATATGTAAGATTCATCTATACTCTGTGTAAGCTCAAGTTGGGAAGTGCCATCAGCGCATAATCTAGTAACAGGTGCATCACTTGCTGCGCCACCACTGACATTCTTCTTTGATCGCGCTGACGCACACACAGTTGCAATGGACATTGGCGTTCAATATCATGATGCGTTCACGTTCACTAGAATACACGCTGATGTCACCCCCTCCAACTTGAGCTGACACTAAGTATACCATAGGCTATTTTTCTCTTCATGTCAACATTCATACTGTGCTGTAATTCATTTATGTCTCTTTGTAATTTGTGTGCTGTGTGATCAACTGTAACTCTTACGTTGGACACTGTGGTGAATGATATCTACACTATGAACACTTTTCTGACAATGTTAAGGTGGTATTCGGTAAACTAAAACTGCTTAACACTAGTGACTAAAAACTTACCACAAGTATTTGTCTTATCTTTCAAGGTGAAGTTTTCATGACAGACAAAATCTATTTAATATGTGACATGATCATTTAAGCAAAGTCAGTAAGAAGTTGGGAAATTGATTTTGAGATATTTATTAACAAACACACCCTTTGTTTTCTAAGAGTTGCAAATATATTCTTTGAATGCTAGAATCTACTTGTAATGAGGTCTTCACAGTAGATAGTTAATTCAATAATTTAGAAAGCTACTCAAATTCAGATTCAAACTGACTTTGCTTGATGGCATCACATTTGATCCTTTTCATATAAGTTAAATAGAGAAACCAAACCTTTTACTGCCCTGCCCACAAGATGACAGTGTGGGTAGATTTTTTAACTCTTTGGTACAGTTAAAGTGCACCGACTATTTTCATTTCTTTATGGCTTTGTGTCCGGCTACTTTTTACTTACACCCATTGCCTATGACATCAAACCTGCACCGTATCCTAGTTTAGCTCCCATTGGAACTGCATAAGGATTATCCACTTCTAGCTTTAAGCTCCACATACACATGGTTCCGTTCATCTCCACAAAGCAATAAAAGTTTGGGTGCATTTTCATTCCTACCAAGAAACATTAGGAAGATAGACCTTTTAAGATTCAAAGAGTAATTTGAAAGAAATGATGCATATACACATACCACATGAGTTTTTTTCTTGAAAGCCCCCATTGATAATGGTTCTTACACCAAAAAATGTGTGTGCACGCTGAATTGTGATGTTTTTGGTGTATCTCTATAGTACTGGTATGATAACTAATGTCTAAAAGTTACTAATATTTAGTTTTTCTATTTCTCGTTTACAGTCACTGGAACTGACCAGAGAGCTGATACTGCGCAAGAAGGCCCTGGAATACAGATTCCGTGCTTTCACAGGAGACTAATCATAATTTGTGCATAAATCATGTGGTGCCTTCATCAGAGACTAACGTAGCGATGTGAGAATTTGTTGTGGAACACAGATTGATGCTTTCATCAATATGGAGAACAAATGCTATAGAAGCGTCATCAAGTAGAGAATGTTTCAAATTAATCTTAACAGTTAAATCAGTTAAATTACAGCAAATTTGGGTGAAATAAAAACACACCTGTTTTACGAGTGACAGACCGCTCTGGTTGGGTTAATTATTTGAGCAGTGTTTCAAATTTTCCAAATATGTTCAAACATTTTAATTTTTAAATTTAAAATTAATTATAAATTGTTGATTAGTGGTCAAAATCATTCATTTAAAAAACAATTGAAATTCTTTTGGTCAAATTAAGGGTTTAAAAAGTTTGTTTCGTGTAGCCTGTGCATGTTTTATTTTGTTTTGTTAAAGAATTTTTAGTGCAATTCAGTGTGTTTTATGTACAAATCCTGGGAGAATATCTCCAAAATATTATTTTTAGGTGAAATACCTGAACTTCTTTTTAAAGCGAAAATCAAGATGGTGCCAGATTAAAAATTCAAAAAAGTTATCAAATTGTTTTTAGCGATCAATGAATTAATAATTATTGTAAAACATAATTTGTAGTTGCTTTAAACATCGCAAAAAGTGTACTTTAGATCCCGGATTCGGGAATGAACTATCTATTATCGTCTGATACTGGAAAAACCAGTATCGTTCGGTACTGGTACAAAGTCAGTGTTCTAGTATCGTCTTATACTGGCATATGCAAAATGTTACATTATTGCCCGATACTGGAACACAGTTAGGCAATGTGTGGCTAGACGTCCCGTAACTCAAGTGCGCATGCTCAAACCAATTAAAATACGTTGTAGCTAATACGGTTTATTCCGTACGGGACGTGAGGCAAGATATAGCCCACAGTTATGTACCAGTATCCTTTGATACTGGCACAAATTACTCTGGTAGCATGTGTACCCGTATGGTCTGATACTGGAACATAAAAACGTTCCAGTAAACATGTGCAAATAGAGGCACTGGCATATACACACAAGCATAGAAAGACGGCAGATACAAATAAATGAGTAGGTTGATGTTGTGCCTGTAAAGTTCATTCAGTTCTACATTCTCGAGCCTACTTACAGCAGCTAATTAACTCATAAGAACTTGGGCGTCCAAAGCGCTTGCAACATGGTGAATTGTACGCATGATGCCTGCGTATGCTAAAATACGCCTGGATTACTTGTGTGCGTTGAGAGATAAAATGCATATTTCTCGCCAACTTGGAACTGATTAAAATATAGTATGTCATTGTCCAGAGGAAGTGGAATAGGTCGTAGACTAAGATTGTTGCAGTCCATCTATATACCGTTCACTCGCCTCCTAATAGCTCATACACCTCTGGGCTTAGGAGATGAAAAAGAAACCCTGTTCTACAACAGGCAAACGGACCTCAGGCAGGGTTGTCGGGTGGGTGTTTTTTTCCCTTTAAAATGACCGTAAAAATCAAACAAATCTGCAAAAATATTAAGCCAAAAATATTATTTGGGTCAGTATTCATTTGCATGTGACATTTTTTTCACCGATTTCTAAATAAATGGGCCTGTAGAACAAGGTTTCTTTTTTTCGTTGCCTTACTCACACGTTTTACTCAAGTTATTGGCATGGCTGTTGTACATATGTTAAGGCTAATTTTGTTGACTACTATTATTGCCTTGCATTTATGCTAAACCAAAAATTGTTATAGATATATCGAAAACTTAACTTTGTGACATTCTTTTATAACAAAATTTGAGATTAAGCGATGGGAAAATAAAGTTATCTGGGCATTACATTACATATAATTATATTACATACATTACATGTACATATAAAGAACTTTTGTTTTTGCAATCCAATTATTGTTAATAAATTTCACCATACACTAGAGAGGAGAGAGAGAGAGAGAGAGAGAGAGAAAAAAAAAAAGAAGTTGATTCAGACTGCCCATAAAGTAAGATACAAAAATTAGAATGTAATGTGTAGCATTTATCCACTTGGGACTGAGACACTTTTTTTGTGGTCTGATTCAACTAAAATGTTACTGCACGAACAAAGGCAAGGCAACAAAAAACACCTGTTCTATGATGAAGGAGGGTGGGTGGTTCAGGTGTATTTTTTATTTTATTTTTTATTTTGTTCAAAATGTTTGTGAATATTTTGGTGGGGAAAAAATGGGTTGGTCGGACCCATAGAACAAGGGTTTGGCCTTGCCTGAACTACATTATGTTCACTAAACAAGTGAAGTGCGAACAACCCTAGATAGAACTGATAAATTTCACCCCAAAGTATTCAAGAATTCTGTACTATATTGGTAGAATATTGTGATGTTGTATTTTCAATAATGATATGCTGTATGTTGTGTGTATGTTAATGTTAATGTTTAAGATGAAAGTTTAGGCAAAACATATATATTTCAAAACTATAAAAGAGTTTGAACAAAAGTTGTTGACCAAGTATTACATAGTCAATAAGTTTGAAAACCTGTATGAGAATATTTTGTCAGGATTGACGGCAAGGACCAAACTTTAATACAGAATATCTGTCAAGATCAGAAAAATATTTGCATGATGCATTTGCAGTCATCTAGCTATCAAGAAAAATGGTTATGACTATTTTTGGCCATTGAATGATGTAAGAAGAACATTTCAAGGGTTTAGTGCAACAAAGGGCTATCTGCATTTCGGCTATTTTGAGAAAAAGTGAATTAAAGATTTGTACCCATCATTGTCACCTTCTGGTTTGACAAGTTAAAAGATTATAATTGTTACAATAGAACGTTTGTGCATTACAAATCATTAGGAAAATTAGGTTCCTGATCTTGTGTAGATCATTTGATAACAAAATCTTATTTTGGCCAAAAATGCAGATAGCCCTCGATTTGTGAAAGCCTGAGAGGGTAAGCTTTAGAATACACAAGCGTCTAGCGAACGACATTGGTAGCACGCCAATCAAATGCTTCAGCTATTGTGTGGGCATAATTAACACTAGGTCCCTGGCTGTTTTGTGTACTTGAGCTCATTATTATTTGATCGCCTAACTTCATATGAAGTTAGGCGATCAAATAATAACTACATATATCTATACTTTGTGAAAACCACTTTATTATGATAATAAATAACTAAGAAATGTGTGGCCCAAAAAGAAAAGGGTATTTATTTTTAAAGTCATAGATGTTTTATTAAACTAAAATCGAAAAGAAAACACAAGTTCGTTTTATTATTTTAAACACAAGTTCGTTTTATTATTTAAAACACAAGTTCGATTTATTATTTAAAACACAAGTTCGTTTTATTATTTAAAACACAAGTTCGTTTTATTATTTAAAACACAAGTTGCTCCAAACCTAAACCGATTTATGGGCCATGATATATCCACCCTGCCCTGAGCACTGAGAGTGGCAAAGTACGCCGCCAGTATATTGGAATTATCGATATTGCGGAGTGGATTGGTAAGTCGATATTTACAGCGATCTGGATCTATTGTGTTGAAACACACAATAGCTGAAGCATTTGATTGGCGTGCTACCAATGTCGTTCGCTAGACGCTTGTTAGAATACCCTACCATTTTTATTCCTCACTGTGTAAGTGTATGGGTTGTTCTTTAAAAGTCCACATTGAAGACATGCAGTGGTAGGGTATACTAAAGGAAATCTGGATGAAATGTAAATATAGTATTATTTACAGAGTTATAGTTATTATATTGTTATAGATTATCCTATTGTAAATTTGTAATTGATACTTTTATTTATTGGCATTGTGCTATTCTGCCTTAAAAATAAAATTGAGTTATTTAAATGAAATCAGTATTGCATATATTAATAATGGCTCCTATTGTTTCAATCTTTACTTTCAAACTCCTGATTGAGTGTGAAGTCCATACATACAGGGTGTCTCAATAACAATTGTGATGCTCCATTAGGGGATCGTAACTTCCTAAATACAAGTTAGAATAGAACAACTGAAACGACAAAATAAGGCAAATTAGTTGGCTATATTTGAAGAAAACCTTGTTCGAGTCGGTTCAGTAATCTTGAAGAAATGAGCGATTGCGTAATAGTAGTCGAAGAACACTTCCATCCAAGTTTGCTCATAATGAGTGATTAAGACAACACAGACAAACAATTAATGAATACTTCTCTCTCAAAGATAACATTCATTGCATTTGTTCTTGTTCTCTCTTTTCTTTTTTTCTAAATAATAATATGCCAGTTGTTAACCAAGTTCAACATATTATTGCTCCAAAACATTATCTGGATTTTTCACATTTAAAACTTGAAGATTGAAGTTTGCTCTTGCCAATTTTGCGCAATAATTCAATCTTTTATTTAACACAATTATTTAGGACACGAGAATTTTAAATCGTCTCTCAAACCATGCCTTTATAATTTAAATATATACCAATGTCCTAATCCATTTTAATGAATAACATTTGAGAACAACAATAGTGCATCAATTAAGATTGCCATTGTTTGGTTTATTCACCTGTTCTTTAATTTATTAAACCTCCCGATTAGACTTAAGTAGCCTGAACTCCAATTCAACCATCTTTTTCACTTTCTCAAGAAACTTTACAATTATCTTAAGATTAAAAGAGTCAATCGTAATATCTCTCCTTACAATGAGTTGTATTGTTTTTGTTTAGTGGGTGTTATGAATATCACAATTGATTCTTACTCGGTACTCAAATAATATGAAGAAAAGTATTCAACAGTGCTGGCTAATTGAAAAGAAAATGATTAAGTGACCACCCACTGCGCAAAAGAATATCTGTATACTTCACAAATGGAAGTGTTCTTCGACTACTCGTACGTAATCGCTCATTTCTTCATAATTACTGAACTGAAGCAAGCGCGGGTTTCTTTAAATTATAGCCAACTAATTCGGTTGTTCTATTCTAACTTGTATTTAGGAAGTTACAATCACCTAATGGAGCGTCACAAAGTAATATCGCGACACCCTGTATAGCCTTTTTAACCCTAACCCAGCTCAAAAATGTAATGATTTGACTGTGGATTATTCATGACATTTTGCAAAATCGACCCCACTTCTAATTTATATTTTCTCAAAAAAAGAGGAACCATGTCTAAGGAATAACAAAAATTGGACCCAGTATGAAGTTTTTAAATATTTTCAGACATTGAACCAAGTGGAATGATTTGATTTGATTTGATATCATTTGGGTCCTACGACCCTGGATAACCCAATAAGCTTATTAGCTTATTTCCATTGGGTCCGTTAGATGTGTGAACAGATACAGACCGGGATGATCCCCTACTCTTTACGAAAGAGTCTGTAACCTTTTAACGTGCTCGGGTATTGCTCTTCCGATGCACGGGACCACCATTTATACGTGACTTCCGAACCACTGTTTTTTGCTGCCATTAGGAAATCGTCACAAATTATTTCGCTTCATTTACCAGGCTACCGATACGGCGCACACACAGTATCAGCACTTAGATTGTAATATCCCCTAACAGCTCCCCAATCTCGCTTGGGTCAACGAAGCAATTAAGACTAAGTACCTTGCCCAAGGATACAAACAAGTTGGCTGCATTGGGGCTAGAACTCACAACCTTTGCATCGTGAGACCGGCATGCTATCCACTACACCACATGTGCTCTTGTTTACAGACATAATTTAACATTATTTCTGTAAACTCTCATGATTCATGAAGATAATACTCTTTTAAATTTCATTGTATTCTGGGATACCATTCTTCACCATATATTTGTCACACTTTTGTCAAACAAATGTTTGCTGCAAATGATGATAAAGTACAATACAACAAACAATCAATGTTCCCACTATCGCACCACTGAATTACACACAATGGGAAGTACAAATTTAAGTCATATGTGAAAATCATGCATTTATTAAGCACAGTTCCAGACAAGATGTACAATCATTACAATAATTGTATATTCAAATACACACACAAAAAACACAGCTGCAATGCACAAATATGATGCAGAACCAGGCATTGCTGTTACAGGGTGTATCAGAACATGAAGTTAGAAGACAGGAGTAACTTCTTGCCAGCATCAATGGGACGATGATGATCACCGTGGTACTACACAAAAGAGGCTAAATCATTGTTACAACGTATATTGTACTGACAATCAAAGTTACCGCGGAAAAATCAATGTAGATTGACAATGCGGCAGTAAGCGGTAGTCCCACTCTTGATGGTCCGACGCTAGCGTGTTTACCTCATTTCTTGTATTGAAAATATATATTTATCTCAAAGAACTACCAATTTTGGTAAATAACTTCATGTTTTTGATATTGCAAAATACTGTACATATCATAACGAAACTATTGACAGGCGGTTGATTTATATTATAAGATGTGGATCAAAATGTAAATAAAAATAAGTCAATATTCAAAATGATGAACAGTTTATATTTCAACAGAAAAATCGCGCGAATCCGCGCTCACTTAAAAAGGTTTAATATAATTACTTATACACCATATCTGTCTTGTTATAACAGAAGAATAAAATAAATAATATAAATTCAATGTAAAATAATTTTTTTAGTAAACTTGACAATATTCTTTTATTTTCAGTTTATTCAGAATACTTTGTTCTTGGCACCGCGGAGAGTGTATTTGGGGGAGAGAAAGCAATGTTTGAACGTACATTCCAATCCCAAAATGAACCACTTATTATGACAATGTTTGAAATAGGCCACATAATGTATCACAAATTTAATGGATTGAAAATCCAATTAAATTGGCTGGCAACTTCGGCGGTGATTATCATCGCTCAAAGAAGAGGTGTGCGCAATTGATGGGACAATTGCATGATTAGGGTTGCGTAACAAGACCTTTCTCCTTGTCTTCTAGCTTCATGATCAGAATGAACTGTACCGAGGCAATATGATTTATTACGGTATGAATTCGATCGATATTGTTCAAACCGTTTTCTCATGTATCTTGCGCAAACGCCCAGCTTTCATAAGAATTTTAGATTTTGAAAATCAGACATTTCTAATGGAAAATAAAATACAGACTTTCTGGTAGATTTCAATTTTGGTCGAAATGATCAATTTAAAAAATCTGTGAAATCACCAACGCTTTCAATTAGTAAATTATTTCTGACATATAATAGGTTTAATCATTACAATTATTGCAGCCTCTTCTTAATGACACTAACATGTTGATATCAATCGATTGTTGTGTGCATACCAAAAATTGAATACACCGGGATTTGTTCTGCTTGAGTGGTTTCAACTTTCCTTTTTTTGGCGGGAGTTTTGAATATTGCTTGTGTGGTGTGGGCTACATTGGTTGAAATTTTGGGGGTAGTGGTAGAGAGGATTGATTCAAAATGGCTCCTCCATTTTTCATCGATGTCTTGCCACCCGAGAACAAAAAGAGATATTCAATGAAATTAACATATAATGTAGGAAACATGTTCACCTTTATTTTGCAGGTGTTTATATTTAAAACAATAATTATTTTGTATTTTTTATGTATTTTTGAAACACGGTACAGTTCATTCTGATACACCCTGTATCAGGTGACCTTCGAGGATGTCATTTTCAGCAGCCATTTTAATGGTATGGTATAATAATACAGAACAAGTTCTCAATGGCCCCTCATATAAAAACATACCCTTTGCCCTGATGATGATAATAAATGTGGGTGTTACTTACAAGTAAACTATCATAAATTAGCCTAAGTATTCCGACTGAGAAACTGTCCCCATTTTGACTAATGAAAGTATAGGTTTTACATAAAAAACTGATGATACTGGGATTCGAACCCAGAACCTTACGGTCCCAAAGCGAATATCATACCACTACATGTAGACCAGCTATGCTGTCCGAGGTAGCAATTTTAATCCTACGTAGATGTATTTGCATTGGACTAATTTGTGATAGCTTTCATAGGTAGAACTCAAATTTCTCCCCAATTCTAAAAAGTGTCCATGTTTTCAAAATGGACAAAACTTTTTGTTTTGTGCTAAATGCACTCAAAATATAAAAACTTACCGGACATGATCCCATGTCTAGTGTCTAGTGAATGACCACTTTTTCACACTAATTTAGGATTATAAAAACGTGTTTCAAAACCTGAACACATCTATTTTATGGTAAAACAGACAATTTAAAGCGATGAAAAAAAAAATCCCTTTTCAAGTAAAACTTTCAAGTAGGTTTGGTTGGGCAGGCATTTGTCTGTGTTTTTTTTCTCCAAATGACACCTGAATATTACCAAAATCTGTCAAAATGTTGGTATTTTTGAAGTACTTAATCCCAATGCATGTACTGCAAATAGCCTCCTGGCTACAGTCAGACACGCAAGCGCACACCGAACAGCTGACCACACATGTTTGAAAACGTTACAAAATTCCAGGAACCAATCAGCGGTAGGTCAAGCTGCGTTTGACCATTTTGAGATGTAAGTTGACCTCACCAACGAGATAGATAAAGGTAGAGCGCCCTGCTCGTCAAGAAAATGAAGTCGTTTGATTAGCCATGACGTCATCACTGAGTTGGGGATTTTTGAATATTCATTACGCGGGAGTTACGATCCTGTCAAAAATTGTAAACATTGGCACCGAAAAGGGCTGATTTCCAGTTGTTCGAGTACCGTCAGCTCGCAAAATTAAAAAACACCCTGAAATTGTATTTAAGTTGCTGTTCTATTTGCAAATCCACTAAATTCAGTCGCTTCATTCATGAACTGTTGCTACAGGTGGTCGCAAAACTGGCTTCACGCGACCACTTGCGGCAACAGGCCCTGAAATAATATAACTGATTTCAGAGAATTATTTTGCTGTCTTTTATTTAACATTGATATCTTATGTAGCTTAAACTAAGTAATAAGATATCCAAAACAAAAGTTGATAACTATTTCTACATTTCTAATGTATAACTGATTAAATTCACTATGTTTTGAAAGATTTGGCGTTTCATCTGTAATTTTACACGATTTCGAGCGCGAGATTTAGGATTGCATTGTAAATGGGCTGGCAATGACCCTAGCTACAGTCGGCGCTCTACTTTTATCTATCTCGTTGGACCTCACATACTCAACCTACTGTGACAAGTGTCCATTTTGTATAAGCAATTTTACAGACAACAAAATCATGCATGCACCATTTATATTTATAGCTATACAGTGTATAAAACTTGTTCCACAAACGTTTTGTTTTTGAATTTTTTGTGTTGAAAGAGAGAGAGAGAAAAGACTAATAGTCCGAGGTCTTCACTAGACCTGTTGCCGTAATTGCATTTCTTCCGGCATCACCAACAATTTTGCGGTAAAACAAAAAAAATTAATAGTAACAAACTTTGATCCCAGTCGTGCACGAGATCTTTTATAGACAACAACAATCATGCATGCAAGCACCATGTATTTTTCTTGTTTTTGTTTTGTTTTTGTAAAAGAGAGAGAGAAACTAACAGTCTGAGGTCTACACTAGACCTGTTGTTGTCATTGCATTTCTTCCGGCATCACCGATACTTTGATAACCTCCGACGAAGGCCCTCTTACAACGGTTAGTGTAAGCTTTTCTTTGGCTTGGACCACATTGTAGACATCATTAGCGGACTTCACCTCTCTGCCATTGATGTGTGTAACGATGTCACCGGCCTTCATTCCAGCCCTGTGCAGATGGAAAATTGACAAAATGGAAACGTTAAGGTTGATGGCAATAATACATATTGTCCCTAGAAAAAGGGTGCACATGTTCCACATCATTGCCTTCATTGATTACTCAGTATTTGGCTGTTATCTTTATATAATCTAAAAGATAATTTAGTAGGCTTTCAAATGCCGTTTATTTGACTGCGCTTACTTTTTTCAATTAAAAAAGGAAATTTTTGATCAACAACTAGCACTCAAAATCGGGGTTGTGCCGCTTTTTGGGAAGTTGTCATTTTCATCTTTAAACATTTCGTATTTGGATTTGGTGTTTGTACGAGCTTCAAGATAACTAATTAAGCTTTCGTATGCAGTTTGTTTTAACAAATTCGCTTGAGCCTATCCAGAGATATGCTTGTTTGACCATAAGCAAACAATATCAAAACTGTGCTAGTTTTTTGAACAAAATCATCAATGTGTACAATTGCTGTTATATTTAACGCTTTGAAGCATTTCTTCTTAAAAAACAGCACACATAAATGTCAATTAGTTAATACTGATTTTTAAATGAGAAAAATGACTCTTTCCACAAGCATCTTTTTTCCTTAAAAAGTTGCACAACCTGTTTTTTAGTACTTGTGATTGATCAAGCATATCGTAGGATTGGGAAGATCAATTACAATCAAACTATGGCATTCGAAAGCCAACTAAATTAGTTTTAAGATTATATAAATATTACAACTAAATACTGAGTAATCAATGATGGCCATGACGTGGAGCATGTGCACCCTTTTTTAGGGTAACCCTGTATACATAAAGTAGAATGCTGCTTGAAAATTTAGTGAATAGAAAACAACTACTTTTCCCCAACCAGTTTAGACATTTGTATTTAAGGTGAATTCAAATCCTTATTTAGGGTGATTTTTAAAAACAATTCTTGGATATATGCAAGGAACTTCTTAAAGAAAGTGTCCGGCAAGCACAACATTGTGCATTATATGTTAGTATAAGAATTATCGAGACCAAATCGTGTAGTTATATAGAACAAAGCATCATACCTATCATAAAAAAGAATAAAAACTGCACCATCTCTCAACATGCCATTTTTAAAATTCGCGGTGATCGAATGTCCCGGGATCAATGACGTCATGCTTATTGGTGCTCAAATTTACGCAAGTGCATTGTATAACTATGACTTCATTGATGCCGGGACTTTCGATTGCCGCGAATTTTAAAAATTGCATGTTGTGAGATGGCGCAGTTTTTATTCATTTTTATGATAAGTATGATGGGTTATTTTCTATAACTACGTAATTTGGGGTCGATAATTCTTTTTCTAACATATAATGCACAAGTTGTGCTTGCCGGACACTTTCTTTAAATAATGATAACCAAAGACCCTAGTCTTAGAATACCATGCATTTCAAACTGGGTAAACAATATGAATAAGTTCTGTACCCCTAAACAGCGTACTCTTACATTTGCAAAGGTGATCATATAAATATTCTGTTATGAAAATGTCGGCATAATTCTGGAATATCCTATATTGTAATACACGTTAATGCGTGCGTGCGTGCTACTAAAGCTGCGTGCGCATGTGACATGCGTGTGACCATAATCTCGCGCGTACGCTTGGGATTACTTTTGCGCGCATATTTCTCACCAATCTTGAACCGATTAAACTATAGATTGGTTGACGTCACACTGGGCAGTTGGTTGGCAGTCGCCATTATTTTTTGCCTGGCGGTTTGCGTGCGCATCCTGTTTTGTTAAGGACCTGTGCTTTTAAAACTCACGCCAAAGCATTATAAAGGGCAATAAGGCATAGTGGACAGTGTTGTGGTCATATGCTGTTCCCTCAAGTATGTACTAAAGTCTGGTTCCTTCGACCGTTGCGTTTGTTGATGAATATTGCTGTCATCCCATCTATAGATATATATGATCTACAACTTACATTTGCGCAGGTGATCCCATAGTCATCCTGTACACCAGCACGCCATGCGACACATTAGGGAACTCTGCCATTCTACTCTTCAAATCGCGTAGCAATGCAGGTGTCAGAGATAACATGGTGATGCCGATATAGCCACGCTTGGAATCAGGCTTGGAGTTGGAAAGCTTTTTACCACCACTGCCAAACCAGCTGGACCAACCAGCGGTTTTTGTATCTGAAGAAAAGAGTAGAAATGACAAGTGATAAATTGTAATCAAGATTTGGCTTGGTAGTATAGCTAAAATGGAAACGGTACAAACATTATAGCAATACTTAATATTTGGACACATTTCTGAGTGAGGCTACTGACTCACATAAGGTCCATTAAGGTCTATAGCGTGTGCGCCCTGCGTCCCGTGGGCCGTATGCGATCCGCCGGCCTCTAATCTGCGGCCCGCGAAGCAATCCCAAATTTCCCATTTATGCAGAACTCCCTAGGTTACACAAATGGCGGATTAATTTAGTGGTGTGCTCCCATATAATCAGTAGGGTGACACGGTTAAAATGGTGCTTGCAGCAGGAACAGCGTGTAAACTGGGCGTGTTTTGGAATGTTTGACAATCACTGCGGCCCGTGAATGGATCCCAAAATCACAATGAGGCCCGGGTGGTAGAAAAGGTTGCACATGCTTGGTCTATGGGATACCACAACACAGCACAACACTGGATTATAATATCCTTGGCAAGTAATCCTTAGATGTTGATCAAAATCTGTGAGAAAAAAATTCCTTTGACATGAGTCAAATTTCCAAACATGTCAAATCTGTTATTTTGAAGGTTGGAAAACAAAAACCTTGGATATGAGTTAGGATTTTGGAGCTAAAGTAGAAAATCTCCATCCTGAAATCATTAAGACAACTACTAACTCGATGTTTCCACTACGATGAAAAAACTGATCCAAACCGATACCTAAGAGCAGCAGTTTTGCACATTTGATCCCAACTTGATGACATTTTCAACAACAAAAAAAGAAGATATTACCCTATTTTCTGTATTTCTCTAGGAATTTGCATGATAGTTTATAATGAGTATAGCAAATGGTAAGGCAGCCCTGCCCCTTCCCATAAGAATATCTATACAATTAATCCACCTTCACTTATGTCTATTTGCTGCGCCGTCTCCAGGAATTATGTAACAGAGGTAAGGTGATGAAAAAACAACCCTGTTCTACAGGCAATGAAACTTTTAGGTACGGTTGATTGGTCTTTTTTGGTTTGGTTTTTTGTGGGTTTTTTTTCAAAATGTTGGTATATATTGGTGAATTTTCAAAAAAATTCTATATATTCATACAATTTTTAGAAAAAATCAAAAATTTCCATAATCTTTCAACAATAATAAAAGTAAATATATATAAATCATATATATATTTCATGTGACAGGTAGAGTGACAGAAAAAACCCTGTTCTACGGGCAAACAGACCCCTTATGGTAGGTCAATGTTGGGGAGTTTTATGGTTGTTCTTTTTCAAAAGGCTGGTGAATTTTCAACAATTTTCAAAAAAAAACATCTCAAATTTGAAGAAGAAAAAATGGGTTGGTCGGGCCCATTTTAATCTCCATGAATCAAAATTATTGAATTATGTAATAACAGTAATGAGTATAGCAAATAAATTGCCAACTAACCCCTCCCCTTAGAACATACTAGACAAATCATTTCACCTACCTTCACCAAGATTTATTTTCTGAACTTGTTCCAAGAATGTAGTAGCATAGTCAATGGGTATAGCAAATGATATGCCAGCTGCCACCTTCATGGTGTTGATACCTATAGCTTCTCCATCCAGGTTGACGAGAGGTCCACCAGAATTACCAAACTGTAATATAGTGAGGGAATAAATCAAGTTTTTACAATAACGTTTAGTAGACAAAAAATATGGTTGGTCTGTTTAGTCGAGCGATATATAGATTTGAGTTTAAAAATTGTAGTTCTTGGGCACATAGATATAACATGCATAGTCTGGACTCTGGAGAGCACCAGGGGCGATGTAAAGCTTTTAAGAGTTTTGGGTGTATAAAATTAATTTCTTTAGTTACAGAACTTGAAAAAGAGCAATAACGTGATCAGGACCATCAGGTTGGACACACAGATTGTCCAAGCAGCCAGAATATGTTTTGAAAGAATTACAGCACACAAATTAATTAATTTCAGCGTCCTTCAGATTCATCGTTTGTTCAATACTTAAAATTTGAAAAGAGGGAAAACATAAATAATGGCTCAAACTTGAAACAGTGGTTTTACAGACAGTCAAAACATTTTTCATTATTGAATAAGATTCTTTGAAGGGGACAAAATCAAAATTGGAGGGTATGTCACGGTTTGTCATCCTTAATACAGGGTGAGTGACCTTTCTGGTCCTTACATTGATAGCAGCATCGGTCTGTATGTAGTCAATGTCCTTGTTCAATCCAAGCTCTTTGCTCGTTCTGTGTACTGTGCTGATGATACCGGCTGTGATGGTGTTGCTAAGTGCCAAGGGACTGCCCATTGCAATCACCCACTCACCGGGACGCATACGGGCTGATTTTCCGAGTCTCATCACTGGAAGCTTGCTCTATGTAAGAAACAACACCGTAGTTTGTCTATATGATTACATTTAATAATTTGTCATTTTCTCATTTATCTCTTTTTTTCTTCAAAATCAGTCCAAGAAATCCTTTCTTTCCTCACTTTACCCCTTTCAGCTCTTCTTTTCTCTCACAAGTGATGGCATTTCTTCTCCATTTTTTATCAGTGTTATGTTTTTCCCTACCCTAAAAGCAGATCATTTTCAAATATATAGGCCTACCTCTGACAATTCCTTGAATGACTGCTAATCAATTTAAAATCATAAGTGTCAGATAACAGGATTGTCTTATTCTTTCGTTAATAGTAAAATCAAATTGGGTGGGGGAGGGAAAGACTTTAGGGGTATTGTCACTTGTCAATGGTTTAACATTAAAGTTGGGGATAAATAGTTTGTTTACAAGGTTAACGGACAGCAGAGAATAAGATTTCAAAGGGAGAAGGCACCTGTGGGTCATGAAATGTAAATACTGCCATCATAATTATTAACGATTAATTAATAACTGTCCCCCACCTAACCAGAAAGAAGAAGAAAAATCCCAACTTACAACTCCTTCAATTTTGACTGCTGCTAAATCAGATATGGAATCTACAGCCACCACTCTGCCATCCAGCATTCTTCCATCGTGGAGCTTCACCTTAACAAACTGGTTACCCATCATCTTATTGGCCACGACATGGGCGTTGGTGAGAACAAGACCATCTGGGCTGACAATGAAGCCTGATCCATTGGAGATAGGCACCTGTTGACTACGACTGTACGGATGCCTGCAATGGAAAACATATACAAACATGTGTTTAGAATAGGCAATTAGTAAGAACAATGCCGTCTGAGTGGACAATGAACCGGGATCCATTTGAGATACATGAAGGGACCTGTTGACTATTATTATTATTATTATTATTAAGGATACTTATAAAGCGCATTTCCCATGGACCAATGCGCTATACATTAAAACACAATCTAAAATACAATATAGTTACAGCATGCAACAAAATAATGACACATAATAAAATACATGACCTACTTATTACATCAGCAATTATGATAAAAACAGATATATATAAATATACAATTAAGAAAAAGAAAGAAGAAAAAAATGCACAATGACTAGCAATTAATTTGGGAAAAGGTAGGTTTTTAAGAGCTTTTTAAAAGCTTTCACATTGGGAGCATCGCGTACATTATTTGGTAAGCTGTTCCACAACTTAGGACCATAAGCCGAAAATGATCTATCCCCATAAGCTCTTTTTGTTTTGGGGATTTCTAGTCGGGAAAAATCCTTCATGGACCTAAGGCCAGTACGGTTACACCTGTATTTGTGCAGCCTATGACTATGATTGTATGGGTGCCTTCAATGGAAAATATATAGACAGGGATATATATAACTATTTTACATTGAGACAGATAACATAATTTTAGCCAAGGGTGAAACGCTGTTTGAAATCAGCCAAAATGAGTATGAAGTTGAGCACATCACACTTTTTTGTTTGTCTTTGTGATACTGATAGTCATTTGCAATGGTAAATTTTGCTGAAAAGTGAAAACCTATAAAACTGGGAAATGAATTCCAAGGATATGAGCAAATCAAAGTTTAAATTCAAAACTGCTCTTTCCTATGTTTGGTTAAATACAATGGCTATCTCAAAATCAATAATAATGAATTCTTGTTTAGAGTTTGCAACGCAAAAGCAGATGGAAAATGACTGAAGAAATTCAATGCATGGGTCAGGAAACTAGGGAATTTTCGTTTTCTAGAGACTAAAATGTGTTCCTAGTAGAATCACTCCTAGTGGTTTATTTATAACTGCTAATAGTGCTTCTTATCCCTTTAGGTATATTCGTCTTAGGTTGTAGAGAGAGATGCTCTATTGACTTTTGAGGACAAATTATGGGATTTTGGCACATTCAGATTGAAACCACACCATATTCACAAGCATGTGGCTGAGCTCTGGAACAATTAATTGCTACAGATTTGTTATCACTGGAAAGATAAATACATGCTTTCAATTGATATGCAACACAACATATCCCGAGCTCAGTCATGTGCTTGGGAATAGGGGGAGTTCTCAACCTCATAAGTCAATATAGAGCATCTTTCTACAATACAGCAAAAAATGTTGTTTAACAGTTTTAAACAAGAGTTGTTCTTCAAGTACCCTGTTTAAACAATGTTTGCATATTTTAAACATTCATTTAAGCAAGATACTTTAGCAACGCAACGCAAGTTGTTTAAGGTTTTTAACAGTGTAAAACAATGTACACTTCATTGAACAGAGTTGTCCTTTTATTTAGTTAAGCACAAAATAGTGATGGTAAGAGGGGAGCCCCAACAGAACACACAAACTAAACCGCAACAGGATCCCAAAGTTGGGCTTGTGATCCCATACCTGTGCCACAAAATAGTGGTGAATTTAGCATCTTTTGAATGAGACCTCCCCACATTCATAGGCAGGTGGCCCATCACAAAACAAGTGGTTGCTAACATTGAAGTATCATGAAATATTCACAAAATTGGTAAATGAAAACAAATGTCCTAACTTTTTTTGAGCAGTTTATAATTTACTTTGAACAGAATTGATGAGGAATGTTAATAACAGTCATTTTTGATGTGCCACCCATGAAAAGACAGCAAAACTTGACTAAAATATATGCATGATGTTCTCATTCACAAATATTTGGGGGGGGGGGGGGGGGGAATGGACATGAAAAAACATGGTTTAATATGTTATAATTGTAAGTTTTACAGTTATTGTATTCTTGGAAATAACAAATGACACCAACAAATTGTTGCGGCATAAAACAATTGAGGTAGGGGGTGGGGAATGATGAGAAACATTACTATGTTTTATGTTATGAGGCCTACTACAATACACCCATTACTTGCAAATCACACACAGGTCATGGATTTAAGTCGCTCAATTGAACCATGATTGAACTATGAAACACATTCCTCTCTGCTTCTGGAAAGATGGAATGACCAGTCGCTCATGAGTTAGATCAAGGAGTAATAAGATTAAATTCAACTGCAGTGATTCTGGTAGTTTGGAGCCTTGTGACCTGTTGAGTGCAAGTGTAGTGTAGCGACCTGTCACAACTTTCAGAAAGTCGCCACTGACTTGCATTAATTTGAACCAAAATACATAAAACACTTCATCTGGAATGATCTGGATTGTTCAGCGACCATATGCAATTGCAACGCCCATCATAAATGATATTAAATTTAATTTTAAATTCAATGATAAATCTTACAAATGCTTTATTTTTTAAATACCCTCTGACAATAATAGTCCCACAATACAATTGTAATTGTTGACGCACCGTCCTTGAATTTCTATATAAACTACCGATGGTGCCGCAACATCCACTGCATCAGCGATGAAATTAAACCGATGAGACTTTGGCGGAACATATCCCGTTCCCTCCTGCACTACTTCCGCTGCCTTGACAATTGAAGGCGCACGGTTTTGTTTACTAGTAAAGGGGAACATGCCGTCCATTTGTCCAACTTTCTTCAAATTGTTTTGATTCTCAATTAAATCTTCACCAGACGAAACAATTTCTCCTCTTCTTTCTGCTTCTTCTCTTTCCTTCTTTTCTTTACGTATTCTACGTTTTTTATCCCGCCGTGGCTCCCATGTTCTTGCAGTCCCTTTCAATTGCATAGCCCACGGAGTGATATAGGCTAAAAAGAGAACTAACAATGTCCATTTTACCATCCATTTTTTAAAGATTTTTCTGTTTTTGTTGGCCTTTTCATTAATGGCCTCTTGTGAGATCACCCTATATTGTGTTGTCTGTGGAATACATGGTCGAATCGGTAGTCTGCAGACTACAACAGAGTAATTTCTTCGAGGAATGGTCAGTGCCAAACGTCGAAAACAAATTCCCATGTAGGCTGACATTTTGAATTTGATTGAATTTGGTTCCTGTTGGGGAAGATGCACCGTTTATATTAGCAAATGTATGGGAAGCCAATATGAACAAAATCCTCAATAATGCAGATTTGCATGTTAATAGAAAGGACCCGGGGGAAAGGGGCAATTTCAAAGGGTTGTTCTATATTCGGTGGTATATATCCGGGGGCGATTTTTTTTTACACATCAACATTTGTAAAATTTATTTATTTCGTTTTAATACGGAATAAGGCAAAATTCACTGAATAAAATGATTTAAACAAAAAAGTCAACTGATTTTACAAATCATGATTCAAATGTTGATTAGTTTAAAAAAAAATCGCATTGGGGGGGGGGGGGGGGGACACTTAGTGGATATGAGGTGACTATATGCCTCCAAATAGGTTCCCCTTTTCACCCGTCTGGTATGAATGACCCCTTTGTTAAAGATTTCATAAATGTATGGGTCTAAATATCCTGAAACTTCAGCAAAATCTGTTAAATATGTAGGCAAATTATCAGTGGGTCTCTGGTATCAATTTTCCATGACCGCTTCCCTTTAACATTGAGTCGTTCTTTCCCCGCACACTTTGATTTTATTGGTCTTTTAATGCTTTAAATAGTTACTTTTGCAAACAATTCCTTGAATCCTTAATTACTAAATAACCCCTTTAAATCAATTGGTATATATATAATGCATTTCTCATGGTGATTCTAAATATGGTAATAAAATTCAATAATGTTGGCATTTTTGAAACATTTTGTGAAATTTTGGAATGTCGTCTGCATACGCCTGCCGCATGGAAAGTGTTCGTTCTTTCCCGCACAATTTGATGTTGTTGGTCTTTTTAATGCTTTAAATAGTTACTTTTATTTTGCAATCAATTCCTTGAATCCTTTATTTATAAATAACCCCTTTAAATCAATTGGTATAATGACCATGTATTCCCCGTTACGTTAGTGAATTGTTAGAGCATTATCGTCTTCAACATCTTCATCACTATATTATGCGCATAATTTTTCCTAAAATGATTGTGGTTTGGATTCCGACGTTTGCAAACCAAAATTTATTTGTATCCTTGTATAAATTATACATGAAATTGTTTTACTTGCTGACAATAGCGAACAGAAGATCAATAGTCAAAAAGGCTAATACTGGGAATATAAGACAACACACCGGATGGGTGGATGAGAGTTTTAATCTTGTCAAATTGAAAAGATAAATCGATAAACACGGAATTCGGTATTTTCAAAACTTACGACAGGAATCCTTCACCTTTTTAAATGATAAACTGAGTTATTAAAAGCCTAACAGGTATCGTCTTGTATGCTTGTAATATCCTTGTCTCTTTAAATGTTTAATAACATGCCAACATCAGATCAATATTGATTAACAGTCAAAATCGTCAACATTTTAAGATTTCTTGGTATTAAATGAGATGTCAAGAATTAGGTCAAGACTCAAGAGGATGGTGTATTCAACCAGGGAGGTGTCAAATTTGACACCTCCCTGATTCAACCAACTGACAAAAAGACAATCTACCGTCAAGACTGACAAAGGTTTCAGTCTTGTCAAACTGTAATGTAAAGGTATATCAAAAAACAAGGAAATGTGCAATTTCAAAACTTATGACAGAAACCTTTCATCTTTTAGAAAAATATATAAATCTGAAATCTGAACATATTCAAATAAGTCTGATATATTAAGCCTAACATGTATCGTCTTGTATGCTTGTTATCATTGTTTCTTTGAATGCTTTACTGACGTACCAGCATCAGATGAATATTGATTAACAGTCAAAATCGTCAACATTTTAAGATTTCTTGGTATTAAATGAGATGTCAAGAATTAAGTCAAGAGGATGGTATTCAACCAACTGACAAAAAGACAATCTACAGGATGGGTGGAAGGGTTTTAGTCTTGTCAAAGGCAATTTCAAAACTTATGACAGAAACCTTTCATCTTTTAAAAAATATATAAATCTAAACATATTCAAATAAGTCTTAACAATTTCCACGCGGCTATTAGTTTTACCATACAGAAAACACAATTTGTTCAAAAAACGTTTCCCAATTTTCAAAGTCGAGCTCAAGGATTATTGACCCCATATTAGGCATGTTTGTACTTATTTCAATGTATTTATCATGGTGATTCCAAATCTGGTAATGAAATTCAATCATTTTGACATTTTTGAAACATTTTGTACAATTTTGGAATGTCGTCTGCAGTCGCCTGCCGCATGGAATCGTTCTTTCCCGGCACACTTTGATGTTGTTGGTCTTTTAATGCTTTAAATAGTTACTTTTTCAAACAATTCCTTGAATCCTTAATTACTAAATAACCCCTTTAAATCAATTGGTATAATGACCATGTATTCCCCATTACGTTAGTGAATTTTTAGAGCATTATCGTCATCAACATCTTCATCACTATATTATGCGCATAATTTTTCCTAAAATAATTGTGATTTGAAATCCGATGTTTGTAAATAAATACATTTGCAAACCAAAATGTATATGCATCCTTGTATAAATTATACATGCAATTATTTTACTTGCTGACAATAGCGAACAGAAGATCAATAGTCAAAAGGCTAATACTTGGAATATAAGACATTACACCGGATGGGTGGATGAGAGTTTTAATCTTGTCAAATTGAAAAGATAAGTCGATAAACACGGAATTCAGTATTTTCAAAACTTACGACAGGAATCCTTCACCTTTTTAAAATGATAAACTGAGCTATATTTAAGCCTAACATGTATCATCTTGTATGCTTGTTATCATTGTTTCTTTGAATGCTTTACTGACGTACCAACATCAGATGAATATTGATTAACAGTCAAAATCGTCAACGTTTTAAGATATATAGAAATATAAGATATCTTGGTATTAAATGAGATGTCAAGAATAAAGTCAAGATGATGCATGATGGTATTCAACCAACTGACAAAAAGACAATCTACAGGATGGGTGGAAGGGTTTCAGTCTTGTCAAACTGGAATGTAAAGGTATATCAAAACACAAGGAAATGTGCAATTTCAAAACTTTTGACAGAAACCTTTCATCTTTTAAAAAATATATAAATCTGAACATATTCAAAAGTCTTAACACTTTCCACGCGGCTATGAGTTTTATTATACAGAAAACACAATTTGTTTAGAAACCTTTCCCAATTTTCAAAGTCGAGCTTAAGGATTATTGACCCAATACTAGGCATGTTTATACTTATGTTAATGCATTTCTCATGGGGATTGCAAATCTGGTAATGAAATTTAATCATTTTGACATTTTTGAAACATTTTGTGAAATTTTGGAATGTCGTCTGCAGACGCTCTCGCATGGAAAGCGTTAACATTAATCGTTCTTCCCCCGCACAATTTGATGTTGTTAGTCTTTTGATGCTTTAAATAGTTGCTTTTGCAAACAATTCCTTGAATCCTTAATTACTAAATAACCCCTTTAAATCAATTGGTATAATGAGTCATGACCATTGTATTGCCCCATTACGTTAGTGAATTTTTAGAGCATTATCGTCTTCAACATCTTCATCACTATATTATGCGTATAATTTTTCCTAAAATAATTTTGATTTAGAATCCGATGTTTGTAAATGAATACAGAGCCCTGGAATACATTTGCAAACCAAAATGTATTTGTATTCTTTAATAAAATATACATGCAATTATTTTACTTGCTGACAATAGCGAACAGAAGATCAATAATCAAAAAGGCTATACTGGGAATATAAGACAACATACCGGATGGGTGGATGAGAGTTTAATCTTGTCAAATTCAAAAGATAAGATGATAAACACGGAATTCAGTATTTTCAAATCTTACGACTGGAATCCTTCACCTTTTAAAATGATGAACTGATATATTAAGCCTAACATGTATCGTCTTGTATGCTTGTTATCATTGTTTCTTTGAATGCTTTACTGACGTACCAGCATCAGATGAATATTGATTAACAGTCAAAATCGTCAACATTTTAAGATTTCTTGGTATTAAATGAGATGTCAAGAATTAAGTCAAGAGGATGGTATTCAACCAACTGACAAAAAGACAATCTACAGGATGGGTGGAAGGGTTTTAGTCTTGTCAAAGGCAATTTAAAAACGTATGACAGAAACCTTTCATCTTTTAAAAAATATATAAATCTAAACATATTCAAATAAGTCTTAACCATTTCCACGCGGCTATTAGTTTTACCATACAGAAAACACAATTTGTTTAGAAACCTTTCCCAATTTTCAAAGTCGAGCTCAAGGATTATTGACCCAATACTAGGCATGTTTATACTTATGTTAATGCATTTCTCATGGGGATTGCAAATCTGGTAATGAAATTTAATCATTTTGACATTTTTGAAACATTTTGTGAAATTTTGGAATGTCGTCTGCAGACGCTCTCGCATGGAAAGCGTTAACGTTAATTGTTCTTCCCCGCACAATTTGATGTTGTTAGTCTTTTGATGCTTTAAATGGTTACTTTTGCAAACAATTCCTTGAATCCTTAATTCCTATGATAACCCCTTTAAATCAATTGGTATAATGACCATGTATTCCCCTATTATGTTATTAGTGAATTGTTAGAGCATTATCGTCTTCAACATCTTCATCACTATATTATGCGTATAATTTTTCCTAAATAATTTTGATTTGGAATCCGATGTTTGTAAATGAATACAGAGCCCTGGAATACATTTGCAAACCAAAATTTATTTGTATCCTTGTATAAATTATACATGCAATTGTTTTGCTTGCAGACAATAGCGAACAGAAGATCAATAGTCAAAAAGGCTAATACTGGGAATATAAGACAACACACCGGATGGGTGGATGAGAGTTTTAATCTTGTCAAATTGAAAAGATAAATCGATAAACACGGAATTCGGTATTTTCAAAACTTACGACAGGAATCCTTCACCTTTTTAAATGATAAACTGAGTTATTAAAAGCCTAACATGTATCGTCTTGTATGCTTGTTATCCTTGTCTCTTTAAATGTTTAATAACATGCCAACATCAGATCAATATTGATTAACAGTCAAAATCGTCAACATTTTAAGATTTCTTGGTATTAAATGAGATGTCAAGAATTAGGTCAAGACTCAAGAGGATGGTGTATTCAACCAGGGAGGTGTCAAATTTGACACCTCCCTGATTCAACCAACTGACAAAAAGACAATCTACCGTCAAGACTGACAAGGGTTTCAGTCTTGTCAAACTGTAATGTAAAGGTATATCAAAAAACAAGGAAATGTGCAATTTCAAAAGACAGAAACCTTTCATCTTTTAGAAAAATATATAAATCTGAAATCTGAACATATTCAAATAAGTCTTTATTAACACTTTCCACGCGGCTATTAGTTTTACCATACAGAAAACACAATTTGTTCAGAAAACCTTTCCCAATTTTCAAAGTCGAGCTCAAGGATTATTGACCCCATATTAGGCATGTTTGTACTTATTTCAATGCATTTATCATGGTGATTCCAAATCTGGTAATGAAATTCAATCATTTTGACATTTTTGAAACATTTTGTACAATTTTGGAATGTCGTCTGCAGTCGCCTGCCGCGTGGAATCGTTCTTTCCCGGCACACTTTGATGTTGTTGGTCTTTTAATGCTTTAAATAGTTACTTTTTCAAACAATTCCTTGAATCCTTAATTACTAAATAACCCATTTAAATCAATTGGTATAATGACCATGTATTCCCCATTACGTTAGTGAATTTTTAGAGCATTATCGTCATCAACATCTTCATCACTATATATGCGCATAATTTTTCCTAAAATAATTGTGATTTGAAATCCGATGTTTGTAAATAAATACATTTGCAAACCAAAATGTATACAATGCATCCTTGTATAAATTATACATGCAATTATTTTACTTGCTGACAATAGCGAACAGAAGATCAATAGTCAAAAAGGCTAATACTTGGAATATAAGACATTACACCGGATGGGTGGATGAGAGTTTTAATCTTGTCAAATTGAAAAGATAAGTCGATAAACACGGAATTCAGTATTTTCAAAACTTACGACAGGAATCCTTCACCTTTTTAAAATGATAAACTGAGCTATATTTAAGCCTAACATGTATCATCTTGTATGCTTGTTATCATTGTTTCTTTGAATGCTTTACTGACGTACCAACATCAGATGAATATTGATTAACAGTCAAAATCGTCAACGTTTTAAGATATAGAAATATAAGATATCTTGGTATTAAATGAGATGTCAAGAATAAAGTCAAGATGATGCATGATGGTATTCAACCAACTGACAAAAAGACAATCTACAGAATGGGTGGAAGGGTTTCAGTCTTGTCAAAGGTATATCAAAACACAAGGAAATGTGCAATTTCAAAACTTATGACAGAAACCTTTTAAAAAATACATAAATCTGAACATATTCAAATAAGTCTTAACATTAATCGTTAATTCTTTCCCCGCACACTTTGATGTTGTTGGTCTTTTAACGCTTTAAATAGTTGATTTTGCAAACAATTCCTTGAATCCTTAATTACTAAATAACCCCTTTAAATCAATTGGTATGATGACCATGTATAATTTCCCCCATTACGTTAGTGATTTTTTAGAGCATTATCGTCTTCAACATCTTAATCACTCTATTATGCGTATCATTTTTCCTTACACAATTGGGATTTGGAATCCGATGTTTGTAAATAAATACATTTGCTTTAAATAGATACTTTTGCAAACAATTCCTTGAATCCTTAGTTACTAAATAACCCCTTTAAATCAATTGGTATAATTTCCCCCATTACGTTAGTGAATTTTTAGAGCATTATCGTCTTCAACATCTTCATCACTATATTATGCGTATAATTTTTCCTTAAATAATTGTGATTTGGAATCCGATGTTTGTAAATAAATACATTTGCAAACCAACATTTATGTGATTCCCTGTATAAATTATACATGCAATTATTTTACTTGCTGACAATAGCGAACAGAAGATCAATAGTCAAAAGGCTAATACTGGGAATATAAGACAACACACCGGATGGGTGGATGAGAGTTTTAATCTTGTCAAATTCAAAAGATAAATCGATAAACACGGAATTCAGTATTTTCAAAACTTACGATAGGAATCCTTCACCTTTTTAAAATGATAAACTGAGTTATTAAGCCTAACATGTATCGTCTTGTATTTATTTATTTATTTATTTATTTATTTGAACATACACTTTTACAACAGTGGCACCCGTCTACCCGACGGTGCGTTCATAATATATACATACAATAATTGACAAAAACGAAAGAACATTAAAAATTATTATATAGTCATGTATACAATAGTCTCAATAGATTCACTTTGAATCGTCTTGTATGCTTGCTATCCTTGTCTCTTTAAACATGTTAAATGTTTAATAACATACCAACATCAGATCAATATTGATTAACAGTCAAAATCGTCAACATTTTAAGATTTCTTGGTATTAAATGAGATGTCAAGAATTAAGTCAAGAGGATGGTATTCAACCAACTGACAAAAAGACAACCGTCAAGACTGACAAGGGTTTCAGTCTTGTCAAACAGTAATGTAAAGGTATATAAAAAACAAGGAAATGTGCAATTTCAAAACTTTTGACAGAAACCTTTCATCTTTTAAAAAATATATAAATCTGAACATATTCAAATAAGTCTTAACACTTTCCAATCGGCTATTAGTTTTACCATACAGAAAACACATTTTGTTCAGAAACCTTTCCCAATTTACAAAGTCGAGCTCAAGGATTATTGACCCAATGCTAGGCATGTTTGTACTTATTTCAATGCATTTCTCATGGTGATTTCAAATCTGGTAATGAAATTCAATAATTTTGACATTTTTGAAACATTTTGGGAAATCTTGGAATGTCGTCTGCAGACGTAGACGCCTGCCGCATGGAAAGTGTTAACATTAATCGTTAATTCTATCCCCGCACACTTTGATGTTGTGGTCTTTTAATGCTTTAATTAGTTACTTTTGCAAACAATTCCTTGAATCCTTAATTACTAAATAACCCCTTTAAATCAATTGGTATGATGACCATGTATTCCCCATTACGTTAGTGAATTTTTAGAGCATTATCGTCATCAACATCTTGATCACTATATTATGCGTATCATTTTTCCTTAAATAATTGTGATTTGAAATCCGATGTTTGTAAATAAATACATTTGCAAACCAACATTTATTTGTATCCTTGTATAAATTATACACGCAGTTATTTTACTTGCTGACAATAGCGAACAGAAGATCAATAGTCAAAAAGGCTAATACTGGGAATAAGACATTACACCGGATGGGTGGATGAGAGTTTTAATCTTGTCAAATTCAAAAGATAAATCGATAAATACTGAATTCAGTATTTTCAAAACTTACGACTGGAACCTTCACCTTTTTAAAATGATAAACTGAGTTATTAAGCCTAACATGTATCGTCTTGGTATTAAGAATTAAGTCAAGAGTTATTCAACTAACTGACAAAAAGACAATCTACTGGATGGTTGGAAGGGTGGAAGTCTTGTCAAACTGTAAAGGTATATCAAAAAAATACTTTGAATGCTTTAATGACACCCAGCCAACAATACATCGCGGGCCCCAGCTGGGGCCCAGCTGGGCGATGCTGGGCAGATTTGTAACGCCCGTGATTCGCCCGGCTTCAGCCCACAAGCCCAGCAAAAACCCGTCATAGCACAACACAAATATTGCCCAGCACAACCCAGCATTACCCAGCTGGGCCCCAGCTGGGCAAGCCCAGCAAAAACCCGTGCCCAGCACAACCCAGCAACGCCCAGCAACGCCCAGCATCGCCCACGTGGGCCCCAGCTGGGCGATGCTGGGCATGTTGGCTAGGGTAGCAACATCAGATCAATATTGATTAACAGTCAAAATCGTCAACAATTTAAGATTTCTTGATATTAATGAGATGTCAAGAATGAATAGAAATAATAGGCATATACGACGGGTATTAAACAAATTAAAATATTTTAAACAGGTTCGCCGTCGTGGATAGAAAGAGACAATTATGGGAAAACGATCTCGCCCGGGACCTCTTGCTTACTTGGCAAGTGCCTAATGCTTTTACTTGGTAATTGCCTAATCCATTAAGCCACAAGACCTCGCGTGGTAAAGCATCTGAAATTCAAACCTAAGCGATTTCGTTTCCCAGTCTCCTGCCACAAGTATTACCCGAGAATTAAGTCAAGAGGATGGTATTCAACCAACTGACAAAAAGACAATCTACTGGATGGGTGGAAGGGTGGAAGTCTTGTCAAACTGTAAAGGTATATCAAAAAATGCTTTAAATGCTTTAATGACATACCAACATCAGATCCATATTGATTAACAGTCAAAATCATCAACATTATAAGATTTCTTGGTATTACATGAGATGTCAAGAATTAAGTCAAGAGGATGGTATTCAACCAACTGACAAAAAGACAATCTACCAGATGGGTGGAAGGGTTTCGAGTCTTGTCAAACTGTAAAGGTATATCAAAAAACAAGGAAATGTGCAATTTCAAAACTGATGACATAAACCTTTCATCTTTAAAAAAAATATAAGTCTAACATTTATCGTTCTTTCCCCGCACAATTTGAAGTTGTTGGTCTTTTGAATGCTTTAAATAGTTACTTTAGCAAACAATTCCATGAATCCTAAATTGATAAATAACCCCTTTAAATCAATTGGTATAATGAACATTAATTTGTGTCACCCTCACCCATTACGTTAGTGAATTTTTAGAGCATTTTCGTCTTCAACATCTTCATCACTACTTATGCGTATAATTGTTCCTAAAATTAATTGTGATTTGGAATCCGATGTTTGTAAATAAATACATTTGCAAACGAAAATGTATTGTTATCCTTGTATATACTATACACGCAGTTATTTTACTTGCTGACAATAGCGAACAGAAGATCGATAGTCAAAAAGGCTAATACTGGGAATATAAGACAACACTCCGGATGGGTGGATGAGAGTTTCAATCTTGTCAAATTGAAAAGATAAATCGATAAACACGGAATTCTGTATTTTCAAAACTTATGATAGGAATCCTTCACCTTTTTAAAATGATAAACTTAGTTATTAAGCCTAACATTTATCGTCTTGGTAATAAGAATTAAATCAAGAGGATGGTATTCAACTAACTGACAAAAGGGCAATCTAGTGGATGGTTGGAAGGGTGGAAGTCTTGTCAAACTGTAAAGGTATATAAAAATACTTTAAATGGTTTAATGACATAGCAACATCAGATCAATATTGATTAACAGTCAAAATCGTCAACATTTTAAGATTTTTTAGTATATGAGATGTCAAGAATTAAGTCAAGAGGATGGTATTCAACTAACTGACAAGAAGACAATCTACTGGATGGGTGGAAGGGTGGAAGTCTTCTCAAACTGTATAGAGGTATATCACAAAACAAGGAAATTTCAAAACTTATGACAGAAACCTTTCTTCTTTTAAAAAACATCACGATAAGTCTTAACCTTTATCGTTCTTTCCCCGTACAAATTGAAGTTGTTGGTCTTTTAAATGCTTGAAAAAGTTACTTTCGCAAACAATTTCTTAAATCATTGATGTATAAATAATTTTATTTCCTTGAAATCAATTGGTATAATGAACAAGGATGTGTACTTCCCCCATTACGTTAGCATGGTTAGAGCATTTTTAGAGCATTTTCGTCTTCAACATCTTCATCACTAGGCCTATACCGTATATGCTTATAATTGTTCCTAAAATTAAATGTGATTTGGAATCCGATGTTTGTAAATTAATACATTTGCAAACAAATATTTATTTATATCCTAGTATGAATTATACATGCCGGTTATTTTTTACTTACTGACAATAGCGAACAGCAGATCAATAGTAAAAAAGGCTATAAGAAAACACACCGGATGGGTGGGTGAGAGTTTCAATCTGGTCAATAGAAAAGATAGGTCGATAAACACGGAGTAAAAATTGTCAAAACTTACAGCTGGAATGTTTCACCTTTTTAAAATGATAAACTGAGTTATTAAGCCTAACATTTATCGTCTTGGTATTAAGAATTAAGTCAAGTGGGTGGTATAAAACTAACTGACAAAAAAGACAATCTACTGGATGGTTGGAAGTCTTTTCAAACTGTAAAGGTATATCAAAAAATGCTTTAAATGCTTATGACATACCAACATCAGATCAATATTGATTAACAGTCAAAATCGTCAACATTTTATAATTTCTTGGTATTAAATGAGATGTCAAGAATTAAGTCAAGAGGATGGTATTCAACTAACTGACAAAAAGACAATCTACTGGCTGGGTGGAAGGGTGGAAGTCTTGTCAAACGGTAAAGGTATATCACAAAACAAGGAATTGTGTAATTTCAAAATTTATGATCAACAATATTAAAATAAGTTTGACCATTTATCGGGTGTTTGTCCGAAAATTTAGTTGTGCTTTTTAATGCACGGGTTACCTTTCAAATAATTCCTTGAGTGACTCATTAATTCATTAATAAATAATAATTATATATTATTACGTTTATTTTAGTGAATTTTAAGCACATCGTCATCACTATAAAATAAATAATTGGGATTTGGAATCTTGCGTTTGTAAAAATATATGCAGAATAAATTTGAAATAATGTTGAAGAATACAACTGTCAAGACTCAAGAGTTACGGTCAAGAAAGAGGATGGTATTCAACTAACTGTCAAATAGGTAGTTTGCAATTTGGATGGATAAGGTTTTCAACCTTGCCAAACTTTAAAATATCAAAAGACAACTTATGACGGGAATCTTTTACAAAATTATATATAGAATAAATCCTAACATAAAGCGTTTGTCCATGAAGTTGTTAGGCTTTTAAATGCTTTAAATTTATGTAATGTAAAAGCTGAATGTACTATCTGCTTATCCACAAAAAAAAGCCTGTGTAAGTAATTGTAATAAATATAAGAGGACCCACGTTCATAACGTTTCGATTCTAACAGAATCTTTATCGAGGGTAAATTTATATAAATTTAGTTAATTTTGCTAACATTTCCTTCAGTCATTCATTAATAATAATTATTTTAATTAATTGGTATAATAAGAAAGATGTTATAACCTCCCTAGTATGATAAACCCTTTTCCATCTTTTGGGGCCTAGGCCTACTTCCCCTTTTGTGGTTTTAAAAATATTTAAAGAATATGACAGCATGAAACTAAAATGTGTAACAGCATCACCCTTGTGAGGCGAGCTCATAACGCGTGACCATATACAATACAGGAATTGATTTTGTTTTATACAAAACTAAAATGTCTCTGACAGATGTCAATCAATCATATTCGTATTCGTCCTGTCGATTCTGACCACACCCATAGTTAAGTAGGCGGGGCTTATTGATTGACAATAGGCCCGATGGGCGTGTATAGAATGATTCGGCATAGGCCTATTGTTACGTTTCACTGGACAGACACGTGCACGCGCCTCATTGGCTGTCATAGAAAATGTGATCAGCGCTAGTGCACTATTCAATTTTTAGTATTGAAAACAAAAGACGGAAACACTATAAAACTTCCTTTCCGTCACGTTGTAAATCATAACTTCGGTTGTAACATCATCGTTCTAACATCTTTCTTTAAACACCAGTTTGAATTGCTAATTCCTGAAATATCATTACAAGTAACCTCTTCAACTTGATTAACGTTTGAATTTGACAAAAGTCTTGGCTAGTCTTGATCCCGTTCCGTGTGCTGATATACCATGATGGTTCCCGCCAATTTGCTGATATTTTCTTGCGTTTTGATTCTGAACGGCTGCTTTCGTAATGGTTGTGATGGAATGCCGCTGTCGGGACCAGCATGTTTGCTCTCCGCAGACGAACAAGCCGAACAAGATGCTATGGTAAGTGGAACAAATATCTTCATGTTATTTTTGTTCAATTGAATTGAAACGGATGATATGTGCTGAAACGGAGTCTTATTTACCATGCAAATTAATACCCAATGTTTTGTTTACGGTCTATCAATTTATATCTGCATAGCAAGATTCAAACTTAAATTAAATTGCGTCCAAAATTGCATTTCAACCTGAATAGTTCTATGAATTATGCATATTATTCGAAAATTAGTGTTTTCAGCCTTCAATACATTCATAAGGGATAAATGCGTATAAAATATCGTATATGACATTTGTCATTACGTAACGCACATTAATAATATTAATATTTTCTTATTGGTCAACTTCGGCACAATCTTCACACATTAACACGTGGATATTTTGTTCGGTTGATTTAATAAAACAAGACGTACATACGTGTCCAAATATGTTTTGGTTGAATTGAATGTCAATTTTGAATGGATACTATATGCGAGACGTATAAACGTAATGCACACCACTACGCAGTGCCGGCCGATGGTATAAAATACAAGAGGAGTTACAGACTATAACTTCTGTATGTGGTTTAACCATGTTTTAATCAAAATTTAACATAATAACAAGAAAACAAGACGCACACGCAAGTCCAATATCTGTTTTGGTTTAGTTAGGTGCCAATTTTGTATGAATTCTCCTCCGTATTTTTACACAAGCACACTCGGCATGCAATTTCGACAGAACAACAAGAAAACAACGCACACAATTTTTTTGTTGTTGAATTGAAACGGACATATGTGCTCAAATTAATACCCAATGTTTTACGGTCTATCAATTTATATCTGCTTAGCAACATTCAAACTTAATTTAAATTGCGTCCAAAATTTCATTTCAAGCTGAATAGTTCTATGAATAATGCATATTATTCGAAAATTAGTGTTTTCAGTTCAATACATTCATAAGAGATTTAATGTGTGTACAATATCGTATATGACATTTGTCATAATTACGTAACGCACATTAATAAGTAGTAAAATAATTAATTATTTTCTTATTGGTCAACTTCGGCACAATCTTCACACATTAACACGTGGCTATTTTGTTCGGTCGATTTAATAAAACAAGACTTACAGACGTGTCCAAATATGTTTTGGTTGAATTAAATGTCAAATTTGAATGGATACTATATATGCGAGACGTAGTAATGCACACCACTACGCAGTGCCGGCCGATGGTATAAAATACAAGAGGAGTTATAGACTATAACTTCTGTATGTTGTTTAACCATGGTTTAATCAAAATTTAACATAATAACAAGAAAACAAGACGCACACGCAAGTCCAATATCTGTTTTGGTTTAGTTAGGTGTCAATTTTGTATGAATTCTCCTCCGTATTTTTACACAAGCACACTCGGCATGCAATTTCGACAGAACAACAAGAAAACAACGCACACAAACAATTTTTGTTGAATTGAAACGAACATATGTGCTCACTAACGTCTTATATACCATGCAAATTAATAATACCCAATGTTTTACGGTCTATCAAATATCTCCGTGGCAAGATTCAAACTTAAATTAAATTGCGTAAAATTACATTTCAACTTGAATAGTTCTATGAATTATGAATATTATTCGAAAATTAGTGTTTTCAGTTCAATACATTCATATTTAATGCGTATAAAATATCGTATGACATTTGCCATTACGTAACACACATTAATAAGTATAATAAATTATTTTCTTGGTCAACTTCGGCACAATCTTCACACATTAATTTGTGGCTATTTTTCGGTCGATTTAATAAAACAAGACGCACAGACGCGTGTCCAAATATGTTTTGGTTGAATTAAATGTCAATTTTGAATGGATACTATAAATGCCAGACGTAAAACGTAAATTTTCAATGCACACCACTACGCAGTGCCGAACTTCTGTATGTGGTTTAACCATGTTTTAATCAAAATTTAACATAATAACAAGAAAACAAGACGCACACGCAAGTCCAATATCTGTTTAATTTGGTTAGGTGTTAATTTTGTATTAGTCTCCTCCGTGTTTTTATACAAGCACACTCGGCATGCAATTTTGACAGAACAACAAGAAAACAACGCACACAAACAATTTTGTTGAATTGAAATATGTTTTGGTTGAATTAAATGTCAATTTTGAATGGATACTATAAATGCGAGACGTAAAACGTAAATTTTCAATGCACACCACTACGCAGTGCCGACCGATGGTATAAAATACAAGAGGAGTTATAGACTATAACTTCTGTATGTTGTTTAACCATGTTTTAATCAAAATTTAACATAATAACAAGACGCACACGCAAGTCCAATATCTGTTTTGGTTTAGTTAGGTGTTAATTTTGTATGAATTCTCCTCCATATTTTTACACAAGCACACTCGGCATGCAAGTCCAATAGTTAGGTGTCTTCTTTGTATGAATCCTCCTCCGTATTCCCGCATGCAACATAACAGCAAGAAAACAGGATACACACACAAGCCTAATATCTGTTTTGCTTTTGTTAGGTGTCAACTTTTTACACTTGACATACAAACAGTGCATTATATGACTTTCTTTTTGCTCAAATTTAAACTAACAACAAGAAAATAAATCACACAGACAAGTCAAATATATTTGGTTTAGGTTTACTTTGGTGTCAACTTTCAATGGATACCTCCGTTTTTGTTTCACCCGAGGCCATAATAACTATAAATGTATATATTTGTCTCAGCTAGCACGCTCATACAACAGTGGTGGTGGTATTGCCCCTTCATACTGCAACTTGAATTGGTAACCGGGGAATAATAAAAGAGTCCAATATCATCATGATCATGTCGATATCTCATATTGTAAATTAGGCTATTGCAACGTATATAGATGTTATCGTATTAATATTAGCTATGAACTTATTTGGAGCAGTATATATGATGGCTCACTTGCTAACACAGCAACCAGGAACATCCATCCCTTTTGCCAACTCCCATACCGTCTCTGTGAAAATACCCGGGAAAACGAGTAGGGCCTAATACCTTTCTATAAATGTTGTCTTATTTGTTACTGTAGGTGTACTTGGAGCAGTATGGTTACCTACCACAACAACTCTACCAACCAGGTGCTGGCGGAAACCGCGGTGACATCACAGATGCCTTGATAAAATTCCAACAGATGTCAGGAATTCCTCAAACCGGTGAGTACTCGTGCATTTCAATAGGGCTCTTTGATCTTTAATAGTGAGCAATCCCCAGCCTTAGCACAAAACATCTATGGTCAATACAGCGAGTGCGAAGACTGATGTGTCCATGCAAGGCTGCTTCTGGAAAGTGTCACTTTTTGAAATCCATTAAGGAATTGATTGCTAATTTCGAATAGGGTCATTAGCCTTATTCAAACAATGAAAGTACAACTTTACTAGCTTCAAAACATCCATGGGTCTTCAAATTTAAATAAAAAACGTGCGTTGTCTTGATTTCACTTGAAAATAAGCCGATCTTTTTGTTG
This sequence comes from Ophiura sarsii, assembly GCA_035610835.1. NCBI lineage: Eukaryota > Metazoa > Echinodermata > Ophiuroidea > Amphilepidida > Ophiuridae > Ophiura > Ophiura sarsii. The sequence continues at coordinate 47,068,946 of CM069451.1, read as the reverse complement.
CATTGATTAACGGTTCACTATCACGGACTTTATATCACAATGGCTCATTTTGTAACATCTTCACCTGCTTACTAATCTCATATGTCATCTCATCATACAGGTATCTTGGATTCTACAACTCAACAAGAGATAGAAAAGCCTCGTTGCGGAGTTCCTGATATCGGTGAATACGGTACCACCACAGCCAAATGGGATTACGGCAGCAGTCTGCGATATCGCATTGATACCTTCACCGGAGATCTGCCCAGGACTGTCGTGCAACAGGAGATCAGACGAGCTTGGCAGGTAAGTTAAGGTGTAACTTTAGTTTGAAGTTGGGACAGGTCCTCAATGATAGTTTTAGGAGTGTGATAGTTGTCTATGTCTTGATTGATTGATTTGCCATTTGTGTAGACTTGCAAACTCTATCATAGGAGATCATCAGCAGTGATACAATGGTTTCTCTAGAGTCTGCTGGGCACCAACAGGGAGGTCTGCTGCCCGGGTCTGTTGTTGGGCCCAGAGGGGTATATTTTTCAAATGAAAGCTTAGGAATCCGTCAAATAACCATAGTACTGCTTTTACTAAATTGTTGCAATTCAGTAACTCTTGTTGCGAATTGGTATGTTTATGTTGTCTATTTTACGAGCTAATGCTAATTCTTCTATCCATCAAGCCACAATCAAGGAAAATAATAGTTGGCACACTTGACGCAACTTATTACAAATATCCCTGTGCTCGTAATTGAGATCAGACTTGGGACATAGCACTGTTTAATAGAAAGCAAAAGTCTCCCCCTTTCTTATATCCTTCCCCATCCCCCACCAATCAATGTTGGGGGACCTACCATGGCTTCTGATACTATGACTCGGATCAACATTGCCTCCGGGGAGAGGGGCGGGTTTTTCCGTAATTAAGACAAAGTGTGCCAACCTTTTTTTCCTTGATTGCAGCTTGACCGTGTACGTGGTACAGACTTGTTGCGGTGTCCGTTCATTATCATCAAACATGTAACCTGTTTTGAATGCCCTTGCTGATTTACTTTAGTAGGCCTATGTAAAATATATGTTTTACCAATCTCTTATAAAAACTTTCTTTCAAGGTATGGGCGGACGTAACACCACTAACATTCATGGAAGTTGGGGCGAACGAAGAAGCAGATTTCATACTTATATTTGGTAGTCGCGACCACGGTGACAACTATCCTTTTGACGGTAGAAGTGGGGTGTTGGCGCATGCTTTCTTTCCACGCAACGGACGAGTCCATTTTGATGAAGCCGAGCCTTGGACTGTCGGGACCTATTCAGGTAAGGGTTATTGGTGCTCATGTGCGTCAATCCAACTTCAAATGTGGCGGGATGTTTATGCTCAATATGTCACTGTGAAGCGAAAACAGCGGGGACAGATTTTGCTTTAAATTAAATCCCCATTTGTAATTTAGCATAGCATAGCAGTCCTTACCTTTGGTAAGATGAGTATTCTGCTAACAGGAGGCTCGTTAGCATTACTGTATTTAGCAATGAGCAACATCTCAATATTTCCTTTGCTTTACATAAAGCATTTATCCCACAGTTTTAAATTGGTTTTCATTTTCTATGTATGTTTTCATTTGTATGTGTTTGATTGTAATGTATTTTGTGCAATGCCTGCGGATGATGGTGAAAGGCCCATTGCCAAATACATCCTCTAGTCTGGCTTTATATGTATACTTTTCAATGTTTATGTTTATTAATAAAATTGGAATGATTTAATTAAATATTCTGTATTTTGTCTATTAGGAATCAACCTGTTTGTGGTAGCTGTCCATGAATTCGGCCACGCCTTAGGACTTAAGCATTCTTCCGTTCAGGGTGCCATTATGAAAGGTGCTTACCCTGGTTATCAAGGCAACAATTTCAGGCTCGGAACAGATGATATCGAAGGAATACAAAGTCTTTACGGAGGTATGTAGTAATTGCAATAATTATTTCGCTCAAAAAATCATTTATATGTATAAGCTCTCTCCGTATTCATTGGCAAAATGCATTATTAAGTAGTTGCGGAAATTAACTATAATTGCATACATTTGAGCAACAATGCTCAAGGGGTCACACCACTAATAGAGCTCCATAGGGATATGTACAAAAACACTGATATAAAACTCTGTTTTAGACTTACTGCTCGATTTGCCAAAATATGCCCATGGAGTTGGCTACCTCTCTGACGAGCTTGGAAATGTCGCCGTAATCGCCAATGTTTCCAGTAATAAGCACAAATTTGAAAGATCTCTCAACATTTACCTATATATAGATAGATGATATTCACAGTTTATAGTCAGGGTGCATGTAGGTGATGTCCCATTAATCATAATTAATATAAAAAAAATCAAAGGCATGTACGCAATGGTATTACTGTCAAGTCTTTTTAATTGAGGATTTTGTGATGCATACTTTCCGATTTTAGTTTTAAACACCGTCCTTAAGGGTAGGGGATACCCCTTTAGTGTAGTGCACCCTCAAAGCTACGCTAGTTACGCAGATTACGCATAATTCGGCGAACCATTTTGCCGCATCATTTCAATGTTATACCCTTGCTTACTCATGCTAGAGCTCCCGTCTCCTCCTAGAACATGCGCATCTATAATTTATCCTAATTGGCGGATCAAGATTGTGTAAACGAACGCAGCACAGCTCTGTCACTCAGGTTGCTCTATACTCTGTCACGGGCCCCTATGACAAGATGTTGATGAGCTCATCACTGTTTTCATTTCGGCTAAAACACATTGAAAGTGTTAAAATATCAATAAAATATATTTTCAATATTTTAATTATATTATTATTACAGCACCTGGCTCAGGTTCTGGAGGTGAACTTCCCATGGCAGCATGTGGCGGAGAGTTTGCGACTGTGTTCAAGACTGCTGACGAAACTCTGTACGGTTTCACTGGTAAGTCTTAGTAAGGCTACACACGGGGTTAGAAATATAATATTATATTGACAAGCTTAAATATCTGAGAAATGTCACCCCTCTTACACTTTCTCTGGTTTGCTTATAACAGGATATACTTAACAAATGCAGTAACAAATGCAGATATACCTTATATTTCTGTATACACGTTCACACCTCTTATGTCTCTCATTGACTAATTAAAATCGTATTTAAACGTCCAAAATAACCAATGAAAATGAACCGGTAGTACCACGAAGTTGTTTAACGCTTTCCGGCTTTACCATATTTGCAGAAACCTTTCCCAACTTTCAAAGTCTATCTCAAGGATTACTGTGCCATTACTATAGGCATGTTTGTACATTTTGTGACATTTTTGATCCGCGTTTATCGTTATATTCAATGACAAATATTTATCTCTTTGCACTCTTAACAGATGGATACGTATGGGATTTGACAAACCGCCTTACAAATGACGTCTCAACGGTTGCTGGAGCCACAAGCATCTTCCACTCGGCACTTGAGGAGACCACTGCTGGTCCACAAGCTGCAGTCACCGTGGATGGAAAGACCTACATATTTAGTGTAAGATTATTATTATTATTAATTAAACTGATTGAAACTCAATGTAACTAATTGTAATCCTCTTTCAAAAGCCACGTGTATTTAGGTAATTTCCACATGGCAATAACTATGCGGTGGCTTTACCAAATGTATTCAAAGCAGTTCAACATCACTGAAGTAACCACGTTATATAGAACTAAAAATTATAAAAACGAATATTGAGCTATCTGCTAGAATAGAAGATTGTTGTTTGTTTTATGGTGTGTCTGCCATGAACACAACAAATTATTATGTTCCTCTCAGGTACATTGTAACCCCTTGTAACATGACTATTTAGTCCAATTTATCGATCAAAATGGCAGACAACTTGCGTAAAATTGCACGTATTGACCATTGCAAATGCAAGTGACATTTGGTTGTACACAATTGCCAAAATCTGCAAACATCGTATAAAATGAATGAAAATGTACAACCTTTTGTTATTTTGTGAACTTCTGGAAATGTTGTTAATATCTGTCAATTTAATTGTAGAGAGATATAATGTAGCACCATCATATTATATTTCTGACATATCTGATACTTATTACCCGGCTAATAATCATGTTTCTAATTCTAGTATAGACTCATTACAATAATATGTCTTCAATTATTTTAACAGGGGTGTCAAGCTTGGCAATTCCACAACCGACAGTTTGAGGGTAAAATCGAGAGAATTTCTGAGATGTGGCACGGTCTACCGTGCAACTTCGACGCCGTCTTCAAGGCTGACGATGGTTTCACATACTTCTTTTTCAATTTAGGTGAGTCAATTAAGACAACTGACTAAGTTATATCATAAAGTCATCGATTCCATTTAGGCCCCTGGTTGTAAAGTTTTGGCAAACAATCTCTATAAAGGATTCTGAGTTGCGTTGTAATCTTCCCGCGAGTATTCATTTTTGAATATCACCCACAGGCAAATCTTGAAGAATTTCAACATCTCCGTCATGGAGGGAGATGTCGTTAAAGTGCCGAGACAATGATTATATAAATGATATTGGGTTATTAAATTTACATAAATTAAGTTAAATGGGACAAAGTTCCAGATTTAATCTGGTATTAAATTCATCACTATTGCTCTTGTTTAGGCCCCCTTTTCTCTTCTCATTGGGTTATTTTCCCCGTGTTATGAATTGTGAATGTATATCTAGTCTAGAGAGGGCATGCTGGCCTGAGCTATCTGGGCTCTTTGATGGTTTGCTAATGTATTCATGAGGTCATATAAGTTCATCTTGTTTGATTGTATGACACACATGTGTCTTATGTGGATTTATTATAAATTGCAACAGGTTTGAAATTGTCCAACCTAATCTGATCTTTCTTGTAAATTTTGCATTTCTGTCTTGATCGGTATTATTTTGTAATTGTGTATGAATTTAATTGGTTTATTAGCCAAACAGCTAGTTTTGAAAAGTCATTTAAATTCGTGAGTCATTTTACTTCAGAATGTAATCACCAAAAATAACTTTTTTTATTTTAAATTCAGCTCAAAATGACGGACAATATGTCTTCAAGTTCCAAGGCTTCCAACTTCGCTGGCAAGGGTTTGCCTCATCTCTCGGCTGGAATGGTTTCCCAACTGACCTCACAACTATCGACGCCATCACCGCTTCTGGTAATAGGAACAACGACGTCTACATCTTCAGCAACAGGCAGTATTGGAAACTGAATCAGAAGTCCAAGACTTTCTACCGTGGTTATCCTAGGGATACTGTTACCAACTGGCTTTCAAACTGTCCTTTAGACCTTTAGACGTTGTAAATGGAAGAATATATGAAACACAATTTACCTGAACTACTTCATGTTACCGTGGATATTCCTACATGACAACCAAAAACATTTTTTAAGAGTGAACATTTATACCAAATCTACCCTAAAAGATAGTTTCCAAATGAGTTTCCATTCCTATTCTTAATTATGAAAAACTATCTTCGAGTATTCATTCAACATAAATTCATATACAGGCAACAATACAGGACATCAAAGACCTTTCACCGTCATGATCGTGGATATCTCGGGAAAATAACTGGATTTTGAACTATCCTTTTAAAACAATACTGTCCTATTTAAACGTTAATTATAATGACATACAATCTAAGTACTTTCACTAACGAAGTCGTTTTAATATAGATATTCCAGGACAGTTTCCAAATTACTTTGGAACTGCGCTACCGGTATATTTGAACAGTTTTGTTTTTAAAACTGCTCATATATTTCATAATATCAAATATTCAAAATGTCTCAGAACGGTTACCAATTCGCTCTCAAACTGCATCCTATTTAAACAAATGAAACGCATGAAACACATTTGAAGTCATAAAAACGATGACTATCATCAAATTACAACTCGGATATTATTAAGACACTAGTATAATGTAGCTACGGAGCTATGCATTTTTTATTAAAAACTGCGCGTGTCATGGACAATTATTCCAAAATATGTATTTAATATATCGGAAATTTGTTTGTATTTGTCATATAAAATTATTGGAACGTTATGAATATGAAGAGAAAGGGCGTATATTTTTGATACAAAAACCTATTTTACATTTTGATTAGATGTTATCGTGCAAATTTTGATTGTTGCGGGAAACCCGTTTAATTCTATGTTAATTAACTCAATTTTGATGAAGATTTTTATATATTTTTTATACTTAGGCGGAATAATGTGTAAATAAGGAATTTGTACAAGTATTTTTGTAATTTTGTAAATATTATTGTATATAAAAGATCCTATATGTTTATTGATTGATCTTGTAAAGTGATTCTTCTAATAAATAGATAATGTTTTATATTTGACGTAAAAGTTGTTGATCTGTCTAATAATGATTTTTGCGTTTGCGTGTAAAAATATTACATAGAATACATAAGAGTTCATTTGCAAAAACAGATGATATCTGTCAAAAAACCTTAGGATACGGGCCTTATCTGGGGTTAACAACTTAAACCCCAGATAAGGCCCGTTAAATAGTTACTTTTGCAAACAATTCCTAGAATCCTTAATTACTAAATAACCCCTTTAAATCAATTGGTATAATGACCATGTATTCCCCCATTACATTAGTGAATTTGTAGAGCATTATCGTCTTCAACATCTTCATCACTATAGTATGCGCACAATTTTTCCTAAAATAATTGTGGATTGGATTCCGATGTTTGTAAATAAATACATTTGCAAACCAACATTTATTTATATCCTTGTATAAATTATACATGCAATTATTTTACTTGCTGACAATAGCGCACAGAAGATCAATATTATAGTCAAAAGGGCTAATACTGGGAATATAAGACATTACACCCGATGGGTGGATGAGAGTTTTAATCTTGTCAAATTCAAAAGATGAATCGATAAACAAGGAATTAAGTATTTTCAAAACTTACGACTGGAATCCTTCACCTTTTTAAAATGATAAACTGAGTTATTAAGCCCAAGATTTATCGTCTTGTATGCTTTATCCCTGTCTCTTTAAACGCTTTAAGGCCATGTGTTTTGAACTCACCACCCAAAAAGGGTGGTGGCGTTGCATTTTTGGTGACGAATCATCCATCTCTCTCTATTAACTCAACAACTAAATGTGGTAGAGCTATGGTTCTGGTGTCATTTGAAAGCCTATTTATCCAGCTACATTGTGTGAATAAATCAGGTATTTCTCTAACTGATTGGCTGAGATATGATTGATTATATTGGGAAGGTCAGGGGTGGTGGCGGTGGCGCTGTGTGCAATCTCTATGGGGAATATAGAAAATGTTGCCAATTCTACGTTCAATTAACCATAACTCCTAATCCCTGTATGGTACAAACATGATTTTGCTCTCATTTTATAGATTTTTTATATTTTATAAGATTCTGTTTCAACAAACGTGACAACTATTATGTAACAATTGTAATCATGAATCGTTTGCATTGTTGGCTTTCTCCCTATTCGCTACACAGTGAACTTGCCCTAATTCATCGGTTTTACATACATGACTATAACAACAAAAGTTTTCAACCGATGATAGCAAAATTATACATTTTTGGAAAGCTCTCAAATAGGGGAATTCAAAAATGTTGTTTAAATCAGGATAGGGTGCATACCCCTAAAAATATACTTGTAAACTCTAATAAATATGAAATTTAAACGATTGTGCTAATTTACTTCCCGATATAGTATATTTTAACAAGTTACCATTGACAATCATTTTTTTCTGATGGGTAATTGCATGAGGAACTAATATGAACAGGAAAATTATGATTGGGATCGGTATAAAATTATTATTGAGCTTTAATCAAAATATGAAAAAAAATTGATATATTTTGAACATTCTTAATCACAACATGTTACCATTAGGTCCTATCTAAATTCCAATAGCTTATTTGGATTCCTTGTGAGATTACCGTTCAGAAAATATATACTTTTCATGGGGGTAGTTATTGCGATATGCTAATTCGAATCTCAGATGGTGTAAATTGTAAAAATCTGGACATGCAACGGGAAGGGTGGCGAGTTCAAAACACATGGCCTTAAATTAAATTAAATGACGTACCAACATCAGATCAATATTGATTAACAGTCAAAATCGTCAACGTTTTAAGATTTCTTGGTATTAAATGAGATGTCAAGAATTAAGTCAAGAGGATGGTATTCAAACAAAAAGACAATTTACCAGATGGGTGGAAGGGTTTCAGTCTTGTCAAACTGTAATGTAAAGGTATATCAAAAACAAGGAAATGTGCAATTTCAAAACTTATGACCGAAACCTTTCATCTTTTAAAAAATATATAAATCTGAACATATTGAAATAAGTCTTAACACTTTTCACGCGACTATTGGTTTACCATTATACAAAAAAGATTTTCAGTAACCTTTCCCAACTTTCAAAGTCTATCTCAAGGGTTACTGAACCAATACTAGGAGGAATGTTTGTACTTATTTTAATGCATTTCTCATGGTGATTCCAAATATGGTGATAACATTCAATAATGTTGACAATTTTCAAACATTTTGTGAAATTTTGAAATGTCGTCTGCAGCCGCCTGCCGCGTGGAAAGTGTTAACACCATCCACGCGGCTATTAGTTTTACCAAGGAGAGTCTCCTTGGTTTTACCATACAGAAAACACAATTTGTTCAGAGACCTTTCCCAATTTTCAAAGTCGAGCTTAAGGATTATTGACCCAATACTAGGCATGTTTGTACTTATTTCAATGCATTCCTCATGGTGATTCCATATCTGGTAATGAAATTCAATAATTTTGACATTTTTGAAACATTTTGTGAAATGTTGGAATGTCGTCTGCAGACGCCTGCCGCATGGAAAGTGTTAACATTAAACGTTCTTTCCCCGCACACTTTGATATTGTTGGTCTTTTAATGCTTTAAATATATATAGTTACTTTTGCAAACAATTCCACGAATCCTTAATTACTAAATAACCCCTTTAAATCAATTGGTATGATAACCATGTATTCCCCCATTACGATAGTGAATTTTTAGAGCATTCTCGTCTTCAACACCTTAATCACTATATTATGCGTATCATTTTTCCTTACATAATTGTGATTTGGAATCCGATGTTTGTAAATAAATACATTTGCAAACCAACATTTATTTGTCATATCCTTGTATAAATTATACATGCAGTTATTTTACTTGCTGACAATAGCGAACAGAAGATCAATAGTCAAAAAGGCTAACAACACACCGGATGGGTGGATGAGAGTTTCAATCTTGTCAAATTCAAAAGATAAATCGATAAACACGGAATTCAGTATTTTCAAAACTTACGATAGGAATTCACCTTTTTAATTATAAACTGAGTTATAAAGCCTAACATGTATCGTCTTGGTATTAAGAATTAAGTCAACGGTCAAGAGGATGGTATTCAACTAACTGACAAAAAGACAATCTACTTCTGGATGGATGGAAGGGTGGAAGTCTTGTCAAACTGTAAAGGTATATCACAAAACAAGGAAATTTCAAAACTTATAACAGAAACCTTTCATCTTTTAAACAAATATCAAGATAAGTCTTAACATTTATCGTTCCCCGCACAGCTTGAAGTTGTTGGTCTTTTAAATGCTTGAAAAGGTTACTTTCGCAAACAATTCCTTTAAATCATTAATTTATAAATAATTGTATTTCCTTGAAATCAATTGGTATAATGAACAAGGATTTATACTAGGCTATGTTAGCATGGTTAGAGCATTTTTAGATCATTCAAGATCTTCATCACTATACATGGTGGTTCAATAAAACCTTGACAGTTTTTTGAAGCCATTTAAAAAAAAAATTCTGTAGATAAAAAAAAATCATTTTCAATATTCATCAACTATATATATGATCTTGACCATCTATGCTGAAAATATCGTTACAAATGACCCTACGGTTGCAAAATAACAGCTTTTTAAACAAAGTCTGTCCCATTTCACTCTGTCCACGGGTACTGATTTCGCGACGTTCATGACGTTACAACCGGTGTGGTTCAATAAAACGTTGACAGTTTTTTTAAAGCTATATTTTTCCAAATTGTGGAATTTTGTTTAATTTGTTTTACATATTCCTCAAAAATATCATCTTGGTCATCTATGCTGAAAATCTCAATGTTAATAATGCTATGGCGGCAAAATGATAGCTAGTTGAAGAGAATCTCTCAAAAATCTCTTTGTCCCATGTAAGTCTACGGGAAATGACCAGCAAGATAACATTAAATGGCATCGTCACTTTTAAGGCATAGAGCATAGACAATTACACTTCCAATCTATGAAATCAATAATTCTAATTAGGGTCACTCGTGGTATTATTATTACGTATTGATTTCACACCTGAATAGATAGTTAAGATGTTAACAATTACACTGGTTTCACCTGGCGGGATCTTCAAATCTTAGATTACTTGCATGCAATTCATCATTCAGTATTCAATGTAACGTCGCGAAATTAGTACCCGTGGACAAAGTGAAATGTGACAGACTTTGTTTAAATAGCTGTTATTTTGCAACCGTAAGGTTATTTGTAACGATATTTTCAGCATAGATGGTCAAGATAATATAGTTGATGAATATTGAAAAATATTTTTTTAAATCTACAGAATTTTAAAAAAAATGGCTTCAAAAACCTGTCAAGGTTTTATTGAACCACCCTGTATATGCGTATAATTGTTCCTAAAATTAAATGTGATTTGGAATCCGATGTTTGTAAATTAATACATTTGCAAACAAATATTTATTCATATCCTAGTATGAAATACAAGCCGGGTTTTTTACTTGCTGACAATAGCGAACAGAAGATCAATAGTCAAAAAGGCTAATACTGGGAATACAAACATCAGATCAATATTGATTAACAATCAAAATCGTCAACATGTCAAAAATGAAGTAAAGAGGATGGTATTCAACCAACTGACAAAAAGACAATCTACCGGATGGGTGGAAGCTGAGACGAATATATAGGGTCATGTGTTTTAAGCTCGCCTCCTTTCGCGTTACACACGGATTTTGGCTTTCGCGACATGAATTTAACTTTACACATTTATATTTGCTTGTATACCCCCCTGAGGTAGTAAAAGTATACATTTTCTGAAGGGAAATTGCATGAGGAAACCAAATATGTCATTAAAATTATAGTACGACCAAGAACTAAAATGGTATGATTGGAAATGTTCGGAAAATATCAGAGTTTTTTAATTTTTAATTTGAGATCCATATATTTTGTATACCTATCCCTATCATTATTTTGTTTACATATTTGAATTCCTCATGAAATTACCCATTAGATGATATATATTTGTCAAAGTTACTACGCCGGTATGGTAATTATACCGGCTAGTGAATATCTCAACATTTTATTTTATATATTTTTAGAATTTTCAGAAATATTTGTTTAAGGATGAACCCTTCCCTGATATAAACTGCATTTCTGAATTCCTCTAGTTACAAGCTTTCCAAAAATGTATACTTTTGCTATCATAGGTTGAAAACTTTTTCTGTTATAGTCATTTTTATAAACCCGGTAAATTGAGGCTGATTATTCATGTTGACTGTGTAGCGAATAGGAAGAAAGCTGATGATCATTGTCTTATCCATAATTAATTAGTTGTTAATAATAGTTGACAAGTCTGTTGAACCACATACTTAATGACTACTAAGTATCCTTTGAAATGGGACCAAAATTGTGTTTTTAACATTAGGGGATGACTAGTTATTGTAAAAAGAACAAAGCATGGGATTATCCCCATTGAGTTTGTACAGGCGACACCCCTTCCAGAAACACCCCTTCCAGCACCACCCCTGGTCCCCAAACATCAAACAGCTGTATCTCCCTTTCTGTATTAGCTATACCAATGCCATTTTGCAGGCAGATAGCTTGTTATTATGGCTTTAAAATGATACCAAATTTGTTGAGATAGCTTTTGTGGTTTTAAAAATATTTGAGGAAAATGACAGCATGAAGCTAAAAAATGTAACGGCACCACCCTATTGGGAGGCGAGTTCATAACGCGTGACCATATTCGTCTCAGGGTGGAAGGGTTTCAGTCTTGTCAAACTGTAAAGGTATATCAAAAAACAAGGAAATGTGCAATTTCAAAACTGATGACATAAACCTTTCATCTTTAAAAAAAATATAAGTCTGAACATATTCATATAAGTCTTAACATTTATCGTTCTTTCCCCGCACAATTTGAAGTTGTTGGTCTTTTATTTTTGCAAACAATTCCTTGAATCCTTAATTAATAAGAAACAACTTTAAATAAATTGGTATATTAAGTGAACATTGATTTGTATCACCCCACCCATTACGTTAGTGAATTTTTAGAGCATTTTCGTCTTCAACATCTTCATCACTACTTATGCGTATAATTGTTCCTAAAATTAATTGCGATTTGGAATTCGATGTTTGTAAATAAATACATTTGCAGACGAACATTTATTATTATCCTTGTATAAATTATACATGCAGTTATTTTAATTGCTGACAATAGCGAACAGAAGATCAATAGTCAAAAAGGCTAATACTTGGAATATAAGACATTACACCGGATGGGTGGATGAAAGTTTTAATCTTGTCAAATTCAAAAGATAAATCGATAAACACGGAATTCAGTATTTTCAAAGCTTACGACAGGAATCCTTCACCTTTTTATAATGATAAACTGAGTTATTAAGCCTAACATTATCGTCTTTCAACTAACTGACAAAAAGACAATCTACCGGAAGGGTGGAAAGTCTTGTCAAACTGTAAAGGTATATCAAAAAAACAAGGACATTTGCTACTTATGACAGAAACCTTTCCATCTTTTAAAAAATATTAAAATAAGTCTTAACATTTATCGTTCTTTCCCCGCATAAATTGAAGTTGTTGGTATTTTAAATGCTTGAAAAAGTTACTTTCGCAAACAATTCCTTAAATCATTAATTTATAAATATTTTTATTTCCTTGAAATCAATTGGTATAATGAACAAGGATTTGTACTTCTCCCATTACGTTAGCATGGTTAGAGCATTTTTAGATCATTTTCGTCTTCAACATCTTCATCACTAGGCCTATATATGCTTATAATTGTTCCTAAAATTAAATGTGATTTGGAATCCGATGTTTATAAATTAATACATTTGCAAACAAATATTTATTTATATCCTAGTATGAATTATACATGTCGGTTTTTTTTTACTTACTGACAATAGCGAACAGCAGATCAATATTAAGAAAAGGCTAATACTGGGAATATAAGAAAACACACCGGATGGGTGGGTGACAGTTTCAATCTGGTCAAATAGAAAAGATAAGTCGATAAACACGGAGTAAAGAATTTTCAAAACTTACAGCTGGAATTTTTCACCTTTTGAAATGATAAACTGACTTATTAAGCCTAACATTTACCGTCTTGGTATTAAGAATGAAGTCAAGTGGCCAAGTGGGTGGTATTCAACTAGCTGACAAAAAGACAATCCACTGGATGGGTGGAAGTCTTGTCAAACTGTAAAGGTATATCAAAAAATGCTTTAAATGCTTTTTAATGACATACCAACATCAGATCAATATTGATTAACAGTCAAAATCGTCAACATTTTATAATTTCTTGATATTAAATGAGATGTCAAGAATTAAGTCAAGAGGATGGTATTCAACTAACTAACAAAAAGACAATCTACTGGACGGGTGGAAGGGTGGAAGTCTTGTCAAATGGTAAAGGTATATCACAAAACAAGGAAATGTGTAATTTCAGAATTTATGATCAACATTATTAAAATCAGTTTGACCATTTTATCGGGTGTTTGTCCGAAAATTTAGTTGTGCTATTAAATGCACAGGTTACCTTTCAAATAATTCCTAGAGTGACTCATTAATTCATTATAAATAATAATTATATATTATTACGTTTATTTTAGTGAATTTTAACACATCGTCATCACTATAAAATAAATAATTGGGATTTGGAATCTTGCGTTTGTAAAAATTTATGCAGAATAAATTTGAAATAATGTTGAAGAATACAACTGTCAAGACTCAAGAGTTACGTCAAGAAAGAGGATGATATTCAACTAACTGTCAAATAGGTAGTTTGCAATTTGGATGGATAAGGTTTCTACCTTGCCAAACTTTAAAATATCAAAAGACAACTTATGACGGGAATCTTTTAAAAGATTATATATAGAATAAATCCTAACATAAAGCGTTTGTCCATGAAGTTGTTAGGCTTTTAAATGCTTTAAATTTATATAATGTAAAAGCTGAATGCACTAACTGCTTATCCACAAAAATAGCCTGTGTAAGTAAATGTAATAAATATAAGAGGACCTGACGTTTCGATTCTAACAGAATCTTTATCGACGGTAAATTTATATAAATTTAGTTAATTTTGCTAACATTTCCTTCAGTCATTCATTAATAATAATAATTTTAATTAATTGGTATAATAAGAAAGATGTTATAACCTTCCTGGTATGATAAAACCATTTCCTTCTTTTGGGGGGTAGGCCTACTTCCCCTTTTGTGGTTTTAAAAATATTTAAGGAATATGGCACGCGGCATGAAACTAAAAAGTGTATCAGCACCACCCTTGGGAGGCGAGCTCATAACGCGTGACCATATTATACAATACAGGAATTGATTTTTTTAAATACAAAAAACTAAATAGTTTCTGACAGATGTCAATCAATCATATTCGTATTTGTCCTGTTGATTCCGACCACACCCAAAGTTAAGTAGGCGGAGCTTATTGATTGACAATAGGCCCGAAAGGCGTGTATAAGAATGAATAGACATGTAGGCCTATTGTTACGTTTCGCTGGAAAGACACGTGCACGCGCCTCATTGGCTGTATAGAAAATGTGATCAGCGCTAGTGAGTGCACTATTCAAATTATTTTTAGTATTGAAAACAAAAGACGGGAACGCTATAAAACTTACTTTCCGTCACGTTGTAAATCATAACTTCGGTTGTACCATCATCGTTCTAACATACATCTTTAAACACCAGTTTGAATTGCTAATTCCTGAATTATCATTACAAGTAACCTCTTTAACTTGATTCCCGTTTGAATTTGACCGAAATCTTAGCTAGTCTTGATCCCGTTCCGTGTGCTGATATACCATGATGGTTCCCGCCAATTTGCTGATATTTTCTTGCGTTTTGATTCTGAACGGCTGCTTTCGAAATGGTTGTGATGGAATGCCGCTGTCGTCGGGGCCAGCATGTTTGCTCTCAGCAGACGAACAAACCGAACAAGATGCTACGGTAAGTGGAAAAAATATCTTCATGTTATTTTTGTTGAATTACATAGGGCCTACATAGGCCTACATACATACATACATACATACATTATTGGTATTTATATAGCGCTGCTACATCGAGATCGTAGCGCTTTATGACAAAACAAAAATAAGCATACTCAACAAAACAAAACTAATTACTGTACAAATGGGTTTTAAGAGCTTTTTTAAAAATGGCTACAGATGGAGACTCTCTGATGTGAATTGGGAGGTCATTCCAGATGGAGGGGGCAGTGTAATAAAATGTCCTACGTTCAGCAGACTGTAGGAGCTTGGTGGAATTGAAACGGATGATATGTGCTGAAACGTCTTATTTTATACCATGCAAATTAATACCCAATGTTTTGTTTATGGTCTATCAATTTATATCTGCTTAGCAATATTCAAACTTAAATTAAATTGCGTCCCAAATTGCATTTCAACCTGAGTAGTTATATGAATTATGCATATTATTCGAAAATTAGTGTTTTCAGTTCAATACATTCATAAGGGATTTAATGCGTATAAGATCTGAGACTAATATATATTAGTCTCAGATAAGATATCGTATATGACTTGATTTAGTTAGGTGTCAATTTTGTATGAATTCTCCTCCGTATTTTTACACAAGCACACTCGGCATGCAATATCGACAGAACAACAAGAAAACAACGCACACAAACAATTTTTGTTGAATTGAAACGGACATATGTGCTCAAACGTCTTATTTACCATGCAAATTAATACCCAATGTTTTACGGTCTATCAAATATTTGCTTAGCAAGATTCAAACTTAAATTAAATTGCGTAAATTTGCATTTCAACCTGAATAGTTCTATGAATTATGCATATTATTCGAAATTAGTGTTTTCAGTTCAGTACATTCATATTTAATGCGTATAAAATATCGTATATGACATTTGCTATTACGTAACGCACATTAATAAGTAGTAAAATAATAAATTATTTTCTTGGTCAACTTCGGCACAATCATCACACATTAACACGTGGCTATTTTGTTTGGTCGATTTAATAAAACAAGACGCACAGACGCGTGTCCAAATATGTTTTGGTTGAATTAAATGTCAATTTGGAATGGATACTATAAATGCGAGACGTATAAACGTAATGCACACCACTACGCAGTGCCGGCCGATGGTATAAAATACAAGAGGAGTTATAGACTATAACTGCTGTATGTTGGTTAACCATGTTTTAATCAAATTTTAACATAAAACAAGAAAACAAGACGCTCACGCAAGTCCAATATCTGTTTTGGTTTAGTTAGGACTTAGGTGTCAATTTTGTATGAATTCTCCTCCGTATTTTTACACAATCACACTCGGCATGCAATTTCGACAGAACAACAAGAAAACAACGCGCACAAACAATTTTTGTTATTGAAACGGACATATGTGCTCAAACGTCTTATTTACCATGCAAATTAATAATACCCAATGTTTTACGGTCTATCAAATATCTGCTTAGCAAGATTCAAACTTAAATTAAATTGCGTAACATTGCGTTTCAACCTGAATAGTTCTATGAATTATGCATATTATTCGAAAGTTAGTGTTTTCAGTTCAATACATTCACACTTAATGCGTATAAAATATCGTATGACATTTGCCATTACGTAACGCACATTAATAAGTAGTAAAATAATAAATTATTTTCTTGGTCAACTTCGGCACAATCTTCACACATAACTCCTTGCTATTTTGTTCGGTCGATTTAATAAAACAAGACGCACGTCCAAATATGTTTTGGTTGAATTAAATGTCAATTTTGAATGGATACTATAAATGCGAGACGTATAAACGTAATGTACACCACTACGCAGTGCCGGCCGATGGTATAAAATACAAGAGGAGTTATAGACTATAACTTCTGTATGTTGTTTAACCATGTTTTAATTAAAATTGAACATAATAACAAGACTAAAACAAGACGCACGCGCAAGTCCAATATCTGTTTTGGTTTAGTTAGGTGTCAATTTTGTATGAATTCTCCTCCGAGTATTTTTACACAAGCACACTCGGCATGCAATTTCGACAGAACAACAAGAAAACAACGCACACAAACAATTTTTGTTGAGTTGAAACGGACATATGTGCTCAAACGTCTTGTTTACCATGCAAATTAATACCCAATGTTTTACGGTCTATCAATTTATATCTGCTTAGCAAGATTCAAACTTAAATTAAATTGCGTCCAAAACTGCATTTCAGCCTGAATAGTTCTATGAATTATGCAAGTTATTCGAAAATTAGTGTTTTCAGTTCAATACATTCATAAGGGATTTAATGCGTATAAATATCGTATATGACATTTGTCATTACGTAACGCACATTAATAATAGTAAAATAATTAATTATTTTCTTATTGGTCAACTCCCGGGTCAACTTCGGCACAATCTTCACACATTAACACCTGGCTATTTTGTTCGGTCGATTTAATAAAAGAAGACTTACAGACGTGTCCAAATAATTGTTGTTTAACCATGTTTTAATCAAAATTTAACATAATAACAAGAAAACAAGACGCACACGCAAGTCCAATATCTGTTTTGGTTTAGTTAGGTGTCAATGTTGTATGAATTCTCCTCCGTATTTTTACACAAGCACACTCGGCATGCAATTCCAATAGTTAGGTGTCTTCTTTGTATGAATTCCCCTCCGTATTTCCGCATGCAACATAACAGCAAGAAAACAGGATACACACACAAGCCTAATATCTGTTTTGGTTTAGTTAGGTGTCAATTTTTTACACTTGACATGCAAACAGTGCATAATATGACTTTCTTTTTGCTCAAATTTAAACTAACAACAAGAAAATAAATCACACAGACAAGTCAAATATATTTGGTTTAGGTTTACTTTGGTGTCAACTTTCAATGGATACCTCCGTTTTTGTTTCACCCGAGGCCATAATAACTATCAATGTATATATTTGTCTCAGCTAGCACGCTCATACAACAGTGGTGGTGGTATTGCGCCTTCACATTGCAACTTGAATTGGTAACCGGGAATCGGAGTCCAATATCATCATGATCATGTCGATATCTCATATTGTAAATTAGGCTATTGCAACGTAGATGTTATCGTATTACTATTAGCTATGAACTTATTTGGAGCAGTATATATGATGGCTCACTTGCTAACACAGCAACCAGGAACATCCATCCCTTTTGCCAACTCCCATACCGTCTCTGTGAAAATACCCGGGAAAACGAGTAAAACCGGCTTTCTATAATACATGTTGTCTTATTTGTTACTGTAGGTGTACTTGGAGCAGTATGGTTACCTACCACAACAACTCTACCAACCAGGTGCTGGCGGAAACCGCGGTGACATCACAGATGCCCTGATAAAATTCCAACAGATGTCAGGAATTCCTCAAACCGGTGAGTACTCGTGCATTTCAATAGGGCTCTTTGATCTTTAATAGTGAGCGATCTTTAATAGTGAGCGATCCCCAGCATTAGCCCGCCACATCTAAATGGCCAATACAGCGAGTAAGGAGACTAATGTGTCCATGCATGGCTGCTCCTGGAAAGTGTCACTTTTTGAAATCCATCAAGGAATTTATTGCTAATTTCGAATAGGGTCATTAGCCTTATTCAAACAATAAAAGTACAGCTTTACTACTTCAAAACATCCATGGGTCTTTAAATTTAAATAAAAAAAGTGCGTTGTCTTGCTTTCACTTGAAAATAAGTCGATCTTTTTGTTGCATTGATTAACGGTTCACTATCACGGACTTGATATCACAATGGCTCATTTTGTAACATCTTCACCTGCTTACTAATCTCATATGTCATCTCATCATACAGGTATCTTGGATTCTACAACTCAACAAGAGATAGAAAAGCCTCGTTGCGGAGTTCCTGATATCGGTGAATACGGTACCACCACAGCCAAATGGGATTACGGCATTTTGCGATATCGCATTGATACCTTCACCGGAGATCTGTCCAGGACTGTCGTGCAACAGGAGATCAGACGAGCTTGGCAGGTAAGTTAAGGTGTTAGCTTTAATTTGAAGTTGGAACAGGTCCTAAATGATAGTTTTAGGAGTGTGATAGTTGTCTAAGGCACTTCGTTTGTCTTGATTGATTTGCCATTTGTGTAGACTTGCAAACTCTATCATAGGAGATTATCAGCAGTAAAACAATGGTTTCTCTAGAGTCTGCTGGGCACCAACAGGGTATATTTTTCAAATGAAAGCTAAGGAATCCGTCAAATAACCATAGTACTGCTTTTACTAAATTGTTGCAATTCAGTAACTCTTGCGAATTGGTATGTAAACAGTTTATGTTGTCTATTTTACGAGCTAATCTAAGTTCTTCTATCCATCAAGCCAGCTTGACCTTGTACGTGGTACATACTTGTTGTGGTGTCCGTTCATTATCATCAAACATGTAACCTATTTATGAAAGGTTCATTGTACTGATCCAATAACATGTACTCACGTGTACGTTTCGGATACGTCTGTATCCTTTGTCAACACTTGTGGTAGTGACGATCTTGACGACTCTTGGAGTTGCCAGTAGATTTATCATCAGGGGATTCTTTTCCCCGATGATAAAAGATCATCGAATACGTGCGTGAGAAGAGCCGTCAACATGGTCAAGATCGTCACTACCACAAGTGTTGACAAAGGATACAGACGTATCCGAAACGTACACGTGAGTACATGTTATTGGATCAGTACAATGAACCTAGGCTACTCAACGATCCTTATGAACCTATTTGGTAATAAACATGTAACCTGTTTTGAATGCCCTTGCTGATTTACTTTAGTATGTAAAATATATTTTTTACCAATCTCTTACAAAACCTTCTTTCAAGGTATGGGCGGACGTGACACCACTAACATTCATGGAAGTTGGGGCGAACGAAGAAGCAGATTTCATACTTATATTTGGTAGTCGCGACCACGGTGACAACTATCCTTTTGACGGTAGAAGTGGGGTGTTGGCGCATGCTTTCTTTCCACGCAACGGACGAGTCCATTTTGATGAAGCCGAGCCTTGGACTGTCGGGACCTATTCAGGTAAGGGTTATTGGTGCTCATGTGCGTCAGTCCAACTTCAAATGTGGCGGGATGTTTATGCTAAATATGTCACTGTGAAGCGAAAACAGCGGGGACAGATTTTGCTTTAAATTAAATCCCCATTTGTAATTTAGCATAGCATAGCAGTCCTTACCTTTGGTAAGATGTGTATTCTGCTAACAGGAGGCTCGTTAGCATTACTGTATTTAGCAATGAGCAACATCTCAATATTTCCTTTGCTTTACATAAAGCATTTATCCCACAGTTTTAAATTGGTTTTCATTTCCAGCTATGTATGTTTTCATTTGTATGTGTTTGATTGTAATGTATTTTGTGCAATGCCTGCGGATGATGGTGAAAGGCCCATTGCCAAATACATCCTCTAGTCTGGCTTTATATGTATACTTTTCAATGTTTATGTTTATCAATAAAATTGGAATGATTTAATTAAATATTCTGTATTTTGTCTATTAGGAATCAACCTGTTTGTGGTAGCTGTCCACGAATTCGGCCACGCCTTAGGACTTAAGCATTCTTCCGTTCAGGGTGCCATTATGAAAGGTGCTTACCCTGGTTATCAAGGCAGCAATTTCAGGCTCGGAACAGATGACATCGAAGGAATACAAAGTCTTTACGGAGGTATGTAGTAATTGCAATAATTATTTCGCTCAAAAAAAAATCATTTCATTTATATGTATCGCTTAAAGCTCTCTCTGTATTCATTGGCAAAATGGCCACATTCATTGGCAAAATGCATTAAGTAGTTGCGGAAATTAACCATAATTGCATACATTTGAGCAACAATGCTCAAGGGGTCACACCACTAAATAGAGCTCCATAGGGATATGTACAAAAACACTGATATAAAACTCTGTTTTTAGACCACTAAATTGCAAAATTGGACCCTGTAGAGTGATTTTTTCTGATGTGATGATCACAGTTCCCCACCAAAAAGTGAAAAAAATAGGTGAACCTGCTCGATTTTCCAAAATATGCCCATGAAGTTGACTATACCTCTCTGACGATCTTGGAAATGTCGCCGTGATCGCCAATGTTTCCAGTAAAAAGCACAAATTTGAAAGATCTCTCAAAATTTACCTAGATGATATTCACAGTTTATATAGTCAGGGTGCATGTAGGTGATGTCCCATATTAATCATAATTAATACAAAATCATAGGCATGTACGCAATGGTATTACTGTACTAAGTCTTTTTAATTGAGGATTTTGTGATGCATACTTTCCGATTTTAGTTTTAAACACCGTCCTTAAGGGTAGGGGATACCCCTTTAGTGTAGTGCACCCTCAAAGCTACGCTAGTTACGCAGATTACGCAGAATTCGGCGAACCATTTTGCCGCATCATTTCAATGTTATACCCTTGCTTACTTTTGCTAGAGCTCCCGTCATCTCCTATATAGAACATATACGCATCTATAATTTATCCTAATTGGCGGATCAAGATTGTGTGAACGAACGCAGCACAGCTCTGTCACACAGGTTGCTCTATACTCTGTCACGGGCCCATAAGACAAGATGAGCTCATCACTGTTTTCATTTCGGCTAAAACACATTGAAAGTGTTAAAATATCAATAAAATATATTTTCAATATTTTAATTATATTATTACAGCACCTGGCTCAGGCTCTGGCGGTTCTGGAGGTGAACTTCCCATGGCAGCATGTGGCGGAGAGTTTGCGACTGTGTTCAAGACTGCTGACGAAACTCTGTACGGTTTCACTGGTAAGTCATAGTAAGGTTTACACACGGGGTTAGAAATATAATATTATATTGAATAGCTTAAAATATCTGAGAAATGTCACCCCTCTTACACTTTCTCTGGTTTGCTTATAACAGGATATACTAAACAAATGCAGTAACAAATGCAGATATTTCTGTATACACGTTCCCACCTTTCTTACCATTTCTCATTGACTAATTAAATCGTATAAATGTCCAAAACAAACAATGAAAATTAACCGGTAGTATCACGAAGTTGTTTAACGCTTTCCGGCTTTTACCATATTTGCAGTAACCTTTCCAAACTTTCAAAGTCTATATCTCAAGGATTACTGTGCCAATACTAGGCATGTTTGTAAATTTTGCGAAATGTTGGACCGGTGTTTATCGTTATACTCAATGACAAGTAGTAAATATTTATCTCTTTGCACTCTTAACAGATGGATACGTATGGGATTTGACAAACCGCCTTACAAATGACGTCTCAACGGTTGCTGGAGCCACAAGCATCTTCCATTCAGAACTGGAGAAGACCACTGCCGGTCCACAAGCTGCAGTCACCGTGGATGGAAAGACCTACATATTTAGTGTAAGTTTATTATTATTAATTAAACTGATTGAAACTCAATGCAACTAATTTTTCGAATTTGTCGTGACTTTCGAAAGTCACTCGTATGTTTAGGTAATTTCCACATACGGTATGGCAATCTATATGCGGTGGTTTTACCAAATGTATTCGGAGCATTAACATCACTGAAGTAACCACGTTATATAGAACTAAAAATTATAAACGAATATTGAGCTATCTGCTAGAATAGAAAATTATTGTTTGTTATATGGTGTGTCTGCCATGAACATGATGAATACAACAAATTATTTATTACGTTCCTCTCAGGTACATTGTAACCCCTTGTAACATGACTATTTACTCAAATGTATCGATCAAAATGGCAGAAAACTTGCGTAAAATTGCACATATCGACCATTGCAAATGCCAGTGACATTTGGTTGTACACAATTGCCAAAATCTGCAAACATCGTATAAAATGAATGAAAATTGACAACCTCTTGTGAACTTCTGGAAATGTTGTTAATATCTGTCAATTTAATTGTAGAGAGATATATAGCACCATCATATTAGATTTCTGACATATCTGATACTTATTACCCGGCTAATAATTATGTTTCTAATTCTAGTATTATAGACTCATTACAATAATCTGTCTTCTATTTATTTTAACAGGGGTGTTCAGCTTGGCAATTCAACAACCGGCAGTTTGAGGGTAAAATCGAGAGTATTTCTGATCTGTGGCACGGTCTACCGTGCAACTTCGACGCCGTCTTCAAGGCTGACGATGGCTTCACATACTTCTTTTTCAATTTAGGTGAGTCAATAGACAACTGGTTACGTTTACGTTATATCATAAAGTTATCGATTCCATTTAGGCCCCTGGTTGTTAAGTTTTGGCAAACAATCTCTAAAAGGGATTCTGAGTTGGGTTGTAATCTTCCCGCGAGTATTCATTTTTGAATATCACCCACACAGGCAAATCTTGAAGAATTTCAACATCTCCGTCATGGAGGGAGATGTCGTAAGTGCCGAGACAATGATCATATAAATGATATTGGGTTATTAAATTTACATAAATTAAGTTAAATGGGACAAAGTTCCAGATATAATCTGGTATTAAATTCATCACTATTGCTCTTGTTTAGGCCCCCTTTTCTCTTCTCATTGGGTTATTTTACTCTAGTTATGAATTGTGAATGTATATCTAGTCTAGAGAGGGCATGCTGGCTTGAGCTATCTGGGCTCTTTGATGGTTTGCTAATTTATTCATGAGGTCATAAGTTCATCTTGTTTGATTGTATGACACACATGTGTCTTATGTGGATTTATTATAAATTGCAACAGGTTTGAAATTGTCCAACCTAATCTGATCTTTCTTGTAAATTTTGCATTTCTGTCTTGCTCGGTATTATTTTGTAATTGTGTATGAATTTTTGGTTTATTAGCCAAACAGCTAGTTTTGAAAAGTCATTTAAATTCGTGAGTCACTTTACTTCAGAATGTAATCACCAAAAATAACTTTTTTAATTTTAAATTTCAGCTCAAAATGACGGACAATATGTCTTCAAGTTCCAAGGCTTCCAACTTCGCTGGCAAGGGTTAGCCTCGTCTCTCGGCTGGAATGGTTTCCCCGCTGACCTTTCATCTATCGACGCCATCGCCGCTTCTGGTAATAGGAACAACGACGTCTACATCTTCAGCAACAGGCGGTATTGGAAACTGAACCAGAAGTCCAAGACTTTCTACCGTGGATATCCTAGGGATACTGTTACCAACTGGCTTTCAAACTGTCCTATTTAGACGTTATATGGAAGAATATAAATATATGAAAGACAATTTACGTGAATTAATACCACAAACTACTTCATGTTACCGTGGATATCCCTACATGACAACCAAAAACATTTTTTAAGAGTGAACATTCTATACCAAATCTACCCTAGATAATAGTTTCCAAATGAGTTTCCATTCCTATTCTTAGTTATCTTCGAGTATTCATTCAACATAAATTCATATACGGGCAACAATACATGACATCAAAGACCTTTCACCGTCATGATCGTGGATATCTCGGGAAAATAACTGGATTTTGAACTATCCTTTTAAAACAATACTGTCCTATTTAAACGTTAATTATGACACACAATCTAAGTACTTTCACTAACGAAGTCGTTTAAAACGTGGATATTCCAGGACAGTTTCCAAATTACTTACTGCGCTACCGGTATATTTAAACAGTTTTGTTTTCAAAACTGTTCATATATTTCATAATATCAAAGATTCAAACGTCAATGTCTCAGAATTTGAACGGTTACCAAACTGCATCCTATTTAAACAAATGAAACACATTTGAAGCCATAAAAACGATGAATATCATCAAATTACAACTCTGTATAATGTAGCTACGGAGCTATGCATTTTTTTGCGCGTGTCATGGACAATTATTCCAAAATATGTATTTAATATATCAGAAATAATTTTGTAGTTGTCATATAAAACTATTGGAACGTTATGAAAGAGAAATGGCGTATATTTTTGATAAAAAAACTATTTTACATTTTGATTAGATGTTATCGTGCAAATGTTGATTGTTGCGGGGAACCATTCTATGTTAATTAACTCAATTTTGATGAAGATTTTTATATATTTTTTATACTTAGGCGGAATAATGTGTAAATAAGGAATTTGTACAAGTATTTTTGTAATTTTGTAAATATTATTGTATATAAAAGATCCTATCAGATTGTATGTGTTTATTGATTGATCTTGTGAAGTGATTCTTCTAATAAATAGATGTTTTATATTTGACGTAAAAGTTGTTGATCTGTCTAATAATGATTTTTGCGTTTGCGTGTAAAAATATTACATAGAATACATATTTGCAAAACAGATCGTATCTGTCAAAAAAACTGACATTTTGTGCACGATTTGCGTGTACCGGGTGGTTAAAAAAAGGTTGACCCAAGTTCAAGGTAATTTTTCAACCACATTTAAAATTTCAGAGAATTTCTGTTTACTTAGTCTTGATCAGCAGTAAGTTTTGAAATTATCCCGCCTAAAATGGGTCAAAAATTTTCCAACCTAAAATGGGTCAAAAAACATGTTTTTTATAATTTTCTCCAAAATGGTCAATTTCATGATCATAGTTGGATTCATTGAACCCTTTCCTGCAAAAAAAAATGTATACTTTTATTAAGATTAAATGAATAATGAAGAAGTTACGGCAGTTTTACGGAGGCTATGCGAAGGTGCACAGCCCCCTTAACGCTCGTATGGTATCACATGCCGCATAAGTGTGCCATTTCCGCAATAACGTTAAGCCCCGGATGATAAGGGACGTAAACCCCACATAAGGCGGGCCTTAGCTGGGGTTAACTAGGGATAAGGCGCCCCCGGGTGTGGGTGGGGGGGGGGGGGGGGGGTGGGTAGGTACTCGAATTTGAAGAGGGTAGGGGTGTGCGGCTGGGCAGTCTGAAAACAGAGGCTTGCCGAACTGAACGGTCGCCGAAATTGGGGTCTTAGAGAACTGAATACTTATATACAAAATTGTGTCTTAAACTGAATTTTAGGCAAGTGTTGCCTTATGAACTGAATTTAGGCCAAATTTGAGGTCTAAGGGAACTGCCAATGGATAAAGGGGATCTTATGGAACTGCCAGTGGATGAAAAAGGGGTCTTAAGGAGCGGCCGAAAGGCGTCCTTGCCAGCGCACTACCCGTATGGCCCATATACGTGAGTACCCCCCCCCCCCCCCCAGGAAGGCGCCTTGGAATTTACGTCCCTTGGCCCCAGATAAGGAGCGTTATCTTCGGTTTAGGCGGAAATGACAAACTTATGCTTCCATAGACGTTTGCATTGTTATCTAACCGTCATCATGCTGATCGCAGTACTATAAATACGTGATAACATAGGGCACTAAGCTTATGTCGCGGGTGCGCGAGCGAGCTAGATTTACACACGCGTGCGATGTCCAAGTGTGCAGAATTGATCAGATCTGACACCACCAAATTTTGGGCGTTTAATTTGGAAACCTTTTATATATTGAATCAGCCACGCGGGTTCGTTTGCAGGGCAGAACCATGCGTTTTCGGCTCAGTAACGCGAACCAATGACACTGGACGAATATTTAAGTTCACAGTTTATTTTCACTCTCCTTCTTACACAATATATATATCACAACGTGGGTTTTATTTTTACAACATCCAAACACAATTACTCTAGCAAAACTTTAATAAGATTGGGTCAATGGTCAAAGTCTTTACAACCCCAGCGGGCAAAATGACGTTACAACAACGTTGTACCAACATTGATTATCAACGTTGAAATATCGTTGAATTAACAGTTGGATTTGAAAGTTTGTACCAACCATAGATTTCAACGTTGATTCAACGTCTTATTTCAACGTCGATTCAATGTTGAATTTTGGTTACGTAGTTGAAATTTGGTTGATATACCAACCAAATTTCAACTATTTAACCAGAATTCAACATTGAATCAACGTTGAAATACGATGTTGAATCAACAGAAAATGTGTTGATTTTCCCCTAAAAAATACTTTGAGAAGCTTTTGTATCGCTTTGCAACCAGGGATGGTGGGTGGGTGGGGGGGGGGGGGGGGGGGGGGGGGGGGGGGGGGGCTGCAAGAGCATGTTATGTTCTTGCACAATGTATATGCATTTGTTTAGTGAGCAATCACCTTTCTTCATAACCAGTGCGAAAATATGCATATACAAGTGTATATCAATATACATTCAATGGTGTTAAATTAGTGCATCGACTTAATTTAAATACAATAATAGTTTTAAATGAATAAAAGGTGCAAATTAGCTCATTAGCATAATCGAAGTGGTACAAACGTGCACTAGAACTAATTTTTGTACCATTGCATTTATGCTAATGAGCGATTTACACAATTTACTCGGCTAATATAAAGCCAAGTAAAATATGCAAATTAGCTCCAGACTGATTTTTGGAAACGTGATTTTTACAAGTCCATTCAACAACGTTGAATCAACGTCAATATCTAACGTTACTTCAACAAAGCATAAACTGTAGTTGAAAAGATGTTGAAGTCATGTTGTTAAACAACGCAACCATATTTCAACGTTGATTCAACGTTGAAATATGGTTGAGTGCCCGCTGGGACGGTCCGTCCTACTGTACTACTTCTACCACAACCTGGTCTAACCTGACTGGGCCTGACCTGACCTTGTAACACAAGGTAAACACCCAGGGAAGATAAAAGTACACGTTAATTTCCATACATACAATTTTAATGGTCAAAATACCATTACCGTTACATAAGATAATATTAACAACTATTTTTAGGTAAGACATAGGTGATCTGAAAGCGTTGATCTCTTGTTGTTTCACGCTGCCTTCTCCTATTGTCTCATGTTGTCTCATGTTGTCTCATGCTGCCTTCTCCTATTGTCTCATGTTGTCTCATGTTGTCTCATGCTGCCTTCTCCTACACAACAAACGCCTGACCACTGATAAACACCACAACATGCCCACCCGCTGCCGCTCACGTGCAAAGGTATAGGAGGCTGTCAACCGCCCATCGTCAACAACCTCCACTCTCCCCTTCACACGCAAACAACAACAAACAACCGTGCTGCAGTGCCCACCAACAATCAACCGCCCATCCCCACAGCGTATACACTGTTTTCTCGGTGCTTTGCCCTACACCTGTTGTTTTCTCGGTGTTTTGCCCTACACCTGTTGTTTTCTCGGTGTTTTGCCCTACACCTGTTGTTTTCTCGGTGTTTTGCCCTACACCTGTTGTTTTCTCGGTGTTTTGCTCTACACCTGTTGTTTTCTCGGTGTTTTGCTCTACACCTGTTGTTTTCTCGGTGTTTTGCCCTACACCTGTTGTTTTCTCGGTGTTTTGCTCTACACCTGTTGTTTTCTCGGTGTTTTGCTCTACACCTGTTGTTTTCTCGGTGTTTTGCCCTACACCTGTTGTTTTCTCGGTGTTTTGCTCTACACCTGTTGTTTTCTCGGTGTTTTGCCCTACACCTGTTGTTTTCTCGGTGTTTTGCTCTACACCTGTTGTTTTCTCGGTGTTTTGCTCTACACCTGTTGTTTTCTCGGTGTTTTGCCCTACACCTGTTGTTTTCTCGGTGTTTTGCTCTACACCTGTTGTTTTCTCGGTGTTTTGGTCTCCGCTTAACAGATCACCACCGTCTTTCTTACCTGGTTATATAACTGGCCAAAATACTATCTACATAGGCTTTACACTCAGCTTGACCCCCCCAAAATGTAAGATGAGTGTTTTTGCCTTACCCAACTTTTTTAACTCAACCCTCCCCCCATCGATCATAACCATCGCATGGGTTGAGTTTTACATCATATAAATATAACTACAATAACAATAGAGGCCTTCGTATCAGTGTTTTTATCCTACCCAAGTTTTTAACTCAATCCTCCCCCATCGATCATAACCATCGCATGGGTTGAGTTTCACATAATAAAAATATGAATACAACAACAATAGAGGCCTACGTATTACACGCCCTAAGGAGGTAAGTATAATATTAAGCTTCCAGATTTTTCCTTGTTATTATCAGAGCAACCATTAATTATGTCATAACGAGTTACAAATATTCCCTACATTTGTATCGAATATTTATCGTAAGCACACAATATCAAAAATAATTATAAACTGCTCACAAAAAGTATCGTAACACTTAGAAATGATCCAATATATAACGGCTCGAAAGGATATGCATTAATCGAAGCCAATAACCAAGTGCATAATTTTGTTCTGCGTATTTTGACACCTCGATCGATGAGATACGATGTTGCGGAGCGGAGTTATTGTCATTTCAATGGTCGTGGGTCCAGTTTCAAAAGTGACAATCACCCTATAGAAAGAGGTTTGCATTACTGTTTAGAATGATCAGATTCGTGATTTTCAATAGGGATGAGTGTCACCTTGGAAACTGCACCCACGATCATTGAAATGACAATAACTCCGCTCCGCAACATCGTATCTCATCGATCGAGGTGTCAAAATACGCAGAACAAAATTATGCACTTGGTTATTTGCTTCGATTAATGCATACCCTTTCGAGCCGTTATATATTGGATCATTTCTAAGTGTTACGATACTTTTTGTGAGCAGTTTAGTAATTACCTATGGCTATGGGTATTCACTACAAGATGATCGTCTGATCCACTTCACTCGGCTAACAATACTCTGTCTACAAGGATAACACACAGCACAATCTGAATGTCTCATTTTTGTATACAATCAAAACAATCCAATCGCGCCATTATGCACCACCCTAATAAAATACTACGCATTGAATTAACTCAACTAATTTTGTCATTGTACAAATGTTCACTCGTCGTCATCCATACTCATGCAATTTGATACAGCGAATATTTTTGGAACACTCTGTAATGATCAACGCGCCCAAAATTCACTTTATAAAACATCCAAGCACGTCGCGCCGTTAATTAAAACCCGCTTCTGAAAGATCAAACACTGCCGACAGATGGCGTTTGTATTGACACGATACGCTAATTAACTATGCCTCGGTACTGTTTCACACACAAGTCTTGATAATTTCGAATATTTTCAATCCTCAAAACTGTCCAAAATTATGGCTAGCTTTTGGTTACACTCAACGCTATACGACATATCATCATTCACAATCGACTTTTTGAAGTAATCTGACATAATCAAAACGAGAAATTTGGGGTATCAAAATGCTACGTCAACATGATGAATATTAGCAAATGGAAAACCGCTGCATCCGTTGTCACATGTAAAGTGAATGGCGAAACATTTTATAATGTTCTGTTTCAACTCGATCAGGAAAATGTACCAAACTTCATCCAAAACTCGAAATCTATCTCAATTTTTGATCCAAATAGTTTCTATACATAACTACTGTACTTACTCTACAAGGATGCCTACCAATTCGTCTGATTTTCGAAAGATTCTGAAGTTTTCTGTTCCAACTCTCCCGTTTTTCCAACACAGCTTTCCACGCGTCCCAAAAAGATGGCGTTTAGCATGATCAATCACTGCGCGCCTTTTCACAAGCTGATTTACACACGCAATCACAAGCGGAGCGTAACAAAATAGATCTCAAGGATATTGAGCCGTTTTCAATAATTAGATAATCAAAATACAGACAAAACCTATAATAAAAGCGATTCCCGCTACACAGCCCCCACCTAGCACTTGACGTCCCCGTCAACAATAAGCGATAACAAAAAAAATAAGCGGGATCGCTTTCACACTCTGCTCCTCGCGCTCTGAGCTATTACACCAATACATCCATCAATACATTAATACAACAATATATACATACCACCTCCTAACTACATCTTACTCTACTACAATGCCTTAAAAGTACACGTGACGCGATAATCTTCTTCGTCTTCATTCCCGAGTCTTCTCCTTGTCGCCATTCCCGAGTCTTCTTCTTTGTCGCCATTCCCGAGTCTTCTTCTTGTCCTCAGCAACCCTTGGTTAGGTCAGCAGCAACCCGTGGTTGGGTCAGTAGCAACCCTTGGTTAGGTCAGTAGTAACCCCTCTGTTCGGAGCTCTGGAACGAGTCTCCCGCTACGGCTCATAGGAACTGGTGCGATGGCCGCGTAAGCCATATGACACTCAGTAACAACGAGTTGAGCATAGCACCATCCGCATCGCATCACGTCGCACCTCGGCAACTCTACCTCCAAATCCTGGTTCTACTTCCAACTGGCTCCGTGCACTAGGCACTCGTCACAACGAAATTTATAACTCGAACATTTGAAAACAATAACAACTTATATATACAACTCCGGCAGTAACTCTTCCCATAACTCCTACAAAAGTTTCCGAACTCTGACAGCATCTTATGAGCTTCTACCACCTGTCTAGTACCCCAGTGCACCGAGACCTACAACCGCGTCATCACCCTCTTTTTGCCTCCTATGCTGCTCCGAAAGCCTCTCAAATTCTTCCATCCAATTCCTAATCGTATCCTCCGTCAGATGATCAACACCCTGGCAGGTGTGCCTCGACTTATCTGCTGCAAATTTGTAAAACTCCTTCTTTTGCTCAACCAATCTCTCCTCCACCAATTTCTCCACCACCTCCTTCTTAACCATCTCCCCATCTTGAAGACGCCGATCCTCCGCCCTCGGTCCAACCGACTTGGCAGGTACAGCTCTGACACTGCCCACCGTTAAAACCTTCGCCGGCCGCACATCCTGCGAATTAGTCTGAATAGACACATTCGTCGTTTTCATCCTAGCTCCCCCTACAGGCCAAGACTTTGCATCCGGTCTCAATTTACTACCATCCACCTTCCCCGGTGATTTCATCTCCTGCTTCACCTTCTTTTCGGAGCGACGATCATGCTCCTTCTTCTCCCGTTCCTGTTTGGCCAGCTTCTCGTCATCCCTCCGCTTCTCCTGTTCCCGCTGCAACTTCAGCTCCTCCCTACAACGAGCCTCCTCCTCTCTCTTCCGGCGCCACTTTTCCTCACTTATCTCCTCCTTCCTTTTCTTCCGCTCCTCATTTTGTCTCAACTTCTCCTCCTGCTCACGTTCTTGCTCCTCTATCACCTGCCTCTCTCCCTCCCAACGCTCGTACTCCACTCTAAGCCACTCGTCTCTCTTCCGACGATCCTCCTCTACTCGCTTCCGGGATTGCATCCGATGCTCCTCCGCCACCCTAGCCGACTCTTCCTTGCGACGCTCCTCCTGCATCATAATTCTTTCCTCCTCCTTCTTACGTTCTTCCTCCACCCGAACCCTCTCCTTTGCAAGACGCTCCTTCTCTCCTTTTATCTCTTCCTTTCGTTTCCTACGCTCCTCATCCTCTCGCGCTTTCTCCACTCTTTCTTCTCCTCTTTCCTCTCCCTACGCTCATGGTCCTCTTGCGCCTTTGCTATGCTCTGACGAGACTGTTCCTCTCTCACCATTCTCACATTTCCCCAAAACTCGTGCTCCTTCCCCGCCAGACGCTCCTTCTCCACTCTAACCTTCTCCTTTTCAAGGCGCTCCTTCTCCACATTCATCTTCTCTCGTTCCAGTCGTTCCTTCTCTACTCTAACCTTCTCCTCTTCCTTCTTACGCCCCTCTTCCATCCTAACCTTCTCCCTTTCCAGCCGCTCCTTTTCCACTCTAACTCTCTCCTCTTCCTTCTTACGCCCTCTTCCATCCTAACCTTCTCCCTATTCCGACGCTCCTCATCCGCCTGAAGCTTCTGACCTCTAATCCGACGCCCCTCCTCTATCCTATCCTCTCTCCTCTGACGCTCCTCCTGCCCTCTCTTCTGACGCTCGTCTTCCCATCTCGACCTCACTCCCACTCTTTCCTCTATCGCGCCATTCTGATCGCTTCTTATTTCTGACCTCCTAACCCACGCCGCTCTCTTAGCCATCCACGTCTCATGTTTAGCTTGTAAGGCCGGGCATGCTCGTTTCCAATGCCCCAACTCCTTACAATAACGGCAACAATTACTATCAGATTGCCATTCACTCACAGGCTGATATCTCTCCAAACCATTCTGACCTCTCCCAGTCTGACCAATAATGCCCCCACCTGAACATTGCTCACCCGCGCCGTCGACCCTTCCTTCACCACCTGTGACCACGTAACTCCTTTCCCCATACTACTACCATTCTCGCCAGCGATTACAGCGGGATCCTTAACCTCCACCTTCTGCTTCTGACTCCCCGTCAAAGGCACAGGACTGGCACGACTATCCTTTGACACATCTCCGGCTTCCACTAGCCTTTCTACTTCCTCATCGGCTTCCACTAGCCTTTCTACTTCCTCATCGCCATCCTTCGTCTGTTTTTGTCCTCTCCGATATTCTATCGTCTCAAACGCACTACCTCTCTCAACTAGATCCAGTGTTTCCTCTAGAGTGCTAGGGGAGAACGAATGAACCTCCTTCCGCACCTCTGGGTCTGAGATAGCTCTACAAAAATGCCGACGAGCTGCTATGTCTCTCTCCCGTTTCGAAGAATTTGGCATCGCCAGACACGTCAATCTCTTTATATCTTGGGCCAAATCTTTATAACTCTCACTCTGCCCTTGTTCTCGCAGCTGGAGTTCGGCATACCAACTCTCCGGATCCTCCCGCGGCCCAAACTCTTTTGCCATCAACCGAACCAGACCCTCATAGCCTATCTCTCGAAGGTCAACCTCATTCCCAGCCAACACCCTCAGGGCCCTACCCTGGCAACTGTAATACAACCACATCGCAGCGTCCCCATCCGTCCATTGGTTGTATTCTCGACAAACCTCAAAATGCTTATAAAACGCCCGCCAATTACCATCTCCGTCAAACTGGTGCGGACTCATCTCTTGCCTCATCACCTGACCAAAAAGCTCCATGGCTTGCTCCTCCCGCGCCGAAGCCAAAGCCAGTCTCGTACTAACTTCGTCACACAACTTCTCATACTTTTGCTTCTGCTCACTCTCTACCGTCCCTAACAGTCGAGCTCTATCATCGAGGTCTGCCTGTTTCCTCTCATATTTACGCTTCTTCGACACTACTTCTTCATACACCTCCTCATTCTTCTCCTCCCCGTCTGCCACTGCTTTCTCCCGATCAGACAATTCTTTTAGTTTACTCTGCTGCTTCTCACCCTCCAATCTTCTCATCACCTGCGCCTCACTATCCCGACCAACCAGTAACTGCGTCTGCTGCCCCAAATCGAACTCACGTTCCTTCACCCTCGACTCTCTTCGACCCAACACTTCACACCACTCCTGCTCCTCGGCCGCCAACCGAACCTGGAGCTTCCTCACCGCATCCTCTTCGGCCACGAGTTCTGCTTTCCTTCGTTGAAATTCCGCCACCGAACGCAACCCTTCAGCCTCCACTACTCTTTGAAGCAACTCCTCAACCAATGTCCTACACATCAATCCAACCTCCCCCTCTATTATATCACCCTCCCATCGGTCATACTCCCTCGAATCCAGCTGCTTCCTCATCGCCACCTCTCTCTGCTGTTGCTCTACTAAAGCTTCCCGTCGCACCACTTCATCCCCTCTACGCCTCAAATCTTCCTCCAACTCTACCAAACTTTCCCCGTTAACAGTCAAAACCAACTGTTCCTTCTCTAGTACCTTCAACCTTTCTTCACAACTCAACTTAAAAACTCGTTCTTTCTCTGCCATCAGGGTAGCTTGTTCATTTTTCCTAACCCTAAACCTCTCCAGCAACTCTTCCTGCTCAACTTCTCTGGCCTCCAACACCTCCTCCCTATCCATTAAATCATCGTCTATCTCCTGCCATTCCCTTTCACGAGACCCCCGGTCAATTTCACACCACCGTTTATCATTCATCTCCTCCAAAACCTCTTCCAACCGTGCATACTTCACTTTCAGCTCCGATAGCTGTCCCCTAAGCTGCTTCATCTCCACCAACTCCCCCAACTCGGTGTCGTCTGTGACACGTGATCCTAACCCAGAATCATCACTACAGTGACTCCCCTCGCTATCAGCATAGCCAGCACTACCTGCACCGTCTGTCAACCTAACGTTCGTTTCTGAGCCCAACAAGTCATCACCAACCTCACTACTATTCTCCACATTACCCCAATACTCGGTGTCACCGCTTGAATTTCCACCAGCACTACCAGCCTCCTCAAAGCTACCCCTATTATCATTACTACCACTACCGTTAGCGATTACCACATCATCACTGTTATCCACTCCGTGTCGATCTCCACTTCCACCAACATCACCTCCACCACTGCACATTTCACCACCACCACCACCACCATCACTGCAACCACTACCACACCGTGTCCCTGCCTCCTTCCCCATAACCGGCTTACCCTCCCCATCTACTTCCCCTGTCTGCCCTACCGACCTCGGTGGCGAACCACTACCACCCATCCACCCGGTCTGATCTACCAGCATCAACGGTGCATCACTACCACCCTTCCACTCCGTCTGCTCTACAGGTATCGGCGGTGCACTACCGCCATCCTCCCATCCCGTCCGCACAACCTGCATAGGATGTCTATCACCATTCAGCAACCCCGCATGCCCTACCGACATCGACGGCCTATCATCATCAACAACCGGTATATGTTCCCCCGGCCTACCACCAGTCACTTCTCCATACGACTCACCCATCATAACCGGCTTACTATCCCCGATCACTTGACTCCCTGGTTCACCCGTCATACCCGGTCTGCCACTAGTCACGTCTCCCATCAACTCACCCGTCATATCCGGTCTACTATCACCAATCACTCGGCTTCCTTGCTTCCCCGTCATACCCGGTCTGCCAACAGTCACTTCTCCCATCAACTCACCCGTCATACCCGGCCTACTATCACCAGTCACTCGGCTTCCTTGCTCACCCGTCATACCCGGCCTACAACCAGTCACATGTCCCATCGACTCACCCGTCATAGCCGGCCTACTATCACCAATCACCTCACCCGGCCTCATTGCAGTACCACTATCAACCACTCGCCGCCTCTGCTCACCCGTCATCAACGGCACACCATCACCAATCACCTCACCCGGTCTCATTGCAGTACCACTACCAACCACTCGCTGCCTCTGCTCACCCGTCATCAACGGTACACCATCACCAATCACCTCACCCGGTCTCATTGCAGTACCACTACCAACCACTCGCCGCCTCTGCTCACCCGTCATCAACGGCACACCATCACCAATCACATGTCCCGTATGCTCCCCCGTCATTGACAACACACCACCATCAACCACTTGTCTCGCCACATCATCCATCCTTATCGGCACACCACCACCGGGCACTAGGTGCCTCTGCTCTACCGTCTCATCATCCATCCTTATCGCCATACCACCACCGGGCACTTGTCCCATCACATCACTCATCCTCATCGGCGCATCACTACCAGCAACTTGTCCCGTCACATCACCCGTCCTCGTCGGAGGGCTACCACCAACTCGTCCCGTCTCATCCTCATCACCCGTCCTCAGCGGCACATC
This sequence comes from Ophiura sarsii, assembly GCA_035610835.1. Lineage (NCBI taxonomy): Eukaryota > Metazoa > Echinodermata > Ophiuroidea > Amphilepidida > Ophiuridae > Ophiura > Ophiura sarsii. The sequence continues at coordinate 47,032,381 of CM069451.1, read as the reverse complement.
ACTACCAGCTACATGGTGCCTCTTCTCGCCCGTCATCCTCGGCGTACTATTGCCGGTTACACGATACCTCATCTTCGGCATGCTACCGCCGTAGACACGATGCCTCTTCTTTGACCAAATCATTATCATCCCGAAGGCGAGTCCGTCGCCGTCAGCAGTCTACCGTCAAAGTCCGTCAAAATTTAATTACTCACAGCCAAAAATTCGTCGTTAAAGAAAATGAAAATCCCACATCTGACACCACTTGTCGCGGGTGCGCGAGCGAGCTAGATTTACACACGCGTGCGATGTCCAAGTGTGCAGAATTGATCAGATCTGACACCACCAAATTTTGGGCGTGGGAAGGGTTTAATTTGGAAACCTTTTATATATTTAATCAGCCACGCGGGTTCGTTTGCAGGGCAGAACCATGCGTTTTCGGCTCAGTAACGCGAACCAATGACACTGGACGAATATTTAAGTTCACAGTTTATTTTCACTCTCCTTCTTACACAATATATATATCACAACGTGGGTTTTATTTTTACAACATCCAAACACAATTACTCTAGCAAAACTTTAATAAGATTGGGTCAATGGTCAAAGTCTTTACAACGGTCCGTCCTACTGTACTACTTCTACCACAACCTGGTTTAACCTGACTGGGCCTGACCTGACCTTGTAACACAAGGTAAACACCTAGGGAAGATAAAAGTACACGTTAATTTCCATACATACAATTTTAATGGTCAAAATACCATTACCGTTACATAAGATAATATTAACAACTATTTTTAGGTACGACATAGGTGATCTGAAAGCGTTGATCTCTTGTTGTTTCACGCTGCCTTCTCCTATTGTCTCATGCTGTCTCATGCTGCCTTCTCCTATTGTCTCATGTTGTCTCATGCTGCCTTCTCCTACACAACAAACGCCTGACCACTGATAAACACCACAACACGCCCACCCGCTGCCGCTCACGTGCAAAGGTATAGGAGGCTGTCAACCGCCCATCGTCAACAACCTCCACTCTCCCCTTCACACGCAAACAACAACAAACAACCGTGCTGCAGTGCCCACCAACAATCAACCGCCCATCCCCACAGCGTATACACTGTTTTCTCGGTGTTTTGCCCTACACCTGTTGTTTTCTCGGTGTTTTGCCCTACACCTGTTGTTTTCTCGGTGTTTTGCCCTACACCTGTTGTTTTCTCGGTGTTTTGCCCTACACCTGTTGTTTTCTCGGTGTTTTGCCCTACACCTGTTGTTTTCTCGGTGTTTTGCTCTACACCTGTTGTTTTCTCGGTGTTTTGCCCTACACCTGTTGTTTTCTCGGTGTTTTGCTCTACACCTGTTGTTTTCTCGGTGTTTTGCCCTCACCTGTTGTTTTCTCGGTGTTTTGCTCTACACCTGTTGTTTTCTCGGTGTTTTGCTCTACACCTGTTGTTTTCTCGGTGTTTTGCCCTACACCTGTTGTTTTCTCGGTGTTTTGCTCTACACCTGTTGTTTTCTCGGTGTTTTGCCCTACACCTGTTGTTTTCTCGGTGTTTTGCTCTACACCTGTTGTTTTCTCGGTGTTTTGCTCTACACCTGTTGTTTTCTCGGTGTTTTGCCCTACACCTGTTGTTTTCTCGGTGTTTTGCTCTACACCTGTTGTTTTCTCGGTGTTTTGGTCTCCGCTTAACAGATCACCACCGTCTTTCTTACCTGGTTATATAACTGGCCAAAATACTATCTACATAGGCTTTACACTCAGCTTGACCCCCAAAAAATGTAAGATGAGTGTTTTTGCCTTACCCAACTTTTTAACTCAACCCTCCCCCCATCGATCATAACCATCGCATGGGTTGAGTTTTACATCATATAAATATAACTACAATAACAATAGAGGCCTTCGTATCAGTGTTTTTATCCTACCCAAGTTTTTAACTCAACCCTCCCCCATCGATCATAACCATCGCATGGGTTGAGTTTCACATAATAAAAATATGAATACAACAACAATAGAGGCCTACGTATTACACGCCCTAAGGAGGTAAGTATAATATTAAGCTTCCAGATTTTTCCTTGTTATTATCAGAGCAACCATTAATTATGTCATAACGAGTTACAAATATTCCCTACATTTGTATCGAATATTTATCGTAAGCACACAATATCAAAAATAATTATAGTAATTACCTATGGCTATGGGTATTCACTACAAGATGATCGTCTGATCCACTTCACTCGGCTAACAATACTCTGTCTACAAGGATAACACACAGCACAATCTGAATGTCTCATTTTTGTATACAATCAAAACAATCCAATCGCGCCATTATGCACCAACCTACTAAAATACTACGCATTGAATTAACTCAACTAATTTTGTCATTGTACAAATGTTCACTCGTCGTCATCCATACTCATGCAATTTGATACAGCGAATATTTTTGGAACACTCTGTAATGATCAACGCGCCCAAAATTCACTTTATAAAACATCCAAGCACGTCGCGCCGTTAATTAAAACCCGCTTCTGAAAGATCAAACACTGCCGACAGATGGCGTTTGTATTGACACGATACGCTAATTAACTATGCCTCGGTACTGTTTCACACACAAGTCTTGATAATTTCGAATATTTTCAATCCTCAAAACTGTCCAAAATCCTTCCAAACGTGCAAATTAGGGCTAGCTTTTGGTTACACTCAACGCTATACGACATATCATCATTCACAATCGACTTTTTGAAGTAATCTGACATAATCAAAACGAGAAATTTGGGGTATCAAAATGCTACGTCAACATGATGAATATTAGCAAATGGAAAACCGCTGCATCCGTTGTCACATGTAAAGTGAATGGCGAAACATTTTATAATGTTCTGTTTCAACTCGATCAGGAAAATGTACCAAACTTCATCCAAAACTCGAAATCTATCTCAATTTTTGATCCAAATAGTTTCTATACATAACTACTGTACTTACTCTACAAGGATGCCTACCAATTCGTCTGATTTTCGAAAGATTCTGAAGTTTTCTGTTCCAACTCTCCCGTTCCAACACAGCTTTCCACGCGTCCCAAAAAGATGGCGTTTAGCATGATCAATCACTGCGCGCCTTTTCACAAGCTGATTTACACACGCAATCACAAGCGGAGCGTAACAAAATAGATCTCAAGGATATTCAGCCGTTTTCAATAATTAGATAATCAAAATACAGCCAAAACCTATAATAAAAGCGATTCCCGCTACACTTACTTGAACCAACTCCCATACTCAAGTCACGGATTGCGTTTATGGCGTAAGTAGCCAGGAGTTGGGTGGGTTTTTTTGTTGGGGGGCGGGGGGGGGGGGGGGGGGGGGGTGTCTAGAAACATCTATAGTATAAAGTACAATACGTACCTTTTAAGTGGTAGAGCATAAAGGCACAAGTAACATACAGGGCTACCGATTACTCTAATATCCGGCAAAAGTAGTAGAACCAACCCTAAGTTAACAAAACTGGTAAAAATCTACATCATTTCTACTAGTTTATAAATTAGTAGACGACCCCTAAATACTAGTAGGGCAATTAGTAGGAGTAGTACAACGAATGTGTAAGAATATACAATTGAGTTATCATTAATTATGAATTATTATAAATAAATTAGTATAGTAATTGATTCATTATTCATTATTCTTAAACAGCTAAGAAAGTTTAAGCAATCTCATTGGTTCTCAGAGAAATCGGCGACATCTAGATGAGACAACTTTATAACACGGGGAAGTTGGGGCTTACGTTTTAAAGAGTGCGCCCGACCTTCACAATGGACCTACGGCACATAATCTCCTGGCCACAGTTCGACATACGTGGGCAGACTTCGATCAGGCTGCGCAAGCATGCTTGAACTCACAAAATACTGCCAACCAACAACACCAAAGCACCTGATTGGTCAAATTTAAACTGAAGCATTTTTAACGATGCGTCACGCTGCGCCGTATCCACCAACGCAGTGCTCCTGCTGCGCCATAACCACCGACGCAGTGGGGCGTGATGGTGCGTGGAAAAGCTCATGAGTTTTTCAGTTCTCACATTTGAGCACCAACCAATCAGAGCCTTGAGGTCGAGATGACGTAGTGCGCACAACGGAGAACCACGGGACCGTTTTGGGGTGAGGTTGAGCAGGCGTACTTTACACTATGCTGGTTCCCTGCACCCTGGATCCCCGGCCCAACTTATAGACTGAATCCTTCAGTCTCCTAACATGGCGCACGGACGCGAAGCATGCCTTCACTTGTGGTAATTACAGGTACTTGCGTCTGGTTGAAGGACATGTACTTCGTCTTTGCAGCGTTCATTTTGAGTCCAACTCTTCCCACTGAAGTCTCCACTCTATTGAGTAGTGATTGCGCTTTAGACACTTCCTCAGACAACAGTGCAATGTCGATCAGCAAAGTCTAAGTCTGTTACTACGGTTGGTCCTATTCTTCTGCTGCTTCTTTTTGTTAGGTGGAATCCTAGCTCTTCTTCTCTGCCATCTATGGCCTCTCTTAGGGCATAGTCAAGAACAATGACAAAAAGATATGGAGCCAGGGTGTCTCCTTTTAATACTCCAGCCAGTATCTCAAACACTTCTGTTTCTCCATCTGGTGATATGACCTTTGCCTTGGTGTCTTTGTATATGTCTGCTATCGCATTTGTAAGCTTTGTTCTACTATAATTTCAATAGCATATTTGGTTTCCTCTGGCAATTTCCCTTCAGAAAATGTATACTTTTACTACCTCATGGGTATACAAGCAAATATAAATGTGTAAAACTAAAATCATGTCGTGAAAGCCAAAATCTGTGTGTAACATGAAATGAGGCGAGCTTCGAACATGTGACCATAATGAAAAAGTAACCTCATCACTGAGTAAAAATAAGGGAACATGAAACTTGAAATTATTTCCTGTATTGTTTGATGGACTGAAAAGTATTGGTCTTAATATAATCAAAATACCGAAATATGTAGCTTAAAATAGATTGCAAGCATTTACCAAATTTACATTATTTTATTAATTCAAGTAACCAATTAGAAAATCTCTACCTTTTAGACAACATTAGTAGCTACTGTAAACATGGATATTTTTGCGCTAATGTTTGCGCTCCAAGCAGCTACTGTGAAAATCAATACACAAGTCTATGTAATGAACTCTCAAATCATGAATAAATTCCAAAACAATCAAAATGGCTGTAAATTGGCAAAGCATGGAAATGGTCAAACAAATCTAATTCCCTTTTTCAGACAAACAATGTCTCGATCTTTTGTATATTTTCTGGTCCCCCGGCCCTGTTATTTATATGTTAAAAACACTCACAATCTTTTTTCCAGGTTTCTCCAGCTTTGCACCCATCCTTCCAGTTTGTAATCGACAACCTGAACTATAGAGAGAAAGTGCGGCACAAACTATCCACCACGTCCAATGTCCAGCACAATATGATGCAAGCGTATAGTGTGCTGGACAGGGTGAACTGTGAGCACTTGCCAAATGATCGTCCTATTCTGGACGACATTAGGCGATTGCCACAGGAGACGTGGTGGTTGGATGACATTGACCAATCATCACTCAAACAAGAACTCCAGGTAATTAGACATTTGACAATGCTTCTGATACTGTAAAATAACTCAGATTTGTCTCGGGCCACCAACATGTCCATTTTGATGTGATGGGTCACATATAATTAAGCCGGTCTTATAAGTTATAGATGGGGTGACAGGTGACGTCACACCAGGCAAAACGTGGCTAGTTGCCATTGTTCTTTGCCCAGGGATTGGTGCACGCATCCTGTTTTGTTATGGACCCATGCTTTTAAAACTCGCACCAAAGCATTATAAAGGGCAATACGGCATAGTGCACAGTGTTGTGGCCCTCAATCGTGTATCGATAGTCCAGTTCCTTCCGGTGGGGGGGGGGGGGGGGGGGGGGGGGGGGGGGGGGGTACTCACGTATGTAAGGCATACGGGGACGTGCCGCTCCAGTGGGTCGTTTTCTCATGAGACATCCTTAGCCATGGGTAGGCTTTTCAGTGAAAAATCCTTAGACATGGGTCCTGTTTTCGCGGATTTGCCAAAATGAGGTCTATTTTCACGAAAATTTGCCAAAATTAGGTCTATTTTCGCGAAAAATCACCCTTAGAAATGGGTATGGGTTTTGAATCTCCAGCGGCACACCCCCGACCAAACCAAATCCGAGTACCCACCCCACCACCCCCCCCCCCCGGGTTCCTTCGACCGTTGCATTTGTTGATTAACATTGGATACAAACAACGGTCACCTCATCTGTCAGGACATTCTATATCAGATTATAACCAATGATCCTTATGAATCTATTTGGTAAATGACCATTCCATATTATGATGATCTTAGATTTTTGATTTGGAATTATTATGTATTCATGGATATCTTTTATTAATTATAACAGGTCTTGATCGGGCGGATCGGTGTGGTGTACATACCATGTATGAAGGTTCTTGAACCTGCAGTGATACACCACATCACCCATCAGCATCAGCAGGAGTCTATGGTCAAGTCAGATGTGGTAAGCACATGTTATCAAAGCTTAAAATTAGACCAAGTGAGGTGTATAATTAGATTCCTTTATGAAAAGAATACACTTGCAAACTTAGTTGAACCTCTTTTTATCCTCCTCTATGCAGTTATCCCAGTGCACACTGAAAAATAAATTGGTGTCACAGCGACGCCTTCTTGGAGTCAACTGTAAATGACACTTACAAAGGCGTTATTTTGACTCCAAAATTGGTGTAATCGTCAATGATATGGGTTTGCACATAATTTACGGTGACACCGTTAAGTGTCCGACGGACACCTTTCAGTGATCATTTAGTGATTTACACCAAAACTGGTGTCAGATTAATTGAAATAACTCCAAGGGCGTCAATAGTTGGCGGGAAAGCTCACGGTTTTTAGAGGCGTCGAAGCAGCATGACACCAATTGGTGTAATTCTGACACCAATTGGTGTAATTCTGACACCAATTGGTGTAATTCTGACACCAATTGGTGTAATTCTGACACCAATTGGTGTAATTCTGACACCAACTGGTGTAATTCTGACACCAATTGGTGTAATTCTGACACCAAATTGGTGTAATTCTGACACCAATTGGTGTAATTCTGACACCAAATTGGGCGTCTATCAACATATCAACGCATGCGTTTTCTCGTCGCCATTTTGTTTGCATGTTGCGAGCCGGTAAGACTGGTAAGTACCGATCTGCTCCATTTCCAGACATTTTTGATAATAATTATGATACAATTAGCGTAATGTAAGCCTTGTTCATGTTGTTTAATATTGCGCCAACTAACTGATGAAATGAATTACAATTTCATAGTCAGAGACTAGCATTTTGTTGGACTGTGTGTCAGTGCCTTGACCTACTAGTACTATGTGTGTGTTCGTCATGCATGCATACGATGATATGTGCAACATTACATACATGTAGCCCGATTTATCTGGCTCAGTGGTCATCTTTTTCATACGGACGTCTTACATTACGCTAATTGTATCATAATTATTATTAAAAATGTCTAGAAATGGAGCAGATCGGTACTTACCAGTCTTACCGGCTCGTAACATGCAAACAAAATGGCGACGAGAAAACGGCTCCTAAGCATGTGCTATCTCAATATGACTCTTAAGAGAGTCAATATTACACCCCATTTGGGGTGTAATGACATTTTTCGAAAATGGGTCCTCAGGTAACCACCCAAAGGTGTCAAAATGAATATGACACCCAAAGGTGTCATATTTTACACCCATAATGGTGTCAATTTGACACCTTTAGGTGGCCAACTGAGGACCCATTTTTTGACGCTTGTTTTAGTGTCAAAATGACACCAAATTATTTTTCAGTGCATGTAACCAAAGAATGCTATAACATATGCATTGTTTACATTTGAAGCAATTCCTTTTTGTGCATTGTGCAAACCTTGTCCACAAACTGGGGTAGAATTTATTGTTTATACCGGATATGGCCCACTATTACTAGATTTGTAGAAATTATAGACATAGTTATGGCGAATCACTTTTCACATCGAGGGTTTATACCAGATGTCAAAAGGTCAGTGCTCCAGATAAACATCATACAAGGTAGGGCATAACAAAAGACCATGAATGACATCAAGTATGAAATAGACAAAAGTAACATGATGAAGTATCAACCAATCATTTACGATACTATTTTCATTTATTGTATAATATTTTAAAGGTGTATGTTCCAATCACTTTTTTGGGGCTATGATTTTTTTTCACATCAAGATATTTTGATATCAGAAGAATCCCCATTTAGAAATGATAGGCAAAAATGTGGTGAATTACTGCCAAAGGTGGTTAACCACCAACCAGTTTGTGTACTACTCAATGGGCAAGTTTTGTGTGACCTTGTCCGTCTAAAAATAGAACCAGTGGAGTTATGCAACTCAAACTTTGGAATGCGACAATTTTAAGGATGACCTTTCATGTGAAAACATCAAGTTGAAAATCGGGCCCGCAATCAGAACATCTACCTGTAACAGATAAATATCCATATAATGGGATCATTCAAGAATGAGAAAAAAAGGTATTGTTTTTAGATGCTACCGTGATTATATTGTTGGGCATAAATGTGTTAGTTTGAAGGAAAGTAATACAAATTACTAAATTACTGGTCCCACAGTGTTGGATGTCCTTATGTCACACAATATAACACAAGTAGAGTCTAAACTCAATACCCTATATGTACTATGCTAGTTATTGATAATATATAACAATTTTATATTTCATTTTAGAATAAACTGGGTATCTTGGAGAAGGATGAAATGAATCTTGGTGACATGATCGATACCATGTGCACCCTTCAGAGGTACTGCCCAGTCACAGATGATGGTACCATACACAAACTGCCATTTGGGGGGGATGGCCTCACCGTCCAAAGAGGCTATTCTGCCCCAAAAGCCTGTGCTGATGGGTTCTGCCCGGAAGATAGACTGAAGGGACTGATCCCAAAGCCAGAAGATTGGCATGAAGGAGTAATCATCCTACAAGTAAGGCAATTGAATCACATTTAAGGGGTATATCTACCGTATACTGCAACATACTATATTGATACATTTTTGATAAAATATGAATCAGTTCATAAAACTAAATAAGAAATCGGGTGATGGCAAGTCAATCCATGAAGATCACAACTCTTTTTTCTTATGTAAAATGGTACAGACTCTACACTCTTAGAAGGTCAGGATCAAATACATGAGTAGATTTCCGGCTCACTTTGTTTTGATCCTTTAAGGATCATTTTCGGATCGTTTTGATCCGTTTTCGGATCGTTTTGATCCGTTTCCAGATAGATATCAACAAACGGATCAAATTCACCTTGATCAACTTTGATCTGATTTCCGGATCAATTCGATGAAAAAGTTCATTGGTCAATAGGTGACTGACGTCACTCTTTCGCAAACCGATAGACGACAAGCAGACGATCTTTTGAATTCGGTCGCCATTGAAACAAGGGTGAAATACCGCGGTAAGTTATCCAGTCTAATCTGTAAAATGTTACATGATTAGTGTCGGTAAAGTAGTTTTATTTTTTATGTTTGAACATGCTCTATTCTTGTGAACAAATTTCTTGTACCTGACCAGTGCCATCAGTACGATTTTCGGTCAAAATGCTCCTCACAAAATGTCACGATCACTGCGATGTACTACGCCTACACGATGTAGTAAGCTTACTGCACTCGATATATAGTCTGCAGTGGGTCTCTTAGAAGGTCAGGATCAAATATGAGACGAAAAGGATCAATTTTGATCCAGAAGCGGTATCACATATGAGCTTACCCTTTCCGGATCAAAGTGATCCGACAAGCAGGATCATTATTTTGATCCGTTTCAGTATCATTTGACAGAAATATTTGATCCCATTTCGGATCAAACTTTTTGATCCTGCTTGTCGGATCACTTTGATCCGGAAAGGGTAAGCTCATATGTGATACCGCTTCTGGATCAAAATTGATCCTTTTCGTCTCATATATGATCCTGACCTTCTAAGAGTGATTGTAAAGAGTAGGGGATCATCCCGGTGTGTATTTGTTCACACATCTAATGGACCCCAATAGAAATATATTGGTTTATCCAGGGTCGTAGGGCCCAAATATAAAATACAAGTTGCAATGAGGATTAATTTTCATTCGTAAGCAGGGGTCGCATTCTGACGCGTCCTAGACCTCTCACTTTCTAATAGTGACGCGTCAGGTTTCAAATTGGAAAGACTTGCGGGTCCCGATCAAAATTGAAGGGACCCCTTAAATTTGACGATGTGTGGAAATGGAAACCTTAAGAAATTCTGTACATTACATATCCATCCTTTGCTCACAATATAAATTCATTAAAACTGCCCGTTAAAAAGTAATTTTTTTAAATACCCAAACTTCAGGACCCCTCAATTTCTTGAGCATCCCCCACCGTAGTGCCACCACTGCACATGGGGGGTATGTCTACCTGCTGGATTAAAGGTCACATGTGTTCTATAATTATATTAAGGCAATCCAGATACTCTTAATATTCTAAGTATTCCATACACCTGAATAACACCTGAATAACCATTCAGGGTGCCCTTTACGCGCGGGTGCCCTTAATATTCGGTTCAAGATAAACCACATAGTCCTGAAGTCCTACGGGGTCCTGAAAAATGTCATGGGACCTCTCACATTTTGGATCCAGTGCTATCCCTGTTCGTAAGGTATTATTTTGTTAAATGACAGATGATATCTGCAGTTATTCACATTCCATTGATTAATATGTATTTGTACTTTTCAGGCAACTAAACCAAATTAATGAATAACCCCAGTGGTGTAGGCAGATATCGACTGTCTTCATCATCATCATCATCATCATCATCTACCTATACTGTGCATAAACCTCAATATTGAGTATACTCGCACAATGTATCCCTGGAACCTAGGAATACAAACATGAGCGTACAGACACAGACCGGGACGATCCCCTACTCTTTACGAAGGAGTCTTGAGATTAATACTGTCGGTTCATTTGACAAGAGTCCTGGAATTATGATGGTCAAAAGTACACAGACGGAAAAGCGTTCGTGCGCTATAAGCTCATGTGTCCCAAAAATTGAATGTTTTGGGTAGAAAGAAGCTTGTTGGAAGCAGAAATGTACCTCAATCATAGCACAAAGAAATGTGAAGTCAAACAATTTCGCGCACATTTCTTGCCTCAAAAAATTGTCGGTTAACTTTCAATTCTTACCCCCCCCCCCCCCCCCCCCCCACCCCCCACCCCATATCAAAAACCTAGTTACGCCACTGAATACCCTATTGTTCATCAAATTACATGTGAAATTGATTAATCACAGGTTGTAATGTTATTTTTCTTCTTCTTACAGGATGTCTTCACCAAATTCTACAACCCAAGGTCCTTACGAGAAAAAGGCACTCTTTCCCACCTGCGAGAGTTGTTTGATCGTCGGGGAGTGAAGGCATCGGTGAAAGATGCGGTGAATGACGATAGGGAGTTCCTTCAATTTGTCACTCATGGACTTGTTGTCCTTGCATTGATGCAAGTCCTGAGGATAGACACAATTGAAGGATCTCCCTCTGATCTTCCATCAGAGAAGGATACCTTGGAGGTAAAACAAAAGTATCTTGACACGGTCTGTTCAGCTGTTGTTGATACTTTTGTTTTCCCCCAAGGTGTTCTTCCGTCATTCACCCATCCAAAGCCAGATGATGTAGGAGATTATGTTTTTAATTACGAGTGTAGCTTACTAAGAGAAGGTTTGCTAGATATAGCTAGGATTGATGCAGTTAAGGAAGGCGATGGTGAACGAATTGTTCTCCATTGGAGGTATGACTTTGTCCATTTTCATTGTTACAACCATTCAAATTATCGTACTATTAGTTTTAGATTGATTTCCCAAATATTTGGGTCCTTGACCCACAGAATGGCGGCGAGAATGATATTCAACCGTACAGTCAATGTGCATGGTGGTATTGGGCATAACATATCACTTGACATCTTCTTGGAGTTCTTGAATAAGGATTCTAAGAACGACTTGAAGAGAAGTGGACCGAACTTGTCAAAGAAGCTGATAGAGAGGATTGGGCAATCCAAACAAGTTTTGGATGAACTGCTCCACACATTTGATCGTGATGTGGAGCTGTTCACTGGTATAGGTAGGCACAAAAAACCAGATTGGTCAGGAGAGATTAAGACCTTTGTCAGTGAATTGCATTCAGAGTCGCTATTCACTGTCAATGCGTCAGGCCGCAAATTTAAAACATTCCCCAAGTTTCCTTTGAACAAAATTCACAATATGGACTTCCGCAAATTGGAAGAATGGGTGGCAGTACAGTTAGCTTACCTCCATAGTCAAAATTAGCAGCCTTCCTAATTGGTTGCAATTTATTTAAACTTTGGGATACCTGCGACTTTCTTTTTTTAATTATTCAATTTAAAACTTTTCCCATTTCTCTTCATATTTATCATGATTATATTGTCCGATCTGTCCAATCTGGTTTTTGCATTGTTATAATATTCCATGCCATCTAACACCTAGGCATAAGGAAACACATCATTTTATAAAATATCTGCCTCTAGGAAATGCATTGTTTTGGTCATGTTATTCTTGTATGGCCAATGTGTGTCAATAAATACCTCAAGCAAAATAAATTATTGGTTTTCTGGGACACGCTGCATGTTGTCATTTGGGCCTTTTTACCATACAAATGCCATTCAAGTAATACACCAAGGTGTTTTATTTAAAGATGTGTGTCTTTATTCCATTTAATTATTTTATTCTGTTTCATAGGTGAAACTGAGTAGAGCACGAATTTAAATATTTCAATGTATCTTTACCTATATCAAATCCAAAATGAGTTTGAGATTGCTTGATTCAGTAAAAAGTATTAATTGACATCATAGTGTTATGTGAATTTATATATTGAAAGTGAATGTGTACTTTCTTTAGTTGATGAGCTAACAATCATTGATAAAACAATTGAAATTCATATCAATAAGAATGAACAAATAGACTCTTTAATATTTTGAGAGCTAGCTGAAAGGGTTGAGTTTGAAAATTGTAATATACCTGAGTGATGTCAATTAATGATCTTGATCTAAAAAAAGATCCAAGGATTCAGGGACACTTGAATATATTCATGGATTGGTATCTAAATTGCAGTCTGTTTTAGGTACCTCACAGATAGTCGGTACCTATACAGTGTGTTATATACAGAATAATGGTGTTCCATCAAGGTCACTGTTTTGCATGGGCAATAAGCGAGATTCAATAAGCGCATTTAAGTGTGGCATTTAATACACAATATGACAATCATCACGATCATAATTAATTAGACTGGGCATCCACACCAGATTGGCATAATGAATGCAGTTGGGTGTATGATTGAAAATGGCTTTATCAATCAATATTGTACTGTGTTGCATATTAAACACTACATTTTATATTCTGTAACACATCAGGTTACCAAAATCAATTTATAATTCATGGCATAGTGTGCATCACTTTTATTTGATTTGAAGTAGAATGGCCCTTAGTAATAGCGTCAGTTTTAGGTTTGTTAACAACTGCATGTCATACTGTATTCAATATGGATATATTTATATGATTTTATACTCTTCTTCAGCTTCTATTGATCTAATCGGTCCATGAGTCAAGTGCATATGTTGAATCCAATAACATTGACTGTTGGTCTTTGTTTTACTTAATTATTTTTAATACAGATATCATGTTTCCATATATGGTACATTATACTTATTTAACTGTAATTTAATGTTACGATCATCAATGAAATACGGTTTCAATCAATTTGATTCAACTTGAATATCATACTTGCTGCCTATTTGTGTATGAACACTTTAGTCTGTTAAATATTTATGACTAGAATATCCATAGCTATAGTTCAATCAGTTTCAAATTGGTGAGAATATTCAGTTTTTATCTCTCCGTGCGCAAAAGTAATCCAAGCATATAAGCCTGACTTTGGCTTACGCAAGCATCATGCATAAAATGTCACTGCAACATTGCGCGCCATATATTATGCCGTTTGAGCGTTTTGCGCTCGACACTCCTCTCAGTTCATTCGCTGCTGTAAACAGGATTTGCCAATTTGGAACCGACTGAACTATAGCTGTAATCCTATAAATAATTGAACGATCAACACTCACGCAGCACAAAGATAATTTTGGTCACAATTAGCACGCTTAAAAGGATTGTGCGTGCTTCATGCAATGTGTTTGTTCAATTATAAATCTGACTATAGGTGGTTATTTGTTAAGCTATTTTAAGACAACACTGATATTTATATTTACAATTCATATTCATGCAGTTTGTTTGGTAGGTTTTTTCGTAAGATTTAAATTGTACCAATTTGTCAACATATTACTATTTTCTGCTTGAAATGATATACATTTGTTTGATTGGATTACCTGATTGGTCAATTACGGCTGCTCCAAGTTACTCCCTGGAGTGAAAGATTGCTTTACGGTGATGGGTGAAGTAAACAAAATCACACTTTATTGTAAACTTGCTCGTTATAAAAAGCTTCTCGAATAAAATTAAATGTATCGGGTCAAAAACAATTTATAAAAGACATATTTCCCAGCACCCCAGACACTCCATGCTAAGTTTCACTCCAGTTATCGTGAGTGAGTACGCCAAATTCAACAGTCGCGACCATGAGAATACGGCCATGATGTTCCAATTTTAATATCTTTTGATTTCACCACGTAGTGACGTATCATTTTTCCCAGGATGTCATCACAAAAAGGTTACAAATAGTAATGGCACAATAACTGAAAACAATGACTTTTCACAATATAAACATGCATAAACCATGCCTCTTGTAACATTATTCTTTGTAGTTATATATGATACAAAATTTAAGACAACACCATGATGTGTCACTAAGGGATGAAACCGCGGAATTTTGTAGATTATTAGATACTAAAAATATAACTTCTGGATTTCACATTATTACACAATGCTACACAGTACTACAAGTTTCTCTCTTTTTTAATGTATATATATGTATTTTTATTTTGTTCATGCAATAAGTTGATATGAATAGACCAGTATAAGTACACAAAATGATGTAAAAATAATTTGTACAAAATCATTAGATATATATTTTGTATTCTATTATCATACCTTTATGGTACTTTATTATTTTACAAAGTCATATCTCCCTTAACTGCATCAAATCTACATATCTAAGTTAACCTTCTCACATGTTTTTATATATTTAAATTGTTATATATGTTGAATACTTGCAGACTCATAAATTATACAATTGATATTATTGGCATTAACTATTCATAATTGTGAAAATTTCATTCAGGAATAAGGCAGACGACACATGCACATTCGTAAATGTTGCGCCTGTGTAGTTACATTACTGTCTTCCTGTGTGATGGACAAATAGACTACTTATTCTTGAACAATCTTTGCATTAGACATATGTGACATGGCACCACGAAACAGGCGGAAAGTTGCGGCGAAGATGTTGCTGAATTGAGGCAGCATAGCATATTATTGATTTGCCGTTTAAATTGTTGTTGGCCCATGGTCTCTTCTATTATAGGGGAATTCTAAAATAGCATTTTGTATTGTTATGTTAACACTTTCCACGCGGCTATTAGTTTGACCATATCGAAACAAGATTTTTGAGAAATATTTCCAAACTTTCTAGGTCTATCTCAAGAAAAACTGAACCAATACTAGGCATGTTGGTACTTTCCTCAATGCATTTCACATGGTGACTCCAAATATGGTAATGAAATTCAATAATTTTGACATTTTTGAAAAAAATGGTGACATTTTAAGATGTCGTCTGCAGCCGCCTGCCGCATGGAAAGTGTTAACAGCCATGCCAGGCTATTTATTTCATAATCCTGCTATAAGAGGGTTTGGTCCATACTAACAACAAACGGCAAAAATCAATAACATGCTATCCTAGCTCAATTCACAACATCTTCGCCGCAACTTTCCGCCTGTTTCGTGGTGCCATGTCACATATTGTTCGATACATGATTAATCCAACTCATAGTTTCGCAAGGTGAGGTATGTATTCTGCAAGAAGTAAAATATCAATGCAAGATTACCTAATTTCACCTTTTATTTACATAATAATAATATCTTTATTTGTTACTATAATCAAAACAAAAATTTGTCGATCACAGCGTCATGATCCGAGCGCTCGCGATCATTACAAAGATTGAGCGTGTCCAAAAACAGTCGAAACACAGCGTGGGGTCGTGTTGATTAGGGTCGCGATTGGTCAATTGCCTATTTGTTTACAAGTACGTCACATCTTCCGGCTTAGCTGCGCACTTGCCATCGCGACTGACGTGGTTACGAACCAGTCGCATCGGACGCTGGGGAATCGTGTACGCTGTGACCGACAAATGTTGTTTTGATTATAAGATTGTATAACATAGTCTGCAGGTATAATAAGATGTGAGTGGGCAGTACCCCTACAAGGCGGACACCTATATATATCTCGTCTTGTTCCAAGATGCCCGATTCATTCAGTAATATGAATTGTCACAGTTTAAATGTTAATGTTAAATTGTAAGGTGCCTGCGTTTTCGATCACATAGTTTAATCAGT
Organism: Ophiura sarsii; assembly: GCA_035610835.1. Classification (NCBI taxonomy): domain Eukaryota; kingdom Metazoa; phylum Echinodermata; class Ophiuroidea; order Amphilepidida; family Ophiuridae; genus Ophiura; species Ophiura sarsii. The sequence goes on along the minus strand of CM069451.1, from coordinate 47,015,758 downwards.
TTCAAATTCTATTCTATTTCAAATTCTCTCTGTGCAGAAGTAATTCAACGGTACTCGCGCGATTGTATCCAGACGGACATTGTGCATGCATGCGTCACACGCGCGCATACGCATGATGCCTTTATGTATCCCTCGTCTTTCTGCTGTATAGTGCAATTTATTCCCTCTGTAAATTTGGGATTATATCAGCACATATTCTAGTCATAGGCGTGTCAGGTAAGATAAAGTCTTTCAGCATGTTAGTACAACGCTACTATTGTGAGCTACGTTATCAAGTATAGACTATCCTCATTTTATCACCCATAATAATGTTAGTATGATGGTCGATTTATGGCACGTAATATCTTTAAAGAAACAATGTAAACAAGGTCATCAGTAACATCTCAAACAACATTAAAACAATTTCATTTTGTTGTGATTTTGATTTTGGATAAACGTAGATCACTATTTAAACTTTGCACGCAAATTGTTATGCTATAGTTTGAAGATACACGAGAGGCGTTGTTGACAACTTCAACTTTACTAATAATATGACATGAGTATGACACATATACATACAATAAATCGCCAACGAACACAAATTTGAAACAATTTGTTTCCAATTTTTTGCAAACCTATTAATTGGCACCATTTGGGAATTGCCCATATATGACCAGTCGTGTCAAAAACGACATGTCGAAAAACACAGTTTTGAGATAGAGGCCAATATATTTGGCGAAATATAAAGAAAACAATAGGCAAAAATATGCTTCTTCAAATCATATCTTGTGACTACAAAGTTTGATTACCTTCAAAATGGTGTCATTTCAAAGCTTAAATGTGCTCTTTCAAGCCGTACCAATAACTCAGATTTGACCCTGGCCTCCAGCATGTCCATTTTGATGCGACGGGTCACATATGGAATTTCTATTAAAATGTATGAATTTTGTTGTATTTTATCAGTTAATGCATGCATAATCAACCAGAATCATTAAGGAGAGTAATAATTTACCATTACAATAATTTTGTTTTTATGAGACTATTTTTCATGTTTTATTCAACTAAATTTAAGGATTACATTTTGAAATTACAAAACTGAACTTGACATTGTGTACTAATATTTCTGTCATAGTTTCTTAAACATAACATCACATAGGAGAAGTCCGAGTGCCTTATCAGTTTGAGGAATTATGACAGACATTAAACCTTTCACAACAAGCCAATGATTGATATCTGCCAGATATATTGTAATGCAGCTATTTGAAAGTTCTGAACCATTTTGAGTGGTAATGTAATAGTATTTATATAGTCAAGACCATTTGGCAATTGATATCAGGTGATTGTGAAAGACGTAAACAATGTAGATATGTATTAATATTTTAATGATAAATATGTGACGTGATCAAATGAAATGAGTCGCATGTCTGCAATTTTCAATTTTGATATTTGTTCATTTCAAAGGCAGGTGAAAAATGCTACAGATGGTGCAAACCCCACTAAAAAGTGCAAGTCTGGTTTTTACGTTACAAATAATTTACCAACTGAGAGAAAAATGTAAAATTTAAAGAGTTTGTCACTTTTTACCTATGACTCAAAATCAATATTCTCGCGTCACATATTATTATATAAAGTTGACACTAATTTGTTAATTCATTTATACATTTTTGATGTGGTCTGTGCAATTCATAATGGTTAAAAACATAACATTTATTTTTATATCTAAAAATACCTATTTTTATACATGTTGAATGTGCAAATATTGTAAGTGCAAACAAAATAAATAATATATTATATCAAGATAGATATTAGATCATTTAATTAATTTAGTCATTGTTTTTATTGTTTGTTGAAATTATTTTAATAGTGTGAAGGAGCAAGATTCATTTGATATCAAAGCAGTAGGTAAAATAAGGAACAAGATGCTGAATATCTTGCACAGTATTTCACAATGTGCATCATATATCAACTACTGGATGACAAAGATCACAGCAATATGATGCCGACTTCACCTGAGGAGCAGGGTGCTCTTCAGTATTTGAGAGTGTGAAATACTGTGCAAGATATTGCCGCCTGCAAGGTATATCACGTGCACAGTACCTAAGCATGGCTGCATCCGTATCCCTATGTTTTAACTTGCTAGCATAATATAAAATGGACTTGGCTGCTTCTCCATCCCGACCAGCCCTGCCACTCTCCTGAAAAAAATCTTCAACACTATGAGGGACACCAAAATTAATAACACAACGTACATCAGGAACATCGATCCCCAAGCCAAAAGCAATAGTACAAACAACAATACGAACAACACTGTGTGGCTTGGGGAACTCAGTCAAAACATGTGACTTATTAGCCGAGGGAGTGGAACCATGAAACATAGCGACGGGACAAAGACGAGTACAACGATGGGGAACATGACATTGAAGAAAGGCAAACACAGAGGATACAACATCAATGGTACTACAATACACAATAACCTTGGGACAAGCAGGGCCAGTGGGATCATTCATCAAAGAAATATATCTAGAATAAATTAAATCTAAATTTGATTGGGAATCCCAGTTACCCTGCACATCAACCACATGATAAGATATATTAAGACGGTCCGGTTTGATGTGCAGAGTAACTGCTTCTGGCATTGCAAGGGTGTCAATAATGTGGGCTCTGATTTTGTTAGTCGCCGTAGCAGTGAGTGCCATGTAGGGGACTTCAGGCAAGGCAGCTCTAAGCTGTCCAATTTGGTTATAGTGTGGCCGGAAGTCCTTCCTGTAAGGAGAGAAAAGAAAAAAGATTATTACTATTATGGCAACTATATATAAATTTGATGTCAATACTTTTATTTATCCTTCTCTTTCCATAGCTGCTGGCTTTGTTCCGTTCCGTCTGGATCTTTTAATTTACCAAAAATAATACCTCCAAATCAGCGTTCGAATTTAAGTAGTTTTCCGGTTGTCCGAGATAACCAAAATGAGCCATGGACAACTAAAATGCAATTTTGCAGTTGTCCAGTGGACATCCAAAAACCTTACTAGAAGTTAACACATGAATATAAATATATCATAGAACTCTTAATGAAACCAAATCAACCAGTTAAACACTAATCAAATTCAAGTTTTCAGACGGCAAATGTCCATCTAATCATCTGCATTTGGGCCTTAATTCATGTTATTTGTACATGTATGTATCATATTCATACCGTCATCACTGGGAAACATTCTTGTAACCCCGTGCTTCTAAAATTAGAACCATTGGAGTTATGCAATTCAAACTTTGGAATGTGACAATTTTAAGGATGACCTTTCATGTAAAATAGAAAACATCACGTTGAATATCGGGCCAGCAATCAGAACATCTACCTTTAAGTTAACCCTAGAATGTGGCAGTGGGGATGGAACGAAGAACAGGGAGTTAAATACAATATTCAACACATTATGTCCGCCGGCAACAGGAATTGAACCCGGGTAGTCCATTTTGTATGATTGGTTTCATTAAAGAAACATTTTTATACCAGTTTCTGTTCTGATTAGAGCTTGCTTTATTATAAAAAGGGATATTTGGGAAGACTAGGTCTTTAAAATATACTATAGTTGATCAGTTCCAATTTAGCGATGTACGACTGCGAGTCTTGTCAAAACTGTGTGCTTGTGGCCGTCCATAACCATGTGTGTACGATTTTATTACTTTTTGCATTGCAGATAGATAAAAACTGAATATTTATCACCAATTTGATACTGATTTAACTACATGTATAGAAACACTTACCATGTTTTAATACAGTGCGCTTCGTCCACCACTACGGCGCAGATAAGCCCTCTCATTTTCTTCAGGAGGGGACGAAATTGACGCTGGACAAGTTCTGGAGAAACAAAAACCACTTGGTATTTGCCTTCCAGAACTTGTCGCAGCATCGATGCATCTGTTTGGGTTGACCCCAGGAAGGTCGAGGTTACTCCCAACTTGCTGACCTGACGTACTTGATCTTCCATCAAGGCCAGCAAGGGGGAGATAACCAAAACCATACTGGGGCGCCCAAACAGATGGGAAAAAAGGGGGGCAATAAAAGAAAAAGAAAACGTCTTTCCGGAACCTGTTGCAAATAGAATGAAAATAAAATATAAGTAAGAAACATTTTATTTATAGGTCAATTAAAGCGTGTAGTGCGTGCATCGAACGACACACACTCGGAGTGCATAGACACTTTCAATGCACTTCCGCGTATTTTAGTTTCTTGCTTTCTTGCGTGCATTGATTTGTCTATTTTTGATTCATACATGTCACTTACACAAATCGAAAACTGTTAATCTCTTAAATAATGAATAACAACATGAGCACAAGTAAAATTGGCGAACCCTGGACTGTGTAATGGAATGTAAGTGCATCGCAATTAGACTACATTCAATCTTTTAATGAAACAAGCATTAAAATCATGTTTCTATGATCAACAATTATTTGTTTTGATTATAATATTTACAACTAATATTGATAGTGCTCTAATTATCTATAACTCAATTTGAACAGCTGGTACAAAGTGTTAACTCCAGTGGTGTAACTAGGGCCCCTTCCCTTCCTCTACCAGAAGGCTTGTCCCCAATTAAATTACAAACTCTATGTATACAAAATTATAGTCGGTTATGCCCCGCCCCTGATGACAGGACTGTACAGTTCCCCACAGGCCATCCTCAAATTGAAGGCCTAGCTATTATAGTTACGCCATTGGTCAACTCATGCTCATTCATATTTTTGTAAATATTTGTAAATTTATGATGAAGTAAGTTGCAATATTTTTTTTATTTATTAATATCCTCGTTCAAGGTTCTTGGGGAATGTATTTGTTATATGGCCTTCACTTACCAGTTGGCACTGCCACAAAAACATCCTTTTGCTCCATAATTAAATCCGTTGATTTAGACTGGAATGGATGCAGTTTTATGCTATATTTGTTGCTAACAAAATTGTAGGCCATTGCTGAAGAGGAATAATGGGAAGGAAAGTAGAACCAAATTACAAAATGTTAAATTTACTTGATGATAGTGACAGGGGCTTATTTAAAGGGGCATTGAGAGAGATATGTATGGGAGTGCACCCTCTATTTTCCTGGTGTTTTTTTACGCCAAAGTTATACTTCAAGCATTACCAACTACCATCTGAAACCGTTAACCTTTAGTTCGCAGTATATGGGCGATTCCAGGGTAACACGTATTACATTTTAGCGTGCCAATATTAATTTATTCTCAACTCTACAGGGTGAATCAAAAAGACTGCAATAGTGGAAAGAAGCCATTTTGTTTTCAAAACCAAAATGAATTTTAAAACTTTTTAAACGTTGCAAGAATGATGTATTTAATCCTAACTTTGTGTGCAAAAATGAAGTCGATCGCATTTTCCGTTTGTCTTTGGTGAACCTTTTGACCAGTGCACCCATTGTACACGTTTGTCCACGAGATACCCAAAATATGCATCAGATCGCAAAATGTGTCTCTCATTCAAATTTGGAAACTTGAGTTCATTTGTGATGTTATTGGAATTTGATGCATCCTCTCTTGTTTACATGTGAGTTAGCATAATCAATTATAATCGTACCCATGCAATGAAAGCGTATAATCTTCTAAATTTTAATAAAAAAATGGAAATTTTTCATTTTTGTTGTTGGCGGGATATTCAAATATGAAAATGCAATGTGTGCCATTTCAAATGAAAATCACTGTGCTCGTGGACAAACAGGTAAATTTGGTTGTGCAGCAAAGAGGGTCACCAAATACAAACGAAAAATGCGATCGACTTCATTTTTTCACACAAAGTTAGGATTAAATACAGCATTCTTGCAACGTTTAAAATGTTTTAAAATTCATTTTGGTTTTGAAAACAAAATGGCTTCTTTCCACGATTGCAGTCTTTTTGACTCACCCTGTATAGCCTATATAGGCCCCTAACTGTAATTGAGTAATTTGAATGAATTTTTCATCTTTTGCAATGTAATACCCAAGACTTGAGGCTAGATGTTACATGAAGACGCAAACAATTCCGAACTTTGTTTTGCTTTTGTACTTATAACACTTTAAACACATCTTTCTTCTCTCACTTTAGGGTCAGAGAATATGAGATTGAGAATCCTTTCTCGCAGAAATTCCTGCCTATAATCCAAATTGGGTTTTTTGTAGATAATCTTAAAGTAAAAACATACATTACAGTGCGTTTATCTTCAACCATTTGAAGGCAGCACTTTATAGGAAGAAGAAGAAGATACCGATCAAATTGATATTCAACCTTTTTACAATAGTATACTTACTGTAACTTGTAAGTGTAACAATGAGATTAGCACTCTCGGTTGAGATTGGCACTGTTGGTATTTTTTCAGCTGGTTATATTATAACGTCATTGGCAGAATCTGAAAATAAGAAAATCACATCCTACAATGTCAATAATAGGGCAGGCCTAGGTCTAATTCTTTAAAAAAAAGCGTCTTTCAATTTGATATTTTTGACAGTTTAATGAATTTAATTTAACCATGTCCAGTTTGGTTCACAAAACAATTGCATTTGGTGGGCTTTTTTTTTTTTGTCTTAAAACTGGCTCTGGCTATATATTACTAGGCTTAGTAAGCCTAGTAAAGAAAGTACTACGTCCTATAGGCCTAGCTACGGAATGAAGCATGGGTGGATGGGGCCAGTCCACGTCGCCGATTTACGTGTAGCCTAGCGGGTATAGGGCGGTCGAAATAGTTGCTGGTTGAGATATTTAACCAATGTATAAATATGACTTACTTGAACATTAAAACATGATAGCTGAAGCAACAACAAGCAAGTAAAATGTGTAAAAAGTATTGAAAACAAATAATACTACAGTTACTACTACTAACTATTTAACTTAAAGCTTAAATAATTTGCGGCCCTGGGCAATTTGTGTGCTTTCGCAAAGTTCTTGTTATGTTATTATCGGCCTACTTCATGACGGAATATCAAGTGTAATGTCATGTACTGTATGCAATACTTTTAATTAACCAAAATACCTACCTTCGTTAGCTTCTTTTCGATTAGTCCCGATCGAATTCTGCACTTTATCGGAAGAAGAAGAAGAAGAATCGGTCCGACAACTGTTCAAATAAAGTTTGGCGATTTGATAGTCCCGCCGTATGCAAATGTTCGTGTAACCATGTGGATGTTGACACGCCTACGGGGCGGTCATCGTATAAATTATCATAATTATCGGTTCTCTGGACGATATTTTCACGAAATTATAATTTCGTTAATCTGTATTGATGGTAAAACGGCTTTTATTACTCATGTATTTCCCCAAGAGCCGATAGCTGGACGATGCTTACTATTTGTCCGTTTGTGCGTATTTGATTTACACAGTACGCGGATTACACGGTACGCGGATAATCGGTGGCTGGAGAAAGTCCAACCAAAAGTCCGGCACGAAAAAAACGGTAACGGAGCCAGTCCCCTCAACAAGGCCAACGCATGCGCACAAAAGATAATGCGGGCCGACGTTGGGGGACTGGTGGAGATAGTCTACCCAACTTATCCATATCTATGGATAAGTTGTGTGGAGCCCATAGATGCAGGGAACCAGCATAACTTTACGCGAGCTCAACCTCATGTGACGTGGGCCCATACGTGGTTTGCTACGCGCACTTCTGCGGTGCGTTTAGCGCTTTTTCTGCGTTTATGCCGGCGCCGCGATGCTTACGCATGGTTTACTCATCGCATGTGATTGGATAGAATGTTTGTGGGTTGTTCGATCCTAGCAGGGGTAAAAGTTGTCAAATGTGGACAATAAAATGTACTTTTTCTTTGATAAATGTCTAAAGTATGATTGTTTAAGAATGAGAATAAAGGTATTGTTTTTAGACGTACCCGTGTTATATTGTCTGACATAAATGCGTTCGATAGTATTATTTTTTGCGTAAAACAACTCCGCCTGCGGCGTCGTTGTTCTACTTAAAATAATACTATCGTCCGCATTTATGTCAGACAATATAACACGGGTACGGTCTAAAAACAATACCTTTATTCTCTAAATAATACACTGATGATTAATAAAACTATTAGTAATTAACTATGATTAATTATCTATTTATTTTTAAAATTAATTATTGATCCTCAATTAATCATTAATTATTTATTGATCATTACAATTACTCAATACTAAATTGATTATTATTGATAAATTGATTATTGATCACTATTATTGATAATTAATTAATCATAATTAATTATTAATGATCCACAACTTAAAATTAGTTGTTTTTGCCCCTGGTTGACTTTGATATGATAAGTCTATTTCAAAATATTCCAATTTGGGACCTTTAACTCACATCATGTTCAGGGGCGTTTGTTTATGTAATATACTATGTTATAAACTGATGGATGGACACTAAGGTCCGTATGCACAAAAGAGTTAGACCGGGTCTAAAGTTAAACCTGGTCTAAGTGCAATTTATTCATGCCTCAAAAGCTGTTTTCCTCCTTTGCATCCGAATCTTTACAATTTGTTAGCTAATTTGATAAAGAAATGTAATGAAAGTGTGCATTTCACAAAAACCAAAATTCACTTAGACCAGGTCTAACTTTAGACCCGGTCTAACTCTTTTGTGCATACGGACTTAAAGAGACCCATTTTCATCCAATTTCAGAAATCATTATTACATATTAAAGGGCAGAAAATTTCAAATTAAATGGTAAATTTGTATTCGATTTGGATACTCCGTTTGGTAAATACAGCATGTACAAGAAGCTACATACCCACTTGAAATTCATAAAAACCCTTAATTTTTGTCATATTTTGGGATTCCCAGATCTCAATTTTCACTTTTACAACGAAGGCCCGTGTTTCTTGATCTTATTGAATGTTAAAAGGATGCATGCTTCATCTTTTTTGATACACCACTCTTACTATAACATAGCAAAGCATGTTCATTCATTTGGTCATGATATACTTGCAATAATTGTCACCAATATACCGGGGAAAGGAAGTACATGTTTATGTATATGCACGAAGCCACACATTATTGGTCAATATTCATGATCTTTAATTCAATCGTCGTGTAGTCCTACATGTACATGTATATTGAAATTTTTGATATCATAAGTATATTTTCAAAACTATTTGTATCATAAGATTGCCTACATTTGCCTGACCACTCCACAAAGTTGTATTGATAAAAACTCTCACGAAATATGTCAGTAGGCCTAAGACCTACAGGTCAAAACGATGTCGATATTTTGATTTCTGGTGCGTTTTGCCCCGGTATCCCCTACCCCCACCCCCCCCCCCCCCCCCCCCCCCCCCACGCCCATGGAATGAGTTTCTGAGTCATTATGCTTTTGTTTTGATGTCAATGGATGTTATATGTTTTGTTTGTAAACTAAATAAAAATACTGAGTTTTCACACACAATCTCGCTCACTGGTATATATCTTTAAATATGATGGCCCGATAATAACAAATTTCAATTGTCTGAATAGCAACGGTCAGGCGCGCACCCGACTGACTTTGCCCGTTTGGCCCGTATTTTGACAATTTCGCACTTTAATGAATGAAAAAGTCAAATTTAATAGTGTCAAATGTTGCGATTATTACTTCAAATGTATTTTCAAAACATAAAAATAAAATAAAATGCTACACAAACCAAGTTTTACAACCACAAAGCCCGTAATCGCCTGGTTTTAAAGACTATCTCTGTGCTCCCTTTAAGGGTGCATACCACTATTACGCGCTAACGTGTGTTTCTATGGGAAAGATGCCTCGGGAAAACGGCACTATCTTGAGTTACCTTGCGACTCATTTAATGAAATCTTGGAATATTTATTAACACACATAGATCTTACCTGGGTCAAAATCTCAGATGGGGGTGACCGTTTACATTTTTTTATATTTCCCCCTTTATACGGAGTAGTATTTTTAAACACGAAATTAGACCTTGTAGCCCGTTGTGACCAATGTGTATCCCTCCGCCAATATTTTCAAATAAAACAGTAGATGTATACTCTTTTCATTCGAATTATCTCAGGTACACTTCAGTGAATAAATATAGACCAAATTCAATAATTTTGAATGACATATCATGTCAATATTCACCATTCTTTCCGTTATTTAGGAACTACATTCGTGATCGCGATCGACGGAAGCTGGGCGTTGGACTGTAATAGTGGTGTGCACCCTTAAGAGATGTGTTGGAGGCTGCGCCCTCAATTATGATAAAAACTGGGATTAGTATATTTTCATAATTGTATTACATGTATGAACTTACACCTATAAGGATTAAGAAAAATCAGCCCTCTTTGTACAAGAAAACGTCGATTCAAAAATGCTCGTACAGCCGGGACGCGATTATTTTTTTCGTACATCATTTTAACCAAAATCAGTTCATTTGTTAAAAACAGTGAATTTCGCTTTATTTCGTATTAAAACGGAATAAATAAATTTGGTTAAAATGATGTACGAAAAAAATTATCGCAGCCGGGACGAGCACTTTACGTCCGACAGTATCCCCCTGCAGTACGCATGATACATACCGCGAACCATATTTGCATAGAGGGCGTTTTTCAATAAATAGCGATGATACCCTGGCCTAATAGATATTTTCAACATGGCGCCCTCTGTCGTTATTTTTAACTCCCAGTCACGAAAGAGGTTCAACGGATTACCCAGATCGGCCAGACCTTCCGGCTAAAAAATACAATTATCAATTTTATTTAGAGATTTGTACCAAACCGCTTGCCATACCAATCCAAAACTAAATTCTGGCAATTCTTTTCGATTTACCGATCCCAATAGGTGTCAGTGTGGGCGTAAAGGAATGTTACTACTTCAAATAATGCGCCCAATTACAATTGATGGCTAGTCTTGCCACAAGTATCCGCAAAGTCATACATTGTAATTTCATAATACAAATTCAAAACTAAACCGTCATCGTAAATAATACTAATACTAGTAATACGGGTAGTGTAGGCTAACCATGGATAACTGTATTTCCTTTAGTGGGCTGCGATGAAAGTCAAAGATTGGCCCTGGCCATGGGATTGAAAAACTGAGAGAAATGAATTGGTTTAGTCTTTAGTGTTTGATGTACATTTTTTATTCTCTTCAAACACCTCCAACGTTTCGGTACCATATTACTGTGAAGCTAAGTCCATGCTGTTATGGTATATTGACCAAAATGTTACAGTATTTATCTGAATCTCTAAACACTTAAAGCACAATGACTGTTTTTTACCTGTACAATGAGATAGCAAACATCTTTGTCAAAAGGCCGCTTTTTTATTTCTGTTTGTTTTATACAAACAACTAACCCCGCAAACAACAGACAGACTACGCGACCAATTACTGTGATCATCACTGTATAGGCTACTGCACTGGTAATGTAACGTATTTTATTCCACCATGGTATATGGAGCTGTCCAATTTATGGCCTATCCTACGTTTTTTTTCTTAATTCATAAAGATGTTGGGTGAATTTACTGAAGGTGAACATTATTATAGTTTATTTTTTCATAGGTGCACTATAATTCGCCACAGAGCCCTTTAAAATCTTGAAAGTCTTTTAATACATGGCCACTGAAGGGGAGAATGTTATACAACGTGTCCCAAAAGACTTGGTCCAAAAACGGGAGAGCTTATATCCTAAAAAGTAGAAAACATGACTGCTTGTAGTTAGGGATATGGAAGGGAATATACTAGTATTGGATCTTTTGGTACTGTGAGATCAATCTCATGTCGCCTGTCGCCTTTGGTAAATGCACAGATTTGAATAGTGCCGGCGTGTGGTCTTGAACCCATTTGTCCCGATTTAAAGCCGAATACACCACCACATACCACATGAGTTGCATGCCTGTGCGTATGTGCAAGCTTTCTCTGCATGGAGTTTATTCTCAGAAATAACTTATGCCTGCCCTGGTCAAACTAACTGAATTGAAAGTCCCGATCTGTTTACATTTTGAATGTCTGATTCTTATTTGAATATTCAACAATAAATTACATAGGAAAGCATCTATTATAGCGCCTTGATACCCTAAGTTCCTTTGATGAATATTTTAATGGCAATTCCGAATCCGATGAAAGCCTGGTTTTCGACCTGCTACAAAGAATGACAGGGTCTAGACCTGCTACAAAGAATGACAGGGTCTCAAAAGGTTTAGACCTGCTACTGCAAAGAATGAGGGTCTCAGAAGGTTTATTTATTCATTTTTCTGACGATGGAGATATGTTTCCTGCCTAAGTTATTTTAAAGAATAAATTCCGATAGAGGCAAAATTTTGATGAAGTTAGGACAAATTAATGCACAAATGCAACATAATATGTGCAAAATGCAACATATGTGCAAAATCGGAACAAACAGGTTCTGACCACGCTCATTCAAAGCTTTGTATTTCAACAAGTTGACATCAGATTGGTCTCATAATTCTACCAAGGTAGCATGTATTTACTTTTGTATCCCGTAATATAAAGCAGCTCTTACTTTTTCACTTATTTATAAGCTCTTCAGTTTTTGGACCCACGGTTTTTTGGGACACGCTGCAAAACCCAACATGGCATTATTTTATAAGACTTGCACGAGTCTATTTTATGTTTTCGGGTAAATCCATATTGGGCGCATGATTTCACAAATTTAGTAGCAACAACGGTGCCTATACCAACTTTGCACTGTTCGGTTCAGTCATCATAATTCTGTTTGTACGGGCTGGGCAGCAGTGCGAGGAACTTTAGACCGAGTTGGTGACATACTATCTTCGGTGATTTTTGGCCGAATTCAGCCCTTTTTGGGCCATTCTAGACCAATATGTCGCTCACGGTAGTAGTGGTTGGGTCGAAGAATCTGCCAAATATCGAGAAATTTGGAAAGATCGATCCAATCGCGGAAGTTACATTCGCAGGTAGGCGTGCCTTGTTTTATTTTTAATTGTGTATTGTATGGGTGTAGATGTATGTAGATGTATTATAAAATGATCGTCCAGAAGGAATTCGACAACGACCCAAAAAGGGTCAAAACGCCAAGCTGGCAACCTCCTATACACATCTCTCAATGCCCCTTATAAATAAGCTTATTTCTGTCGGATCTTACTAAGCAAGTTTTCATAAAGTTAAAGTGGTGTTGAACATTTTAAATGATTAAAAATTTACTTCAGAATTGAAGATGAACATTAAAAATTGCCATTATTGTTGTTTCTACTATTCTAACAAAAACACAGCAAAACTTGCTTAAAACAATATCATCGCTATTTATTGAAAAACGCCCTCTATCATCTATGCAAATTATATGTTTCGCATTATGTATCACACGTACTGCAGGGGTTACTGCCGGAAAATCTGCTTCCATTTTTTTTTGAGGATTGAGGGCGTCCCATGAAAAAGATCACATAATATACCTTTAAGTTTAACAAGCTCCCAAAATTTCAGCTTTGTAGCATTTATACTTTCCTTGTAAAAATTAATATAAACAATTTTGCATAGATTAATTATTTTGCTAGGGGGTCAAAAAACAATAAGAAACAAAAGAAATGAATGCTTCAATTTTGCTTCATTTTTGATAATTAAAGGTATATGACCCGATCACATTTTCATAACACAGATTTTTCTCAAACATATTTGGAGATTTTCATATCATGGCCAAATCAGTACGATTACGAAGAAATCGGTGAAATAATATTGAATTACCGCGAAAGGTGGTTAACCACCAATATAGTTTGTGTACAACTCAATGGGCACATTTCACGGCATCTTGTGCATCTAAAATAAGAACCATTAGAGTTATGGAACTCAAACTTTGGAATACAACTCTTTTAAGGATGACCTTTCATGTAGAATAAAAAACTTCAAGTTGAAAATTGGAAAATCTACCTTTAAATTGTCATAACTAGAAAACCGTACCTACGATCAAGCTCAAATTTCAGATTATTGTGGAGCTCACCAAGCTCTACTAAAATATCAAATACAAAAATAACCATAGGAACGACCTTAAGATTATCATTCAAGATTGGAAAATAGTGGAAAATGAATTGTTTTATTACCTGTCACTTTTAATTTGAACCATCTTTTCAATTTTCATTTTAACCCATGATTTTTAGCCATTTATGTATATGTTGCTAAAATGGTAAATCACACCCTCTAAAGTCGGAATGTATTTTTTTGTAAATTTTCAGGTCAAAAGAAGAAGACTGAAGTGATCAAGGATGAGTTGAACCCAACATGGAATGCTGTAAGTATTCACAATCTGTAATTGTGCTCATTTTCCACACACATTTCTTAAATTAGAAGATGCTAGAGCATAGGATTGAACTGAAGGCCTCTAGGCTATAGATAATATAATTGCCGTTCTTCCCCGTCTGACTCATAATAGCTCAGTTGGTAGAGCGCTGGTTTAGCCAGAGGTCCCCGGTTCAAATCCTGGATGGTCAGATACATCTTTTCACTGACTATCATTTATATAATGTGTGGAGTTAAGAAGAAATAATTTACTCTTTTCGCACAATAATTTGGACAATATTGTTAGCAAACATTGCACTACATGTAGGTAACTGACAATTGGTGTCAGCAGTGGGATATTAGTATCACCAATATTGACGATACATACAGGACAGCGTTTTGGTAGAATAGCTTTTTCACACAACAAAATGTTGTTCAGATATTTCCTGTTTGATCGTTTTTACACTTAAAATTCCACAATTGCCTCCAACTTTAATTTTATACTGTGACCAAGGGTCAAAATAAGTGGGCGCTGGGCGATTTTTAATTTTTTACTCCTCGGTCCTTCCGTCATAGCGCCCAGCAATGCTGAAAAATAAACGACCTAGTGCTGATATTTTGCCCAAACCAGCGCCAGGTTTGACGATCAGGAAGTCTGCCAAAACATAGAATTTTAATCTGAGTCGAATATATTGTTTGAAAGTCTCTACAAAAAGTTGCTCCCGTTGTGCTACTTTTGAGAAAAAAAGCTCCAGTGGCGCTACTTTTGAAAAAAGGTTACTGCCCGTAAAACCCCCCTGTGATTTTTTAACCCCTTGACTGTGACACAGAGTTAATATTCATTAAGAGGTACTGTTCATTTTTCTGTCACTCAATTTTCTAAGGATAATTGTTTACATCAGACAATGTTGAAGGCAATATTAGACTGTACAACATACATTGTTCATGCACACGTATGGTGATTATGGTCCCTCCCCACAAAACACTGTAAAATATTAAAATTTCACAGCATTAACATAAAGCGAATTTGCAAAACACCACCTTTTAGTGGGATTTGAATTTCACTTATTTGAATCATCTTACTATGTTAACCTTCATATAAAATTTAAATTAGCAGCATTTTAATTTAGCGAAAAGAGCATATTGAAAAGTGACACACTATAATACTGTAAAGCAACACAATTTCACTAGCATTTTTATTTTGCTAATTTCATTAGGACCTCTATTCGCTTTAAGGCTGTGAATGCACGGGTAGTTTCCTACCCGGGTACCCGACCCGTTTTTCAAAATAGAAACTAAAAAAAAAGAAGATTTTTTCTTCTTTTTTTTTACAATTTTTTTTTTAAGTACAAATTTGTCCCCCAAAATGACACATGTGGGGTCAATAGAGGTAATTTGGGCACACATTTTTTTTTTTACATTTCGGGTATTCAGGTACCCAATTTGGTACCCGGGTACCCGGAATAGCGGGCGGGTACCCGGGTTCCCGGGTTTAAGTCACAGCCTTACATTCGCTTAATTAAAATGCTGCTAATTAAGATTTTATATTCAAATTAGTGAAATTCAAATGCCACTAAAAGGTGGTGTTTTGCAAATTCGCTTTATGTTAATGCTGTGAAATGTTAATGTTTTACAGTAGTTGTTCTACACTATTGAAACTAACAAATTGTCATATTTGAAACCTGTAATTAATTTTATAAATGTTGATGGTTTAGATGGGACAGCTTGTATAGTTTTACCCATTTATCGTAAACAAACAGGTTGTTTCAGCAATATTTCTAAATTAATATATCCTGATATACTGATTGGATAATGGCGTTGATAAATTAAGGTTTATCTTTTATATTTATTGCGTGTGTTCAGGTAGACCTTGATTTGTGGAAGTTTAGTTCAAGGTGAAATTTAATGACCGGTATGATTTCCTAAATGTGTACATGTGTGGTTTACATGTATATACAGCAGTGAACAAGGAGTTTGAATGATCTAAATCATAGATCCTGTGACTACCCCCACCCCCCCCCCCCCCTCCCAATCCATTGTCATAATGTGCTGTTACGTTGTATAGTATTTTGAGCATTAGGCACATGAAAGTCAATGTTATGTTTCCCGTAACCCGCCTGCACTATGATTTTTTCCCCGCGTTCATTATTTTGTATATTGTACACAAATATCTTGTTCCTTTAAAATAATTTGACCATAAATACTTGAAAAATGGTTGAATATATTTTATCAAATACGAATCTGTGTATCAGTTGTGCAGAGTGGTGTTTTGACACAATATTGGCAGGTATAGAGCGTGCTATATGTTGATGAAATTTCTGTTATTTGAAAAATTTGAAATCCTGCAAAATAATGAATAATGAAAAAGTTGCCTCATTATGGTTTGGAAAAAATGTTACGGGAACATAACATTAAAAACTATGTGCCTTAGGAGCGCTCTGACAATCAGAGCTACATGTAGGAGTTTGAATGATCATAGACCCTGACAACTATATGTGACCAGTCGCATCAAAATGGACATGTTGTCGGCAAACACAGTTTTGAATTAGAAGCCAATGAAGTTGGTGAAATATATATAAAATAATAGTAACAAATATGGTTCTAGAAATTATAACTTGTGATTCAAATGTCCGATTTCTTTCAACAAGGTATCATTTTAAAGCTTAGAATGTGTTCTTTCAGGTGATATATGTAACTCAAATTCGAGTCTTGCCTCCAACATGTCCATTTTGATGTGACGGGTCACATATGTTCAGGTTCTGTGGGAGTGGGATGATAGACTAATTAATTATACTGGCTGTATGGGTACAATAATTTAGAGGCAGTAGGCATTTTTGTGTACATGGCCTAAAAAAAATGGTTTTTTTTCCCCCGGCAAGCGATTCCAAATTTCCCTCCAAAATGGAATGCATTTCTTAATGAAAGAGTAACATTTCCCTCCAAATGCCAAAATTTCCCTCCAAGTACTCAAATTTCCCTGCAAGGAGCTTTCGTATTGCCTACTTTTTCAGCCTGTGCTTGTGTAATGCATTTGGCTAAACATTAGAATACTGTACCATTGTTAATGTATGTGTGGGGTAAATTCAGGGGATCTTTAGATGTAATACACAAACATGTGTAGTATTGGGTATGTATTTTGTATGCTACATGTGGAGGAAATCTAAAATGTTTATACATGTACCGGGGTATATTGAAATACTGTCAATTTCATTGTTTCCTGCTGGTTTCAGGTTTTATGTATGCTACATGTGAAAGAAATCTAAAATGTTTATTACCGGGGTATATTGAAAAACTGTCAATTTCATTGTTTTCTGCTGGTTTCAGGTTTTATGTATGCTACATTGTACATGCTGGAGGAAATCTAAAATGTTTATTACCGGGGTATATTGAAATACTGTCAATTTCATTGTTTCCTGCTGGTTTCAGGTTTTAATTATTTTATGTAGTATCACCAGGGGTTTTGTGTCCCTGAGATGCCACCAAGCATTGGTTGGTGAAGGGAACTAGCTCATAATAAGAAGAAGTAACACATCACAATATGTTTCAGCTACATAGTTTATTAGCAAGAGGTCTAAAGTTCAGAGGTGTGCGGATCAACCCATGTTGTTACTTGAAGTGTTGTTCGGAACGTGGTATAAAGATAACTCTCTAGATCTTAACTTTACATCTACCTTATATATGCTTACAATACACATTTTCACTAAGTCACAGGAACACACTTACTTCCTGTGGTGACTTAAATTGCTCGACCAATCACATCTCTCAATGTGATGTAATAACTGGTGCCTACTAGTACATATGCATGTTCTAAGAAGTTCAACGTAAAGTCTAGGAAAGGTTTAAGATGGATTATCTACCCCAAGACGGAAGTAGGAGATGATTAAAACAATAGAACAAAACAATAGAACAAAACAACCCTCCACCCACACAAGGTGAACATAACATTACTGTTTACAAATATCAATGCATTTCCCAGGAACTAGCCTATTATGAAATAGTCTTCATACGTCAGAACATTCCTTCGTTAACCCTAACCCACCCGGTGGATTTTCCAACGAAATTTTTTTCAAGCGAAAAAAGCACACACAACAAGAGGTGCCACGCCCCGGGGTTTGAACCCATGACCTCTCGGTTGGCGGGCGGACACTCTACCAACTGCGCCACGGGGGAAGCTGTGCTGGGCGAGTGTATTCGCCCAGCTATATAGCCCGGGGCCATTATTTCAGACAAAAACCTCAGCGCCAGGTGGAACCAGGATGCTGGGAAATGGGATTTCATGGGATCTGGGGCTGTAAGGGTTAATCAGGGTAAAATTAGAGAAAAAAAGTGAAAATTAAAAAGAAGAAAAAAAATCGTTTGTTAACCCTAACCCACCCGGTGGATTTTCCAACGAAATTTTTTTCAAGCGAAAAAAGCACACACAACAAGAGGTGCCACGCCCCGGGGTTTGAACCCACGACCTCTCGGTTGGCGGGCGGACACTCTACCAACTGCGCCACGGGGGAAGCTGTGCTGGGCGAGTGTATTCGCCCAGCTATATAGCCCGGGGCCATTATTTCAGACAAAAACCTCAGCGCCAGGTGGAACCAGGATGCTGGGAAATGGGATTTCATGGGATCTGGGGCTGTAAGGGTTAACTTAATCCGGTTTGGCCTTCTGGGGATAATCCCTTCTGATAACATGTTTTGTATCGAAGTCATCTTTACAACTTGAAAATAGTCACATTCATAATAATAGGGTTAATTAATATATTGTCATAATAGGTGGGTTAATTAATATACATAATTAGTCAATTGTCTTTAAGTTAGCTTGGTGATAGTAGGCTTGTGTTGTTTGTTTTAAATCTTTTAATATATTTATAGTTGTTGTTGTTGTCTTTTGTCTTTCCTGTATGGGATGGATCCGTCCATCCCGTATCCTGGAATTTCTGTACGGTCTTTTAATTGTTGAATAAAGATTGATTGAGTAAATATCAAAACAAAAGATGGTGTGGGTTGGAATGTCACTCTTCTGCCCATGCATGCAACCATACAGTTATTTGTACTTGAGACAGAAATAGTGAACTTTAAACCCCTGGGGTCTACCTGTCTATCTGACAGTGGTTCTGATTGGTTTATTACAAGATGTACTCATATGAATAGCCAATTCAAATGCAGCTTGTAAAATGTTTCACTCCCATCTTTATCAGGGATGCAATTATTCTAACAATGCCTCTCATTGGTGCAATAAATGATGTATCCATCTTTTTAACCAATCGGCCGGTAGTTCTCAGGATTCTGCCAAGAAAGAAAAGGATCTGTCTCACATGCCCGCGCACACAAGTATGAAGAGTCACTTTTGTCTCATAACCCTACGCTGTGAGCCCAATTTTCGTGTTGTTTTTTTAGTTGTCCGAAAAAATTTGAAAAAAGGCTCTGAAAGGGAGAAAAGAAGGGGCCAAAAACACAATAAAAAAAGAATTTCTGCATTTATCATTGCTATTTTTCCAAAAAAACTCACACACAAACCTCCCGCATATCGCAGCTATTTTCCCAAATAGCCTATATGTGAGACAAATATTTTTGGGCCTTTAGTTGGTATCAATACCCTCTCTAAAGAATAATTGGACAAACCCCTCCAACCCCCCCCCCCCCCCACCCACAACAATAACAAAAAACTAAAAAAACTGGAAAGAAACTCACAACAAAACAACACCAACAAAACCACCAAACAACAACAATAAACAAACAAGGAAATATGGCAAATAAGAAGCTAGCATTTTCTGTTACTAATAGTAATATTGATATTGACATGCAGGGCAGCACCTATTTAGAGCCTATTTATTTATATCATAATTCAAATATCCGAATCTAAAATGGGAAAATTAAAAAAAAAAATTATTAGGGGAATCTTTTGTACATGCAATGTTATTCCCGGTTCTCAAAAATTAGAACTGTATATCGTAGAATGGGACACAATTCAATCCATTGCACTCAGCGTTAGAAATAAGAAAAATAAAACCCAGCAGAAGATTTTGGTTACTACCACAATTTGTTGTTATCCGCAATTGTTTCAGTTGTTTTGGTGTCAAGAAAATATAATGGTTTAATCCGCCAGGAAATTTGGTCATTTCAGGTGCACAGATTACTACTATTTCGAACGCTGATTGCACCAATGACCAACCAATCTAGTAAAAATCTTGGTTAAACTGTGTTATATATTACACTATTATGAATTGCCTGTAGTAACCTGGCCCCTATAATTTTATATTACTTCAGTTGGAACATGAAGCCATATTCTAAAATGCTATTCCAAGATATATTAATTTGTTTTCAATTCAAATTGTTTAGCTCTCTCTTATCTGATGAAACACTCCCTGAGTCTGAGATCATATATATCCTATACCTAATGACGTTTCATAAAGCTTATGTTTTGTAACCTAATTTACACATATTTTAGGTAATCTTGTAACCTTTCATTCATAATCCAGTTTGGCAGTTACACGCAATCTACTGGAACCAAATATTGTGATCATGGTGATTACTAATTAAGCATTTCCTCTGCACGCCTCTTCACAGGCATGTGTCAAATGCATTACTTTGGTTAAGATTTGACTTACAGTGTAATAGTAAATGGATTGCTTCACCCTGTTGCATTCATGTAGTGCGTGTAGTGGGTATGGAAAGCAGAAAATCACAAACACCCGGGGGAAGGGGTACAGATATGTATCAAACGAATTCAATCAGCCCTGTTGCATTCATGGTAGTGTGTGTAGTGGGTATGGAAAGCTGAAAATCACAAACACCCGGGGGAGGGGGTACAGATTCATGGAAGTGCGTGTAGTGGGTATAGAAAGCAGAAAATCGCAAACACCCGGGGGAGGGGGTACAGATATGTATCAAACAAATTCAATTAGCCCTGTTGCATTCATGGTAGTGCGTGTAGTGGGTATGGAAAGCAGAAAATCACAAACACCCAGGGAGCAGTGGTGTGCGCAGGATATGTGACTGGGGGGGGGGGCACTTGGCCATAAATGAAATTCCCCTGACTCAAATTCTTCTCAATTCCCCCGATGTACCAAAAAAATAGTAAAAGGTAGCCCCAATTCTTTTTGCAGTCACCTCGTGAATTTCACGTAAGTGGGGGGGGGGGGGGGGGGGGGGGGTTCAAAAAATGTTGCACTGTCAGCCAAATTTGCACAGTCAAAAAAAAAAATCGCACAGTCACAAAATCGCTCAATCAAAATGGCAGCACAGTAAGCTAATGGACAATTATGAGCGTTTTCATCATTTTTCTCTATAACATTTCCTTTTTTTACAAATCTAGTGCATAAATTTGTCGACTACATGTACACATTTGCCGATTGTTTATCTATTTGGATTACACCCCCTCCCAACACAAAAAAACCCTCAGCGACGGCCCAGCCCCCACCTGGCAGTAGTTTCCCCCGACTGATAGACCAAACTGGGGGGGGGGGGGGGGGGGGGGGGGCTAGTTCACCAATTTGGGGTGTGTTTTTTTTGTCCAAAAATATTTACAGTCTTTGGTGATTTTTTGTCTTTGAAGGGGGAAAAAGCCTGACTGATGGACCCAACCAGCCAGGTTTGTCTGCCCGTAGGTCAGATTTTGTTGTTGTTGCCTTAATGATGAATTTTTGTTTGTATTTGTTTATTTCAGAAATTTGAGTTTGATCTTGGTGGTAAACCTTTGACAAGCAGTGATTCCATCGAGGTTACCGTCAAAGATTGGGAGAAAATAGGAAGAAACAGGTAAGCAGGGGGATGAGGGGGAGGGGAGGGGGTTGTTGAGGGGCAGGGTGTGTGTTAAGGATATTTTTGTGTGTAGCAAAACTGCTATGCAATTATTTTTTTGTATAGCAATTTACAAATTTTGCATAGCAGTTTTGTTTTACTTTTTTTAATTCCAATTCGCTGTTGATCCGTTAAATCTATTTTCAATTAGGTCGATTTAAAAAAAGAGGGGTGAGCTTTGGTACAATTTTAAACATTTGCGATTTCCGAGTAATTTGTTTTCTAGAATAGGAAGAAGACTGATAAAATCAAATATTTACAATATATATTTCAGATAATTTCACTAATTAGCTGTCCGCTGACCCGTTCAGAATCAAACCATAATTAAAACCATTCATTATTTACTATACGATTACTCGCCCCTCTCTCTCACCCCTATATTGGAAAATGGTCAGGCCCGGGTCGAAAGTCTGGTCGAAGTTTACGGCATAATTAATTGCGTACATGTTCATCTGAGCTGTACATGTAATGGGAATTCCCGTGTGTATCGTACACTGTTACGAAGTATGAATGTATGATGTAATTTGAAAACAATCAGTCTGGAACGTGTCATGTGGCGAGTAAAATCGACGAATGAAGTGAGTTTATCAATTTAAATGTATCCAAATACGGAATACTACGTGATTAAATGGCGTGAAATGGACCATTTACATCACTAATAATAGTAAGTTAAAATCAATCGGAACTTCGGAAGGAAATAATAGTGTCCCCGAGTCAAAAATGTTGTGTAGCAAGTTTGCTATACATGTACAAATGTGCGTCGCAGTTGTGCTTGATTGTGGCGCAAACTGCGATGCGATACCGGTTAACACACACCCTGTTGAGGGGGAGGTGAGAAGGTTGGAAAGGGTAGGGGTAAAGTGTCAAAGCTTTGACTTGTAACATCTATGGAATCGCTTTGATGTTATTAGCCAGAGTTAGTGAGAAGATCAGAAGAGGCAGTCGAGATGGATTTTAGATAATAAAGCTAACTGTCACTGAGCTAGCACAGGGAAACACCGAAACATAGGATTAAACAATGACAGAAAAAATGGGGACTGTAATCTGCAGCTCCCGGGGCTAGAACATAAGCCGCCATGGTAAAGTCCATCATGGATCACGGAGCATATATATACATGTATAATTTTCATGATTGCACAATGAAAATGAAAGCTGGGGGGGGGGGGGGGGGGGGCATCCACCGACTCTGCACATTTTTGGGATTTTGGTCCCGCCAAGGTAATAATGAAAGGCAGGAAGAAACAGATGAGGTGCAATGTTATAACTGTTAGGGGCTGGCAGAGGAGGAGGGACCATCAAGGAGGATAAAAAAACAAAAAATATAATATGCTACTCTAAATTATTGCTTGTCAGCCGCATTATAACTCTAATTTTTTAACAAAATGTATGTAAAATTGCATTTTAAAAATCAAAACAGTAATTGTTTCTAAAATTTTCAAAAAATTGCAATGAAATTAATGATATATATTCAGAGGCAAGTTTTCTCCAATTTTATTTACAAGTATTCTGAGTTCACTTTATATTTGGATACTTTGACAACCAAACAAACCGGTCAAAACGTGTGACATGTCACATTCCATGTCCAAAGTCCATTTTAATTTTTTGTTTGTGCCCATCCTTTTCAATGTCAACATTTATATTAAATAAACAATAGTAAAGAGAGTTGGCAATTTACCTTTAATTGTAGACTGTATAGTACAAGTACTCACTCAGTACATCGCAGTCAACACAATTGGGCTCGTGCAGTATTGTATACTGTACATGTAGTGAATAAAAGGGTTATGAGGACAGGCCACACAATAGGATCTTTCAACTTACTTTTTGTTTAATCATACACATAAAAAATTGTTTTTGTCAGATTGTAGCAGTATCTTTCTTGCAAATTTTGCCAAATATTATGTATTCCCATACACTTGTCTAGGTTTACATCATTTGTTTTTTAACTCTTGGACCATATAAAGCACAATTTTGCAATATATATAAGGGCACACTTTGGCTTGCACTCATCAGTTGTTAAAATGTTTGAGTCCCCGTTTGCTGTTCCCCACACTATATTACTTCTCAGTAAATTACAAAATAGGATTTAAACATATAAAGTTAATAGCTATTAGTATTAAAAGTATCAATATTTTCTTAGAAAAAATCCTCTCCTTGCTGAATGTATATTGACCAATATTTTTACTAAGTGATATTTTTGTTCAATACATGGTTGTCTTCATCTTTTTAACTTAAGCATGTATTTGATAGACTGAGCATATAGTTCAGGTACAGTTGTTTTTATACAAGCAGGTTTATGGGGGAACTTAAACACACACACATTACAAAAAGCAGAAACTACAAAAATAAAAGCAGGGTGAATATTGCCACTGTTTTATTTACAGTACTTTACATTCCAACCCACCTTATTTTGAATAGATTCACTACCAATCATGCAATACTGTATTTTAATAAGTATGTTTTATTAATATCCATTGTAATAAAACAAAATTGCATCTATAGTGTGATCGAAATAAAAAATGATACACAGCTATACAAAGCTTCACTTCTTACATTATACCTTGTGCAGGAGAGAGAGGGGGTGGGGGTGTTCAGGGTGTTTCTATAGGAAAAATAACAAGTTAACTATCAGATTCAGCCTTAAGCCCTGTGAAATATTGAAAAATGGCATTGTATGAAAACTTTGAAAACTTAATTTTTAAAGATGTGGCAGTAACATAATTTTGAATTTTGCAATAGGCCTATAGCCACAGCTAAATTGTCGCCTGTTAAAGGTAGGTGTATTGATTTCGGGCCGAGATTTCAAGGGTAATTCACTGCATTTTGGACTATAACATCTACATGGAACATATCTTACGCCTAAGATTTTACAGAAATAATGAGAAAAATATGGGCTTTCTTTTTACCATGTATATCAAAATATGCTGATGTGAAGAAAAAAAAATCTAAAGTGATCGGAACATACAATTTAAGGTAGAAATTGTAAATGGTGGGGTCATGGATAGATGTGTTAATTTTACAGTGTTACTGCCATGGTTGGATGGAGTTGAGTCGTTTGTTCATGTACAACTATATTACTATTAGTAGACAGATTCTATAAATCTACTACATTGCACGGTATTCATATATTCAAGGTCAACGTTTGTAATAATACATGGACTTGAATAATATTTTAAGTGTGAATTCTATACCAATACAATAGAATACAATAGGTAGATTTGGAATACTGTTAAATTTGTTTGTGATCCATTTATTTTCACACACTAACACCTTTGCATAACTTGACCTAAAAATTGCCATCATTATGTATTTCAGCATTCTAGTAAGGCCAAAAAAAAGAAAAAATTTCCCGCTCGTCAGATTTAAGGCAGCACCAATTCTTTTTCTTCTCTAGATTTTTTTTTCTTCAGATTTTTTTTTTTTCAGATTTTTTTTGTTAACAGTTTAAATGGCATTGAATATTAAATTTTAATTTAATATTATCAACACTTAAAATGTTATAAACACTAAAAAGTGTTTATAACATATATGTGCGACTCTTACAGTGATTACAACTTCTTGTTGGCTGAACTTTGAGCTTCCGCTGGGCTGGTATAAGAAAATTCAAATTTAAAAAAATCCGCCCGCCCCTTTGACTTTGCCCTTTTCACCCTTGATGGTTTTATTTCTGAAAACCCCTACCAGCGTGTAACTCAACCCCAACAGAAAAACCCCACTTTTTCATGTTCTATTAAATTTCTAATTAAATGCTGTTTTGCAGTAGTCTGAATTATGATGTTGTTCAAACCTAAATGAATATATGTCTGTGACTGATTAGGCCAAAAAAAAAAAAAAAAATGTTGTCCTCCACAGCTTTCAGAGAGGAGGAGCTTCACTGTTGCAGGGAATTGAACATGCGCCAGTGTAGTGAGTTAAGCACAGCAACTGATTCAAGTATTTTCTTCTATATATCTGATAGAACAATATCCATGTTCACAATTCAGGCCAAATTTTGTGTGTGTTGTGTCGCCCTCAGCGACCGACCCTAAAAGTCTCAAAAATCAAGGTCGCAATTTGTGTGTGTGTGTGGGGGTGTGTGTGTAAGATTTAAATTGTATCCAATTTGTCAAAATATTACTGTTTTCTGCTTGAAATGAATATGTTTGGTTGAAAAGATTGCTTTTAAACTAGTATCACACTTAAAAAATTAGTCAAATTGACATTTACCAATTTTGACTTGTCATGAACCACGGTCTGTCAGTAATATTTGTTAGAAAAAGAAAAAAAGAATAAAAAGGAAAATCGACCGACCGAGCCGACTTCAAGATTTTTGGCACTTGAGGGCAACCCAGGGGGGGGGGGGGGGGGCAGTCAAACATAATGTTGTACACATGCGTGACCAAAAAAACGCGTAAAAAGGGGTGTTTTTTCAGTGTTGGACGCGTCACGCGCGTGACGCGTTAAGGGTATCAAAAACGCTGATTTTCAAGAAAAAGGGTGGCTTAAAATCCCGGCTTAAAATACAGGTCGAACGTGTTTAGGGTAACTTATTTTGTTCCCCCGTTAAATAGACAAAACTTGTTTAGGGGTCATATTCTGGCAAGAACTTGTTTAGGGGTCAAAATTGGCAAGGAAAGCGCGCTAAAAACTTGTTTAGGGGGTAATTTTGCTTGCAGGGTAAAACTTTTTTAGGGGGTGTCTGGAAAAAATTTGGTCACGCATGTGTACACCATTATGTTTGACTGGCCCCCCTGGGAGGGCAACACAACAATTTTTTTGTTGTAGTCCTAATTAGGAGCTTTTCTAATGGGTACTGTACTGTGAAACTTATCTTACTGTATTAACGCTTTCCACGCGGCAGGCGGCTGCAGACGACATTCCAAAATTTCACAAAATGTTTCAAAAATGTCAAAATTATTGAATTCTATTACTATATTTGGATTCACCATGAGAAATGCATTGAAATGAGTACAAACATACCTAGTATTGGTACAGTAATTCTTGAAATAGACTTTGACAATTGGGAAAGGATTCTGAAAATTCTGTTTTGTAATGGTAAAATTAATAGCCGCGTGGAAAGTGTTAATACTAGTTACATTCCGAGATAGAGAGGAGATGATTTATTTGTCTAAATGTAATCACTGATGTAATCCACAGCCTCCTCATAAAACAAAACAGTTTATTTTTGTTCCAGGTCAATCACATATTTGCAACATACCAAATAACCTGGTTACAAACCTCGCTATATAATTATGCTGAATTTCATCTTGGACTTGTTTAAAGTCTACACATGGAAGTTTGGACTAGTATTGCTGATTCGTGAAATTTTAAACTCGCGAACATTTCTGGTTTTACAGTATTTAATGAAGCATGATCAGGCGTAAGAAGATTGTGTAGTGAAACCAGACTGAATCTACATACGAATACAAATTAAACCCATTTAAAACTAAAAACCTTCAAAATATCCTTGCCCAAATGTAAACTCTAAAAATTAAGTAGATTTTAATACTGACCAAACAAAAAATTGCTTTTGGTCTTAGGGGCTGTGATTTGGTATGTTTTCGATCAATATTGTGTAGGTGTATTTAACCTGTGATTGTGGTTAACCCTAGAAGGCCAAATAAAAAATAAAACATGTTTAGCATCTCCGCCCACTTCCTTGTTTGGTTCTGCTTCATTTTCTTACTTTATTTCAATCGGTTTCTTTCTTATAAGCATTTTAAAGTTTGTGGTGACCACCCCACCAGAACCATGAAATAAAAAGTCCTGCCTCCTCATTAAGGTTTGCAAAACTTATCGCTTACAAAGCGATTTTGCACTACAAAGTGTTTAAAAAAGAAGAAAAAGGCCTCCTTGCTAGTCAACCCTATAATGTGAACATGTCGGTTCTGTTCTGTTTGCGTAGGTGGTTTGAAAAATGTACCATACATTTTGTATATTGGTTCAGTTTGTTTTGCATACCAGAATATGTGTCAGTGAAGATTAAAAATACATTTGTGAGAATAAATGTTCTATGTGAAATATGTATCTAGCGGAAAGAAATTTAAACAAATAACATTTGATAACATATTTTTTAAAGTATAATAGACAAAAAAAGTGAGTAATGAAATTTAAAAAAGATAATAAAGAAAGAAAGAAAACATTTACATGGCCTTCATGACTGTGAAAAATAAACCAGAATTGTATCTTTATTTCCACAAGTTTTTAATTACTATATATGTCTAAATGTTTGCCATTTTTAAATACTTAAAAAAACACACCCAGTTTTGAGGTGACAAAAAGAAGAACCCCCCCCCCCCCCTGTTCTACAGACCCGACTGACCCAGATGTTTCAAGAATTGCAGGGGGAAAATCCTGTGCAATTGAATATCACTAATATTTTTGACATTTTAGAAGTTTTTTGCAGTATTTCAAAATATGGCATCATTTGGACAGATTTTGATAGACCTGCCTGTTGTTGATTGGCATTTATCCCATAGACATCATCTCATCGTGCAAGAATCCATTTTGACAACAGAAATATGTTATTTCCTGTATGGCTCAGTTTAAAAAAGTCATTTGATGAAGAACTTAGCCTTCATTTGGTCACAACCAATTATGATAGTCATGACAGTATTAAACTTTCCGGGAAACTTTCCCTTTTAAGTTTTAGTGATCCTTGTAAATTGTAATAATCCTTTTAAAAATACTAATGCTTGCTTTATTAGGTGTAGAAATAATGATATTACTTGTTTAGGCAACACAAAACAAACAAACAGATTTTTGGACCACTCAGGTGAAGAAAATAAATTCCTGAAAATTGTGGGCTATTTTTTGAAAATGTCAAAATTTGCCAATAATAAAAAACACACCACACACACACCCCCACACAAACCAAAAAAACCCCCATTTTATAAACAACACCTTTCAAAATGTTTAATTTTCAAAAAATGTTCAATTTGGTTTTTATCTTTTATAAGAACTAACCGCCCCAAAATGATGAAGAAAAAACTCACAC
The DNA here is from genome assembly GCA_035610835.1 of Ophiura sarsii. Classification (NCBI taxonomy): domain Eukaryota; kingdom Metazoa; phylum Echinodermata; class Ophiuroidea; order Amphilepidida; family Ophiuridae; genus Ophiura; species Ophiura sarsii. Next base: position 46,986,836 of record CM069451.1, on the reverse strand, counting down.
ACAAACATATAATAATAAAACCCAACCAAATTAAATCAAATGTAAGAAAAGTTAATTAATGAAAGAAAATACAGTTTTACATAAGGCCAAGTAAAACAAAACAACAGTTTTCAAAAAAAGGATGAGGGAGGGGCTTTTTTGTCTCGCCTGATGTAATCAGAAAGAGACTATGTTATCACTATTTCTGTCCGGCGTCTGGCGTATGCCGTCAGCCGTGTGTTAAGAAATACCTTTGTGACGCGATATCTGGAGATCCGTAAGGCCTATCGTAATGGGACTTGGTGGAGGGAAGGGGGGTGGTGCGTTCTGTTGCTGATTGATTTTTCAAGGTCATCGGGGGTCATACAAGGTCATCGGGGTCAAATATGCTTAAAACTTTTGAGACGCGTTGTGACGCGATATCTAGAGATCCGTAAGGCCTATCTTGATGGGACTTGATGTCAGGGAAGGGGGTGGGGTGTTCTTTTGCTGATTAGATTTTCAAGGTCATCGGAGGTCATTCAAGGTCATCGGGGGTCAAATATGGGGTCAAATAAGATCCGTAAGGCCGATCTTGATGGGATTTGGTGGAGGGAAGGGGGTGGTGTGTTCTTTTTGCTGATTAAATTTTCAAGGTCATCGGAGGTCATTCAAGGTCATCGGGGGTCAAATATGGGGTCAAATAGATCAGTAAGGCCTATCTTGATGGGATTTGGTGGAGGGAAGGGGGGTGGTGTGTTCTTTTTGCTGATTAAATTTTCAAGGTCAACAGAGGTCATCGGGGTCAAATATGGGGTCAAATAGATCAGTAAGGCCTATCTTGATGGGCTTTGGTGGAGGGAAGGGGGGTGGTGTGTTCTTTTTGTTGATTAATTTTTCGGGGTCATCGGGGGTCAAATATGGGGTCAAATAGATCAGTAAGGCCTATCTTGATGGGATTTGGTGGACGGAAGAGTGATGGTGTGTTCTTTTTGTTGATTAATTTTTTGGGGTCATCGGGGGTCAAATATGGGGTCAAATAGATCAGTAAGGCCTATCTTGATGGGATTTGGTGGACGGAAGAGGGATGGTGTGTTCTTTTTGTTGATTACTTTTTCGGGGTCATCGGGGGTCAAATATGGGGTCAAATAGATCAGTAAGGCCTATCTTGATGGGATTTGGTGGAGGGAAGGGGGGTGGTGTGTTCTTTTTGTTGATTAATTTTTCGGGGTCATCGGGGGTCAAATAGATCAGTAAGGCCTATCTTGATGGGATTTGGTGGACGGAAGGAGGGATGGTGTGTTCTTTTTGTTGATTAATTTTTCGGGGTCATTGGGGGTCAAATATGTGGTCAAGTGTGTTCTTTTTGTTGATTAATTTTTCGGGGTCATCGGGGGTCAAATATGGGGTCAAATAGATCAGTAAGGTCTATCTTGATGGGATTTGGTGGACGGAAGAGGGATGGTGTGTTCTTTTTGTTGATTAATTTTTTGGGGTCATCAGGGGTCAAATATGGGGTCAAATAGATCAGTAAGGCCTATCTTGATGCATAAACTACAATGCATACCTCTGTCACAGTGCTACATTGTATCATATGTTTCATCATCATTTCTTTCAAGTCACTTTTGATGAACAGGCGAGACGCGCCGTTCGAGAACCGCCTTGTATTTAATATTTATTATTTTTTTCTCCAAGATGGTCGCCGGCTTTTTGAAGTAAAGATTCTACAGTCTGAGCCTCTTTACATTGTACATGTATATGCATTTATTTAATGTACAGATACAGTTTTAATAAAGTTTTACTGGAGCAACTGAAACATTTAATAGTTTTACATGCAATTTTTCGAAAAGTTTTACTATAAAAAAATCAACAACAAAAAATCAAAAATCAATGCGGCACGAAAAAAGGAAGCGGGCGGGGACGATCAACTGTTGTTTTGTTTTACTTGGCCTAACACTTTTAGCATGTTTTTCTTCCAATTATTACATTTTTTTCTTAAGTTCAAGTTCATGCTTATGATTGACAGAGTACAATATATAAAATACACTCTCACTTGCACAAAACACAAACTTGACTGTACTAATAATAGTGACGATGATACATCCAACAAACAAATTAAATAAAATGATTCAAAAATCAATACACTTCATTCATCCCCTTGATTATACAATATATCATATTAATAAATATAAGCTGGTAGAAATATCATTTATCATTTATTGATCTATAGCTAGTAAGTACAGCAGCCAGAGGCCATAGGATATAGTGCTAAACATTCAGTTCCCTGAACATCTGTTGCAGACGACACATTCATCCATGCATGAAATATCGGGGAATACAATAGAACAGATTTTAGATGGCACAAAATGCATGCAATTATGTAAACATTAGATTTCAAGGCTTGGTATTGGTATTGGTTAAAGGTCCTCTTTATCATGTTGCATAGTGTTTTCACTTGCGCCTATATGAAGTGTGAAATACCCTTCACTCTTAATTTTTACCCTTGAAAATTAAACCCAAGTGACAAATGTAGGAAATTATATAGTTTTGCTGCCTGTAAGTGTAACAATTCGTCATTTTGTTTTTTCAACCTCGAGAATGTTATCCAGTGCCTGTCACACTGTGTCATTTTGGTTTTTCACCCTCAAGAATGTTATGGTGCCTGTAACACTGCATCATTTTGGTTTTTCACCCTCGAGAATGTTATCCGTTGAAAAAGTGCCAACATATGGGTTGGTTGGTTGATTTTTTTTAATTAAAAAAATAATTAATGATTCTTTCTTCATTCTGAAAACTTTTGATATTTAACAAATAAGTGAGTAATTGACAATGTAAGGTTGCAGTTAAACATAAACAGAACACAATTTGCTATTATTTATTAACCAATATGGTATTTTAACCCTAACCCTCTTGAGTGCTAAAAAATGCTAATCCTAAGTCCCTCTCCAAACGCATGCGCCGTCGGATTTCGATGACGTAGTCAACCGAGCCTATATACTGAGTGCAGTATACTGCGAGAATGTGTAGCTGAGGGCCGTGGCTTAGTGGTTGGGACGTGGGGCTTGAGAACGGAGGGTCCCCGGATCGAATCCCGGCAGGTTCTTGGAGATTTAGGTAGCGTTTTTTCCTCAAAAATCATGATCCCGGTCAAAATTCCTTAACCAGGGTTAGGGTTAAAATAGTAACGCAAAATCAAAAATCTTTTTAAAAAAAGCAAAAAAAAGCGACCCTAGATTTCTTAAGGGTCGGTCAAAAAAGGGCAAGTCAACTTCTTTTTTTAGGGGGGAGGGGCTAAATTGGAGTTTTGTATCAGAGCTTTGAAGAACTGAAATGATGTACAATGTAAACAAATGAATTTTTATGCACCAACTTTGGATTATAACCCAGTGGCAGCAAAATCATTGTTTTACTTTTCCCGGAGATTTAGTTGGCGTTTTTTCTTTGAAAATTGTGATCCCGGTCAAAAACCCTAAACTGGGGTTAGGGTTATGGTAACATTTTTGTGTGTGTGTTCTATTAACACTAACCCCCCCCGAGTGCTAAAAAATTCTTATCCTAAGTCCCTCTCCAAACGCATGCCCCCATCGATTTTTCGATGACGTAGTCAACCGAGCCTATATAGTGAGCGCAGTATACTGCGCGAATGTGTAGCTGAGGGCTGTGACTTAGTGGTTGGGACATGGGGCTTACGAAAGGAGGGTCCCTGGATCGAATCCCGGCAGGTTCCTGGAGATTTAGGTAGCGTTTTTTCCTCGAAAATCATGATCCCGGTCAAAAATCCTTAACCGGGGTTAGGGTTAAAATAGTAACGCAAAATCAAAAATCTTTTTAAAAAAAGCCAAAAAAAGCGACCCTAGATTTCTTAAGGGTCGGTCGAAAAGGGCAAGTCACCTTTTTTTTTTTAGGGGGGAACGTGAGGGGGGGGGGGGGGGGGGGGGAGGCTAAATTGGAGTTTTGTATCAGAGCTTTGAAGAACTGAAATGATGTACAATGTAAACAAATGAATTTTTATGCACCAACTTTGGATTATAACCCAGTGGCAGCAAAATCATTGTTATACTTTTGCTGATAAAAAGATAATTCATTGAAGAAAAAGCTTATGATATGAAATTTATGTTTTGAAAGTCTAATTTGTGATTATGGAGTCTATAATCAATCAAATTAACCAAACATTATTAAATTTAACTGGAGATATACACGCAATCATTTTACGATGACATCTTGATTTGAAAACTGATTAATTATACCACCAGGCTACCAGCATGTGCGTGAGACAAAGAGCTACTCAAAGACTCAATTATGAGTCCAATAAAACAAAATTCAACAAAGATAGTAAAAATGCTATTTATTTGCAATTATTTGCTATTAAAATATCATTCACAGTGAATCATCTCAATTGTTATAGCACATGTGTTTATACCATTGCACGTGGTGCATAAGCAAAAAAGTTGCACTTTTCAGCTGAAAATCAGGGATTTATCTATTATTGGTCAAGAGAGGGTGATAAATGAAATAGAATTAAACCTCTAGGTCACAAAAAAACACACCCTGTTCTACAGGCATAACCGACCCATTTTCTTTGATTTTGTTTTGCTTTTGGAAATTCTGTTGGGACAATTTTGGATTTAAAAAAATTTAAAAAAATTACCAACATTTCATAAGAATTTTGAAAAATAAAACAAAAAACCCAACCGACCCTACATGCGAGGTTTGTTTGCCTGTAGAACAGTTTTTTTGTGGACTTATTTATCTCAAATTAGATTACCGTATTATCCCTATTAAGCGCCCAGGGCGGTTAGCAAAGTCATTATGGGTGGGCGCTTATTATGTTACCTTTTATTTGATGGTCATTTGAAGATGCTGACCATTTGATGGTCATTTGAGGAGGCTGACCATTTCATATACTAAGTGAAATACACTGAGCCAAAAAAGAAACTTATAAAATTTTAACAGATCACCAAATATAATTCTGTGCACGAAAATGTACCAAATTTGGATACAATATTACTGCAATGTATTGCTTCAAATGGCAGTCAATAACCAATTGTTTGCTTCAATGACACAAGAGAAATCTGCACTGACTCAGACAACGTCTTGCATCACAGGTCACAGCAAACAATTTCAGCAACATAAAGTTAAAAACATTTCATAGAGTCAAAACAAACTCATCCAAACAAGCAATGAAGTAATTAATAACGGGTATGTCCACCTCCAGCTTGCAGGCAAGCTGTGCATATCCTTCTCATGCTTCCAATCAAGTTCCTGATGGTAGCCTGGGGAACATTGTTCCAATCTTCCTGTAGTGCTGCAATAGGTGTTTGTCTATTGACAGGTGGATTGTCTCTTCTTGATACATGTCGTCCAAGCTCATCCCATAAATGTTCGATTGGGGAGAGGTCTGGCGAACGGGCACACCATGGTAAAACGTCAATGTCAACGTCAACGTCAATGTCAATGTCCTCTTGTTTGTTTGGATATGAGTTTGTTTTGACTCTATGAAATGTTTTTAACTTTATGTTGCTGAAATTGTTTGCTGTGATCTGTGATGCCAGACGTTGTCTGAGTCAGTGCCGATTTCTCTTGTGTCATTGAAGCAAACAATTGGTTATTGACTGCCATTTGAAGCAATACATTGCAGTAATAATATTGTATCTAAATTTGGTACATTTTCATGCACAGAATTTTATTTGGTGATCTGTTAAAATTTTATACGTTTCTTTTTTGGCTCAGTGTATATGTACAAGTGGTCATTTGAGGATGCTGACCATTTGAAAAGGTGGCGCTTATAAGGGATTGTTTGTTGGTAGTTATTGAGAAAAACAGTGGTGGGTGCTTAAGGTCCTGGGCGCTTAATAGGGATAATACGGTATATGGCTCATTCCATGAAGTTGGGGCATATTATGTGACATCCAAGTGAAATTTTCAAAATGGATATTTTCCAACTCTTTCTTCTTTTTTAGGTTCTACATTTACCAAAGTCCAATGTAGAACTTTTTATTTTAATGTAACATTTGGTGTAAAATAACCGCACATGTTCAACAGTTGGATGACATTTCCAAAAATCCTGATGCTACATGGACACCATTTCTCATTTCCATATCATTTTCTAATAAAATAGCTTAAGATGTGGGCCAAGTTTCTATACCTCAATTAACTACTTGGAACCACAAATACATGAAAAGAAACCAGATTTGTCTAGGTTGAACATAACTTAACGAACAAGACATCGTAGATTAACTGTTTTATGTAAAAACTCATTGAAAAGTGACTCTTTATTTTGCAATTTGTATAATGAATTTAAATAAAGTACATATCAATATTTGTTTGATGTAAAGTACTCTATAAACCATGCACATTGATTACATTACAGGGTGGTCCAAAAAAAACTATACCCAACTTTGGAGGCCATTTTCTCCTAGATGATAAAATATTTTAGTAATTTGGTTTGCATATTATTAAAGCATATATCGTTGAGCATTATTGGTGAAAATAGGGAAGATATTACATTAATATTTATTTATATATTGCTATTTTTAGCGAGTATGTGTAAAAATGGCTTTTCCACGGGCGCTGTCAATGCATCAACATGTTTGAATATGATATGACACAATAATGTAATAACGCGATAGTCCTTTGACAAATGTTTTTGCGAGAGCTTTTATTTACACTAAAATGGATAAATAATGGATAAATAATACTTTTTAATATTAATGCAATATCTTCATTACATTATTGTGTCATATCATATTCAAACATGTTGATGCATTGACAGCTCCCGTGGAAAAGCCATTTTTACACATACTCGCTAAAAATAGCAATATCTCAAAAAATATTAATGTAATATCTTCCCTATTTTCACCAATAATGCTCAACGATATATGCTTTAATAATATGCAAACCAAATTACTAAAATATTTTATCATCTAGGAGAAAATGGCCTCCAAAGTTGGGTATAGTTTTTTTTGGACCACCCTGTATAGTCATAAAGTAAGTATATGAAGTATTATTTACCTGTATAATGTTATAAAATGCACTACCGATGCTACATGGACACTGCGTCTTGTAACATTGTTAATAATAAGACTTATTCATACTGTTACAATTATTTGAGTGTGAATGGTTTGTCTACTTGTTCATCATATCAAGTAGATACACAGAGTGAATTACTTGAAATTTATCTAAACACTGTTCATGTAAAATTTACCTTTTCTGTGTACTTAAGTATTACGATGCTACATGGACACCGTGCCCTAAAATATTTGGAACAGCTTGAACAGGTGCATCTTTTTCAGATCAATAGAGAGGATGTACTATGATGTTAACTTTTTATGTTATAAGCACACGATAAAATTAATAACATGGATTGTAAAACTACAAATTACACAAAAAGATAACCTGCCATGAAGCATAAAACAGAATTACCTATGATACACATACACCATTTCTTACAATTACACAATAACAATACACCATTGATCAAAGAAACTTAAGATGTCCACTGAAACAAACTTCATGCAGTGTTGTTCTTAAAGTACCCTTTGTGATCTTAGTCTCTTTGCTTGTTTCTGATTGAATCATCCTCTATTATTGATAAAGATGATTGAAAAGTTTGATCACTTAAAAAGTCAGTTTGCAAAAAAATAATTTAATTGCCATGATGGATTTCTTTGGAAAGGTACTAGTTTTTGAAAATGATGGGTTCCTTGTCTTCATCTCCATAAATTCCAGGACGATAGAACTGTCTTCTGAATTAATGTCAAGAACCTGCAAAGCAAAACAAAATAAACCCTATGGCTTAGTATCTTCATGGAACATTGTGTATTGATATTGGAGTAGATTATTTATTCATGTTGCACTTTTTGTGTTGCAGGAAAATATTTATATTAAAATCATGCTGGAGTATTTTATTTATTATTCATTTAACATGAAAAAGAATAGCAAAGGATAGAGAACTTAAATGATTTACAATTATTTGTTTTATTTATAGTAAATAAAACTAAAATAAGGGAATGTTTATTGTGAATTCAGTGAAATGCTAATGGAAATGGTGTCCATGTAGCATTGTGTATTAATATATTTCATTAGATATACATCTCTCATAATATGCCTTTTTTTCTGTAAAGTGTAGTAAAATGTAGGCAATGTTTTGAATGTTTTGGGTGATGGATAATTTCGAATGGGATAATTGTTTTAGTCTAATTAGGCAAATTTTATGAAATGCTACATGGACATGGTGTCCATGTAGCATCGTATTGGTAAGCTATATTATTAGCATTAAAAGAGCAAAAACTAATTCATTATTAACTTCAAAGTTTATTAATGATGTGATTCTACAAAAAAAATACAATTTCAACGAAATATAACGATACCCAATGCAAAATATTGCCCATGCTATGCCCGATGCTACATGGACGCCAAATTATTATGGCGTCCGTGACTCAAGATTAATATCATAACATGAAAAGAAATTCTGATTCAGTGTTTCCCTTTCAATAAAAATGCATTAATAAATACATACATACAAGCAACATTAAGAAATAATTACAATCGCACTTACCATTCACAAAACTATCCAATGTTTACATTTTGATGCTACATAAAAGTCCCGATGCTACAACGGGACACCAGCGACTGAAACCTTGATAAAACTAGCCCACGTGTGGCAAATTCCAAACAAACCTGATAGCTATTGACCTCTATCCTTACAAAAAGAAATATGGAATGTTTTATTTATCTCCAGGGGGGGATTCCCACAAATTGCATAGGATGTTTATCACGATGCTACATTTTATGGTTAGGACACCATGCACACGGCACGGTATACTTTTTCATGAATATATGGAATGGTCTTCATGAAATTTATTCTCATTTGCAACAGTTTTCAATTGATAAATGCTCTTAATTTTGGAAAATAATTAAAAATGTATGATAGAGAACTACCCCCATTCAGCAATGAAAACTCCTGATGCTACACGTGTATATTTTGTGGACACCGTGCGTAGCATCGGAAAGGCAATTTTCATGTTGCTTGGGTGAAAAATCAGTCCAGCGTGACGAGGTGTTTTGGTCAGTAAACTATGAATACATGTATCTTTTATTAATCAAATCGATTTCCAAGCAATTCTATGATAGTTTTGCTTACATAAAACTCATATTAATTGTTGTGTTTTCCATGTCACGTTTTTTAGCAAAAATGGTCTTGGACACCACCTATTTTTTTATTTTTTTCTTCTTCAAGGAAGGGTCGATTTTTTTTTTTTTTTTCATGGCTCAATACTATAACCTTGTACTGTTTTTGGACACTAACATTTTTTGATATACACATAGAGTAAAACAGTTTATAAGCTGCCTAAAGTACCAAATTCTGCTATTTTAACAAATGCCCCAACTTCATGGAATGAGCCATATACATGTAGTTGTTATGATTTGAAAGCCTGTGTGCTTTGAGACGTTAGCCATTGAACATACTCCAATCTACACCAAAAAAAACACATGAAAAAAAACTAATACCAAGAATGTTTCGCATCTTAAAATCAAGTAATCAGTGCTGTACTGTACAGTATTAAATGCAGACATGATCCATTGACAGACAGCTAACGTGTTACATCCATTGGGATATAAATAGACCAAATCTAAAGATTTCTTAAAGGAAGTATATGGATAGAAAGTTTGTTAAAGGGCAGACTCCTGATTGTTTCATAACTCGGGAAATGTGAATATCCTCATCCCCTTCTAATATCTATCAGACAAGATGGACGGATGAGGAAGACAGTCCATATCTCCAGTTTTATTTTCGTCTTTTTTAAGGCAATGAAAGAAAACAACAAACAATTCTACAGACTTTGTAGGGTCGGTTGGTCAGGTTCCTTTTTTCGTATTTTTTAATACATTTTTGATAAATTTTTAGAACAAATTTCAAAGAATTAAAAAGATATAAGATAAAAAAATAAATAAAAAAAAATCCTCAAAGTTTCCAGAAATTTCAACAACAAAAAGAATTAACATTTTCAAAAATGTTTCAAGTTGAAAAGAGAGAGGAATATATGTATAGACTTCCTTGTAGCTCATTAGACCTTTTTGATTCAAATTTTATAATTTTGGATGGAAACTATTACAAGCCTTTGACGATCAATATTCAAAAGTAACGCCTGAACTCTGTTATTGATTTTATCTAATGGTGTTTTTTACATTGTTTTGTTTTTTACACTTTTCAATCAAGTTTTTTGGTTTCTATGATGATTTCCTTCATAACATAATATAATATCGGTATTTATTGGTGGGATATTTCTTTTTGGACATTTGGTATGACTACTATGAACTTATTGTATCCTTTGTATTATTATCTACCATGTTTCAGATTACTTGGCAAAGTCACACACTCCCTACGAGATGTAATCAGTTCAAAGAGTCACAGTTCGAAACCTACTGTGAAACTGCAGGATGGCTCGGGAGCATCTACAACGGTACGTCTTACCCAGGGATGAAAATCATCCAGATTTCAAGAAATGGGCAATGAGTAAATCAACTAAAAGAGATTCGGAAATGCTACCACTCACACTGAATGCATTTTACCGAAAATATGACCCATCCTTTCGGGCATTTATTTTAAGAATCCAGTATTTGTATTCAAAGTTAGCTAATTTGTAGGAGGAACAAATAGTTGCGTGTGGGTTGTGGAGGTGGGGCATATTTTTATTTATAAGATTGAAATATGCAATGACATTTATGAGTAAATAGCATCGTAAAAAAATACATTGCACCCATAGATGGAAATCCAGATTTTTAGCTATAACATCATAAAGAGACCCTGTCTATTTTCAGTAAATTGTCACCAAAAGAAAACGAGAGGAAAGAATATTTCCTTCCATGACCCTCGCCTTCTGATCCTGATATATGACTATGCTTCGTGCAAATGATAGGGTGCCACTCAACCATTTGGTAAAGTAGACTTTCATGATATGGATTCAGAATGCTTCAGAATTTTAGCAAGAATGTGAGATTCAAGTATCCTTTTTTGTGAAGAATTCTCATCAAAATTGGGAGAGTCTTATTGATCCTCATCAATTTCAGTTTTACATGTCAATAAAAAATTCCATATAGAGTCCTAAAAAATAGGTAACATATACCAGCTATAATAAATATGCACATACAACTTCAGTTCTAGCTTAAAATTATCAAATTACAAACTTATGAATTAAATTCACCTCTTCAAGTAGAGATTGTCCACAAAGGTCGGTTGATAATGCTACCCAAAGACCGAGTGCAGTTTTTATTTTCGCACTTGGATTTAAACACGCATGATAATGTGACAGGTATGTTGTAAGGGCTACATTGATCAATTGAAGCACCCCAGTCCTCATCGTACTATTGACTGGGGAGCTGTCCCTACCAGTTAAAGGTATATTATGTGATCTTTCCAGGGAACGCCCTCAACATCGAAATAAAATTGAAAACAGATTTCCTTGCAGATTTACATTTCTGATCATAAATCATACATACATTCCAAGTTACAGTGCAATATGATTCTTAATTACTTCAAAATCATGGTTTTAGAGTGAAAATAAACTGTCGGGATAACACGACAGTTTATATTTTCACTCTAAATTCACTCTAAAACCATGATTTTGAGGTAATTAGGAACCGTATCGCTCTGTAACTTGGAATGTATGTATGATTTATGATCAGAAATGTAAATCTGCAAGAAAATCTACTTTCTAAAAAAAATCATGAATAGAGGGCGCTCTCTGGAAAAGATCACATAATATGCCTTTAATCAATGATAGGCCTATGCCTATTGGTACACAGAGGCAGAGATGAACCAAATGCTAAAATAATGTTATATCTCACATTAAAGAGAAGCATTTATTTTACAAATTTATTATTTGATATTTACGTAGGAGCTAAACATGCACTAAATCAGATTTTGATCTTAAATCTCCTTTTTGGTACAGGGTGATGTGAGTCTACAAGTTATATACAAACCACCACCTGGAGCAGAGGGTCCCATTAAGAAACGTAAGTGCAGTGGTATGTGGGAAAGGAATGGAAGGAATATTTAGCGATTAGCAAGGCAGTCATTGTGCACCTTTTTCATAACTTTTGCTTAATTGTTCCCAATTCTATTTACAAATGTCAGACTATTCCAGAACTCTCAAAGACTGTTGTTTTCCTTTTAAATACAAATATGTTTCTTGTTCCTTAAAAGTATGATAGCAGAGTAGGCTATTTTTTCCTGCACATATTTACTTTATTTACAGGATGACTGAATCGTTTGTTTATCACATAAATGCCGATCACATCTTGAGATGGTTTGTACATTGGCTGCACACTACATCAGGCATAGCTGCTTGGGTGTCGATGTGTAACCAGACATAGAGCTGCGCTGCAATTAAAATCACCTATTTCGCACTTAGGCAACGATAACACCCAGCCTTGATACTTTTAAGCTAGCGAGTACTAGTGCTGCGACCAGCTACCGGCTAGTATGATTCGAGCATAAGAGGGACATTTCAAAAGAGGTGGTCCAAGAGAGAGTAAAAAGTTAAAAAGGAAGGGATGAAGTCTGTCTATTCCATTTTAATAACAATCATAATCTTTCTTTTTTTTATTAAAAAAATGTCATTCTCAAATTGAAAGAGGTAGGAGGGGTGAATTGTAATTGTATTTACAATTTATTGCATTAAAATTGATTTCCATTAAAATTAAGCTAAAGATTTTTACAAAAATCCATATTTTACACCCCCAGATTTGCAACTGTATCCTGTTTTGATCGTTTTTTTAATTTGAGTTTGAAAATAAGCATCACCACAAGATATGAAATGTCAAAGATCTGTAAAAATGAAACTGGATTTTCATATCAGATTCTTTTAATTTGAGAAATGTTGACGAAACTTTCCAATGTTAACATTCCAGTAAAATGTTGCCTTGCATTGGAAATTATTACCCTATTGTCTTGTTTTATAGTTGTTGTTTGTTATGCAGCGCACACTGAGCAAATTCATAGAACCAATTGTTTTTATTCACATGTGTGAAAATGTAGGCCTGTTTAGCAATGCACAACAACTGCTTACAGCTGTGCTGTAGTTGAATATTTAAAAATGTAATGGCAATAAAACTGTCTCATAAAATGATGAACAGATAAAGCCAATATGCATTGTGCTTTTCCTCAAAGATATATGGATAATGTAAATGTCATACAATAATATAATTTCTGTCATTGGGTGGAAAATTCGCTAATTGGAAACAAATTTTGGCCTTAATTTCTTTTTAAATAGTGGAAATATTTTCATTGCTTTTAGAATGAGAATTTGTTATTTAAGAGGATTTTTTAATGATGTTCCCCGTAAATTTTGCATTTTCCAGCTTTGGTTAGCCCATTTAATATATATATGTTGTTGCTGTTTTAAGTGAAAAACATTTGTTAAATTGGTCAAATTTAGGTCACAAATTGTCATTATGCAATTGGTTTGGTGTCAAAACTGTAACATGTAGGCCTGACTGTTAATTCCCTATGTTTATGCATTATTAATGATATGATTGTTTTATTGATATAAAACACAAATAAAAGAGAGAGAAATAGGCATTTGTATGGCTCAAAAAAAAAAATTCTTTAAAAACCCACAAAAAACCCACAACTGCAATGATAACAAATACAAAATAAACAAGATCCCTCGCTAAAATGCGTAAATACTTGTCCTTGTAAAGAATGAAGCATTGTCTATTTGGCCTTAAGAAGCCAAGATGAAACCTGTGTACACCTGTGTTAACCTATATTATATGATTATACAGAATCTGCTGGTGTTGAGGGCAGCTCTATGGGGGATGACGTAGATGGTGAGATGGGTGATGAGGAGGGGGAAGGAGGAGACGAAGATGGTGAGGGAGGAGACGAAGATGGAGGAGCACCAGGAGCAGGTGGAGGAGGAGGGTAGGTGTATATGCTGTAAAAGTATTAGGGACATCCCTGCTGAAGGAGCAGGGAAGGTGTATGCACTGTAAGAGATTTAGGGGTGTTGAATTAGTTCTACCTCCAACCTCAATTATCTAGAGGGGGGGGAGGGTGGGGAGCTGGAGGAATACCTTGAGCTGTTGGAGGAGGAGGGTGGGTGTATATGCTGTAAAAGTATATGGGACATCCCTGCTGAAGGAGCAGGGAAGGTGTATGCACTGTAAGAGATTTAGGGGTGTTGAATTAGTTCTACCTCCAACCTCAATTATCTAGAGGGGGGGGGGGGGGGGGGGGTGGGGAGCTGGAGGAATACCTTGAGCTGTTGGAGGAGGAGGGTGGGTGTATATGCTGTAAAAGTATTAGGGACATCCCTGCTGAAGGAGCAGGGAAGGTGTATGCACTGTAAGAGATTTAGGGGTGTTGAATTAGTTCTACCTCCAACCTCAATTATCTAGAGGGGTGGAGGTGGGGGAGGGTGGGGAGCTGGAGGAATACCTTGAGCTGTTGGAGGAGGAGGGTGGGTGTATATGCTGTAAAAGTATCAGGGACATCTCTGCTGAAGGAGCAGGGAAGGTGTATGCACTGTAAGAGATTTAGGGGTGTTGAATTAGTTCTACCTCCAACCTCAATTATCTAGGGGGGGGGGGGGGGGAGGGTGGGGAGCTGGAGGAATACCTTGAGCTGTTGGAGGAGGAGGGTGGGTGTATATGCTGTAAAAGTATCAGGGACATCCCTGCTGAAGGAGCAGGGAAGGTGTATGCACTGTAAGAGATTTAGGGGTGTTGAATTAGTTCTACCTCCAACCTCAATTATCTAGAGGGGTGGAGATGGGGGAGGGTGGGGAGCTGGAGGAATACCTTGAGCTGTTGGAGGAGGAGGGTGGGTGTATATGCTGTAAAAGTATCAGGGACATCTCTGCTGAAGGAGCAGGGAAGGTGTATGCACTGTAAGAGATTTAGGGGTGTTGAATTAGTTCTACCTCCAACCTCAATTATCTAGAGGGGTGGAGGTGGGGGAGGGTGGGGAGCTGGAGGAATACCTTGAGCTGTTGGAGGAGGAGGGTGGGTGTATATGCTGTAAAAGTATCAGGGACATCCCTCATTATCTAGAGGTGGGTGGGGGGGGGGGGGGGGGTGGGGGTGTGGAGGTGGAGGAGTAGCTTGTTGATTCCAGTCATAGATTCTGAATAAGCTTATATAAAAAAAATGGCACCTGGTCAAGGACATATTGATTTAAGTGCTGACTAATGGGTCAAAGTTTATCGAGATGCTTCCAAAATGTCAATTATTCCTGCCCAAAATGAATCAGCTATAGGCAAATTAGGGTTTTTGAATGCAGCTACAATGTGTCATTTATACATCTTTCTGCTATTTTATTTTTCTTGGAGAAGAAAAAAAGATAGGCTCATTGACTCACCCTTCAATTTGTTTGGCAGTACTTTTACAATAACATCTATTTTTGAACAAAGAATTACTGATTTGAAATAGGAAAACAACACATGGTTTAAACAATTTTAATCTCTTAAATAGAACTATTCATCTGAACCGCAAAGTTTGAATCGCTGTCCAGATGTGGTCTGATTATGTGAAGAACATATCACATAATGTTAATATCTGTTAACATGGCATCTTTGATATCCATTCCAGTACGTTCCGCAAGGGCAAGAGAAAGAAGCGCAGTCAGCTGTCAAAGAAACCACAAGACTTCCAGGTTCGCATCAAAGTGTGGGAAGGACGTCAGCTGGCCGGTGGCAACATTCATCCGGTATGCAAGGTCACTGTGGCCAACCAGACCAAAATGACCAGGGTGAAGAAGTCCACTAACAGACCTTATTGGGATGAGGTAAGCTTATATGTTATGCTAATTAATGAGGAGTAGGGATGGGTGGGTGGGTAGTTATAGTAAGATTGAGGTAGGTAGGTTGGAGAACTGTTCAAAGGTTACTGTGGTCAATTAGAGCAAAGTGACAAGTCTACTAACATACTTTATCGGGGATATTGGTAAGGTATGTATGTAGGTTTAAGGGACGCACCATTAGATTTTCAGGGGGGGTAGTATTGGGTTCGGGGGGGATTTTTGTTTTGTTTTGCCGTCGTAAGGGGGGATTTATTTTTGCGCCTCAGAAGGCGGCGATTTTTTTTTAATGTATTCATTCTTATTGAGTTGGGTGGGGTAGATTTTTTTTTGACTCATCAGTGGGGGATTTTTTTTTGTGGCCTGCATAGAGGGGGAATTTTTTTCTTCAAAAAACTTCCTACCCCCACTGGAAATCTAATGGTGCATCCCTAAGCTAACCTCCTACCCTAGAATTTTATTGAGTAACTTGTCATTGATAACATCTAAATGCTAAACTAGGGTGACTAACCATATGAAGTTATGCGACCTTGAGTGTCATAACTCACAATGCAAAGTTTTCGCACTTGAGGGATTTCCTATATTGATCACGTCTCCAGACCTTATAATTTCTGACTTCTACTGCATAATGCTGTTTGAAGAAGAAAAAGGGATGGACCTTGTAATTCTAATCACAATATCCTTTTTAATAATTTGTGGGATTGGATAGACCAGCTTGTTTAAGACTGTTTTCCCTTCCCCCTGTACTTAGTCAGCTTTACCAGGATGACTTCTTTTTTGGGCATTACCCAAGGGGCTAACAGGAAGGGACTAAGCCTTGTGGCATTATGGCAATATTTGGTGACCTGCCCTGATTATTTTGTTCAGAAAAGATGCCTGCCTTAAGTGGAATCAAGAGTGAAATTATATTTAAGACTTAAGATTATAGCAGGTGTATAAACCGCAGAGTTTAATTTGCCAGGTTTATCCTAGAATGGTTGAAATACGACCCATGTATGTTAACTGCAAAAAAATGGGCATTTGATATTACCAAATGGCTGAAACAGTGTACTCTATTGATTAATTTATCCTTTATATCTGTTGTAGAATGCAACATTGAAGAATTCTATAGATTAATAACTTACCAATTAAGGCCTTTGTAGCTTCTGACAATCAAATCTACTCCATGATTTGGTCAATTTCCCCCAAAACAAGGATTTTTCCATGTAGAATGATATTGGGTTTGATCTTTAAAAAAAAATTGATATAGATACTTTTTTCGAATCCCTTCATACAGCATAGTGTTTAATTCCCTCCACTTGTCACATGTATGATCCCGAAAGTTACAGAGCTAAAAAACCATGGTTCGAAAAAGGTATTTTAAAAATCTTTAGGATTTTCCCCTCCGACAAATGAGACCCCTGTTATGCTTTTTGAATGCCTTAATTTCCCTACCCCAATGAAAGCCCCAACATATTGGGTAAAAAAAAGTTTATTTGGATTCATGTTGAAAAAAGACATGCTTATGAATATTGCTCTCCAAATACCCTTATCACTTGCCCACACCTGGGCTTTCATTGTGTCTGTAAAAGGTTCCCCCTTCCCCATTTCACACATTTCATGAGCATTTTGGTAAATTTTCAACAACTTTCAAAAGTTACAAACATTTTCAAACTTTTTCAAACAATATATAAAATTACAAAATAGGTTCAATACGGATCGTTGATTGTAATCTGATATGGAAGGTTCATTATACTGATCAAGTGTAAAGTTACTCACGTGTACGTTTCGGATACGACTGTATCTGTTGTCAAACTTTTGGTAGGGATGATCTTGTCGACTCACTGCGCTTTTTGCAGTCTTGGAGTTGCTAGTAAACAAATTGTAATATTTCCAACAACACAAAAACAAAACAAAATCAATTCAATTAAATTAACATTTTCCAAAAAAATTCTAAAAAGAAATTGTTGAAAACTCAAAGAAGAAAAATGGGGTCGGGCCCGTAGAACAGTGTTGTTTCATCGCCTTAATCCAACTTTTTGTTCACTATATCCCAGTAGTACCCTCCCCCCTCCCCCCCCCCCCCCCCCCCCCCCGACTTTGTTTTTGTTGAAAGCAAACAACAGGTTTTACAAAATATAACAAACAACAGTGCAGTTTGTAATTCATCAGTGACTCAAATCAGGCAATGATTTGTTGTTGTCATTTGAATGCTAGTTGCCATAGAAACAGTGTTGCTATGGGTGTAGATTTGTTGTAGGAAGTTTCAGGGATGTGATTCATGGCCGATTACCAAATTTAAGTCAACCATACGCACCACGCAAATAGTGGGAAGTGTGACTGAAATCCACAAGTTGTAGCCCATTTGGGCTACTTTAAACGATATTAAGTCTTCTCTCGAAATATTGGGCTGCTTGTTGACAGTTGTGTTGTAAAATTTAGCAGAAATCAATGTTTTTGGAACCATGTTGGGCAACACTATTGCTATGGGCCGTTTAAAAGTAAAATTATATCACCCACATGATATTTAATTGATCGAAGGTTGTTTAATTTGTTTTAATCACTCAGGATATCAGAAGAGTTTAAATATTGAGCCATATGATTAGGTCCCAACAGTCATACTGGGATATTTTCGGTGTAGAATTATAAGAAATGTAATAATATACTGCATAATGTTTAGATGGCTTTAATCACATAACACTCTTGTTTGAGGGTTGTTTAATGGGCTTAATCACCAAGAGTTTGAACATCAAGCCATTTCTGGTATTGATCCCCCCTATTATATTAACTAATTGGGTAATTTAAAGGTAAAGGGTTCCGATCACATTTTCATAACACAGATTTTTCTCCAACATATGGAGATTTTCATATCATATGAAAGATCATATTTTTCTTATAAACATACTTAAATTTGACGGTCCAAATCAGTATGATTACGAAGAAATCGGTGAAATAAATCGAATTACCGCGAAAGGTGGTTAACAATATAGTTTGTGTACAACTCAATGGGCACAGTTCACGGCATCTTGTGCGTCTAAAATAAGAACCATTAGAGTTATGCAACTCAAACTTTGGAATACAACTTTTTTAAGGATGACCTTTCATGTAGAATAGAAAACTTCAAGTTGAAAATCAGAACAACTACCTTTAATTGACTTTAATCACCTGGTTTAGAGAGTTTGAACATTGGGGGCTATGATTAGGTAGACAGAAGCGCATGTATGTTATTATTGGATTAGATATACAGATAATTTTTTAGAGTTAGCCGACCATAGCTTGCAAGGCCATCTTGACCTCTTGTTCAGTATTATTACATGGTTCCTTAAATTTACATGGTCACCTTTACACAATAATGTGACAGCAGGTATTTGGTAAATGGTACTGGGCCCTGACATTGATTGCCTTTGGGATTGGGAAACTTGCAATTTCTGAAATTTGCCAAAATGAAGATTATAGGCATGAAAGTAATGTGATGGAAAGAAGGAGGAGGTATTGCGAATTAACTGGGTTGGGAATCTTTGGAAAAACACATGATCAGTCAGGACAGTGGTGGTGCAACAGACAAGGGCATTAGGGGGGGGGGGGGGGGGGGGGGAGTGCCATCCCGTCATAGTCCTTGCCCCCCTCCCCCACTTTCCAGTCAACTCAAGCCTAATCCCATCCCATTTTGTCCCCCAAACCATCAAATATTTGACTTTTAATGTAAACATTACCGGAAATTACCTGGAAATTAGAACAAAATGTCTAGAGTGACATTAAAAGGAATGGCATCTTGTCCCCCCAAATTTGTTCTCTTGCTACTCCCCTCCCATTTTTTTAACCCTTCCCCTGGGCCTCCACCCACACAATTAAACTTGACCGTATAGTCTAGTCATTGGAAAGTCAAATATTTCACTAGACTATTTTTGTTGATGTAACTTCCACGTTGCATTCCTTGGCTTACACTAGTTGAAGCGGCATGGGATTGCATGACTGGCGACTGTCCATCTGTTTAAGTAGTTAATCCTATCCAATTCATAAATGAAGGCATTCTGATATTTCGCGGGGGATTGCGTTTAATTAACCCCTATAACATCTCACTTTATAAACTGCTATCACTGAGCTAGGCTAAATACTATTATTACTCTATCTAGTATCTGCTAAGTAGGTTCACAGATGGTCTTGAGTAATTGAGGCCTGCTACTGTGTGGTGATCTGTTGTATATTATCAAAAATAACTTGAGTGGGAGTTCATTGTCGCCCATGTACCAAATATAAACTAAAAGGATATTTAATAGATTTGTGAAACAACACATTTTGCTGTTGTTTAGATTTGCTTCAGAAAGAAACCAGCAGCATTAAAATAGTTCAGCAATATAATTTTAATCCTATAACATCGCCAAGAAAAAGAGAAAAAAAATGCTAAGATTTCAATTGATCAAATGTTGACAAAAATGTCAATTTTAAAAATGTCAATTGCTATACTAAATTTGCATCTTTTGACTTATTTCATGATGCTCTTCACCCCAAGACTGCCTTTGTCAATACATCAACAATTTCATTCAATATAACAATTTGGTGGGGGCAGATGACATTATGCATAAAGCCAATTTCCCAAATGTGGTCATCACTCATCAGTATCTTTGTAAACCCAAGTGTTCTGTGTTATTTTTGGTAAAGAGATATCCTCAAAATTGTAATTAAAAAAAAGGTATATGTGTGTTTTGTTTATTTCCTTATTTGTTTAGAAAATTTCTAAAACATGAGGCCTGCCATGAAAATCAAATGTATTTTATGCATACATCAATTCAAGTCAACCCAGGAATTCCCCTCAGTGCATAATTAGACATATGCTTTAAAAACTCTCAATAATTCTTCCAGTTGCAATGGATGATTTTATTCTAAACTATTGGCCAGAACTCTATGATTCAAGTTAAATTATGTAAATCCGCTGCAGCAGTTCTCTCAACTCTGATTCAAATTTGTGTCATGGCGATGATCAAAAAGTCCACAATTTTTCCTACTGTGCACTACACAGTTAATGACTATGGGATATCTTAGTGGCTTGAATGAACAGTTCACACATGGGTGTCGTAATAGCATTTCATCTTATACAAGATAATGCAATAAAGCTGATCTTAATTTGGTCCACTGTATGCATCATTGCTTTGGCATCTTGCAATAGAGATCATGGAATTTATAATAAGAAGTATTAGGAAACCAGTATTTGGCTAATCATGTCCAGCACCCTGTGACTGCAATGTCATTAAGCTTAAAGCCATACATATTGGAGTAGGGAAGGTTTGGGGTGGGCCTAAGCTTATGGCCATGTTTGTGGTTTTTTGAAGCAGATGGGGTGAGATATTTTCAGTTTTGATTAGTTTGTGTTAAAAAAGGTGTTATAATGTTGCTTTTAAAAAATAAATTCAACAAATTTATCTTTAATTTTGGGATTAAGAATTAATTTTAAAAAAAGAAGTTAACAATTCCTAATATATGCTTCAGTTGTGAGTCCTCT
This sequence comes from Ophiura sarsii, assembly GCA_035610835.1. Lineage (NCBI taxonomy): Eukaryota > Metazoa > Echinodermata > Ophiuroidea > Amphilepidida > Ophiuridae > Ophiura > Ophiura sarsii. The sequence continues at coordinate 46,965,600 of CM069451.1, read as the reverse complement.
TCCCCTGGATGTTATGTTATTCATAGAGTATTTTAACTTTAAGAGTGTGCAATAGTGTCTGTATTTCTTGGGGGTTTGAGGAACAGTAGTTACACTACAGGAACCAGCCATTACTTAGTCTGATTTCTGTAGTGTCAAATGACAACTCTTACTAATAATACAATATATCAGTAATCAGTAGTGAAGCGTGACAAGAATCTAAAATATCTGACTGCTGATGACCTTAGTATGACAGGTCAGTGAACTGTGTGTGAGTACACTACAATGCAATGACTGCAGAAGCATAAACATTTAAGGGGGGACAGGGGACAAGGGACAATTTTAGGGGGAGCAGGGGACAATTTTAAGGGGAGCAGGGGACAATTTTAAGGGAGCAGGGGACAATTTTAGGGGGAACAGGGGACAATTTTTAGGGGAGACAGGGGCATATTTAATGTTTTATGGGGTCTTGGCAATTTAGAGGGATACAGATGGGTCGTGACATAGGAGGGGGAGGGGCATGTCTCCCTTGTTCCCCACACTGCTTTCGCTGCCTATTATACAATATATGAGTTCTGAAGATTAAAAAGGAACACTGTATAAATGATTTATACTAAAATTACCATGTCTTAATTCTCTTCTAACCCATGATATGTCACCTCGAGACTGTCATTTCTTTTTATTCATATTGTAATTGATATTATCAACTCATCATGTTTTCATTCCTCTCTTTACAGGTATTTTTCTTCAACTTTAACAAGAGTCCAGCAGAGCTGTTTGATGAAGTGATCAATTTCCAGGTTAGTTCAGTAGTATAGCAAAACAGGTGGGGGTATAAAGTCAGGAGAATATAAATATAAATAAGTCAAGAGTCTTTACTGTTGTAGTGGGTAGGAAGTGAGTGGTGGTGGGTTTGGAGTTGGGGTTATTTGATTTAGTTGAGTCTATTCTATGGAGTCTATAGAGTATATTACCACCTAAAGTCTTTACTGTCAGGAAGGAAGGTGTTCAACAAATCAGCATTGTTTCCCACTTACTATAGTTCAGTCAGTTCCAAATTGGCAAAACCTGTTTACAGCAGCGAATGAATTTAGAAGAGCGTCGCGCGCAAAACGCTCGCATGGCGCAATATGGCGCGCAATGTCGCAGTGTCATTGTATGCGTGACGCTTGCGTATGCCAATATCGCGCTTATACGCTTGGATTACTTTAGCGTGCGGATAGATAAAAAATGAATATTTCTTGCCAATTTGGAACTGATTGAACTATAGTGGGATGGGTTTGGTTGGGGGTGGTTGATAGAGAAAAGCCAAATCATCCAAATCAGGAGACTACTTCCACCAAAGTCATATGTCGTTGTAGTGAAGCTTGTTTAATGGGGAAGAGTCCATCTATTCAAGTGAGGAATATATCCCTCTCCAGTTAAGATTCCTTAATGTAGGGGTTGGAGGGAAAGGGAGTCAAGCACACCTATCCAACTTGTCAGGAGTACAAATTATTATCACACCCATGTCAAATGACCTTAGTTTTGGTGGGGGTGTTGGGGGAGGGTGAACCATAGTTTAGTGTGTGTTTTTGGTGGGGGTGGTGAAAGAGATCTGCTCATCAAAGTCTGGTGTGTCCCACTACTACCCTGAATGTTTATGTTTGAATCTTATTTTGTGCTATCTGACTCCGGGTCCCTTTCCTTCTCCACCCGAGGTAAGAATCGGTAAAAAATGTATTTAGAGGCCTACCATGTATTTCCATGCAAGCACTTGTGAAATGAGAAAATAACAAATACAACCTATTGAAGTAAGAAAATGGCATAATTACTCATAACATTTAGTAGCTTGTATAGGAGCACCATGGTAATTCAGATAATAATAGATATACCAAATCAATTGCGCATCAACCCGTGCATGGATGCATGACTCTTATCTAGAATTAGAGCTTGCCTGTCAGATTGAATATACCAGCATAAATATTGTTGCGCCTACATTTTGTACAAAGCAATCATACAGTTTGTCAATAATTGTATGTAGTGCTTATATTTTATGATCTCTGAAAAATCAACATTTTCATACTTTGTCATTGTATTTATAGATAAAAAGTCTTCATTCATATTGACCTATGAAATAGAATATCTGCATAGAATCATGCTTGATTTTTTATTCATTCTCATTTGTACAAAATCAATAGGTAAACTGAAATGAAGAAAAAGGTAACATGTTGAACACTGGTATCGTCATTGTGTTAATTTGATATTTAAGTTAATTAAACGTTGGTTAAATTGATCTTATTAGTGAATTCAATTAATGCTTTCAGAATGTTCATGCCATTTGGCATTTCTGTTCGATCCAATCTCAGTTCGGTAATCCTGTCATTGAAAGTTTACAATCTTTAAAACTTGTCACTTTTTGTTTGCTGAATTGTTCCCACTACTGATACAAATCTGTAATTTTGATTTTCTTAGATAGACACACATAGCCTCCTATCTTTTGGTAAACTCTACCATATTTTGGTTATTCATTGTGCATAATAGGGTTTACTATAAAAGAAATCCCTCACATATTTGTGTGTGCAACCACATGGCTATAGCATGTAAAAAGTGCAAAACTAATGAAGTATGAACATTTTTATTTTTGCAGTTGGTTATTTTTAGTGGGTACATCAAAAGCCAACAAAAAAACTGACTATTTTAAGATGTGCTGGTGTTTGTTACTGTCCATGAGATGTTTGAGTTAACTAATTGTTATTTATTTAAGAAATATTTTGAAGTTAATGGTGGAGTGAATAATCCAAAAGCTTACCTCACATGAATTCAAAAGTAATTCATAAGTAATTCAAAAGTAATTCAACATCATTTTTACCGTGAGTCAATTTGACAAAAAGGACTTGCACACTATTGGGCTCAGATCGTCCAAGTGTGGAATAAGTACATTTAATATGTGTGTGAGTGTGACCAAATGCCCCCTTTCCCCTTCAAACTGAGATGTTGGTAAAAGAAAAAATCTGTTACCTGTTACTGTTATACTTTTGCAAAATTCAGAGTTATTCCTTTATGAATGCATAAAGTGAGAACAGTGGCGTACCCAGGGGGGTCCAGGGGGGCCCCTGAAATAACCCCGTCGGTAAAAACGACCCTCCGTCGGTAGATTTGCGATTTTGACCATGTGATTTTTCGGCCGTTTATGTTGACAACTTCATCCCTAGTTGAGGGTTACTTCTGGTGTTCTGTTCAAAATAACAAGTATTTTCTGTCACTTTCCACTAAAATATATTAACAGATGTATTTTATTAGTTTAATTTCAATTGATTTATGTTACATTGTTTCGAGATGCCCCTTTTTAATGTAATTGTTTTACAATCCGATGTTAATTGTTGAGATACCCGCAGCTGTATAAAAGAAGTAACAATGTAACAATGATGAAATTGTACTATCATTGTGACAGATTTTCAATTCTTTGAAAGAATGACAAACACAAAACAGGGGGATGGGGGGGGGGGACCTTGTATACAAAGGTGGATATCATGCTACAATATGGACTTCAGAATAGACCTCAAACAAGTGTGTGATCCAGGCAGCCTAAAGAATTATTTCAATAGACTTTCCTTTCTGTGTGTGTCCTCGTTATGTGCAAAATACCGTGGTTCGGAAGTCACATAGAAATGGTGGTCCCGTGCATCGGAAGAGCAATAACCGAGCACGTTAAAAAGGTTACAGACTCTTTCATAAAGAGTAGGAGATCATCCCGGTCTGTATCTGTTCACACATTTTTCGGATGAGCGCTACGATCTCAAGGTACAGTGTAGCAGCGCTATAAATGCTTTCATGTATGTGTACCTGCAACAAGTATTTTCAAGATTCATGTTCAAAATCATACCATTTTCTATATACCTGTTTTCTGCTGTTTTGATACACTAATCATCACTTTAGGCATGTTAGTATCTGTACAATGAAAACTCTATTTCACACATTTCCTCAAGCATGATATCCAGCTTTTGTACACAAGTTCCCCCCCCCCCCCCCCCTCCCAAGACCGGAACACATACACAAGGAACAGTTAAAAGGGTCAGATATCCTAGTCCTAAATATACTTCAATGTTCCATGTTGCATTAGAGCTTGTCTTAGATTAAGTTGTACTAATGATAAATTTTGTTTGAGTTATTGTTTGATTTTCGTATGCTCTCTATTTGCCGTATGGCTGATAACTATCATCAGTATATTGAAACAAAAGATTGTGGGGTTTATAACAACTAATATGTTTTTTGTACAAAACTGATTTTGTTGATCCATCGCGTATATGATTTATTATAAACCCTCAAAAAGAGGTTCAGAAATGTTTTCCACTTGCCTATATTTTGTATAGTTCAACATATATTCTTAGTGTGTTACCCATTTGGGTTTTGTTGTTGTTGATAATGGTAATAAAATCATTTTGTCAAATGGTCAATGTTGAATGATGTTTTTGTCATCTTTGTTACTCTAAAGGTATTCAATTCTCGCAAGCTACGTAGTGATGCCCTCATCGGAGGCTTTCACCTGGACGTTGGGACGGTATACGAGGAAGATGAACATTTGTTCAACAACAAATGGCTACTACTGACCAGTCCAGAAGATGCTACATCAGGGGCTATGGGATACCTGATGGTCAGCATGACTGTGATTGGCAGTGGAGATGAAGCACCGGTAGGTTTTATTTTTTGACCAAAAAGATTTTAAAAATAGTATCTAATCAACTACTTCTTTATTCAACATTTATTTCGACAATCAAACATTTGCAGCATTTTACCAAAAAGTTATGGAATCTGCATTAGGATAAATTGAATTATGGCTATTAATTCATTTTCATTGATTTGCATGAATGATGAAAACAAATCTTGGCAGAATCCCTTCTTCTTGATTACCCACTTAGTAATAGCAAAAGTTGCTCTATTCTAAATAAAGCATGGTTACAATTGCCAATATAACTGGCGAAGTATGATGTACACAACACAGATTCTATCAGAGTAGGGTTGTCAAATATGACTTTAACACATACACTTGAGGACTGTGCAAATATATTTGTTTATATATTGCCAAAGCACCAGGTCTGTCCTAAGACTATATCAAACCATAAATCAATACAATAAATAAGTACTCAAATTTGACCCTCTGGTACCAACTTACCTACCTGTTTCAATATTGACCATAAAACATAGTGCTATGGGACTATCATTGATAACTATTTACAGTGCAAGAAATGTTTCACACGAAGCCTGCCAGAGGCCAGTGTCCATTTAATCTTTGCACGGATCCGCCATTTGCTAGGAGAGCCTCGAACTGTAATCAAATTGAATGAAAATGATGCATCATTTCATAATGTTCACTGCATGACCAGTCATATTGTGCAGAGAGAGTTGAACTAGTTACATAATGTTATGGAATAGTCCCATACGGTACCTGTGTGAGAGTCTCCTCGAAAATGATGAATCCGTGTAAAGAGCAAATATTATGATATTATAATTTATAGTATTCTTTCAACATGAACTATTTTCCAAAGATCTTATGGTTCATCAACAAAATGAAATTGGAAGACTTGTAATTCCGATGAAGTTCATTAAGTATGACCCTCACAAGTTGCCGCTTTACACAGTGAAAATGAATGTTCATCATAGTAGGTTTAGTGTTGTGTTACAGTATCCAAGGTCAACCATCTCTCAAAATTAGTCAAACGGGCATCTATGGTGCGCAGAAACCACTCAGATTTGTAGCAAAATGTTGCCGGAATTTTGTAAAATTCCAAGCATGTGTATTAAAGCTGATCGGAATGTGGGTGTGTGTGTGATTGTTGCCATGAGGTTATGGCATCCATGGTGGTATCAGTGGTTTTACATTCCTACACCAATTACTGTAAAACATTTAAATTTCACGGATTTATAATCTCTTTTAATTTTAAAATCGCTAATCTGGAAATGTTACTGTTACTTTCACTGCAAAATGGTCAGTTTTGTGGGTATTTAATTTCGCGAATCCACCTCCCTCGCGAAATTTGCAAAATTAAATATCTCAGGAAATGAAGTGGTTGTACAGTATGCTGTCTTGACTTTGCCCCAGCAAATGATTGATCAGTGCAATGAATATTTGTTACCCACTGATTACATTTACATACCTTGTGATTTTTTTTCTCTAAATTCTGCAGCAATTCAAGAAAGCCGATGAGAGTGATGACATTGAATCGTAAGTAGAAAAAGTGTTCGTGATTTAAGTGCTTCCATCATAAGTCCCCAAAAAGTGTGTGTTTGTCTAAATCTGACCAGTTCTGGGAATACTGGCTTACTGTACTTGAACTAGTAATGATCAGTGTTGACATCAAACTTTGACAGTTAATTTTAAACAAAAGTTTTAGTTTAGTCATTATTACCAAATAGGTAATAGAATCAAATGGAGGGAGGTACATTAATCGGAGCACTTTAAAGGTGTATGTTCCGATCACTTTTTGGGGGCTATGATTTTTTTTTCACATCAAGATATTTTGATATCGGAAGAATTCCCATATTTTTCTCATTATGTCTGTAAAATCTTGGGAGCCAGAAATGTTCCATTTAGAAATTATGGGCTAAAATGTGGTGAATTACTGCCAAAGGTGGTTAACCACCAACCAGTTTGTGTACTTCTCAATGGGCAAATATTTTGTGACCTTGTCCTTCTAAAAATAGAACCGTTGGAGTTATGCAACTCAAACTTTGGAATGAAAATATCAAGTTGAAAATCGGGCCAGCAATCGGAACATCTACCTTTAAGTAACAAATTCGGTAACAACTTGATATATCTCCATTTCAAGTTTACTTTGGCTTGTTTTTGTAAGATTCTGTTTCACAGTTAGTGACTAATAACAGTTGTTAAACCATACACACAAAAAACACTTGTTTTTGACCTGTCAACCTATTTTATTACGATCCTCTATGGACAAACTCATTTTTTGTCTTATCATTGGCATTTGAAATGAATATGTCATCTGCTGGACTGACTAATCATCTGTTCCGATTTCAATTTTTGAAGTTGTACTTAACTGGACAATTGTTGATTGATGTAGATATTAGGGCAAAAGATAGCAAATTTTTTTCATTGAGCTGGTGCTATTAGATAAAACTGGGTATTTTACTGTCATTTTACCCATACAATGTGCATGTTTTGAATATATTTGGTCAAATTCATGAATTTGTGTACACATGCTTTATTTTAAATTGATGGGCCGCAGTAATGAAAATTCTGTTTATAATACATTTTCTGTGAAGTATAAATGGGATGTCGGGGCGTATTCCAGTGATTGCAACTTATTATTGGACATGACTCTAATGTTGCAAGTTTTACATAATTAATGTTTCCTCTATTACTGGGCTATTTTCATCAACATGTATCAAGGAAAACAAAGGAAAAAAGAAAGACTGAGAATCCGATTTAAGTAGTCCAATATGTACCCATATAATTATAAGCAAAACCCTATGAGACAAAAGTTTTTCCTGTGCCTTATTGACCATGAACTAGATAACATTTGATAGCACACTGACCTGTCATTACCTGTCATATAATAACACACAGTATTTCCTCTAAGGATGTCTAATATTAGGTTGGATAAATTTGCATATTTCATGAACCATTATACCCCAAGGCCAGGGTTATAGCTACGCCGGTCGGGTGTACCGGCACTCACGCTGGCTGGCCGGCACTCTTAAAAAAATAGGTAAAAACAAAATTTAAAATAAATAAATTTTATTTAAAATGTTGTGGATATAATCATTAAACTGCCTCATAAAACAAGAAATTATGTGGCAGGAACCCTCAAAGTACATTAAAAAACCCATTGAGAAGGCCTCTGGATCCCATGCCATGATCCACTGCACTTCGTTCGCTACACTTGCCCTGCCCAAGGCTATAGTCCAATTCAGAATCCTTTGGACATGGCATAGGCATACCTGATACCTGATGCTCAGGGCAACTCTCAGTTGTTGAGATGCATTATATTTGGTGGGCATGTTTGCATACATACTTCAATGTCCAAGGCTTTGTGAATTGGACTAATGTGATGAATCTTGTTTACAATTATATTTATTATTTTTCTTATATTCTGCTGTGCCAAAATATCAGCAAGTTGTGCAAAATTTAGTTTATCTCCTAAGCCAAATATTTGATTTCCCTTTTAACCCAAGAATCTATGTTAAAACCCATTCATTCCTTATTAGTTTTTTTAAAAACTTTTATTTTCTTATGCCTGACAGGCACATCTATATATTAAACTCATAAACAAGTTTGTACACATAAAAGCCAATGTGTCACCACTTTTTATTGGTTTAGAGTTTACATTCAAATGTGACTCTAATGTTTAAATGTTGTGGACATTCGGGAAAGGACAGTTAAGGTTTATTATGTATGATAAGGCTTTATATATAACAGGCTCAGATGAAACATTCAGACACATTACTTCACAACATCCTCAAATAAGTCACAGATGTATGGAATAAAGTACAAGGCAGCTATCAAGTACATGGTACACTAACACTTTCCATGGGGCGAGCGTCTGCAGTCGACATTCCAAAATGTCACAAAATGTTTCAAAAAGGTCAAAATTATTGAATTTCATTACCGTATTTGAAATAACCATTAGAAATACATTGAAATAAGTACAAACATGCCTAGTATTGGTTCAGTAATCTTTGAGATAGACTTTAAAAATTGCGAAGGTTTCTGAAAAATCCGTTTTGAATATGGTACAACTAATAGCCGCGTGGAAAGTGTTAAAATGCAATTGCTGCCTTATGCATTATTCTATGGGAATCCCATTTGAGGATATTGCCCATTACTTTGTGACATGCGATAGGGTATATCTTTTCCTGGATCTTGTTTTCACCCATTTCCTATTCATGCTTTCCCCTCTATCCAGAAATCTACTACGACCAGCTGGCATGCAGCTGCGCAAAGGCATGTTTATCGTCAAGATATACAACGCAGAAGACATACCGCAAAGTAAGATCACATTATTGATGGAGTTTTAAGATATGGATTCCCCAATAATTTTTTTCTAAAAGGTGCTCTCTTCAAGTGTATTTTATGATGTAGCACATCAAAAAAAAAGGGGGGGGGGGCTTTGTAGGTAAAGTCAATTTTGAGTTTATTATGTGTGCTCTCAGAGCATTTTCTAAGCTTTACAATGACACCAAATTGATATAAATTGATAAAGGAATTCAGATTTTACGAGTAAAAATGACTCCTGAATTCTTGTTATTTTCTTTATTTTGTCTGTCCGTTTTCATCTATATCTTGAAAAACACACCGCTGCAAAGTACCCCCTTTTGATGCGCTGCATCACATATTTCCCATTCTCATGATTACAGAATCCTTCCCACCGTGGGATCTATTAATTTTATATCAATGACAATGAAAGAGCAACTTCATAGTTTTAATAGATAATAGTTTTAATTGATACTTAATATTGCATATAAAATCAGATTTTTGATTGATGAAATATTTAATGAACCAATTTGTAACTTCTTTTTTTTTATACAATCCATGACCTCATTAAATTGGATTTCAATTGGTCCTTGTGGCACTGAAGTACAAATGTTACCAGGATCAAGTTGTAAACATGTAAATCACTTGCCAGCTGTTTTTATCCATTACAAACTTGGAAAAGTCTTAGGAAAGTTACATTTCAGCAACAGAATATTTTTTAAAGTGTTCCAACATTTATAGAGATGGATTAGGATAAACCATTGTTAAGAAATAGATGTCCCATTTACTTCTGAACACAATAAACACCATCCCAAGATCATAATAAAACTTAAAAAGGGTAAACAGTGCTCCGGTCTAAGATCCCCCAGAGCATCACATCTAATGACTAGTATTATGATATATTTATTTACAGTGGACCCTAGTTTCTTTGAGGGAGTAAAGAAGATCTTGGGAGTAGGAGGAGACGAGAAGAAGGAAATGGTGGATCCATACTTAGTCTGTAAATTTGCCGGCAAGAAGGTAACTAACTATACTCTGTGACCTTAAAGGTGAACCAAAATGGTGATTCAATTATATTTTATTCGATGAGGTATGTATAGAAGAATATAATGCAAAAAGAAATATTGTCCAGGGAAAAAGATATACATAAAATCAATCATAATTGCAAGTGTTGGGTTTTTTTTTATTGTGGGATGAACTGTATACAGATGACGCGTTACTACGTAACAGGTGTTACCCCCAACTCGGTATTGGTCCGGGTTTCGGTCGTTAGGTCTGCACAAACATAAGTCACGAGTGGATGCTTAAGCTACTGACCTATTGAGGTTCTGTGTGCGAGCATGGGTAACACGTATACAGAGTAGTAACCGGCCATCATCAATATATATGATACAAATTATGCATGCTTAGAGACTATAAATGTTGTTTCTGATGCAATATTAAAGGGTAATTCTTTTTGTATTTTGTTTTTTACAATATCTTCCATCAAATAAAACAAACTTGAATAATCATTTTGGCTGACCTTTAAGTTGGGAGGTGATGTCAGCCATAATATTCTCGTGATAGGTGCAAGATGTCCGAGCCAAGACCACAAATGTCATTGTATTGGAGATATGCTTGCAATATTGGGATGCAGTCACTATAGTTTGATCAGTTCCAAATTGGTGAAGCCTCCTTACAGCAGCGGATGAATACAAAAGGACGCGGGTACAATGAAGGCAACAAGCGCACTGTGCATCATATGTTATGTATGCGTGTGGCCAAACCGTGTGCGTAATCGAGTGCATACACTTGGATTACTATTGTGCGCGGAGAGATAAAAACCGAATATTTCTCGCCAATTTGGAACTGATCAATCTATAGGACACTTTTTGATGTCACCTCTCAATAGGGTTAAACAGAGTAATTATTGCTGTCAATTATTAAGCCATGAAGTTTCAAGTTTATAGCATGCTGAGCTTTTGGACAACTTTGTATTGGCATAGCTTGTTTATCATTTCAAGATATTCAATCAAATTCTGGAAAGCACACTGTAAGGTATTAGTAAAGGTTGTAGTTCTCTGGACATCAAGTAGATTGGGCTCAACCTGTTATACTCTATTTGGCTTCCTCCGGACAGTGAGGTAACATAACAAGCACGGCTTTAACGCACGTGTATGTATCTTCCGTCTTTCAACGCTCGTGTGTATACCCTAGCGCCTCCAGTAAGCGTGCGCGTTATGTGCTGCAATTAGTAGAATACGCAGTTACGTCACTGTATCGTGATGGCCAAATAGACTATAGTCCCTTAAATATGCCTCATTCTTTAACACCCTGAGAACTACCGTCCGATTGGTTAAAAAGATGGATACATCATTTATTGCATCAATGAGAGACATTGTTAGAATAAGGCCTAAAAAAAAAAAAAGTTTGTTTGCCCAAACAAGAGTTGAAAAAAGTGGGTCGGTAGGTCGATTACCTTTTTTTAATTTTTTAATTTTTATTTTTGGCTATGGACACTTTTAGAGAAGAAAAAGACTATACAAGTTGATGTTAATACACTTGAATGTTCTTTAAAACCCTAACCTTCCTACACTCCGATTCACTAAAGCAAAAAACAATGTCCACGCGCATTCTATAGCATATGATTCGATGACGTCATCAACCAAGCTGATATGTGTGTACAAAATCACTGCCCAGGTGAGCGTTACCAGGTTAGCCGAGTGATTAGGGACGCGGCGCGGTGATCAGAGGTTCTGGGGGTCAATTTCAAGGGGTTTCACAGCGATTATTTGGTTTAAAATCATACTTTGTCCCCTTCCCCCAGTTTCCACACCGTACGAACATAGCCTGGCTGGTTAGGGCTAATACATGTATTTTGTTTTTAATAGGGCAGCTGGCAGCCTGTAGTACAAACCTTCAGATAGTGGTAGGATCTTGGATTTGCATCTCTTTAGTGTTTTAAAGGGTGGATATGTGGGAATAAGTAAATAACAGGGCAGTGTACGTAGTTGATTAGTTTGGCAAATTAAGATGAAAATATAATTTAATACATATATTTTTCAACATAAAACATTATTTAAAAAAAAAAAAATCTAAAAAAAAAAAAAAAAAGGCATGGGGTTTTGAGATTTTATGGGTCGGTCGTGTTTGGGCAAACAAACCTTCTTTTTTTTTAGGCCTAATTGTATCTCTGATAAAGATAGGAGTGAAACATTTTACAAGCTGCATTTGAATTGGCTATTCATATGAGTACATCTTGTAATAAACCAATCAGAACCACTGTAAGATAGACAGGTAGACCCCAGGGGGTTAAATATAGTGGACCAAATCAAGGAGCTGGGAAAAGGTCATGGAAGGATAATGGAATTTCACAACACATCGTGGTCCATGCATGCCAATTGAACATGCGTGTTCATGCCTAATGTGCACGTTGATCAAGTCCATCAAGAATAAAGCTTGTTGAATGCTGGCTGTAACATGACTCTATCAAGGTCATGGTAAAATCCAGTCGCAGCTCCTTCGTCACACATGGGCAACTGTTCAACATGCAGTCGATGTTACAAATGACATCATACTAACATGAATGTAATATTACTGTTGACTTGCACTTTTATGACGTCACTGATGCTGATTGCAGTCGAAGCAACGCAATGTTGTAACTGTACGCATAGTAGAATATACAGAGACATTGATATAAATCTTGCTTTCCCTTTAACTAACAAATGTACTTTTTTGATGAAATTCACAATGAGAATCATAAAATACTACAGCCTATATGCAGCCTAGTGGTATAACTTACTGTAACAGAGACATATGCCACTGAATTTTTTTAATTTGTAAAAGTTATCATTTTCAAGCCTATAATTTTGTTTGCATTTTACCAAATGCAAGCAATTTGAGTATATAATACAGAAACATATTCTATTATTTATTTTGCGTAATAGGTATGATCTGGCAAAAACAACAACAACACAAATGTTAATGTAGTAATTAATGTAGTACAAACATTTTCGCTTCAAAATTAGTAACTTAAATTGTCTGTAATTAGACCACAAGCTGGGCATCGTTTTGGCTAGTTAAACTGAGTCATGATGACTGACAATCTTATGACATCAATTTTGGCACACTTAATGTTCTCAGCAACAGCTTTAGTATGAATGTTTGACTCTTGTCACGAATGTCAGTGTATGACGTCAATCGAGGAACACATATTTTAAGACTTCAGGGACTTGGAGGTCTATTTTCTGTCACAACTGATAATGTTATGACATCAGTTCTGGCGCACTTATATTTTGATCTCCTTGAAAACTTTAGTTTTGAAGTTTGATTCTGTCATAATTGCCAGTATATGACATCAATTCTGGCAGGCTATATTTGATTATACAAAGATTGCTACACTGTGGCATTTGATTGGTTAAAAACATGATACAGTCACCTGAGTGACCAATCAAAAGAGAGATTCTAGACCCCTCAGTACTTTTAACCCCTTGCACCATTTGTTTCCTCATTTCTGATTGGCTTATGGAATGATACAGGTATATTTTGCATCCAATCAAAAAAGGTCTTAGAAGCCCACAATTTTTGCAGATAGTACTTGCCAGATGACCATTGCATGTAGGTATTATTTTCAGTTGAGAATAGGAGCCACTTGATGCCCATGTGATAATCATGAAATCATCATGTGGTAACCATGAGATGCCAATCTAGATTTTTTGCAGTTTTTCTAGTAGTACAGAATTGGGGTAAAACTTAGAATTCGTAAAAATCAATTAAAATCATAGGGTCAAGAGACCATGTTCATTACATTGGAGGGGAGGGGAGGGGTGAGATGGTAGAGGGCAGTTGGAGCAGTGTATCTTTCCTCGCCTTTATCAATGAGCAAGGGTAGCGCTGGGTCAAAAATCTTGGGGGTCCCATGGGACTCATGAGCATGCACAAAATACAAAAATGAGGGGTCCCACACAAATTTTGGGGGTCCCATCAAATTATCAAGCACGAAGCATGGCATTGCGTTATTTGATGCTGCATTTGTTACTATATTGTTTAATGTTGTTAAATAAGTACCCACTTTAGTACTGCTACTGCTGTGCTGTCTTCCTGTCTACTGTCAGCGTTGATTCAATTGCAGAAGAGTTTATTAACGTGCAAAATTAAATAAATAAACATTGTCCGCCATTATTGACAAAATGCTTCGTCAGTCAAATCAGAGAGCGAGTTATCCATTTTCCTATACCTTTACAAGCGGATGCGCGGTCGGTTTAAATTACAATTATTCTTGGTTGTGCGCAGGCCATCTTTTTTTTCCACCTCTTTCACAAGATGAAACACGGACGATCGCTCGCTGTAGTATACGCGATCTGAGTAATGTGTATTTTACACGAGTATAATCAATCAATCCACCTCTACACCAGATGAAACATGAACGATCGCGGTAATTTCAGCCATCCTCCGACATGCGAAAACGAAATTTGTGTAATAAAAAATAGAAATAACACGTGCGAATGGTGTTATTCGTGTTTACTTTCTACTTTGTTGACGTTCCCTACAAATTTTGAGTTGCGTCCCGTGGGACGCATGAACCTATTGCTTTGACACATTTCGTGCGTGAGAATTGCTTTTGGAGCGTCCGGGACGCAAAAACGCAGCCTAGCGCGAAGCTTGTCAATGAGTCCTGAGTTCTATTCCCGTTTTCAATGGCATTATGTGAATTTGGTTTCTCGATCCATACTTGTTCCCACAGGTTTGTTCTCTGGTTTCCTCCTGAAATCGTGCTTCTTGTCATATACCTGTTCTGGAATATGATTTCTCTGATGTGCCGTGCGCTAGTATGGTTGCCAGTCGCACGGCACCATGATCACAAAATTTGATTTACTTTATTGTGAATACACACAAAATATGAATACTAGCATATCTCTTTGGAAAAGAAAAAATAGAAGCTTGATAAACCCCTTCTAAATGTCAATGTTTTAAGTATCATTTCAAATTAACTGATGGGTTACGTCATAGGAAAAGTTAATAAATCAAATGTTATATATCTTGGGCCCCTGGGGAATGATCTAACATTAATCCAAGATGAATAAGAAGTGAAAAGTTAGGCCAAACAAAGAAGATAGTCTGTCTCAGAAACATTGTGCAAAAAAGCTAAGTGCTGTGCTTTTTTTTATTTTTTTTTAGAAAATAGGCTATGAGGTATGCGATTTTTTTTTTTTTAAACTTTTTTTTGTTGTTGCTTATCCAAGCTTACGGAGAACTCTTTTAAACCTTTTTTTTTTAAAAATCCAAAAAAAAATCCAAAAAAACAAAAACAAAAAAGAAAGAAGTTTTTTAGCCCCCAGCGCATAGACCTACGCGCCGTAGCTCATTTCACATACCAATGCGGGCAAGCTTCTGAGACAGACCTTCTTCTTTGTTTGGCCTTACAGTTTGCCCGCTTTATAATGATAGTCATTCTCCAATGATTATGAATAAGTTTTGGATGCATTTTAAATTAACTCATGGGTTACGTATAGGAAATGTGAATAAATAAAAAAATAAAATGTTATATATCTCGGGCCCCTGTGGAATGATCTAAGGCCAAAAAAATACAAGAAGTTGACTAGCCCTTTGAGGGCCAGAGTCTGGGTCGGACAGTCGGATTTTTATTTTTAAACAAGCAGATACTACTCAAAAACATGTTTTCATCTTTCTTTATTGTTATGTGCTTCTTTCAATTTTTTAATCTTTTTTTTTTTTTTTTTTTTTAAATTAAAAAAAATAAAATAGCGACCCTAGATATCCGAAAATTCGGGTCAGTCGGAAAGGGCAAGTCAACTTTTTTTCTTTTTTTTTGCCTAACATGAATAAGTGAAAAGTTACAGTTTGCCCGCTTTATAATGATTAAAGGACAACCGTTATGGAGAGGTACACGCATGAATATCAGTGAATAAATAATTATCAAGTCCAGCCTTTCTATTCAATCAAATGTATCTCCTTGAATATGTATGTTTTAAAATTCGTCCGTCTGCCGCAATTGCCGATGGGATAGCATGGGATAGATTATGACGTAGTTGTACCGCCTGTACCAAGAATATATCTATGCTTGCTAGCAAAGCCGTGTGTCGATATCGAAAAATGAAAGACTTATGATAAATCTAAACAAGGGTATGGAATGGAGAGTGGAGACGGCACCAGAAATTAAAGTCGATATTATCAATCGCTTCTTTTCAACCAACAAAGGCCACGCCATTTCACTTGCCTTTGTATAGCGCAGTTGTTTGGCCGCATTGGCCTCGTTATCCCCTATTGCGTCACAGGGTTGACAAGAACCTCCCGTGGACAAAAGGACCCATGAGCGCCTAAGACAGTCTGGACAGAGTTAGTTGAATGGGTTCGATGCTTGTGCCTCCTCCAGTTTACTATAATAACTCCTTGATTAGACTACGCAAGCTCGGTACAGCTATTTGGTGTTGGTGTATCGCGGTACAAACTCGATTTCTCCATAATGGGACATTTTTAAAGAATTTTATTATTAAGTTTAGTTAGTATAATAGTATAGCGTTTGTATTAGGGTCGGTTTATGTTCCAGTACGGTTCTCCTTTAATTCTCCAATGATTGTGAATAAGTAACGGGTATAGGATGTATAATAAGCTAGGGAAATACACATGTTTGCAGAAATAGGTTCTGTATTTCCTATTTAAATGTCAATATTAAACATGTTTGGGTCAAAGCTAGAAAAGAAGATTAAAAGTTCACTCGGTCAGCTAAGGCAAAAAATTGATTTCATTGGGACAGTGAAGTTTCCATGGTTTTCATTTAACGATTACTTAATTCTCCATGTGTACAGAGGTTGCTAGCATATTGTGGCTGTTCTGGTTTTGGCCTGTCAGCATCTATAAAGTAAAACTGCCCAGCAGTTATGCATAGGAAATATTGCTTTATACATGTTCAGGGGCAAGAGTACTTGCAAGGCTCTGAAAGATGTATTTTGGCCCTTGAACATGTTTAGAGCAGACTGCCCAAGGGTTATACATATAATTACTTTATGCATGTTGAAGGGCCAGTTGGAGATACAAGGTTATGACGGAACAGCGACGATATGCTAACACTCGAAAAGGAGAAAAGAAGATTTGAATTGTAAACTACGCCAAAATATGGGCCTATAGCCTCTTCCTGCTACATGGTGGTGTAAACAAACAGAGTAATGTACACCACATTGTGATTGGTGACTTCTGAAAGATTGTGTGACTTACTTGTATCCTATGTATAACCTTTATGTTATGCAACCATTTATTTCCCATGGTATTTGAATGATCCGGTTTTAAATATCAGGATATTTGTTATGTGTTCCATTAAATATGATCATACGCATGGCAACTTCCTTAGACAGTCACGAGATATGGATTGGGTCTGTCAGAATTAGATGAATCACGTTTATTTTGTTATATACAAGCAAATATTATTTTGTTATACAAGCAAATATCAAAGGTGACAAGGACAGCTAAAGGTTTCAATTACAATGATACCATTGTTCAAGGTTAAATATCGTCCTTGTTCTGTGAAAAGCTTGTATGTTTTTCGGACCTGTCAGCATGTACAGGGTGAGTCAAAAAGAAGTTGTACAGGAATGAATATTTGTTTAAAAATAGACCAAACAAATTTGACAAACCTATGAGACACGTATTCAAAGAGCAACTTATTACGCTCATATGACAAAAGAAATCATTGAAATTGATCAATTATATCAGGAGCTATGCCTGTTTTAATAAAAGAACCCCCTTTTTAGCTGTCCACGGAATGCTTAATTCTCTTGATAACTACCCACTCTAAGTGGGCAGCAAAATGTACACACGGTCATTCATATTCAAATAAGATTAAGCCCGGGAGTTTCAAACACAGGTGGGAATGGTGTACCTTTAATAAATAATCAGTGACTACAAAAAGATTTAACCTTCTCTTTTTGAAGGATTCTATGATTTTGCATTATGAGGAATAAAACAAATACTTCCTGATATGATAATGAGAAGTTTTAAACATTTTCTTTACTTTGTTCTGTTTTACATATCGGTGGACAGCTAAAAAAATGGGTTCTTTTAGTAAAATAGCTATAACTCTGGATAGGAATGATCGATTTCTGTCATTCTTTTTTTCAGATGATCGGAAGAATATTCTCATCAAAATATTGCTCGAGTTTTGGGTCAATTTTCTTTTTCTTTCTCAGGAAAAAATATTCAAATCCGTACAACTTCTTTTTGACTCACCCTGTATAAAGTGAAACTGCCCAACAGTTATGCATAGAAAGTGTTGCTCTATGTAATACATGTTCAGGGACAAGATCACTTGCAAGGTTTTGATAGATGTGTTTTTGGCCCTGGGATATGTTTATAACAGACTGCCCAAAGGCTATACATAGAAAGTATTACTTAATACATGCTGAAGGGCCAAATGGAGGGTTTTGACAGAGCATGACGCCTGACGATATGTGGATTTGCCGTTTTAAAATTCATTACATTGATTCTTGCTCAAGAGAAATATTTTTGCATGTTTTCATTTTCACGGTAGATGATTGAAGTGGGGAAATTGATGTAACCCAAAAATGGCCAGGTTTACTACAATAAAATGAGTGAAGTAAAAAGTTGTTCCAACATCAATATACTGTAAAACTACTTAATTTCTCAAATTTCGGGAGAACCTTAAATTCGCGAAATTAAATCCCTGCAAAATAAACCCCTTTAAAAGCTTAAAATCTGAGTCAAATTTTTGAATAGCAAAATTAAATCCATGAAAATGTTGGTTTTTAGGTAATTCGCAAAACAAAGTACCTGATAATTTTAAGTGTTTTACAGTATATCACAAACAAACTTTTCAACATGTCTTGCACTTGGTGTTTCATCCAAACAAAAATACTCTAAAACAGGACTCATTCATAACCTTTGTCAATTTCTGATACTTTACAGATTTTATTTATTGCATGGTGTTATTTGAATATGTTTGTGTTTTCCTATGCACAGAGTTTACCCCCTTAAAAAACCACCAATTCAATTCTTGATAAGCAGATGAGGTTGAGACACATAGCATACCAGCAGAAAAACCTCTTCCCTCCAATGACATACCACATTTTTGTTTCTCCTATGTAGGCGAAGACAGAAGTGAAAGAATGTAATGATCATCCCGACTGGAATGTAGAACTACGAATTCCCATTAGGGTAAGTGTTGTTAGAGTAATAGATGTTATCCATGTAGCCATGCACAATAGACTATAAAGGGGAATCGCACCGGCCTATTCTACGTTCAATTGAATTGGTGCATGACGTCCAATTCATTGCATGAACCGTGTTACCAAATGGGCCTACCTATGAACCGTGTTACCAAATTGGCCTACTTATCATGAAACAGGTGGGTGCGTCTTCTTTTTCAAAATCTTAAGCACAGTTAGTATACCCGGCAAGATGACAGCTAACCTCTATTGACACACCCATTGTTTTCATAAAAATTTTGTTTTTGCATTACTTGGCCAAACCCTAAACAACTTACAAACTCAACCTTTTTTCATTTAAATTTGATAAAAAATTGTCAAACGGAACATGATTTTGTGTATTTAATTTTCCTTATGTTACATCGAGGGTTGAGCGCCAGAAGGCCTTAACTCACAAAATGCTATTTTGAGACAATCAACTTTCAAATATTTTGGACTCTAATTTTAGTCAAATTAATAGTATTTATGAGTTATCTCTTTATGGTTCTGAAAATCTAGGTTATATGGATTATTTTTTGTACCAAAATATCAATTTGCCCAAAAATTGAGTTACTGCCTTCTGGCGCTCAACCCTCGATATGTTACCCAAACTTGGATTTCAGTTGTAAAACATCAGGATGGGAAGAAAGAAAAACTATTATATTTCCTTGAACTAGAACAACTTAATCTCACTCCATGTGTGTGTGGCAAACACAAATATTGAATGACATAACGCATATATAGATTAATCAATATGCAAATTAGGTTTTATATATTGATTTTTTCCATTGTTGTAAAACTCACTAATGATTTGAAATGCCATGATTGTTTTCCACAGTTCCCATCCATGTGTGAGCGAGTCAAACTGCAAATGAGAGATTGGTAAGGCTTGCATTAGTGGCTTCAATATGGGAGAGTTAATATTTTGTTTGTTGTTTAATCTTTCTTTATTGAGGGTAAACAGCTTCAGTGTCAAGCACTGCTTTCCAAGCAGGCCCTCATCATAGTATTTACAAAGAAATGTTCAACTATTTACACATAATACATGAAACAAACAGAAATAGCAAAATAATATAATTAAGAAGTACTTTGCACACAATTAGAGTCCGTTAATCTTAGACTTAAATTGGTGCACGGTCATGTTCTCCAGTTCAATTCTGACTGCTGCTGGTAGGCTATTCCAGGCAAATGCTGCCCTAACATGAAATATGCGCAAGCCTGAATTGGATTTAAATTTTGGCACAGCCAATGTATTACTGGTGTGATTTCTTGTAAGATGTGAATGGCTGTTATGAACAAATTCAAATTGGGCAGATATGTATGATGGACTTAAATTTCTCAAACATTTATACACAATAAGAGTTAGGTGATTATGCCATCTTTCAAGATAATCATACAGGGTGGGCCAAACAAAGCACACTATATATATTTGGGATTACCTATATTGCTATCACGTCAACTTAATTTGAAATAGTTTGATACTCTATGTTGATAACTGTGATTAAACTTTCGTAGTAATAAAAACAAACAAAAAATTCAGTATGATTGTTAAAACTTAAAGGGGCATTGAGAGATACGTATGGGAGTCAACTTAATTTGAAATAGTTTGATACTCTATGTTGATAACTGTGATTAAACTTTCGTAGTAATAAAAACAAACAAAAAATTCAGTATGATTGTTAAAACTTAAAGGGGCATTGAGAGATACGTATGGGAGTCAACTTAATTAGAAATAGTTTGATACTCTATGTTGATAACTGTGATTAAACTTTCGTAGTAATAAAAACAAACAAAATTCAGTATGATTGTTAAAACTTAAAGGGGCATTGAGAGATACATATGGGAGTGCACCCTCAATTATCCTGGAAATCAGGTTTTTTTTGCATCAGAGTAATTCTTAGGCATATACTAACTACCATCTGAAACAGTTTACCAACATTCGCCATTTATCATATAAAATTTCATGATTTTCTTAGTTTCGATATGATCATATCGAAACTAAGGTGCTAAATTCGGGAGTTATGCTAAGTTTTACTCACGGACTTTCGCGGCAAATCTCAACTCGGAAGTGCCGTTATTTGCTTAGTTTGGCATGAAGGCGATGTCGGAATTGTATGATATTTTGGATTTGGGCTATGTTGATGATTATCTTTACGTTGCTCATTTAGTATATCGATACATCTCTCAATGCCCCTTTAATAGCAAATGATCTGTAACTGGAGAAATAATTGTAGTCTGATGCATGGATCCAGTGTTGTGACTCCTGTCAAAATAATTTGCTACGCCTGTCAACATAGCGTGTTAAAAGCTGTGTTTTGCGTTTCAATTTTAAATGGTTTTTCCTGTGTGTACTTATCCGATGACTGTCTTAATAATCCAACACAATAACAGAATGGCAGTAATCATCACAAACTTAAGGTCTTAATTTGCAGAAATATTTTGAACTGTGAATGCCATTTTAACTCGTTTCATCTATAAAGAACTGTCACTTAATCTTTACACCCGCTGTTAAGGAATGTCCATGAACATGTCTAGATGAAAGAATGAATGATAGTGGGTGGGGGGGGGGGGGGGGGGGGGGGGAGAATATAAAAAGAGGACATATTGTGTCTTGCACCTGATTAATTGATTTTCTTCCAATGAGAAATCAATTTAATAGTTACGTTTATTAAACAAAATGTTTCTTGAAATACTGTGAAACATTATAATTTTGCGGATAGTTAATCTCGTGAATATGAAATTACTGCTATTTTTGCAGGCATTTAATTTTGCGAAACCTGGTTATTTCGCTGTTACTTTCAATACAAAATTATTGTTTTTGCGGGTATTGAATTTCGCGAATCCACACACACCCCTCGCGAAATTCGCACAATTAAATCCATAGTGAAATTAAGTGGATTTACAGTATAAAATATATACATTTTTCCTAGACCTTTAAGATATAATAGTGTTCAAACTATTGTGCCATACAGTAATGATCCCTAAATGATTATATGAAATTCATTATGTTTATTCGTTCGTTCATGTTAGGGATCGGCTGTCCACTGATGATTACATCGGCACAACGTTTCTAGATATTTCCACCATATCATCACCGGGGGAAGATGGTAAGTTATTGGGCAGCAATATTCTCAATAGGTCTTCTATATGGCATGAAGCAGAAGGCAGCTATATCATTTACAATGTAAATTTAATATTAAAAAAATCGCTGCCTTACGCTTGATTTGGTATTGAAGACCTATTTGAGGATATTGACAGAATTTACTGTTTTTATTGATTAATAGGCAACAACCATAATTTTCCCGTTTCAGCATGAGGCCGATCATTTGCGCAATTTGTCAAAAAATGTTTGATACCCTAAGACGTGATATTGTGATCTCAGATGTTGTGTTGTGAAAGTTGAAAATGGGCATGTTTAATAAGTTGCAATTGCCCACTTCAAGTGATGTGTTTTACAAGCATGGTGAATTTCAAGAACATGAGTGACACTTTTCATGGTAAACTCACATTTTGTAGACCTAACTGTAGTGTCCCATCCTAAAAATTCATGCAACAATCTGTGTTTTTAATGTGTTTATAGTCTGCACGCAAACAACTCGCATAAGCTGTCACACTATAGTCTTATTTCCCTTCCCGTCCGCGACACAGTGACGTCACCGTCGTCACTGATCGCTGTAAATAAATGGGCACACATTACCGAGGCGCTGGCATATATGCACACACATAGAAAGATGGACGACGCATACGCATGCATACAAAACTGCACTTGTAAAGTTACTTCACTGTCCGGTGAATAGACTATGGTTAGTCTCAAGTAGTTACATTCATCCATTGTCCATCCATCTCTTGTACATGACTAAAATGTTTCATTTTTAAAAAACATAGCTTTATGAGTAGTTCAGAACAGGAGTATCAGTGATTTGTCGCAGAGTTTGTAATCCAGCATGTCCAACTGATCAGGCAAGTCAAGATGATTTGTAACTTGACTGAAAATAATATTCAACATATTTAACCAGCGCTGCTCGCCTTGTGTTCGCGGTTGGTAGAAGAGTTGATGCCACACCCCTTATTCAGACATTGCATTGGTTGCCTGTTCAATAAAGGATTGTGTATAAAGTAGTTTTGTACATTTTTAAGGCTTTAAACAACTTAGCTCCTCCCTATTTGGCTGAGCAGTTCTCTGTGTATGTCCCTGCTCGCTCCCTACGATCTGCGATGGACACTAACCGGCTGGTTGTTCCCAGATCCAACCTTACTATAGGTGATCGCAGTTTCAAGGTTACTGCTGCAAAGGCCTGGAACTCCCTCCCAATACACCTCAGAACTGCTCAGTCAACGGAGACTTTTAAAAGTAATCTTAAGACTTATTTATTTTAATCTTTATTTTCTTGTAAACGCTATGGTACTTATGTAAATAGCGTCCTAAATACCCGTTTGTTGTTGTTGTTGTTGAAGCACAAGGTGACATGAAATTTGCCCATTGTGTAGTACACAAACTGGCCGGGTGGCAGTAATTCACTGCATTTTGGCCTATAACGTCTAAATGGAACATATCTTGCGCCATACATTTTACAGAAATAATGAGAAGAATATGTTAACGGGCAAAAAAACCCAAAGTAATCGGAACACCCACCTTTAACTATGTCAAAAACTATATGTATACATGGGACCTTGGATACACTATTTCTGAATTTTGTAATAATGTGTGATTATTTATCAAATGTTTGCAACTTGTTATATGTAATAGTGGAGAGTGAGAGTGATGACGAGGACCAAGTCCCAGGTAGATAATTATACATAAAGACAACCATTATAATGGGATTTATGCATGATGTATCATGGGTGGTGACCATAGAAACAGAATAGGAGAAGCTGTGGCTAGCCGCCATTGCTGTCCTCTGTTGTGTTTCTATGATGGTGAACCACACAGGAGTTATTTATTAGTTTGGAGGTTGGAAGTCACTGCTATAGTTGATACAGGCAAAAATACTAAATTTGCAACAAAAATAGCAAAATAAGAGGAGGCCCAAACTGATTTCGGTTATGGATTTTCGTCCTGAAAAACTGAAAATTATGGGCAAGAAAAAGGTCACACACACCAGAAATGTGACCCTTGATGCCAACACTTATGAAAATGATCGCAGTGAGTACTTCTACCCGAGCCTCAGGTTCAAGCTTTTTATTTTGAATTGTTTGGATAGCAAAACACCTCCAATATTACAAACTAATAGTGACCGGAACTTCATAAGGTGGTGTTTTTATAAAGGAACAGGAACGTGAAAGTAAACAAATGGTTGTATATAAGGGACAAGGATGTTGACTCTCTTTTGTATTATGCACTGGGTGTTTAAATATCTTGATGTTGTTGTGATCTATAGTAGATTCATAAACTTTGGCTGTAGTACCATTTCAGTGACAGTACTATCTTTGTTCAGTGACAGTACTATTTTTTATTCATGATCTAAAGGTTGTGGGTTCGAGTCCCGCTATGTTGTGCTCTTGAGTAAGGCACTTTACCGCAATTACTCCTCTCTACCCAGGTGTATTTAAATGGGTACCGGCATTCTTCAGTGCTGGGAAGGTAACAGACTCGCTGTGGAGGAGGTGTAGCGAGCCCCACATAGCAACATTATAAAAAAGGAGTGAGTCTGGCCCTATCGCTTTGAAAGAGCGATGGGCACTCCGCTCCTGGTATTATAGGATCGACCACCTTTACCTTACTATCTTTGATATTGAGGGGAGGCAGTGATTTGAAATCATATCACTGACTGACCCATGTGGTGCTATGCTAATCTGCGTCTGAAATAACATGTTGGTAGTTCATATCCAGAAAAGTGACAAAAGGTCTTTCGTGCTGTCGTCCAAATAGATTTTCTTTCAATTTGGTCCTCATTTATACAAGAAGGATTCTCAGAAGAAATGATGATCAATATGTGTCACTTAATAAGATGGCACGTTTGGATAGCGCACTATTTGCTTGGGTAGTTTTAATTCATGGATAGACGCATGAAATTTGTGGATGAGTTGCTTCAGAGCTTTGAGGTTCATTATATTGCAGCGAAACTAATAGCATCTAAATGATGCTGCAGCGCAATCATTGTGATTAATCCATTGTGATTCCTATGATGTTAAATGGAATAGGTCCAAATCAATAACTGATCAGCCAATATTTACTATGAATCTACTATAGTTATTATTTTCATTAAGCCATCTCACTTAATATTTTTGCATTATATAAAACATAGTTTAAAAAATAAGCTAAATTAGTAATCATATTTATATTATGTGAAAATATGAAAGGCTTAGCATTACTATACATCAACAGTGAATTTGTTGGGCTTCAAATAAAAGGCTTGGTGTGGTTTGGTTTGGTGTTATAAGGTTTTCTATAGTTAAAGTATCTATGCAATTCTGACATTTTTAATACCTTTGGGCTTTTCATTTAAACACATATTCTTTTTGTTTTGATAGTTATTAGAATGGTTTCTTAAGGATTTTTAATTTTTTTAAATGGTTATTCGTTTTTGATCTCTTATCATTTTGTTATTGTAATTATTGTTATCATTTCTGAGTCATTTTAAATCCTGAAAACTTGAGGATTTCTCCCAGAAACTAGTTTGATTGGTGTAAATGGAAAATAAATGGGGAGGAGACTCAATGTTGTCTATAAGTTTAGTATAATGGACTGTAAGGTATCATTATGGTCATTTGAGGTCAATTTAGGCTATACAAAAAAGTTGACTTGCCCTTTAAGTGCCAACATCTGGGTTGGTCGGTCGGTCAATTTTGTTTGTTTTTGTAAACAAACAGATACTACACAAGAACACTAGATTTTACAGAATGTTGAACATGCATCTTCTTTACTGAAACAAATAAGTGAGTAATTGACAATTGTGTGCATTAACCCCCTGAGAACTACGGGCCGATTGGTCAGAAAGAGAGATACATCTTTTATTGCACCAATCAGAGACAGTGTTAGAATAATTGTATCCCTGATAAAGATTGGAGTGAAATATTTAACAAGCTGCATTTTAATTGGCTATTCAAATTAGTATATCTTGCAATACACCAATCAGAACCCCTGTAAGATAGGCCGGTAGTGCCCAGGGGGTTAAAGGCGCAGTTTTTAGGGTCGGTCACAAAGGGCAAGTCAACTAATTATATTTTTTGCATAATGGGAAAAGTTTTATATTTCAGACTTGATTTTGTTGGCATAAAATTTTTGATTGATATGTTTATGGTTACTCTAGATCTGAAGGTTGGGCAGGTAAGATTAATATTCTATTGGAATTACAGACAATTGAGTTTGTCTAATCTACAGCTAAATGACATTGTACGGTGAGGGGCACTCAAATATGACAGGGTACATATGCATGATCATAAAAACAAGTACGGTATGGTAGTTTCCGGTATCGACAAGTTATGATGTGAAACAAGTGCTGTTTTTAAATAAGCTCAATGTAATTGTAAATTTGAAAGCATAGGTTTTAGAAGAGCAACATATTTATAAAAAGTAATCTCTTTTTAAGTGGCAACATATTTTTAGGGGTACTGTTAATTGCTAAGGAGACCACACAACCGTGTATCTGAAGTGTTTCTGTAGCTCACAATCTTGTTCAGGGGTTGGCATTGAAAAAGCTTTAAATCACCCATGTAGTTTACTCTACCATCATACTTGTGTGCTCCCAATCTTGATGGGATATTTTGGTTAAGCATGCATGTATAACACCAGTAATTAAGAGAATCAGTTGTAAATCTAACATAATGCACAAATTAGTTCCAGCACAGTTTCCACCACCACAACTTGAATCAGAATTGATCGTACTAGAGGACGTCCTAGAGCCGGGAGCCCCAATCGACGAACAAGAAATCCTGATCGACGAACAAGGAACTTCCATGACGGAACCCCTGTTGCCAGGTGCAGCATCGCCCAAAGCTATATCATCACCCAGACGAGTGAAGTCGCCCCGTATGTCACCGAAGCAGTGCAGGTCACCCGGGACGATGTCACCACGGCTTGCGTCACCAGGAACGATGTCCCCACATGGATATATGTCGCCCGGAACGATGTCCCCACGTGGATATATGTCGCCCGGAACGATGTCACCGGGAGTCCTATCGCCTCCTGAATGGCAAACTAAAACAAGCCGGTCTCCAGGTTGACAGCCATTATGTTTTTTAATATATCTCAATTTTTATTTTGAAATTCTTCCTGGTACTTTTGCTTAAGTGTAATAGCTAGATGGATTTTATGATTTATACCTATTAGTGCCGGTAGAGGATTACTTGATTGGACCCTGTCTGCTGCCCTCATGTTATATCTGTTTGTTTTTGTATCTTGTTTCAGCATCAGCAAATTGTTTCATGCAACATGCTAACTAGAAACTCACAAGGATTGTCATCATAACCATTGTTCAAATAGATGTGAGAAATGAAATAGAAATTTTGATATGTTCAGTATAGAGGATCAAGCAAATTACCTTTTCAAACAAATTCCTTGTTTATGTTTGGCCTCAGTTCGTGGTAAGGAAGATGAGACACCGGACGGTAACCGGAAGCTAACTTACGACGATGATGATGCGAAAATCTCCGCAATAAGTACATGCATCAATATATTTATAGGAAGCATGGATGGAATGGGTTACGGTCTTGAAGCACGTGATACAGAATGAACTCTAAAGACCATCTCATTTGCATAATTCAATTGTATTTATGTTTGTGTGTCTGTCTTTTACAGAACTATGTCTTTATGTAAGTTTGTTTGTTCGGTTACGTGTTGGTTTATGTGGACAGATGTACACGAAAATAGTGTAATAGCGTAGCATCAGCCGTGGTTATATTGTTTGAAATGCCACCAAAATTAGCTATCAAACTTTGAACAATTTCGCGTGTTGGTAGATTTGTGTATTTACGGTCAAAATTATATCGTCCTATTCTCTGAGGGGTCATGACTTATACCTTTTTTTGTCTCGCCTGATGTAATCAGAAAGAGACTATGTTATCACTATTTCTGTCCGGCGTCCGCCGTATGCCGTCCGCCGTATGCCGTGTGCTTTAAAGAAATACCTTTGTGACGCGATATCTGGAGATCCGTAAGGCCTATCGTGATGGGACTTGGTGGAGGGAAGGGGGGTGGTGCGTTCTGTTGCTGATTGATTTTTCAAGGTCATCGGGGGTCATACAAGGTCATCGGGGTCAAATATGCTTAAAACTTTTGAGACGCGTTGTGACGCGATATCTAGAGATCCGTAAGGCCTATCTTGATGGGACTTGATGTCAGGGAAGGGGGTGGGGTGTTCTTTTGCTGATTAGATTTTCAAGGTCATCGGAGGTCATTCAAGGTCATCGGGGTCAAATATGGGGTCAAATAAGATCCGTAAGGCCGATCTTGATGGGATTTGGTGGAGGGAAGGGGGTGGTGTGTTCTTTTTGCTGATTAAATTTTCAAGGTCATCGGAGGTCATTCAAGGTCATCGGGGTCAAATATGGAGTCAAATAAATCAGTAAGGCCTATCTTGATGGGATTTGGTGGAGGGAAGGGGGGTGGTGTGTTCTTTTTGCTGATTAAATTTTCAAGGTCACCAGAGGTCATCGGGGTCAAATATGGGGTCAAATAGATCAGTAAGGCCCATATTGATGAGATTTGGTGGAGGGAAGGGGAGTGGTGTGTTCTTTTTGCTGAATAAATTTTCAAGGTCATCAGAGGTCATTCAAGGTCATCGGGGGTCAAATAAGATCCATAAGGCCTATCTTGATTGGATTTGGTGGAGGGAAGGGGGATGGTGTGTTCTTTTTGTTCTTAATTTTTCGGGGTCATCAGGGGTCAAATATGGGGTCAAATAGATCAGTAAGGCCTATCTTGATGGATTTGGTGGAGGGAAGGGGGGGGGGGGGGTTCTTTTTGTTGATTAATTTTTCGGAGTCATCGGGGGTCAAATAAATCAGTAAGGCCTATCTTGATGGGATTTGGTGGACGGAAGAGGGATGGTGTGTTCTTTTTGTTGATTAATTTTTGGGGGTCAAATATGGGGTCAAATAGATCAGTAAGGCCTATCTTGATGGGATTTGGTGGAGGGAAGGGGGGTGGTGTGTTCTTTTTGTTGATTAATTTTTCGGGGTCATTGGGGGTCAAATATGGGGTCAAATAGATCAGTAAGGCCTATCTTGATGGGATTTGGTGGAGGGAAGGGGGGTGGTGTGTTCTTTTTGTTGATTAATTTTTCGGGGTCATCGGGGGTCAAATAGATCAGTAAGGACTATCTTGATGGGATTTGGTGGACGGAAGAGGGATGGTGTGTTCTTTTTGTTGATTAATTTTTCGGGGTCATCAGGGTCAAATATGGGGTCAAATAGATCAGTAAGGCCTATCTTGATGGGATTTGGTGGAGGGAAGGGGGTGGTGTGTTCTTTTTGTTGATTATTTTTTCGGGGTCATCGGGGGTCAAATATGGGGTCAAATAGATCAGTAAGGCCTATCTTGATGGGATTTGGTGGACGGAGGAGGGATGGTGTGTTCTTTTTGTTGATTAATTTTTTGGGGTCATCGGGGTCAAATAGATCAGTAAGGCCTATCTTGATGGGATTTGGTGGAGGGAAGGGGGGTGGTGTGTTCTTTTGGTTGATTAATTTTTCGGGGTCATCGGGGGTCAAATATGGGGTCAAATAGATCAGTAAGGCCTATCTTGATGGGATTTGGTGGAGGGAAGGGGGGTGGTGTGTTCTTTTTGTTGATTAATTTTTCGGGGTCATCGGGGGTCAAATATGGGGTCAAATAGATCAGTAAGGCCTATCTTGATTGGATTTGGTGGAGGGAAGGGGGGTGGTGTATTCTTTTTGCTGATTAAATTTTCAAGGTCATCGGAGGTCATTCAAGGTCATCTGGGGTCAAATAAGATCCGTAAGGCCTATCTTGATGGGATTTGGTGGACGGAAGAGGGATGGTGTGTTCTTTTTGTTGATTAATTTTTCGAGGTCATCAGAGGTCATCTGGGGTCAAATAAGATCCGTAAGGCCTATCTTGATGTGATTTGGTGGAGGGAAGGGGGTTGGTGTGTTCTTTTTGCTGATTAAATTTTCAAGGTCATCAGAGGTCATCTGGGGTCAAATAAGATCTGTAAGGCCTATCTTGATGTGATTTGGTGTAGGGAAGGGGGTTGGTGTGTTCTTTTTGTTGATTAAATTTTTCAAGGTATTACATCCCTTGCATTAACTACAATGCATACCTCTGTGACAGTGCTACATTGTATCATATGTTTCATCATCATTTCTTTCAAGTCACTTTTGATGAACAGGCGAGACGCGCCGTTCGAGAACCGCCTTGTATTTTAACCGATTGTGGATAAGCACTTGCAGAAGTGGCTTACTCTTTGTACATGGGGACTGTGATCTAATGTCCTATATAAAAAAAATGAGAATTTGTGAATCGTTAGCCTAATAAAAAAGAATCAAGGGGTGGGGGGGGGGGGGGGGGGGGGGATTGGTATCCTGGTGTAAAAAAATTATAGAAAGTGGCACTCAAATATGAAATTGATATTGATGCAAGGCTGGCACTCTCAAACCCTGGGGGCATTTGGTGAGAGAGAACGACCCAAATATAATGGTCATTTGGTGAGAGATTGGCAAAATAACCCAAAATGGGGGTCTTTGACAACTTAGGGTTGTTCTATGGGCCCGACTGCACAGAAGTTTTTTTGTTGAAAAGTTGAAACATTTTAGATTTTCTTTTTGAATTTTTGATAACATTTTTTTTAAAATGTTTGAAAATTGTTACAAATTTGGAAAATGTTCCGTAATTTTAAAGACATTTTTGAACCCCCTTCCTCAAACTAAAAAAAAGCACCCAACTGACTCTTACCTGAGATGTCTCAACATTTGTAGAATAGGGCGGGTTTATTGGTCTCCTATAATGCCACATTGAAACAAAAAGTGTCTCTTATAAATGTGTGTTGCTTTATGTTGTAAATTGTAACTGTGATTCTTTTAACATGCATATTTGGATGTATTTTATGTTATGTTAGGCCAAAAAAAAAAGAAGGTTTGTCTCAGATGACATGAGAGACTGAAAATCTAATGCGGTCTGCGGATTTTTTTTTGATTTTTTTTTCTTCAATTTAGACCTGATCGTCATTTGTTTGGTCAAAAAGTTGGATTTTGCAAGATTTTTTTGAGAAAATTGAAAAAGAAAAAAAAAATTGAAAAAAAATCCACTAAAAAAAAAGCTTACGCGGGCGGTTTCGGGAATGCGCGCGGGTCATCTGAGACAAACTTCTTTTTTTTTGGCCTTAATTATATAATGACCATGTAAATTGTAATAACTGAATAGTTGTCTTTACATTTGTTGTGCCAGTATAATTATAATGTTGTCTAAATGATGTTTTCTCATCGTGCAGCGCTTAAGATATGGGGAAATTATATCTCAATCATCAGCTCTCTTTTCTAGAGCTATCGTTTGTAACTAATTACAATTGTTCTTTCTTTTTTATGTTGTGTGCTGTGCCCCTGTTAATCATGTTGTCACTTAACCGATCTCACTACCAACGATGCAAGCTTGTATGCTAATTATTTGATAAGATATGACAAATTCATGCTTAAAAACATGCTTAAGATAATAAGTGCTTCCCTTTTGGCCACAGTTTGTAATACAGTCAAATTTGTGTGCGACTCCTAACTGTTAAGTTAGAGTATGTTTTTGAATGTTTTAACTAATTGTTGTTAAATGTTTTATTATTAAACCTGACTTCATATGTTTATTGCTTTCCAGATACATTTGTTTTAAATATATAAAGCAGAGATTAATTATAAAAATTAAGATAAATGGAGTAATTGCCAAATTTCATAAAGCTTTTCATCGCATAATGTGCATGCCGTAACATCCAAATACAATCATTTAACCAAAATCATATAGGCATGTGATTATAGAAATATGTCTTAAACTGAATGAAAATGATTTGCATTGCATATATGTATTTGTAGTATCCCAGTCTTCCAATGTTTGTTACTTTATCAATTCTCAATGATAACTGACTGATTCTAATGTTTGTTATTTTGTATAAATGAAATGACTTTCCCCTTTAAGTATTGATTCCTTTTCTTGTCTACAGCATCCTGGAATTATAACGTTCTTTTTACGACAGGGTTTCATCTTATCCTTGCTTTCCCCATTCTGCCCCCAACTGCAACCCAAAACCCAACCATAATCACAACCCTAACCCTAACCACAATGCTAACCCAAACCCAACCCTAACCCTTACCACAACCATAACTACAACCATAACTACAACCCAAACCCCTACCCAAACCCCAACTATAACCCAACCATAACCACAACTATAACCACGACCCCAACCCTAACCACAACCCAAACCCTACCATAACCCCAACCCTAAACCTAACCCCAACCTTAAACCCAAACCCAGCCCAAATCCAACCCCAAATATATCCCGTATATTTGTATTCAATTTATAGATAGATAACCCCTTATGATAGATATACCCTCTATTGATGTCTCTAATATATCTATATCAGAATATACAGTGCTGCTTGAAAAATTAACTTGCCAGGTAATAAATATACTCATAACTTCAAAACTATAGCTCCTTTGTAAACATATTTAATCATAACATAATTTTAGATTTTGCATATGAAGTTTGACTGAATATTCTGTCAAAAATATTTTCGCATTTTGGTTTTTCATCAAGCAGCCTTGGTATAGCAATAGGAAGAGTATTGATTAACTGGTAGGGAAAACGCACCAGTCAATAGTATGATGAGGATCAGGGATGCTTCAATTGATCTATATGGCCCATTCTGCCGTATATTGGCGTTCTTAATTGTTAACTGATTCTCCCGAACAATAACTCCAATTATAAAGGAGAAATCACCCCATAATTTTATAATTTGATATTTGAAGTTGGAGGTATAGTTTTATGAGCGTATTTATTACATGAGCACCGTACATCTTGCATTAAAGTATCAAAGGGTTATAATGAAAGCTATTGAAGCATTTGTATCTTGTATCGGTGGAAATATACATCTTGTCTTTCATTTGACACCTTATTTCATCACTTTGAGAGGTATAAGTTTTGAGCACACATCAAATTGGAGTTGCTATACCACTTTCTTTTAAACTCTTTTAGGCAAAATATGTTTGTCTTAGTTAATTTTATTTTCCTTTTAACCCAAAGTACATATTTTGAAGATAATTACAAAAATCTTTTTTTGCTATGCTTAAATTTTGTTGCTGCATTAGTTTCGCACATTTAACAAATTAAATTTTACCCCTTTCCCAATAATGGAACTTTCTTGAAAACACAAAAAAATAAAAATAAAAAGAGAAAAATCCCACCCCAAAACATACACAAAAACAACAACTCATAAATTTGAATGATAAAAGTTATGCCCAGGAGCACTAAGACAAACATTTTCTCATGTCTTTTCTTATTTCAGCATGTTAATTGGCATGAAACATATACACCGTACTGTATCTCTGATAAATTATACTCTTATGTAATCCTCTAACGCATATATTTCTTCTTGTCTTTTTCTACCAAATCTGAAATGTACATCACATTGAACTCTGACCTGGCTTGACCTTTGACCTTTTGATCTGGTATAACAGAGGCAGGTAAGAATCCGATATGGTTTGTAAAATGTTGCTGTTCTGTCAAAACCACATATGTTTTGCCCGCCTCTCAACATGTATATTATTAAGTAAAACTGCCCAATGGGGGTTATTCATAGGAAGGATTGCTTTATACATGTTCAGGGGCAAGAGCACTTAAAAGGTTTTGATAGATGTGTGTTTTTGGCCCTTGAGCATGTTTAGAGCAGACTGACCAATGGTTATACATAGGAAATATTACTTAATACATTCTGCAGGGCCGGATGGAGATACTAGGCTCTGACAGAACAGCGACGTTATGCTTTGTTTAATGACAAAATGAATGTAACAATAGCAATTTTTGGCATGTAATGTTCTAACAAAGATAATGTTGGGAACCCTTCTTGAAGACCAATCTCGCCTTTAATTGTGTCGAAGTGTTGGCAATCTTGCACATTTTTCTGTATACAAACTCACACATTAGTTCAAATAATATAGTCGAGTGTCAGGAGCTTGAGGGACATCAGCAGCCGTATGAGATTGTATGCACTGCACATCCCTGTTTGCCCCCTTTTAAATCATAGTTTCCAAACAGAATTGTAGCCTTAGGGTATTAACAAGAAAAAATAACATTGCGCATCCACTGTATAGA
Source organism: Ophiura sarsii (assembly GCA_035610835.1). Taxonomy (NCBI): domain Eukaryota; kingdom Metazoa; phylum Echinodermata; class Ophiuroidea; order Amphilepidida; family Ophiuridae; genus Ophiura; species Ophiura sarsii. The sequence continues at coordinate 46,931,206 of CM069451.1, read as the reverse complement.
TATGAAGAATCAATCAAGGTTGCAATTCTTTCTTGAGCTCTAGATAATCACGGACCCTAAGGAGATGATGGATTCCTCATTGATTTTTACTGTTAGCCCCAAAAAGGTGGCACAACCTGACGGTGTTTTTATTCAAGGACATGATATGGTAAATTAATGTAGAATGAAGGCAAAGTTGTCTTTATTAAACACACATGGTTCTCTCTGCATAAACGTATTACAGAATTAATCCGCCGTTTCTGTTGAATTCCACAGGATTTTTACCGACATTTGGCCCCTGCTTTGTGAATTTCTACGGTTCAACCAGAGAGTATTCAGATCTACCTGATCAGTTTGAAGACCTCAACATGGGCAAGGTAAAGTAGTCTTAACACTTTCCACGCGGCAGGCGTCTGCAGACGACATTCCAAAATGTCACAAAATGCTTCCAAAATGTCACAAAATGCTTCCAAAATGTCAAAATTGTTGAATTTTATCACCATCATATTTGGAATCACACTAGAAATGCATTGAAATAAGTACAAACATGCCTAGTATTGGGACAGTAGTTCTTAAGATAAACTTTTGAAAATTGAACAGATGTTCTAAAAAGTTGCTTTGTATAATGGTAAAACTAATAGCCCGACCAGAGTTGTAGCTACGCCGGACGGTGCCGTCCGGCACTTACACTGGCGGACCGGCACTAAAAAAAAAGGGTAAAAAAACGACACTTTTTTGTTGTTGTATTTTGTGGATAGAATCATTAAACTGCTTCATAAAACAGGAAATTATGTGGCAGGAACCCTCAAAGTGCATTAGAAAACTTTAAAAAACCTTAACAATACATTAAGAAGGCCTCTGGACCCCATTCCATGATCCACTGCACTTCGTTCGCTACACTTACTCAGTTCGCCGTCAGTAAAATTGTCCGGCACTCAATCTGGTCTAGCTACAACCCGACCCATAAAGATGGCCGTTGTGACATCAGCCCGACGAGGTGCTAATCTATCTAGTCCCATTTATAATTTGCAGGGTGAAGGTGTCGCCTATAGAGGGCGTATCATGATGAGCATCGAGACCAAGCTCGGAGAGCACCCTGAAGTTCTACATGAGGAGATTGGCCACAAGCAGATTCTCCGTGTGCAGAAATTCCTTCGTCGTCGCAAGTACCGACTCTACTGCGCCTTCCTGGACGCCAACATGGTCAGCGAGTCGGATGACCCCGTGGAGTTCGAAGTGAGCATCGGCAACTACGGCAACAAATTGGATGACGGATGTCTGCCGCAGCCATCGACGACGCAGCCAACCAATGCAGTGTTCGACGGATGCCAGTATTACTTCTTGCCGTGGCAAGACAACAAACCGCTGGTTGTCATCAACTCCGATTGGGAGGATATCAGCTTCAGATTGGACACACTCAACATTTTGCTCAGGAAAGTGGAGAGATTGGTATGTTACATTGCTTACTTGCTTGGAATTAACCATGATTTGATAGTCCAGCATTTTGTTTGGGACACTCTTGAGAGCTAGCAACATTTTGCCAAGTTTGCCTACTTATTTGTCATTATTTATCCCATTGAAGCTTATATTTAAGGCAAAAAGGAAAACTTTATTAAATAGAGTTTCTTTGAAGTATCATCCATTGTATATCAATATTGTGATGTTACTCTAGGTCTGTACAATGTATAGATGAGGTGACATTTGTTGACATTTAGGACGCCCTCTGTTGGTTTGAGACAAAACACACCGGGCAAGAGTTCCTATAGTTTACATAGGCCAGATCAGGTTTTCTAACTAGATTGTGGTGTCACAGCAAATTGTTATCAAAACTGTCTTTAAACTTGCTTAGGAATGCTATAAGCTATTGCATTTCACAAAAAAAACCTAAAACTAAATGAGTTTTACAATTCATTAGAAAGAAATTTCATGTTGTCTTCATTAACTTTACTGTATATTCTGCCTGGAGGGAAACAACAGAGGATGTCCCATTTGTAAATACATGACATCATAGGTCACCTCATCTATTGTCTAGCTCCATTTATGCCGGATTATCATCAAGGGTCTTACTAGGGATGACCAAATTGGTGTGTATAATCTTTTATATGCATATTTGGACAATCTGGGATAATTGGTTGACTTACCTTACTATTTATTAGTCTAAGAGTATGTTAACAGATGGCTAGAGTTGTCATTTTTTGCTCAATGCACTCCAAAATTAAGAAATTGTGTCCATTTAAGGTGGCTCTATTGGCTGATGAAAATTTTAGATTTCCTTTAAAATCTGATATGTTCTAGCCCTTGGTTTATCAATTCTGGAACTGAAAATTTTATTTCAATCGAACATTCGGTTGCCGAGATATGGTAGGTCAAAGAGGCATAATACCAACATCTTTGGCAACAACTTTCTTTTTATTTTCTTTATTTTTTCCAATTCCAGTTGCCATGAAATGTCCTAATTATGGCTAATTATGTATGCATGAAATATGCAAAGTAAAGTTTGTGGACTAATGAGATGAGCTGTGATGCTGTGACTTGGTACATGGGTAGAACACTTGAAGAGCTAAAAACGTATGTTAGCTTTTGTCTAATTTCCATTTGCACAATTAATTAGGCCCACTAATTAAAATGTTTAAACATTTCTTAATTAGGACCTAATTAATTATGCAAATGGAAATTAGACAAAAGCTAACGTACGTTTTTAGATCTTCAAGTGTTCTACCCATGTACCAAGTTACATCATCATAGCTCATCTCATTAGTCCACAAACTTTACTTTGCATATTTCATGCATACATAATTAGCCATAATTAGGACATTACATGGCAACTGGAATTGGAAAAAACAAAGAAAATAAAAAGAAAGTTGTTGCCAAAGATGTTGGTATTATGCCTCTTTGACCTACCATATCTCAGCAACCGAATGTCCGATTGAAATAAAATTTTCAGTTCCAGAATCGTTAGACCAAGGGCTAGAACATATTAGATTTTAAAGGAAATCTAAATTTTTCATCGGCCAATAGAGCCACCTTAAACAAGTTTGATACAAGTATGTGTCTTTAGATAAAGGCCTGTACATTGTGGTAATTTCCAGAAAAACAGGAAATATGTCTTGGAAGCATTCCGCCTGCCAACATAATTTTGGAGACTTTTTACTATGAATTTATTAAATTGTATTTTTTGTTAATCCTACATAGCAAGAGAACATGGAGAAGGTTCGGCTGACCATCAAGGCTGGTGCACCTGCTGCAGAGGTTGCTGCACAACTCATCAATATGATTGACAAACTGGTAGCAGATGCCAGGTAATTAATTGGATACCGTCGTAAGAATTAGGTGTTACTTTCATTTCAACAACTCTTCCATACCTTATGGCCCTGTCATACTGTTGCGAATAGAGGTAACGCGTGCCCGACATTTTTGGAAATTGGGTGTACGTTCGTGTAAGTTGTCATTCATTCGTGTTAGTCAGCTGTTCGGCCAGCCCATCTGTTCGTTTTGATCACCGGTATATCAACCTACGCCTCACTTATTAGCGAATACGGCTAACTTATGCCTAGTATACTGATTTTTCTCTTGAAATTGGGCAAAGTCCAGTCTATACGCACAATATTTATGGGTCAGCAGAGACATGTCAGGTGACTGGCCGCAGCAAGCTAGGCATACGTTGGGCATTCGTTTGGCATAATTGTATCCGTTAGCAGTTCGTAGGGGTTTGCAGAGGTGCGCTGGAATCTAGGAATATTTTTGAACATTTTCAAAATTTTGAGCGGGTGACAATGTAGTGAACAATACAGTATGCATACATTGAGCATTCGCTGTGTGAACGTTTCGCACATTGGGTGAAGGTTGCTTCTAGATACTATAAATATTATAGTAATTCTTGTTGCAAATCTCTTTGTTGCCGCACTTAGTTATTCAGAGATTTGAGTCTCTGGAAAATGTTGCTGTATGAATATTTAGTTGAATTCAAAATTGTTAACCATGTCATGTACATCTTACAGCTGTCAGGTGAATAAAAATTGCTGAATTCAGAAATGTAACCATCTTTTTAATATTTCACTGTCAGGGACCCCATCCCAGAGCTTGACCCCACGACCGTCAAGAGCACTGAACTAGATCAACGCAAGTACGAAAGACGCTTAAGAGCTCTCGAGCACGTCGTAGAGGAGGCCACAAAGTTGAGAGAGAATGCAACAGACGTGCAGGAAGCGCTTGATGAAGTAGAGGGATTCCTGCATGTACTGCAAGAAATTGCTGTGGAGGTGTGTATGATGGATAATGGTGCAGGTGGAAGGGATAAGGGAGGGGATGGAGAAGGAAAGGAGAGGGAGCCTTGGGTTATGTGAAAGCACGCATGTGTATGTGTATAGGAAGCTGTTGATGTATTAGGGGGATTCATACTGCAGGGAATTGCTGTGATGGGGTGTTGGAGGGATATTGGTCATGGGGAAAGGGACAGGGGAAGGGGAGAGGGGAAGGGGATAGAAAGCCCTGTATTATGTCAAAGGTAAGGCTACTGAAGAGAGAATGCTATAGACGGTGAGGAAGCTCTTGATAAAGCAGAAGGATTCCCCTGCATATATTGCAGGAAATTGCTGTTGAGTTGTGTATGATTTTTTAATGGTAGAGTAGGGGAAAGGATAGGGGAGGGATGTGATAGGAATGGGGGGAGAGGGAGCCATGGATTTTGTCAAAAATAAGGCTACTAAATAGAATGCTACAGATGTGCATGAAGCTGTTGATGAGATTGGATTGATTCCTGCGTATACTGCATACAATTACTCTTATGGTGTGTTTGAGGGATAATAACTTGTGGTTATAGCTGGGGTGGAGTTGACCACACCATAAATTTCAGGACCCCTACTGCGACCACATAGAACACATGTATTAAATATGTCCGTGACCCCCCCCCCCTTAAATCGTCCCCGACCAACCCTAAATTATACATTGCTTGTGGTTTGAGAAGGTAGAGAGGGACGGAGCTCTATATCCTATATCATATTGTAAAATGAAGGCATAAATCTGAGAGATAAGCTACAGACAACGACATCAAAGAGTGAAAATCCATGCACAAAATCATTACAAAAGGTAAATCTGACCATGACCCAATGGGTGGGTATCTGAAAAAGTGCCTTAAAAATCACAATTTGTAGTTTCCATTTGAACCAACCCTCTCAAAGGGGAGTTGCAGTTGATAGAATATATGACGCAATGCAAGATCAAGTGAAATAATAATTTTTAGATTGTTAAGATTTAGATTCGTATAGAGGTTTATGCTAGAAAAATTTAATATTACAAATGTTGTCCATGACTGTATTTTCATTTTCACCGTACAATATATTTTCCACGGAACAATTTATTCTTCACCATACAGCCACAAAACAGCATGCCCGATGTTATAATCTGGATGATCAGCGGCACAACCCGTATCGCCTACCATCGCATCCCAGCATACAACTTGTTGTTCTCAGGACGTAGCAAAGATGCGTGCGGAAAATTCTGCGGAGAGATCAGCAGTTTCTTCCTCAAGGTAAGGAAAGGTGGTTTATTGCGATATAATTTGTTCAACCAATTGTCTTAAGTATATTTTCTTTCAGTTATTTATCCCTCAAGCCAAAATTATTTGTTATGTTACCAACATTATGGTTTAGGTTTGATTTTTTAAAATAAAGGTAGCAAACAAGAATATTAAAAAGAAGAAATATACCAGCTTTTAATCAATAGAACTTGTGAAGCTTTCTGATTACTATAATTCACTATGTGAATTTCTTCTAAAAGGTGGCTAAAAATCCTGTTTAGCGGGCCTGAACAAACAGAGTATTGGCCAATTTGATTTTTTTCTTCTCATTTCTGTATTTCAGAAATTCTTTAACAATGTTTCAGAATTTTTAGAAAAGAATTGAAATAAGAAAAAAAATTGAAAAAAACCCAACTCCACCACACACTTAATATCCAACTGATTTACCTTACTATTTCATCCAAAGAAGAGGATGCATGTTTAGTTGTCCGCTAAAATTATTATTTGTTGTTCTTGTTAGTTGTTGTTGTTGTTGGATACTCCTTTCTGTAGGCTATTTCACTTCATCTGGACAGTGACGTAACTTTACAGACAAATCATGTACACACCTGTATGTATCTTCTGTATTTCAATGCATGTGTGTTTACCATAGCGCTTCTAGTAAACACACATGTTTATGCACCGCATTCAGCGAATGATGCAGTGACGTCACTGTCTCGTGGAAGTGATATAGACTATAATTGGAATAATAATGAATTGTAAAATTCAATCCTAATCACCACGTAACAACAGGGGACAATGGAAAAGGTGCCTAGCCATTATGTAAGTATTTTGACCAATGGGAGATGGTGCCAGTTATGGGTATTTCTCGGAAATGAAATCACCGGTACTGATTATTATCTTTAAATAAATACTATTATCCATTTACTTTATTTATCTCTACACATTTGGTTTGGAATCTGTATAAATATGTTGACTGCCAACTTAATGCCAGCTTAGGGTAAGGTTACGTAGACAATGGGCGAGGTGGCACAGTCGGTCAGAGCGTCGTAACACTGCTGCGCACCATAGTTCTGTTGGTGGATCGTTTGAGCGCGAGTTCAATATGATACATCAACACAGCCTCGTCCCCATGCCTCCTTCAGACCGTGCAGACTGAAGTAGGCATGTACATTGGCGCACCGTGGTTCGGAAGTCACATAGAAATGTTGGTCCCGTGTATCGGAAGAGCTATCACCGAGCACGTTAAAAGGTCACAGACTCCTTTGTAATGAGTAGCGGATCATCCCGGTCTGTGTTTGTACACACATCAGTCCTAGGTCACAGGGCAGGGTTGCACAGTTAAAACGTCCTGTGTATTCAAGCCCCCTTCGCGTTTAATTCCACTAGGAATGTTGCGAAGCATTCAAGAAGAAGAAGTTACATTCAGATTAGGTGAACATTTTTGTCATAGCTTAATGAAATCATATGTTAGTAAGGTGACACATAACCCCGTTCTACAGGCCCTACCCAGATTTTTTTAAATTGGGGAAACAAATTGAATACAAATGAATGCCAACCCAAATGTTGGACAATTTCTTGTTTTTTTGATTTTTTTAAGTTTGTTCAAAATGGCTAAAGTTTTACTTTGTTTGTGTGTGACATTTTGAATGGGGAAAAAAATGGACTGACCGACCTAACCCGAGAGGCTCGTCTGCCCGTAAAACAGGTTTATATCCTGTTCATTCAGGTTAAAAAATATCTTTCATTATTGGCAATATCCTCAAGTACATAGCTCCTGTATGGGAAACAGCACAAAGCAGCAATTGTTTTTACATTTAATATACATTGTAATTGATTCCTGTATGGGAAACAGCACAAAGCAGCAATTGTTTTTACATTTAATATTCATTGTAATTGATTGCTGCTGATAGGGAGACCTATTTGAGGAAATCGCAAATAGGAATTCTGAAGATAAAACTTTCGATAAATAAATCACCAATCCATTTGTTTTAATGTTTTATCATTATACGTCATATCGCACGATGTGACCCCTTTCGCACAGAAAAAAAAAGATGCTTCAGGTTTAAATCAAATTTGCAATCCGGCAAAGTTAGTAAGTAGTATGAAGTCTGTTTGAGACACAGATGATGCACTAATTAATTAACTGGCTAATAAATCAATTGCACTCACTGTATAAAGACTGAATTTTAACAATTTCACAATAATATCTTAAATTAACTAATTTAACATTGAGAATAGGAGAAATCAAATTTGGGTCAAATTAGGAGAAAGTCCGTCCATGCCAGCAGCAGCGCCGGGAATCAGACCGACGGCAGCGCTGGGAATTGGACCTGGGTTGCCTGCGTTGGAGTTCTGCCCCTACCTGATTGTGCCACGGAGTCGGCTTTGAAAAATCTTATGATTTTCCTCATCTGATTATGTCATGAGGGGTTAGGGTTAGGATTGTAGTTTTTTTTGTAGTGCTGAAGAAGGTTAGGTTAATACCCTTCAACAATTTAACTCACTACTTAGTAGTGTAGGGTTTTGTAGTGCTGATGAAGGTTGGGGTTAAGGGAACATGAAAAGGTATCTCTTAAGTGACAAAAATACAAAATCTACAACTATACTTCAAATTGAAAATAGAAAATACATTTACTTAGCTTACTGTAGGTTTGGTAGAATTTGTTTTCTTCAAAAATAGTTTGTGTGGCTAACCAAGGATTAAATTTGGTTATTTTACTTAATTATTTGATTTATATTATTAATGGCACTTTATGAGGCATATTGAGATCTTTTTGAGCATGTTATCATACAACCAAGTTGAAAATTCACCAGTCCATTACATGGCCATACCTCTTACATGCGTGGACAACAAATGGGAGTTCTATAGACAAAATAAGAAATCTTTATTAATCCATTTCTTTATGTTTTATCCACACATATCGTATGATGTAACCTCTTGCACAGGATAAATCTAAGGCTAAAAAACAAGCGCAATTATCCTCTCGCGAGAGAGCTTTAGTAAGTAGCCCAGCGGCTATTTCCGCTGCAGACTAGAAATGTGCATGGTATGGTTACCATGGTAACTGTAGGCAGCATTCATTGCTTATCAAGTCAGAATTAGCATAAATTATAGCATAACCTGTACTGTACATTTTTAGAGATTTTACACTGTACATGTTCAAAGATAACCATTGGCATTGTTTGTTGTTATGATCTAATTAAAGTTTCTTATTTTTATCATTTTTTATTTTGTTATTATTTTCAAAAGTCCAATTGTTGTGCATGATCGTCGGAATGATCACCTCTTGAACGAGTGCATGACTACTACATAAATAGCAAACAGTGTTGTTCCGTTATGTAGTGTTGTTTATTGTACCGTCTATCTTTGTATCACAAATTGTGTATGTTTTGGCATAGAAAATGGCACCGATTGACTTTTTACACAAATTAATAACATAAATATACTAGAAACATTTAACACAATAAAATAATTAATTCTAGAAAGACAATTGGACTTTATTCATAGGACTATTTTATCTCACTATCTGCCCATATTCCAGCGTAGTGTACCTCTATCGAGGTTTAATTCCACATCGTTTAGAATAGAAATCAGAGCTCCATGCAACTAATTTCAACCGTAACAACTAAAATGAAACACACCTCATAGCCAGACAGTCAAACCACTATCAGCAACTTTAGTTTGATTTTGCAATTTTTGTTTTTTTATTTGATTTCTCACAATTTAATTTCTACAGAGCACTTCAGGGAACTTAGTAGCCTGGGTGTTATATATTTACTTTTTTACTAATTTTTCATTAAAGAGGTTTTACCATTGAGGTTTAAAGATAGGTACATGGTAAATAATACTCTTCTATCCGGTGTGTTATATTCTACCACTTGACCTCTGACCCCTTCTTCCTCCTACCCGTGTTATTGTTAACTTCCTTGTTATTCTAGGAGGCCGATTCGGAGAGTGGTCCCATACGTACTCCAGAAAGTGGACCAGCATTGGTAGGATGAGATTAATGTTATTGACCTCTCTGCTCCTCTACACCGGCCATACACCTTTTCTGCAGTGCCATACACCTTTTCTGCAGTACCATTTGCCATTTGTATGCACATTGCTGTGTGCCCATCACCCCATTCCACTATTGCCAGCTTTGCTTTTAGAGACAAATATAGATTGTAGAAAGCTTTTCATGTGGCCGATTTCAACAAAAATCCATTGGTTTAAATTGTGTTACCATTTTTTTCAGAAATTATTTTTTTGTTTTGATTTTGTTGGCGGTATATATCCAGTTTTCAACCAAATTGTGAATGTTTAAAAATTTGACAGCTCTGATTTTCATTTTAGTGGTTGTTTGTTAACTGGTTAGTGAACTTTTCCATATTTGACCAGTGTAAGCTACATTAAAAATAGCTGTTGGAAATGTTAAGCATTTGGTGGACATTTCCAAAATCAACAGGCATGATATGAATAAAAGCTGTGGAATTCTGAAGCGTTAGCCACTCAGTGTGAAGCTCCAGAATTGTACAGTTGTGAGCAGAATAAAAGTTGTTTAATTTGGAAATGTAAACCACTTGCAGAAAAATCTCAGATTTGACAGCTTTAATCTTTATTATAATGGAGATAAAGTATTGAAAGTAAAGAAGGAAACGTTGTCCACTCGACGAACATTTTCGGAATTCAACAGTTGTGACAACTTAACACTTTCCACGCGGCTAACTGATTTTTCAGAAACCTTTCAAAATGTTCAAAGTTTATCTCAATGATTACTGACCCAGTACTAAGCATGTTTGTACTTATTTCAATGCATTTCTCATGGTGATTCTAAATATGGTAATGAAATTCAATAAATTTGACATTTTTTAACATTTTGTGAAATTTTGGAATGTCGTCTGCAGCCGCCTGCCGCGTGGAAAGTGTTAACAAAAAGAGCCTGTACCTTGAGATGTAGAAGACATGGTTTTAAAAACTGGATACTATTGTCACTGTGTTTATGTTTGTCATGTTTTGTAGTGCTATACTTTGATCAGTGCCAATAAGCATGAATTATCTTTATTATAGCTGTTGTAATTATTAACATGGATAAAATTTGACCAAGCCCACTCACACTGGCATTGGTGCTTGAATATCAGTGAACCCTGATAAGAATAATCATTTGTTACACAAGGAAAATGACATCTGTAGCAGCAGGGATAGCGCTGGCTCCAAAATGTCAGGGGTCCTGTTGCATTTTTGTGGACTCTTTAACAGGGATGGGATTTTTCCGGAAATTTCCGGAATTCCGGAAATTAGGCCATAAAAAAAAAATTCCGGATAAGGAAAAAAACAAAAAACAAAAACATTATTATTTATTTATTATTATTATTCCGGAATCGGATGATGATATTTCAGCATAAAAAGAGTCAAACATGTTTTTTAGGGGGGGGGGGGGTGATACTCTATATCCCTGGACCCCCGGCTGTGAAGTGCTCGCTACGCTTCGCCCTTCGCAATTTTTCAGGAAATCTCTCAATCACTCAGTCACATCTCTGCTTTAAGGGACTACAAAAAACAAATTTAAGGGGTCCAAAAAGAGTCAAGGTGTTTCTGATGTAAGTGAAAGATGGACAATGTCAATTCAGTATTGGTTAAGGTTTCCATTTCCATGCATCATGAAATTTAAGGGGTCCATGTAATTTTGATCCTGACCCCAAGATGTAACTTGATGCGTCAAACAAGGGGTCTATGACGCGCAGACTCGTCAGAATGCCTCCCCAGATCTGTCAGCATATGCTTGCCCATTTAGTTTGAATTCTGTCCAAAGCATTATGAGGCAGAGGATAAGACATGTGACGCGATCAAGAGGAATGAGTCGGATGTCGACCCTGGTCGAAAATGAGTTTTTAATACAGTTTTAAAGAAGACACCTAGAGCTTTCAGAAACTGAAAACCCCATGTCGATACAACGTTTTGTTCCAAAATTATGTCAAATTGTATACATGAATTATCATCAAAACTTATGTAAGCCGCCATTTTGAATTGGCCATATCTCAATTTGGGATTCCCCGACATCCGACTCATTCCTCTTGATCGCGTCACATATGCTTTATATTCTCCTTAACATGCAGACATATTGATACTGTGGTATTTTAGTTCTTCGATACAGACTCAAATTGACCAAGTCATGCTGAAAAGAGACATGTTTATTTTGTACTGATCAATCTATAACTTCATTAATTTGCCAACATACTTTGTTCAATACCAAATTAGCAAAAATAAATGTGAGGCTATAATTCATCTGTGTGCTGAAAGAATCTCTAGCTACTACTGCTTGAATTTAATTCATCTGTGTGCTGAAGGAATCTCTAGCTACTGCTGCTTGAATCTTTTAATGTAAATTTGCTTTGTGTATCATAAGTAGCAATAAACACAACTGGCATTTGATGATATCCACAGCACACAATTATATCATCTGGTTCTCTTAAAAGCAGGGATTCCACTAGCTACTCAATAAATACCAGCCCCACTATTTTTGCCATTTTAATACTGAACTTCGTATAGTTTGACATTTTTCATGCATGTCTTTATGTAGTGCATTACTAACTGCTTCTCTTATATCTTGTCTAATTCTAATGATTGATTAAACAGACTAATAGGTCAGTATGCCCAAAACAAGTTAGACTGGGTATAACTTTTAGACTTGTTGTAAATGAAGAACAGTCCTTCTTTTGATTATTATATATCCCTAACTGAGTCAAAAAGTAAAATTGAATCACTAATTAGGCTAACATGATAACTAATTAGGCTAACATGATACTAACATGTATTATCCCCATATAAGGTCAATTTATAGTGCAGAATGAGCCCCTTTAAGGGTCAAATAGATCCTTTACGGGAGGACTATTTATCAGTTAGGCCAAGAAAAAAATGATCTGTCTCGCATACCCGCGCGCGTAAGTTTGTGGAGTCACTTTTGCCACATAACCCTACGCGATGTGCCCAATCTTGGGCCTTGTTTTTAGTTTAGTTGTTCAAAGAAAATTGAAGAAAAAAAATTGCTCAGAAAGGGGGAAAAAGTGGGCCAAAAACACAATAAAAAAAGAATTTCTGCATTTAGCACAGCTATTTTTGTCTTTAAAAAAAAAATCGCATATAGCATAGCTATTTCCCCCCAAAATGTATGTGAGACAGACCTTTTTTTGTTGTTGTTGCCTTAAACCAGGTCTTAATGGTTTTGTGTATACGGACCATAACAGTTTTATGTGTTGCATATTCTCACCTATAATGTTGTGTTGGGGGTCTGAAAAAACCCACCAAAAACAAAAACAAACCAAATAACCCAATCCAAAGCCCTGATTGTTAAAAACTTTAATCTGTTTTTCACATTTTTTGTCTAAATTCTTATCGATATAGTGCAAAACAATTTGATTGCTTGTTTACCATTTACAAGTCTATAAAAAAATATTTTTAAATTTAGCCCTCCAACCAAACCAACAAGTTTTCATTACAAATTCTCTGTTTGTGGGATCTGCATGGTGACGGTTAATGTTTGTTCTTTTCCTTTCATCTTTAACCCCCTGGGCACTACCGGCCTATCTTACAGTGGTTCTGATTGGTGTATTGCAAGCTATACTCATTTGAATAGCCAATTAAAATCCAGCTTGTAAAATATTTCACTCCAATCTTTATCAGGGATACAGTTATTCTAACGCTGTCTCTGATTGGCGCAATAAATGATGTATCTATCTTTCTGACCAATCGGCCGGTAGTTCTCAGGGGTTTAAGCTCTCAACTGTCAACATCCACATAAGTGTACAGCCGCAGCCAAAGGGTGCAGTCGTCTCTCAAAGAAAAAAGCTGAGATCTTAATACCAACCGAAAGAGCTTTTTGATTGCTTAAAAATGACACCTTTGTTCTTACTGTTTTCTGATTGTATGAAAACAAATTACTGTAAAATCGTCTTTATTTTCTTTGTTTTTCCATGCCTAATTCCATCAATATCTCAAAATGCATTTTACCGACAACTGCACCCTTTTGCCGCGTCAGTACACATATTGTATTATGTATGGTGTTATCGCAATGATTTGCATAGGATAGACATAAAATGGAGAAACCCAACTCCATCTACCATCATCCGTTGCCCTGTCCCTCCTGATTCTTATGATCGGCATGACATTACATCTCATGTTTGCTTGCACCTGATTGGTCAGCTTGCTGTTCTAGTGAACATACCTCCCTACTCAAAGGAGAAACCGACCAAGAGAATACCCTTTAAAATATTGTACCGTTTGAGAAAACCTGATGACATAAGCCCAAAATTAAATGACAGCTGCTTCAAAATAAATCACCTTAAATACAACTTCAATCTAATCAATCCTAGCCTGGGCGCGAATTTATTAACCGTACACACTCACTGTATAAATGTATTGCTGTACAATGTACATGTGCTATGCGCTTAACTCCGTCAGGTATCAAATGTTGTTTACGGTAACAAACATCGCAGCCTGGGCTATGGGATATGCAACAATGTGTTGTGTGGGGGTAGACCATACTGACATCATTCGTTCATTGTTATAATACTCAATTACAGCAATGTGTCACTGTTGGCCCTTCGGCATGTATAAAGTAATACTTCCTATGTATAACATTTGGGTAGTCTGCTCTAAACATATTCAAGGGCCAAAATTCATCTATCAAATCCTTGTAAGTGCTTGTGCCCCTGAACATGTATAAAGCAATGCTTCCTATGCATGACCATGGGCAGTTTTACTTTATACATGCTGAAGGGCTGGAATACATACAAGGTTTGGACATACAGTGACGAATGGTAACTGAACGCGATTCAGTATGGCCATTGTATATTGGGGTACACTATTGTAGAAATCAGACAGCTACAATAGCAATAGATGTCTGGTTTCTAAATTTCATTTCTATGTTACATATCGAGGGCTTAGTGCCACAAGGTCATATCTCCAATAGCTGCCACACAGTTATATATGGGGTTGTTTATATGCTGAGCAATTGATAACAACTAATTGTAACTCAGAGCAGCTATTGCAGATATGGTCTTTTTGTTCAGATAACTTGTGATGTGAAAAGTTACTACCTGTTATAGCTGCCATATGTTATATACTTCTGGTGCACCCTTGTGAAATGCAATCTTACACATGGCAGCCATTGTAAATAGGGCCATGTGGCTCCAAACCCTTGATATACATCCTCTTTAAAAAAAACCTATTATGTTATCTACTGAAAAAATTGCCCTTTGGCCTGCACGCTACCATATTGTCATATTCAGAATCCTTTACCTGTGATTAGCATAGTGTAAGTTAAGGTCCGAAGTTTACCGCTTTGTAACTGTCAAATTCCACGTTTTTCCACTTTGAAAATGTTGCATTTTTCTGTGATGTAATTTTCCCCAAGAAAGCTTATTTAAAAAAAAAAATTACGATCTTTAAAACCAAAATAAACACACTTTACACAAAAACACATCATTTTTAGGTTTTATTACGTATCGTTTTTTAATATTTATATTGTTTTATTTAAGACTATTTATAAATTGTGTGTTTTGGACGTGATTTGTGCATTTTCCCCCCTTCTTTTCATCAAAATGTCGTTTTCCGCGTTTAACATCAATTCCGCACGCGGAAAACTTCGGACCTTAGTGTAAGTGTCCCATCGCATGCACTTAAAGTGCTGCTCAAGGTGGCTACTAACTTGGCAGAATGCAATACTATAATATTGGTCATTTTTACATTCCTAATTGTTCACAGTTTGCACAATGTCAAGAATTTTGCTCACAAATCACAAAAGTCACAATTTAGAATGCATATTAAAAGAGAAATAGAAATAGCTGTGCCTCTAGCTTTTCCACCAAATGTCTCAAAGACAAAAAATAATTTAAAACATATAAGAGAATATAAATTGTTGTTTGTTTCCCCTTGCTCCACCAATCAAGTAAGGGCAAACAAGCCATACTATTACAATGGCGTAACAGTTCTTCACACTAATCCTTGAACCCCATAATATAGCAAACTGGCATCACATCAGGCAACATTGGCAGTGAGAAGATCCCAGGTCTACTACGCGTCAAGCTATGGCTAGGTCTAGAGAAGGATGCAGACAACTTCCAACTTGGTTTGACTGACTCTACTATGGCCGTGTTTGCTGAGACGGTGAGTTAGGGTGGGATACCCAATATCACATTTAGAGTCTTTGTTTTTCTTCTTCAGATCCTTGTTTCTTGACCCAGCATCTGAAACCTCGCTCATATATCATCACCCTGCTACAATACATCTAAATAATTTGTTCTCGTTTTGAGTGAACATAAAAAACATGTTTCAAGCACATGTTTACTAATCATTTTCTGGAAGAAAAAAACCTGGTTTAGAGATAATTGAACCTCTAATCAAACACTGTCATCGGTCAAAGCGGTTACATAACTGATAAAAGTGACTTGCAAAATGCCTTTTTATCGACAGGTGATCTCAATTTGGCTGAAGTGAGTTAGGCAGTTATTGTAGCAGGGTGACAATATTTCAATTGCTCTCACAAAACCAGCATAAAGTGACTTTGAGATATTCCATCCTTTTTTCACGAACCTTAAAAGCATACCGAATATGGATGTTCTTTGCTTTAGCCATCAAAAATATTATATCCTCTTGAATTTTTCTTATTGATTTGGCAATGTTTAATTGTGTGTAGCTTTATAAGTGCCTCAGCTACTCTCATTTTGTCGGAGCAGGTCATATACATGTACCCAATCTATGTAAAGTACAATATTATACCTGAAATATCACTATTTACTAAGTTTTTTCATATGGGCATGTGTGGCGCAGTGGGTAGAGCACTGGATTCATGATCTAAAGGTTGTGGGTTCGAGTCCCGCAGTGGTCAACATGTTGTGCTCTTGAGTAAGGCACTTTACCGCAATTACTCCTCTCTACCCAGGTGTATTTCAATGGGTACCGGCATTCTTCAGTGCTGGGAAGGTAGCAGACTCGCTGTGGAGGAGGTGTAGCGAGCCCCACACAGCAACATTTATAAAAGGAGCGAGTCTGGCCCTATTTGAAAAGAGAGATGGGCACTCCGCTCCTGGTATTACAGGATCGACCGCCTTTACCCTTTACCTACTAAGTTTTAAGTATGAAGAAGTATGAATTCTCACTTATGATTCTATGGTGATTCATGTTGGATTCATTTGTTATCCCTATGGTTTCTCCACAGTATGAAAACAACATGAGCGTGTTGGGTAACTGGACCACAAAGATGTTGCCACGACCAAAGTGGTCGGATACTTCAGGAAAGGTAAGATGAATGGGGAAATCCTTGGTACCACTGACATGGTATACAGGGTGGTTAAAAAGTTGACAACCAATGTCAGCTACTTACTGATAAGTGTTAAATGTTTTCTTTTGTGTTTCATGAAAACTGTGGCTATTGAGGATTACTGGGCACGAAAAAACAATCTCAGACCCATCTTATTTCATTGATGAAATATGGATGCTTGTAGGTCAATACATGCGTATGTGATGTTTCGAGAGGAATTAGACAAATCAATGCACGCGTGCAGAAGTTGATGTGTGAATAATGGCACGACCCCAGTGTTATTGTGAGCATATCAACATTGGCGCAAGTGCTTTGATTTGTCTTGCTTTTAAATAAAACATACGCATGTATTGACCTAATTCATACCTGACATTATACAGCTCAAAATTCACAATTTGAGCATAATTTTGATCTATGTAAAAACGAATAAAAATATGTTAACAAGTTTGCTAACACCCGCAGTGAAAATCAGCGAACCCGCGATTCCTGAGCAACAAATCAAAATAAAGTGTGTGGTGCGCGCATTGAACGGCGCACACGCGGAGTGCATTAGACACTTTCAATGCACTCCGCGTATTTTAGTTTCTTGCTCTCTGATTGGTTCGACACTACTAAGAGTGTATGAATTAAAGATAACATGTGCAAAACTGATTTGTCCACTGAAGTCTCCTCATCTTAATCCATTTGACTAAACTCTCTTGAACATGAAAGACACGAAAAATAACACCCTTGGACGAAAGGTTTGATTTGTTAAATGATCAATAAGCAACAACAAAAACTAGATGGACAAGTCAATTTTGCATGATAACTTTAAATTACCATATTTAATACAGGTCTCATCTTTTTCCTTCAGTTATGCTCAATAACCACTGCTTTTATAAGACACAAAGAGAATTATAAAAGTTAATTAGTAAATAAGTGAAAATGGCTATCAGAAATGGTGTACCTTTTATTTTGAACCACCCTGTACTACTAACAAAACACCTTTGGTTTCATTTTGTTTCTTTTTGTTGAACATCATCTTCGGCATGCACCCAATACACACCTCAAAATTATAAAACAAATAAAACACCTCATCAAAATGTGTATCGATTGCTACCTGTATCTTTCAATTTCTTATTGTGTTTGGATAGTCGACACTCTCCATAGACCATACGATTTCCCCCCTATTTAGAATATAAAGTAAAACATAAAGTTTTGATTCGTAAAATTTACATTTATATATGAATCACCATCTTATAGTTAATTTTATAACGTTAATTAACAGATATAGTTCATAATGGTATGCGAAGTTGTAATTTTTTCTTATCTGTAGATCACTTCTTGAAAAAGTTCCACATTGTTTTAAAATTATTTTAGGCACCTACACTCTCATAAAACAAATGAATAAAAACATTTAATTTGGTTATGCCTTAGTTTGTTTAAACATAATCTTTATTCTTACTATTAGTATAAGGCTTTACATTACATATGAAATAAGATTACACTCATAGAGTGATTTCATCAGGAGTTAAAACAAACAATTTTTTAATTTTAGAAGGCCTTCTGTAAAACAGGTTGATTATTGTTGTTTTATCCACACATTTTTTGTTATTGTTATGTTGATTAACACATTATTTTCAGGTAGTCAAGTATATGAAATCAAAATTGTCTAAGAAGAAAAATTTGCAAGAAAAAGGCAAGAAAAAGCGCAAAAAAGGACGGGTAAGAGAGGTGTGCGGTCTGCTCGGAATCCTTCCTCCTGTAGCTTATGCGTCATGGCCAATATCTTCAAATAGGTCTCCTAAACATAAGGCAGCAACTATTTCTCTTTGGATTTACATGGATAAATATATAGCTGCCTTGTTCATTATTTAGTATCAGAGACCCATTTGAGGATATTGACATGGCATGCTACCTACTAAACAAGGGCCCGGTATAGTAAGGCCTTGTATACACACGCTGTCTCTCTTATACACTGCACTTGTAACCAATGAGCATTGTATTGAGACCACCTAAACTATGTACAGATTAGGGCAATATCCTGAAAATAGGTCTATAAGACAAACGGCAGCTATCATTTAATGTATGTAAATTCAATTTAAAGCAATTACTGCCTTGTGGCTTTTCTGCATGGGAGACCTATTTGAGGGGGATTTTGCCCAGAATAGAAACTACATCAATTACTCAGAATCTTAGGATTCATTGTTTATACGTACGCAGATCAAACATGGTCATTGTTTATACACTTTTATTTCTTTATAAATTTCAATAAATCCATGGCAAATAAGCCACTAGTTTAGAAATTTAAAAGTCAGGTAATTTTGGAACCTTGACTTACGACTGATTCTTAAATCTTTTTAAATTGTCATAATCTATCTAGGAGGTAGTGGAACCACACTGTAATGAGACCAACTAATTGGTGTTAATAGTGGCTGAAATGTTTCATCATTCTTTTCATCTCTTTTCATTCTGTTGGCCTCTTTAAATCATCTCATCTATTTTCTGTTCCCTCACTTACTCCCAAATAGGTGATGGTATGCTTTCAATCAACCCATTCAATATTGGCTAAATTGTCCAGATGCAAATGCTTTTTCTTGTTTACCTATTGAAAGTCTTTGTAGTTGATTGAGAAGAGACCTTTCTTGGAACCCCCCTAGTGATCAGAAATGAATTGATTTCAAACTATTGTAAAGGAGGACTTAGGTGGTCTCATTACAGTGTGTACATTATCTCTGTAATTTTCATGATAATATTACTATAAATGTAAATATAAAATGTCTAAATCATCACTGACCTCCTAATTCATTAACTGATACATATGGTAAAGTTTTACTTTTTTAAACTATTTGGGCAATATGGAAACGGTTGCCATGGTATTGTCAGATAACAGCTTGGAGTACTTACAATACACACACTAACAAAATACATTATCATAATCCCCCAGAAAAATACACATGATGCAGCGCAGCTAAGGCCAAATGTTGTGATCAAGTCATAAATCAAATTAAACATTTCATATTTGTTGCAATAAGTCACTAACTATGCATAAATCATGGCAAAGCAATTTTTTAATATACTGAATACATTTTAAGTAATAAGCATAGTATTTTATTGGGCATGCATTGATCAAAACTAAGTTCTTAACTGGATGTTGGCATCACTGTGTCTTAAAAACCAATTTATCAAGAGCATCTGCTTGCCAGGCTGTTTGTTTTAGCGACCTCTGGCAGAGTCATGGCTTAGCCACCATATGGTTAGGTGCTGATGATAAGAAACCGTCCAGACTCCTCACATGAAATAACAAAATCTCATCAAACTGGCAATACATATATAACCCATGTTTCATTTAATGGTATGGTAACAGGTTGGTTATACATTGTGTAACACATGTTTGGTTGTGGTGTAACCCAACAGACTCTTAAACAACCAATTTTCATATAAAAGCTAAATTAATAGTAAGAATATACATAAAAAAGCCATCATATCTGACCCTTCTTTTTCTAATCAATTCTTTAGGCCACCAAAAAAAGAGGTCAAATACTATTTGCATGAGAAACAGTGACTTATTTGACCTGAGGATGCTGAAGTCTTTTTTTGGTGGTTTTTTTGGAGGGGATGTGGACAAAGGCTGGGGGAACTTATCATGTTTTTATTTCTGTAAAAACTAGTGTTATACTGTTATTCATGTTGGGCTTTCTGATCACTTAGGCTATTTTTAATTTTAATTTTATAACTTTTAACACCAAAGCAATCAACGGCTCAGAAAAGCCGACCATGCCATTAAAAGTCTGTGCATATACAAGAATCCATCAAAAAATGTTTGTAATGGGTAGTAAATATTGCACTATTTCTTGCTTATAATACAAATAGCTTTATTTAGTGAAAAATTTAAGCTTACTTGAAATATAAAGTCAGTAAACAGCTACTCTAAAGGCTTTTCATATCATAATAACATTGTTTACCTAAAAAAATGCTTACTTAGAAAAGCTACTATAACAGCATGGTACATGGTGCATGAAAAGCACATTTTAATAAAACAATTAGAAAAGATCATTCATCATTAAAATTGCATAATTATTTGTTAAAATGAATATTTTATAACATGGATGCAGTTGGAATTAAAGCATGAATGAATTCAAGAGACAATAAATATGTAAATTAGCAGTCCCTTTCAAATGCGTGCATAAAAGTGATATTGTCTGGTAGTCCAAGTTCATCTTTAAAGGTAATATAGTTTTTCAGGTATTTTTTCTTGGAAGAGCAATTTACGAATGTAAATTACATAGGATTTTTGTAGTGTAAGAAAAAGGGGATGGCATTTTTTAAATATACTTGTTTAAGGCATTTGTGGGTCAAGCTGAAAAATCAAGAAACAGTCCAATTCTGAAAGACCTTATTTGAGTCAGATACTCATTGTAACCATCTTTGTATAACAAATTCCTAGTGTCAAAATCCAAACAATTCGGGTGTCATACTTACTCTCATCCCGTTTTTGTATGTGTTTGTGTGATTTCTCACAGCTCAAACTTCCCAAGGATAAATTTGATATACCAACCGGATGGAAATGGGACGAGGATTGGTTCATCAGCCCTGAACTCAGGTAAGACCCATAGGGCACAGCAACACAGAAGTATTCTCTCTCACAATATAAATCCAATATTTTGTCGGCCTGCTTCAATCATTGCCTTACTAATCGTTTTCTAGTTTTAAGAAAACATTAAAATATGGTTCATAAACAAGGACAAACATTTATTGACCATTTTAAAATATAAGCTCATCGCCTGCAGTCAGGGGGGAGGGGGGGGGGGGATCTCATGACTGATGGATTGGTTGATTTTCAGGGTTTCTGGTAAAGATCTTCTTATTTGATTTATGCACTTTGACATACAGTCATATAATTACAATGCAAGTGAATTCCTATCGGCACAGTTGAATAGTATTAAGCTGGAGATAAACCTTGTGGCTCAATTTTTGCCCAATTTGTATATATGAGTTTTATGAATCTTTTTAAACTGACTGTCCTAACTCAAAAGGTTGACTAAGGTAGGATTTAACATTTTGCATTCATGAGCCTTTTTTAAATGATCAATTTTTAAGGCATTCACAATATATCGTAGACATGGTTTGGGCAAAAAGCTAAATTTCTTTGAAAAGTGAGTTTGGTGATTATATGGAGGCAGGCTAATGATTTATTTAGCAAAAGTATGCTGGGTGCTACGTTACATCGCTGGTTAAATCATCATAGAAGCAAATAACAGACGATAAGTTTATACGATGTATAACTTTTTTTGATACTCGACGTTTCGCATATCCGGGCTTTGTCAAGGTAAAAACTTATCTTCTGTTATTTGCTTCTATGATGATTTATTTGGCGGTTTATCATTTTTCATTTGTTATGATGTCTTAATAATCAAAATATCATTTTTTTAACAGTCTATTGTACGATGCTGACGCCGGTCAGAAGACGTTCCTTGACGACGCTTATGAGCATGAGTCTCGTAACATTCCAGGTGGCGCATGGGGAGCATCCAATCCAGGATACACTACTGTGGTATGTATCAGTGAACAAATTGCTACAGCCTACATACAGTATCCCATTTTACAACTTTTTATCATATTTTTTCACACTAAGCCATGGGGTTTGTCACAGTTCGTCTATCTTAAGTTACTGCATGAAGTCTGAACTTTACTGGAAGAAGATCTTAAGTTACTGTATGAAGTCTGAACTTTACTGGAAGAAGAAGAAGGGGGAGACGAATCATGCTCCCGTTGTGTCGCACAATATTCAACACATGAAACCAGTGGTGCTGTGTGGAGCGATGATGCATGAAATAGCTCATGTATTTTTAATGAGCTAAGCAGCGCACACTTTCAGAACTGTTTGTTTTTCTTGTGTGAATAGTGAAGAAGGAAAGGACTGGTCTATTCCATAAATAAATAGTACACCCCTATAGAAGACATGGACCCCCCCCCCTCATCAATTTTTGCCAGTGGGAATTCCACTTATTCCAAAAAAGTTCCATGTTTCTTTTTGAATGGTATTAGAAGACATGGGAAACCCCCTCCAAAATCTAACAACCTGTTAATTCCCAAAACAAACTTGGGAATTCCCAATTTATTAAGCAATTTTTGTAATTTACATTTGTTTAAAAGGCAACATTTTGCCATGGGAATTCCCAATATTTTCTGTAAAAATATGTTTGCCTATGGGGAGGGGAGGGGGGGGGGGGGGTGGGGTGACCATTCATTATTAATTTATGGAATAGCCCATTGCATTGAAGTTGTACGGCAAGGATCCATGGATTCTTGCCACATTTATCTGCGAGAGTCTATTTGAATACTGATAACATGTGATGAAATTATGCGCCTTAAGTTTAGATAGATCCAAATTGGCGAGAAATATGCGGTTTTCACATTCTATGTCAAGACACACATGCACCATTTTGGCATACACATGCATCATACAGATGATGCATAGTGCCATCATAGTGCGTTATTCGAGCATTCTCCTGTGTGCCCATGGTCTTATCTGCATTAATTCGCTACTGTATGGAGGTTCGCACATTTGAAGCTGACTGAACTGAACTGTAGTATATCATCATCACCATAAGTGCATTGCTTTTTACTGTTATTACTTTTGAGAAACAAGACAAGCATATTCCTTATATACATTGGAAGAAATTAAACTATTTCAAGATATTTTGAATCATACGTTCATTATGACTTCTCTCCATCGCCGTTATTACAGAAAGGAGATGCTTGTCCAGATCGTGATGCGATAGAATGTTCAGAAGGATGGAAATGGGATGATGTGTGGGCGTGTGATCTAAACAGAGCTTGTGATGAAGATGGTCAGTATAATATAATCAAATTGGATCAAATTGTTATTATTTCTAACGGCTCCAGGGTGGAATCTGATATAAAACTATCAGTGGGTAAAATGTAATAATATAATATAAAGGCTGAATGCAAACTGCTTATCCACAAAAATAGCTTGTGTAAGTAAATGTAATAAATATAAGAGGACCTGACGTTTCGATTCTAACAGAATCTTTATCGAAGGTAAAATGACAGAATACAACATAAAACAATAAACAAGTAAAAAAAAAAAATAATACAGAGTAGATAAGGAGGATCACCGTAAGGGATACTGCAACAGAAAATGAGGTAATATAAGTGAAATATAGAGGGGGAAACTTTCCTGTCGGCAGCATGGGAGTATGTGCCTTAGTCTACTTTGCCAGGGGGTTACACTCCCAAAACCAACTTTTCCGTCCCCATTTATCACCTGCTGTGATTGCCCTGGGAGATAGACTGAAAGAACAGATGGTGCTGCCAACATAGTTTTAAAATGGGTTTTGTGGTGTTTGGGGGCTAGAAGGATTATGTTAGATTCGTGTCTTTAGTATTTCTGCTAAGCAATACAGTGTGTGAAGTATAAATAGTCAGGGGTGGAGTTATGTGAGAAGAGGAGAAATATTTTTATCGTGTATGAAGCTGCAATATTGAATCTCAGAGACTGTAGGGTTAGCTGTGTAGACTAATGAATGCTTCAGTAGATCCATTGAGATTGTCACTCAACTCTCTTACTAAATACCAAAATATGGAACAAGAAAACGGCAAGTCTAGCCTTTTACTTACATTTACTTATTCAATTGACACGTTGGATATGTGAGACAGGAAAACTCGAAAAGCTGGAAGGGTTTTAGTCCACTTTGCTAAATATATAATTAATTTCTATTGATGCTGACATACAAACAATGTTTTTATTTTGTTTATGTGATTATAGGTTGGGAATTCTGTGTTGAGGCCACACTGGCCAGTTGGGGAGCTTGTGAGAAGACCTACCACTTGTGTAGACGTCGACGATGGGTGCGATCCAGGTCACTGGTAGCCGACCCCAAACAATTGGCGGTAAGATAAGAATCCATTGTTCATATAGTGTTGTAATTTGTGCAAAATAGCATTATTAGCCTCACATCCTTTAAAAACCTTAAATCTGTTGGCCTATCACAATTTAGCATGAATGGTAATGTCATGAGTTTAAACAATTGTATTTTTGCTGCAAGTGATGTTTTATCTGTGGCCCCAAAATCAGGAATTAACTATGCGGTTTATACCTAAATGAACTTTAATGCGTGCTCTGTCTGTAGGCCAGAGGAAATGTGGAATTCAATATTAAAGAAATTGCACTGGCATTGAACTTGAATAAAAACAGAAAATAAGCCACAACTTTGGTAAGCATAGACGCTTATAGATTACTCCAACAGATTTGAAAGGAGTGCTCTCTTCCTGCGCCAGAAAATTTGCAAATAAGTGTCTGATAATGTTTTATTTTAATAAATACCAATAATAGTAGTATATTTATGTATATATATGATAATAAAGAGAAAAATGCCAAAAATTACTCAATAATAACTTGAACACAAATTTGACACCATCAGAAAAAGAAGAAGGATTCCATGGCAGAGGGCTGGGAGTATGCACCATTGTTCGGAATGAAATTCCATGCTAGTGAGAGGAAGATGGACATGGTTCGACGTCGACGTTGGCATCGCAAGATGATCGCCAACTCTCCAAAGGCATCGGCGATCTTCTCTATGGCCGGTGGGGTAAGTTATCAATCATTCAAATTTTAATTACCATAAAACAGCAATACATCAAACAACATCAAAAAGTGAATAAACATCTTCTGAAGGAGTAGACGGGAAAGCCAATTAGGACTGTCAATACCCTACCCATTATGAAATATAATTCATGTTACAGACAGTTTATTCAATTCATGTTACAGACAATTCAATAAAACAAAAGTTCTGACAACAACACACACAAGACAATACCACAAGGACACTCAAAACATGAGTTACTTGCATTTTTGTTGGATGTAATGTTTGTTTAAATTGATTGCAGATATGTTTCATAGATTTAGATTATTTTGTATTTTCAGGTAGTGAATTCCAAAGAATTGGGCCGCTTGTTCGAAAAGCTCGAAATTATTTCTTATTACTATTCAAATTAAAATCATTGGCTTGTATTGTGCGGTAATCATGAACATCAGGATATATCAATCAATATGCTAGCTCTTTGATGGACTTGTGAATCTTGCATATAATTGTGTAACCTAGGTGTAATTCAAAGCCTGAGCCTTTGACATCAACATTTATAGTGAGGATTGCATTTCTCTATCAATTCTTACCTAATCCCACAGGTGTGAGGGTGTTCAAGCTATACTTCTGTTTTCAGTCAAATGCAATAAAGCTCTCTGAACTTTGTCTGTCAACTGTTAAACATAGGAGCCTAAAACAAATAAAAATAAACTCATAATGTATGTCATCAGTTATCACACATATTTGAGGGGTTGGGCTTTGATCCTCTGACCCTTGTGCTTACTGTTTAGCTATGCAGTATCGATTTCCTATTGATGGTTTTAATTTTCATAGACTTTCCACTTTTCCTGTCAATGGTTTACTGTACCTGTGACGGTATGTAAATATGATCAGCAAATTTCACTAAAAGTATTTAATTTACTATCTTTATATACCCCAAATGAATTTGGCAAACAAGGGTTATAGGAAATACTTATATATTATATTTGTATGGCTTGATTAACCAACAGGAAGGTGATGAAGATGACAAGAATGAGATGTCTGCACCAAGGCTATTCCTCACATACTCAGGTAGGATAACACAACCCTAACCCATACAAGTGGTTTTCAGGAATATCGCTAACAGGGGCAAACATAGGACAAATAATAACAGACAAAAATGAGGTGTGTCGTGTCGTTCCCGGGCCGCCAACCTACGCTGCTACAGTGTGAGTCCTGATGAGTGTGCTAGGGGGGGTTGGGGGGGGGGGGGGGGGGTTGCGCTCCTAAAAGTACCTTTTCAGAGCCTATAAATATCTTTACGTGATTGCACAATGAGAAAACGGGGTACCAACAGTCTCTGTTGTGTTGGATTTGGATTTGGATTGTGTTGGATTTGGCATGAGTAGGGTTAAGGAATGCATCATAAGATATATTACGTTGTTGGGAGAGGTTGAAAGTATTAAAATAGTCGCATCAAAATGGAAGGGATAAAGATTCTCCCACAATTATTTAAAATGAAATAAACAAGAAAAAGTAAAGTGATTCAGGGTTTAAAAACAAGTTAAACAAGAAAAAACCAATTTGTATGTGTGTGTGGAATGTGACAATGTCCCTGCAAATGTATGCTCAATGTGGTGATTGCAACCATAGCTCACATTTATAAGCTCTTGCAAATCAGTGATGTGATGGTCAGCAATGTACTCTACTTTACACAAATTCTCCACATTATTGATACAGTCAGGGAAAGAAAATTAAATTGTGTTTTACCTTGATTTGCAGATACAAACAAATACCAGCTGAGAGCATACTTGTACCAAGCCAGGGATCTCATTGCGTCAGATTCAGACAGTTTCTCTGGTAAGTTTATAAGTTTAAACTTTTACTGTGGGAGTAAAACACAGAGGTCATTACCTTAAGATCAAGGTGCTGTAGTTTTTATAGCTAAGGTTGTTTCAACAGAATCATGTTGCTGTATTTAAGCATGTTGTCTATACAACGCAACACTACTATTAGTACATATATTGTAACATCCATTTTTGTTACAGCACAATATCCATCCCCTGGGTGAAGAGGTTTTGATATCACTTCAATACCTATTTTAAAAGTGTGAGCAATGTGTGTTACCAGAAAACCCCCACAAGAGTTTATCAATGAGGAATCAATTAAAGCATGGAATCCTTGCTAATCGTTGCAAAATTATTAATACGCACAAAACCTTTATACCCATTAAAACCCTATAGTACCTTTTTCTGCAGAAAGATAAGTCAAGATTTGTATTCTCCATGTAAACTTAATTCATCTAATTCTGTGCAGTGATGTCAGAGCATATTCCACTGATAGCACCTCATTATAACACACATGGTTGTATTGCCATGGTGAAAGTACCCAGTGAATCAAAGACAAAATCCTAGTGCTTGTGTGTAAATGCTGCTTTGTTCATTGGAATATGCTCTGATGTCACTGCACAGAGATGAACGAAGTATAATTGGTTATATTTTGTTCATGGAGATTGCTACTTGTATTGTTAATCATTGTTGACTTTTTGTCCCTTTTCTACTCTCTATCATGGTTTAAAATTATTCCTTTGTACTCCAGATCCATTTGCCTATGTCAGCTTCCTGTCCCGCAGTCAGAAATCTGAGGTGATCAAGCACACACTGTGCCCTTACTGGGACCAGACATTGATCTATGACGAGATTGAGATACAGGGTGATCCAAACCTTCTAGCTGCCAACCCACCAGACATCTGTATTGATGTACTGGACTTTGACACATTTGTAAGTATCTGTAGATGTAAATCAACGGGTCATATTTCTAGAATATGCAATTCACCATCAGGGCTGGAAAAATGTATATTTCCTGGGAAGCTAACGAAATTTCCCGGGAAGAAAGAAAGATTTCCTTCCATTTCTTATGTATTTCTTTATTTGGAAAAGCAAAATTCCCCTCCAAATACCCAAATTTCCCGGGAAGGAACTTCCTGAATTCCTGTTAACCATAAATAAGAACATAAATTGGCAAATCCTATTTAGAATGACTTGGTCATGAAGCTTTGACCAATTTTTATACATGCATTTTCATGTTGACTTTATAAAGCATGAATAAATGTTGTAGGGGAAAATACAGTTATTGGTGGAAATTGGTGCTTTTCATACCTTAGCATGGGCTTGTGCAGATTTACATTGCCATAAAAAAAGCACCTTTATGGTCCATTGATACTCCTATCGTTGACATCGCCCGACGTTGTTGGATATCAGCACACACAAGTTGAAGCAATGTCAACTTTGATCCGCTGATGTCGATGGAGGCACGACAACATGAGTATGTACAAGCTATTTGTTAAGTCTCTTCTATGAATCTTAATACAGATCTCCAACCCTATCAGAAAACAGTTGGCACGATCAGAAGTATCAAGTTCATTTATACTTCCTTTTCAATTTCTCTAATACTTATATACATGTTACAGGGCAGCAACGAGTTCCTGGGTCGCACCTTGGTGAAACCTATGGTGAAGCTAGACAGCACCGATCAGCGCGTCTCCCGTTTGGCCTGGCACAACCTGTACAGAGGAACAGAGCAAGCTGGAGAACTACTGGCATCATTTGAATTATTCCTCATGGTAAGTCACTCCAGGCAGCTATAAATGCTGCTGCATGTAATTAAATTGGTAATCTATCAGCGTATTGCACATTTGGCCTGCCTAGTATACCAAATACAGATTATAAATGCTGGGGAATTTCTGCCATCATTTTAACTATCCCTTATACTCTAGGCAGGTTTTAATGCCGGTAATGAATGTATGTGTTTGTGATGGAGGGTGAAATAGTAAAAAAACATTGACAGTCGATCATTTTTAAGCTTATTTACTTCTCTACTTCTCTACCATAGTTCTAGAGCAACACTCTTTATAGTGATAGTGGTAGTTACAAAAGGGAAATAGTATTTGTACAAAAAGAAATCTTTGAAAGTAACAAAAGGTGGGTGGCTCATTTTTTGACTGTTTTGATAAATGTTATATTTTCTGATGTTGTTAACTGCCCGGTTATACACAATACTGTTATTGATGGATACCCATTATAACTAATAACTAATTTTTTGTGATTTGTTTGCGTTTTAGACTGAGGGAAATGATCTGCCGTTCATGCCACCCATGCGAGGCGATCTATTCTCTGTACCCAGCGGTATCCGACCCGTTATGCAGAGGACTGGTGTAGAGGTTAGTAGTTGTGTCAAATTTATCCTATAATTCCAATTTTGTATAACCAGGATTTTTTTTGGATAAAACATATAGAGCAGCTAGACATAACTGTAAGTAGCATATCTATTGATATTATATATTTTGTGTCAGGGGTGACATTAGCGTGTATTCTAGTGAACGTATCGTGATATCGTGCTCGTCTGCATATGCGTCTGATCGTTCAAAGAAGAATGTATGTTGGCCTGCCTGGTATACTAAATACAGATGATCAAAAATGCAAATGTGGTGCAAAAAGTACTGCACATAGATTATGCGATGATGTCACCTCAATTGAGTAGACACAGAGTGTAGCGATTTGAACCTTGCATGACATATGACTACTTTTAAGGTAATAATACAGCAACTGGTCAACATAGGGGTGGGTGGGAGAGAATCTGAACCCGTCCATTCTTATGTTGTATGTAATGACACCATCTGAAAAATAGTTGAAAACATGTTTCTCAGAGTCACAATTTACAAACATGACATTTGAAATTTGCTCTAACCAACCTGATTGGACTCTAGGTTGTGACTAGCTTTCCTAGTCCACCTTTCTAATACAGAATAAGTGAAGACATGTGCATTGGCAGAATTTGAACCCACAATCCCTTTTATCTTAGAGTGCTCTTCCCAAGGAATTAAACTTGGGAGTAATTACTGACTAAAGATGTAAAAAGTGAACCTTGGGACAAGAACGACTTTATCACCATCCTCTTGTGTTTCTTTGCTTTTCAGCTTCTCTGCTGGGGTGTACGTAACATGAAGAAGTTTCAGCTGGCAGGTGTCACATCACCTAGCATTGAGTTTGAGATCGGGGGTAAGATTATTGAGTCAAAGGTCATCAAGAACACCAAGAAGAATCCCAACTTTGACCAGCCACTACTCTTTCTGGAAGTGGTAAGTTATTTATGATGAGGACAAAAACAGGCTCTTCAAAATGTTTGTAATCTTTTCAACAAATGAGATATAAATCTTATATCGCAAATTATGGAGGAGTTTGACCTGTAGAACAGGGTTTTTGTAGTTGATGTTTAATGGATGAACTGAAACAAGTGATTCAAATTTTAATTTTTTTCTTGTAAATTATTTATTCAAGGCTATTATTGTATACTTACGAGATTATTACAAAGTATAGTACTGTCATGAATGGCTGATTTAAGAAAGTGTTCTGCATTTGGAAAAAAATGTAGAACGTAGCATGGTAATTGCTTTCCTCTGGATTGGTTTGAATATAGAAGGCTTTACTAAATTGCAATGGTCAATATTTTTTTATATTTACAAGCAAAATTATCCCTCTAGCACTATTAATTAATTTTGAAGGTACATGCCTAAAATTGTTGTGACTCAATTGCAAAAAAGTGTTACCGACTCTTGGTATGGTTTAATTTCACTAAAACACTTCCGATCGGTGACTTGTTATCCAGGACTTGCCCAAAGAAGAGTTGTACACTCCACCCATCAACATCAAGATTCGTGACCACCGTGCCTTTGGACGTAAACCAATCGTCGGCACCTCCTGTATCAAAGCCCTGGCACCGTACAGATGTGACCCACTAGCAGAACTAGCGGCCGCCGAAGGAGAGCTGCCAGAAAACCCAGGTTTGGATGCTAATGATGTGATGTATAGAGAGTGTGTGAGGGATTTGTGAGAGTGTGTTTAGGTTTCATTCTGTTTTCTGTTACATGTTCTGTTTCTGTTACATATTCTGTTCTTATCTTGCTTTTAGTCCTACATTCCATTCCATGCTTTGTATGTAGACCAGGCCAAGGAAAGAAAAGAGGATTTATATCAGTTCCCCCACACACGCACATGATTTGAAGCTGGAGATCGGGCTCTGCCCAAAAGCCCTTAAGAAGGTTGAGTCTACCAATTCTTTTGGTGCTGATTACAAAATCTGAACTGTGCTGAAATGTGGATATTTCATTTCTGTGCATAACTTCACAATATTCATAGCACTTCTATTTTTATTCAAAATTTCCAACAAAGGAAGTGAAAGACAAAAAGAATTTCCCCACTCACTTTCACCTCTGTACCAAGTTGGAACAAAAAGAGAAAAATAAATACAAAACTGTATATGTATAAACCAAAAAGGAACAACTATGAAAAAAATAAACCCCAAAACATAACAAGAAAACAAAAATGTGATGCCATTCAACCCTTTAGGGCATAAGGCTTCTGAGATAAAACCATTTTTTCTTTCCTTAGCCTGATACTAGCTTCATTTGTAACTCGCTACGATAAGACCAGGAACAAGTCAACTGTAAATATTTTGTTGAAATTGAGATCTTGGGGGGGGGGGGGGGGTGGGTATCAACGGAGGCGACAATTGTATCCATGTTGAAGGTGGCTATCATGATTATTGAAAACACAATACATAAAGCCATTGCTTTTACTAAATAAAAGGCAATGTATGCATAAGAACAGTGAATGTGCCAATGTATGTGCAGACATTGCTTGTGATGTTGGGAGGAAAAAACAAAAGATGAGAAAATTTGATCATAAAACTTGAAGATATTGATTTTGGGTTAGAGCAATTTGCTGACATATTTAAGTACAGGGTATCTGTGGGTCATGTGAACCATACTTGTTAGATCCATTTTGAAAGTTGATATAATCATGATATCCACCTTGAAATAAATGTGTCGCCACTTCTCCATCCATCCCCAATCCATGATTGAGACCAAATTAACACTTTCCACGCGGCTATTGGTTTTACCATATACTAAAGAGATTTTACAGAAACCTTTCAAGGTCTATTTCAAGGATTACCGAACCAATACTAGGCATGTTTGTACTTATGTTAATGCATTCCTCATGGTGACTCCAAATATGGTAATGGATTTCAATAATTTTCACATTTTTGAAACATTTTGTGAAATGTTGGAATGTCGTCTGCAGACGCCTGCCACGTGGAAAGTGTTAATTCAAATCTTAATTTGTATCGGCCAAATATGGCTGGCACTTTATAAAAATCTGGAACAAGTGGTGTTTCAACTAAAGTGGAAAGTGGACTGACAGTGATCCGCCATATATCAGAATGGAACTGAAGGAGACTTGCTTCTGGATTTGTCAAGAGTTTATCACCTATAGAATATCACTAGAGGGATGTAGTGGTTAATTAATACAACATATATACTGTAAAACTACATACTCTTTTGTGGGTATTTATTTTCACTTTTTGCTCCATTTTGTGGATATTGAATTTGAGTCAAACCTATAAATGTAACATTGCGCCTTTTTCGTACATTTAGGCTTTTCCTGAAAACAGAGAACATAAGCACACATCCACCTTCATTTCCAGTGGTGTCATGCCTAGTTCCATACTTCACAAAATATAGTTTTACAGTATGATCATATGCTTTTAATATAGGAAGTCTGCTTTTACTTCCTCCAGTTAATGATGTCAAGTGAGAAAAACAAAGATATGTTTGTTTACCATAAAAACATCCTTACTGCATTGTTCAATGTAAAAATTCTCCCAAATTAATTTTTAATTTGAATATAATTTTTAGTCAAAATGAAAAAAACCCCACCCAAATCCAAAAGCAACTTCGGTGTAATTGATGCAGACCACCAATAAGCTTTATTTGTTAATACAAAATTATTTGTCAAGAAGTTTCAAAATTTAAAATAAAAAACTAATTCATAAATCAACCTAACTTTTTCAATTTTATAGAAAGTTATGCCACACAAATAATAATGTTTATGCCCAAGAGCAGTTTTGTTTTGTTTTGCTATGTGATGTGAATAACATTTGTATTTGAAAGCAAGATGTGCGAGTGCAAAGCATTGAAATCATTGCTAGAGGCAGTAAAGGCAGACAGCAGATCCACTAACATTATAGGGATGCACACCATTACAATTAACAGCAATATAGTCTTTTCAATTATGACATGCAAGAAATATCGTTAGTGCTGTTTTTGCCTTAAACACAAACTATTATGTAGGGTGGAATTTTCTAATTTTAGTAACTTATAGATTATATACAATATACGAAACCAGTCCCAACTGAAACAGTGTACAGAACCACAATCAGGATACCCGGAGGAATACAGAGGGACAAGCAGAAATGTAAATGCATTATAATATAGAAGCTCATCTCAACTGAAAGAGCGAAAATGAAGACATACAAGCCACGCCGCTGAACTCAAAAAAGCAAGGACAACCACCGGCGCGGGTCTCTAACCCACAATCTCCTGTATACTATAGTCGATTCGCAGACATTGGCCGATTTTAGCGATTTACCATTTCAGTAAAGAGGTAACAGAAGCAAAAGAGGGGGAGGCACTCGAATTTAATCGTAATATGCAAGGTTAATACCGTGTCTTCGTGTGCATGTACTCATGTACTATGATGTAGTCACCACTATGTACCTAGTGACAGGGAGCTTGCGGTTGGATTATCGGCATAACGATAAAGAAATGTATTGTTATTCGGATAAATTGATAAAGGTATTCAGGTGATCTCATAGCCAGAAATACTTAAAGTAACGTTTATAATCCGTATCTTGGTTGATATAACTGTGTTTCCATTTTATAATTAGGACAAATGGTTTTGTACCTAGGTATAAAAATGATTATTGAATTATTTTCCGGTTTTTTCTCGCAAATAAATACGTAGAACTGATATTTTCATTCTAATGTTTCCTTTATTCCACGTGCATAATAAAAACGGAAAATAATAAAAAGTATCCACTAAATTATGAATAGGTAAAATGACATACATAATATTTTTCTTTCGAAACCTGTATACGGTCGATGATGGTCGATTTGTTTTTATTGTGGTAACCGCTTCCAAAGGGAACGCATTTGAAGCTGCTGGATTATGTTTTTGGTTGTCGTGATTGTAAAGCTATATGATCAGCCTATTCATAAAGCCACACTATCATGAATAGCATTTGATTATGGAGCGCAAACAATCATGATAATAACATCTATAAAAGTCGCTGTTTCATCATTGGTCAATATGGGTTCCTCTAACGCCCAATGGACGAGGTCCAAAATCGATACCGATGCGCCAGAGTTTATGAATCTACTATAGTACAGGTGCCTAACTATTTGGCCATGGGATAAGCTTCTCTATTATACTGTATATAAATTAATAGTCTGTAACAACTATTCAACGCCTGATGTATCCGTACATGGCCAATTATTCAAAAGTATTAGATTAACGTACACTGATTAACAATGTGACCCATGACTGTAGTTACAATTAGGACAAAGATAGGCAGGCCTTCTTTACAGTGCAAGATGATTTACGTATCTGGAAGCTTGGTGGAATGCAATAAAGACGCAGTGTAAGTGTGGTGGCAGGCACATGCATGTTATATATGTGTGCTTAAGAACAGCAACTTGCATCCACATACTCTATATGTGGTGAAATTCCTTTTTATGGTAGATATACTCAATATTCACAAAATGTTGCCAGATTATACCGAACAGACGACACCATGAAAAACTATGTTGATACATCTTGAACATTGCACTAAACATTGGATGACATAATGGTCATACCATACATGCTTCATCGACATTGTTGTAGTCTCAGATTTGGCACTTTTTTCATGCACTTTTAATCTATTTTCACACGGTCCTTTAATAATTCCCACTGTTTATACCAGAAGCGAAAGCTACTACAACCAACAAAGCCACAATTGTAGAAATAGAGGCGGAAGAGACTGATCCCCTATTGGGAGAGGGAGAGCAATCAGCAAATAATCACAATAATGTGGAAGAGATTGAAATGTCCGGCGGTGGCAAGACCGCAGCAGGTTCGCCTTTTTGGTTTGTTTTGCATCTGCGGTGATGCATAGGATTGTGAATGAATGAGTATTTTTGCATGGCCTGCTTTGAGGAAATGTGTTTTAATTTTTTTGGTTTGAATTTAATTATATAAGCTCCTGAGCTGTTTACTCCCTCACCAAGCAATTGAGCCCTCTCACCAAGCTAATGAACCCTCTCACCAAGTATAGTTCTCAGATGCCGGTTTATTGCTGTGATAAAGCTTTTCATGTCTATATTGATGTGATTCTGTCTAATATTATGGATTTATAATCGTATCACATCTAATGTAAGCTTAGAACATCAAATTTAGTTCAATCATAAATGACTAGACTATAATAGGATACCATTGTACATGAACTAATGCTACTTATCAGAGGCGTACCTATGACAGGGCCTATAGTTAGAAGCACATATCGAGGGTTGACAACCAAAAGGCCATAACTCACATTTGGGTCATATTACCAAAAGTGGAAAAAAATCCTAAAAAAACAGCTTCCATTGGAGATAAAAAGCCTACAGCCAAATTCATTTTTTACACACAACTCAATTGAACACAAAATATTTAAACTCATTTTTCTCAGCATGTTCTTCTTTAGATAAGTCCTTCTGGTTGTCTGTCAACCCGCGATATAGTGTAGGCTGTTTTACCCACAATCATACCGACTTTACAGTGCGATTAGCTGCAGTAAACTAGTAATAGCCTAAAATACACATGATTATAGAACTTATTTAGTGTATAGTTGCTTATAGTGTGGGAAGCAGGCTGAATTTATATTTATCTACGGAATATAAGCATACATATAATAGATCTAAACATTATAATGTAGAATGTAGATATAATAAAGCTATCACAGCATTGTAAATATCAGCACCCAAATCATTCAACAAAAGTAGTGCCATTTTTCATTTCCAAGTTCTACCCGAGACTTATGAAGGTATTCCCTATTAAATCATCGTTTCAACCATAATACTTCTATCATCATGATATCAACCTCCCTTTTCCTTTTACTTCTGACAAGCACTTTACTTTCTTGAATCTATTCCACACTTAGTTTTGTGTGTGTTCATTTAGTTTCAGAAATTAATATTTGCCAAATGTTCAAAGTATGGTACGATGTGTGTTTATAGTCGGATCTTTTTAAAGTTAGTTTTTAAGTCACCAGCTTTCCATGTTAAAGTACAAAAAATAATGGCAGCAAGAGGTTTTCTATGGAACACATCTGTGTTTAGACACCTGTGTTTAAAAGCTCGTAGTCAATTGTATCTCCATTTTATTTGGTCCACACAATGATCAATATTGTATCTCTGTCCATTTTGGTCCACTTATATCACAAGGCTTCCACTTACCATCAAGTTCAACATCTAAAATGTTCACATGATCAGGTTGAAGTCATTTCTTATGATCAAAGCTTGACATTTTCTTTAGACCAAAGGTTTCATCGCGACAGTGACGGGGTACCGGCCGATGTTGTCGCTACAATGATGGGTGACCTATTAGGGGACAGTGTCCAACGCTTGGCAGTTGAGGGCGCTAGATCTAGCCAAGGTTAGGACTAGCCTGAAATGATACAAAAATACAAGTCTCGTTTTTCAAATACTATACATTTTTACATGGATGCTTTTGTGAATATATGAACGTCATTATCATTTTTATGAGTGGTTGAATATCAATTTCTTTCTTCATTTTGTGGGCTCAGTCTTAAAAGTTGCCATATTTCAAAATGTAAGTAAGATTTTTAAATTTACATTTGATATATTCAAGATAAACTATTGACATTTGCAGAAATAAAATCCTCACCCCTTTCAAATTCAAACTTTGTCAGGGAAAATACCCATATATTTCTCAAATGCCATTTCTCATTTCTTTTAAATACAATATTCAAGAGATTATGAAAATGGTAATGACAAACCAACACCTTTAAGTACCAAAGTGATTATACTGGGACCGATTCTACCAACTAGTTTTTGCTGTCAGTGAATGAAATCCAATGCTTTAAAATCCAATTATAAGTTATCTAAGTTATTGTAATTTTAGAAATCATTCCTTGTGATAGTCTGCCAAGATCAGTGTTCCTCTCTCTATTTTACCTTTCTATTAACTTAATATTGAATAGTTTCTTCAGAAAAAAACTTGTACACATCTTAACATAGTACTTAGTTAATGATAGCATTGGTACAAATAATTTTCGTTTAATTTTCTTGACCTTTGAATTTTGACGTTTGTGTTGTCAATGCATTGTCCAGATATCGTTGTCTGATAAGTTGTAGTGACTAAGTGAGTATATAAACATCCCGGCAACGGGATTCAAACCCTGGTCCACCATGATGGGATTCCATGCCTTAGTCCACTTCGGAAGGGGATTATGCTCCCAAATCCAACAATTTATATGTCCGTATTTGTCACCTGCCAGGATTGCCCTGAGAGATAGACTGAAACAGCCAGTGCTGTCAGCATTTATTTCAAATGTGATTTCATGTGGTTTAGGGCTGTATGTGTTAAAGAGAAACAGAGAGATGCACACTATTCAGTTTGTTTGGTCATTATAGGTAATATTAAATGCTTCAATACCATTGTAGGTAACAGTGTCAGATGTGAATTAAAATGACCATGCATCCTTTGCCACTTTTATGAACCCATGGCCTTTTAATGGGAAATGGGTCAGTGAATGGGTGAGTCGGTCGATCCCTGATTGGTCGTTCAGTGGTTGATCAATCAGTTAGGTGGTTTTTTTTTAATCAATACAATTTTGCGTCGCATAAAAAACTCTTTTATTTGAAAATGGCTTTCTAATCGTTTGGGTTTGGGACAGTATTTTCGTGTGTATTTGTTGAATACATTATTGAACCTTTGTTCGTTGACCTCAGCCCTGTTCAATTTTGGGTGAAACACGCTAAAGTACACTGTTTTAAAGGAGGCGTCCAGCAAGTACAAAATTGTGCATTAGGCCTATATTTTTAGAACAATTATCTAGCCCAAATCGCGCAGTTTTATTGAGAAAAAAACCCCATCACACTTATCATAAAAACGAATAAAAACTGACATCTCTGAACATGCCATTTAAAAAAATGTGCGATGATCAAAAGGTCCTGATATCAATGAAGTCATATTTATACAATGCAAATGCTCAAATTTGAGCACCAATAACCATGACATCATTAAAACCGGCATGTAAATCACCACATATTTTTTAAATGACATGTTGAGAGATGGCAGTTTTATGATAAGTATGATGTGTTTTTCTATAGAACTATGCAATTTGGGCTCGATAATTATTTTACTAACTTATAATGCACAATGTTACGCTTGCTGGACACCTCCTTTAATGGTTTCTCAAACATGGTTTAATTAATTGATTTGTTTTAAATGTCAGTAAACAATGGTCGCAATTTAGAATGAGATAAAGAAATACACCCACAAAATCCTTACAAACATCTAGATATAGTCATATTATACTGCATTGGCTAAACATTTTAGGGAAGTTTAAGGTGAAATTAGTGAATAATTGTATTTGTGATTGTCATGGTGCTTGTTTTTGCATGACGCTAGATTGCATATGTTGTTTGATATGTCATTGTAGTTGAGTATGCGTATCAATTTGAACTGTTATTCTCCATATATGTTGTACTCCAAATATGTGCTGAGGAGTATAAAGCTATTTTAACCATATTATGTGGAAATTAATTTAGCATGTGAACATTGCTTGGTGCATAGTGGCTAACATTAAGCTCATTTTAGTTATTTGTAAAGGGCTCAAAAGATCCAATCTACTTTTGACAATTGAGATGTGCAAAGAGGAAGGTTAAGAGAAGTCTTTTGTCCGAATCCTTTCTTATGTAGCTAACCTAACCTAGGCAAATATCCTCAAATAAATAGGCTCAAACAGGTCTCCCATATGGCCTAATACATAAGGCAGCAAATAATTTACATTTGTTTTGCATTATAAAAGCAATAGCTGCCTTATTCTATATTCTGTATTGGAGAGAATTTTCAGACATTGACCTTATTTCAAGTACCATGCATGGTAATTGTAAGCTATCGTTCAAAATCAATTATTTCCTATATTTTTATTTTTATTTTTATATATGAGGTTTTCACATCAGTTTTCTTTGAGGCTGTTCAGGAATAATTTACACATATTTTCTCGCTGCCTCCCCACACCCCACCCCCACACACGTTTTCAACTGTGGCGATAGAAAAATGTGCATACATTAAAACTATTGAGACCCACATAATCTGAATAGATGATTGATATCTTAAAAATGGACAAATCTGTTATAGAGCCCTATGTACATTAATATGAATAGTTTATTTGTGGCATTTTTGTGTGTCGCTTACAGTGACAGCTTGCTTGATATACATGTATTATATGAAGCCTTGGTATGTGCTGATGTTGTGGTGTAATAACATGTGCATCTAAATAGGGTTTTGTGTTGAAATCATTCTTAATATTACAATGGTGGAACAACCAAAATGCTAATTTGTAATTTGTGACCTTTATTGGAGACATGGGTTAGACTTTGGTTTAGTTGTAAAACACAACTGCTATTAACATCACAAAGAAAATACTCTTAATGCATGGAGTTCTTTTGGACACAGCTTGTGTTGACCTTGTGATGATGATTATTTGCTCGGAATCTGTTACAAATCTCGATAATCTTTTGGAAACATTGACATTTTTCGGGTTCATAGTTTATAATATTCCTTACAACTTATTCAAAGTTATTCAATAATAACATAACACCTAGAAAAGAAAAGAAGTAGAAGGAAATAAAAAAAACCATGGATTGCATTGGATGAAACTGTCATGTGTCAGTTGATACTAATATAATTGTTGCTTATTGCCTGGTTGACTAATATCCCTTCATGGACCCAACTAATTTATTACCTCAGTAAATGATTGGGATTCCACAGGGTTACATAATTGGTCCCATTTATAAATAAAGTGCATGGTTTGAACTGAATTGAATTGAATTGGTTTAGAATGATAAATCTGATCATCTTTTGTAATACCCCTCGTATATGACCCTTTCTCCTTCCCTCCTTCCTTCCTACAGATGATCTCCAAACAGTTACCGGCACTAATGGCCAAGCTGATACACAAGCGCCGAGAGAGGGCAGCACAGGGAGCACACCGGGAGGGGTAGACGCCTCACACATCGTCATGATCCCGGAGGACGAGAAGGATGAAGCCGACGGCAAAAAGGGCAAGAAAGACAAGAAGGGGAAGAAGGGCGAGGAAGTGACAGAGGAGAAAATGAAAAAGAAGGTAAGGTGTCTGATTTGTTATTGTAAGTGTTCTTAAACTCATGATTTAGTAGCCCAATTGGGATATTTCTGAAGATCAAACGTTATGCTTCGTCCAAAACCACACCAACTATAAGAATATGTTAATAAGGCGACCAAAATTACACTCCTGTTTTCGGGCCAGACCGACCCACTTTTTGTGATTTTTGGAATTTGTGTCGAAAAATTGTTTACACAAATTTTAAAAACATTTCCAGATTTTTGCAGATTTTGGTGACATTTTAGGTTTTTTTTTTTAAACCTGCCCGACCGCCCAACCCTAGTCTGGCTGTTGTAAAACAGGGTGGTTATTTTTCGTCGCCTAACTCCCTTATACTAAGTCTATTTGTTCATGCAATATCTCTAAGTTGATCATATTATAACATTGCAATTTTGGAATTATTGACTTGGTACCAATTAGTATGTTACTTTGTTTAACACTGTGTATAGCAAATTAAAGTAAAAGGCCTGTCGGTTCGATTAGGTTAGATCGGGAACGATGTATGTGATGTTATCAAGCAAAATGAGTTGGCACTCGCAAATATTGATTTCAAGATATAGACAAACAAAGGAGCTAATGTCTTTTGTTACCTATTATTTTTTGCAACTCTTCAGCTACTCATATCTTTGGAACCAATTGATCAATTCTAATAGGGTTTTCTGCAAAATGTAGGTGCAATCAAGTAGAAATATAAAAATTGAATCTGACTGACTTCCGACTCATTTTGCTTAATCACACCACATATTGAAATGTATTGAATCACGTCTCAACCTGACCTTACACAAAATACAATAACCTGATCCAAATATCATACCTGGATCCAACCCAACAAAATATGATTACATACCTGTATGAGGACAGTTTGTAAATCTGGTACCCCTCAGGTCTTTTTACTGAATTCTGTAGGTTGAGGTTACCTCTATTAATCATTATATTGTATTTATCAATCAGGCTACGAAGACCTCCACTGAAAAGGTTTGTTACATAGATCTTAACTAGCATACTTATATATAGGCTTAGAACTTCACACAACGTCTCTATCTTGGTCTATTGTCTACATAACAAAGTATTTGCACTAGCTTGATTAGTTTAATTAATTAGTTAACATGATGCAGCAATAATCAAATGTTTCTAGTTTTTAGCCTAAACTTTTCAGCCTTGACTGTCAATGTGTAGTATTGCCATAAAAAGTAATTCTACTAAATCGTATTTAACCTGAAATTAGCCAAATTTATAATTTTTTGCTGCAAATTAAAACACTTGGAGAAAGAATTGATACCTGTCTTAGCCATCCCTTTTGTGTGTAAAATTGATTGAACTTAGTAAATTTCAATTTTGCTTCTTAATTGAATAGACTGGTAGTTTGCGGGGATTATTGTAGAAATGTAACATTCACCTAAATAGTAACAAATCTCTCAAACAGAAATAATTAGTATATAGTATACACTCTTTAGATTATTACTGAATAATTAGTTAAAAGTAAAAGTGGGTATTTTTACTCAATTAATGTTCACGCTCCGTCAATTTTTAACAATGTGTGCAAATTGTTAAACTAGGCCTATATTATTTCAAAAACATTCACACATGTTTATCTTTGCTGAACTGTTATTGTGTGTGTAATATGCAAACATTAATGTGGAGCGAACATTTCCACTTTCACATGGCATCATGGTTTGGATTGTCAGATGACATTTAGGTAGCATAGTTTATTTGAAAGTTTCATGCACTGTAGGTTGATAGCTATGAGTATGATTTGGTATTTCCATTGAGGAATCCACAATGGCTAAGCATTAGAATGTGGTCCCTTCTGGGAAAGACCAGATTATAATCTCATTTTGAAGATGAAATCTAAGGTAGCATTAAAGTATTGTGTACTCCAGTAGATAAATATGATCATACCCTCACATTTAGGAAGTGACGTCGGCACAATGATCGCAGCATTTTTGTGCCAGGATTGACATTCTTCTTTGATTGCGCTAGAATATGCTCTGATATCATCTCCATCCCAATTTTAGATGACAAATTTTAGAGTTTAGTATTTCTACATCAGCTAAACGTTTTTAGTCAGAATTACTCTAGGGAATGATGAAATTCTATTAGGTAGTGATTCTTTAGGTAGTTCCCACATGCAATGCGGACAACTATATTGCCAACAATACCTATTTTTCTATGGGTTGGGTGGTTTTGATTCTAAAGAAGAGGTATAAATGTGTTATGAGGAATATCTGTTTCGACCAACACTTTTTGCCTGTTTTTTAAAATATTATGATTTATATGCTAATAAACTTTTGAAGGTAAGCTTGTAATATATTTAGTAGAAACTAACTGACCATTGTGTGTTTTATTTTGTCTAAGGTAGTAATGGACAGCAACATGGCATTGGTAAAACATATATTTGAAATCTTTTTCCATTTTGAAGCACTTTTGACCCATTTGGCAACCCATAGATACCCCTGAATTACTAACCATAAATAATGTTTTCAGCTGGCTTATGTATAATCACCAAACCTATTTAAAAGAATAGGGTGTAGGTTGCAAAATATGATAGCAACATTTAATCGCAACCTATGGCCTAATACCAAGTCATGATCCTAAAATATGCCCTTAATCCAACCTTTGCTTTTACCCGCCATATATGGTTACATTTGGCTGTCCGCTGCCACATTTACAGCCCTAAATTATCCAGCCAATGAAAGCAATATCACACCAAGCCAATCTTGTTGATTTAGTAATTATATAATAAGTTCATAACTGTGATATTTTGTCAGCCTTGTGAGGCCATTTTGTTTTGCCTCTTTTCATATCTCACTATATAATATGTTTTTCTTTACCTATTCAGAAGTCATTTGTCAAGAAAATGGCTAAGTTTGGTAAAAAACATCTCGGCAATTTCCGGGTATGTTTTATTTACCTATTGAGATGGTTGTGGTTTACCTTATTATTATCAGGTTTTATGTGGTAAAACGGTCCAGCATAGAAATTCAAAATTGGTACTTACCTACTTTGGTGGTATTTGATAAAATGTCCTTTCTTGTTTCTGGAAGACCTGGAGTTCAGCCTGTTAAAGTTGTTATAGTATAAAGCCATGTGACCTTTGACATTAACCCACAAATTTCAAAATGAGCATTTCATAGTGCACAGATCACGTCCCATGTTATGTTCACTTTAATCGATCACAAAATGTCTTTGGTATTTTACCAATGTAACTATATTGATCATTGAACTTTGGTCTCTAGGATTGAGTGTGGGACTGTATGTAGGTTATCTCATCCCAGGGTTGTCTAGCTTAGCATTGAAAGTTTTAAATTGTTGTTGTTTTTCTTCAGAGATTGGGGTGTTTTTAGAAGAATTTGATCGGATTATATGTATGTTTGTCTTGAGTGTCTCTCCTGGGTTACCCTCTTGAATTTGACATGCACAATTTTCGTCACAATTTAGTTTTTTGTCAAATGTTTTTTGTTGTTCATCCCCATGGTTGTGGTATATGAAACAGACTATTTTGTTTTTTAATCAAATTATTATTTTATTTTCGATACAGAGTGTATAGATTTATTGTAAAAAATTATATGTTTATGTCTTATCTATTTCCATTTTAGATTTTAAAAAAGCTTGGTTTTTCCCCTGTCATTTAGGTTATACACAATATTTGCATGTTGTGATGGGTTTCAACAATTGATGGCAATATCCTTAAATAGGTCTCCTATACAAGAAGTAAAACAAGGCAGCTATCGTTTATACAATGTAAATCAAAAGTATAATAATAGCTGCTGTGTGCTTAATTGCGTATGGGAGACCTATTTGAGGATATTTCTGTATTGACCACCTATCTGATTGTTTACGGATTCAGTGGCCAATTATTTAATTTAATTTAATGTACACTCCATAAATATTGGTTTAACACTAAGGTAAACAGGTTGAATGCGGTGTATCTTTTATGAGGTAATCTTAAACGGGTTCCTGATATTTTTGAACATATTTCCAGGGTTTATTATCACGCTTAAAGAAAAAGAAGAAAGTAAGATCAAATTTGCCTGATGTGATGCATAGTTCATGTCGTCGCTGTCAAAACCTTGTATCTCCATCTGGCCCTTCAGAA
The DNA here is from genome assembly GCA_035610835.1 of Ophiura sarsii. Classification (NCBI taxonomy): domain Eukaryota; kingdom Metazoa; phylum Echinodermata; class Ophiuroidea; order Amphilepidida; family Ophiuridae; genus Ophiura; species Ophiura sarsii. The sequence continues at coordinate 46,886,440 of CM069451.1, read as the reverse complement.
TGTATGAAGTAATACTTTTTATGTATAACCTTTGGGCAGTCTGCTCTAAACATGTTCAAGGGCCATACACCCATCTATCAAAACCTTTTGCCCGTGAACACATAAAAAGCAACATTTCTTATGCATAACCGTTGGGCAGTTTTAATTTATACATGTTGAAAGGCCGGAAAAATGTGCACGGTTTTGACATAAAAGTGACGGGGTGTGTGCACAGGGATGTGCAATGATGCATAGTGGCATGGCTATAAGACAATTAATGATACACATTGTTCTTTTTACGCACGGATATGATTAAAATGTATTGATGTGTGTGGGGGGAGGAGAAGGGAGATACCTGAATCTATTCCATGATCTGGGTCCCATTGACCCCAACTGTGCAAATACATAGATTTGAAATGCTTCATCATAACAAGCTTTGATCCTGCTCTTAGCATATCAACCACACCTCAGATTTTTAATTTTATATTGTCTTAGGCCAAGAAAAAAGAAGATCTCTCTCACACCCGCGCGCATAAGTATGTGGAGTCAATTTTGCCGAATAACCCTACGCGATGATTTCCCCAAATGTATGTGAGACAGACCTTATTGTAGAAAAACCGCTCTCTGTATTGTTGGTCTTTGAACATCTTTTCATTTTACACAAACTGAAATGATGTATAATTTTGAAATGTTGTTGCAATTTTTTTAAGAAATCAAAATCACATGGATCAGATCAGGTATAAGATAACAATTTAAATTTACATTAGCATAGACTATTTCTACTATATTCTTATAAGTCCATTTTGCTTTCTCAAGTCAGTGATGTTATTGTGTGATAGACTGATTGTAGTACTAAAAGAAATTTGCATCACTTTTCCCATGGAAATGTGTCATGCAATGATTTATGATCCATTTGGTTTCTGTGATTGCAGGACTAAAATCTTGTGTGTTTACACAAAGCTGTAGCATATACGTAACACACCGGTCAGTGCGTAAAGGCTCACTTCACCTATAAAGCACCTTTACAATGATATTACTGTTCAGAGGAAGCAAATTGAATATCTTGAGTTCATTTTAGCGTGCATTTTGTGACTTTTAACATAGAAGTATCTTGATGATATATATGTGTGCCTATTGATTTGATGTGTATGTAGAACTATTACTAACTTACTAACTAATTAACCATTTCTTCCTTACTTCCACGCACGCAACGATTATAGAAAAGTACTAAAAAATCCAAAAGGAAATACGTTATGCCGCAGGTGATGACAGACTCCAATATTTTGATCTCATCGATGGGGATTCTTATATTTTGCGGTATTGGACTTTTTAAAATCCCACCATCATACCATGCATGTGGTTTCATTGGCCGCATTTTATTATTAATTTGTAAAAACAGGGACGGATAATCGCCATGGATCCCTGACTCTTATGTGTGCTTTTCAAATATTATTTATGGAATTATCATTTTTATCCAAGAATTGATAGTCAAAATGCATGTTTCTTGTCCTTATGATAATGTTTCAATTTATGCTGCTGAAATATTAGCATAGCTTTTAATACCAGAATATCCATGCATCATGGGTTTTTGTTCTGTTTTAAATATCACCCTGGTACAGGTTGTATTTCCCCCCGAGGTCTAGTTTTGAGCATGATGAAAGAATGGGAGTCCCTATCTGGGAAATGTTGGTGTTTGGAGGGAAATCTTATCAATTGGAAGGATTTTTGGTTGTTTTATCTAAACAATTGTAGGAAATCTGTCTCGCTTTTGGGGAACAAACATTTTTCCCGGTCCCATTTTGTTGGTTCCCAAGTAGTTCCATTTTTATTCTTTTGGGAATTAAATGATTGATTGGTATAATGAAATTTTTATCTTACAGACCTTATGAATCTTAATAATATGCATTTCATCCCACAGTATTTTGTTAAAGATGCATGTGAATACCTTGCTTGCATGTTTCAAAATGTCTAATGTTTTTTAAAGTTTGATGTCCATGCTTGAAAGATACCCAAATGGTTGCGCACCTTATAAATGAAGCAACCTCAAAGCTTTATATACAGCTGGAAAAAGAAAAGAAATTGCTTGCACCTATAAAGCCCTTAGATCAACAAGGTGTATATTCCCTGCGATGTGCTTGGTTAATCAAAAAGAGCTCATGGCAACAACACTTTTTGTCACGTTGGCTTTGAGTGGACGTATTATAGGTCATAACAAGTTTTGCTACTTACTTTTTACTATTTTGATTAACTCTTACTACTGTCTCTCCCTCTTTGTCTCTCAGTGAGTGATAACAGCATGACAGCCCATGTCACACCATCAATTAAACTAGTTTTGTGATACGTTTTAGGTGACAAAATAACCCCCTGTTTTATGGGTGGACAGATTTATATTAAGTAGAGTCGGTTGTTCAGGCACCATTATCAGGCTTGACAGACCTATACAAGTAGGGTGTTCAGTCAGGCATTTCCTATACAAGTAGGGTTGTTCAGTCAGTTTTTTAATTTTTCAAAAATATTTAAGTTTAAATTGTCAAATTTTAGAGTTTTGAAAAATATTGAAGTTTAAATTGTCAAATTTTAAAGTTTTCAAAAATATTAAATTTTAAATTTTAAAGAAGTTTAAATTATCAAATTTTAAAGTTTTCAAAAATATTTTCAAAATGTTCAAGAATATCCAAGATTAAAACATAGAACAGGGATATTTTGTCACCTCTGTTATTTACCATGAAATGCAGTGGGTTGACCTTCAGCAACAATTTATTGGAGGTCACTGCATAGTAGTGTGTGATGAAATTGAAATCCCGCTGTTTTGCAACTTGACAGGACAAAAGCTTAAATGTAAATGCAATGTTGCACTGCATGCTACCATAAAGTGTGAATGTATATATCACAAAGTGTGAACGTAACATTCGATTAAGTATGATACAGGCATAAATAAAGACTTTAAATGTTTTTAATCTGCAATATCCTTAAATAGGTATCCCATACGGAGTTGATAAGGCAGCAATTTTATAACATTCGAGTTCCATAAGCCTGATCGCGAATAGCTAAAAATCAATTGATTATCCTTTTCTGATGTATTGTGGGATAGAAAAGGGGGACAATTGTGTCCCTTTTCAATCCCACAATGCAACAGTAAAGGATGATCAATTGATTTTTACCTATTCGGGATAAAGTTTATTGTAACTGAAAGCTGCCTCATTTTCTATTCCATATCGGAAAACTACAGTCCTCAAAAATGCAACTGACCAGGTTATAAATACGCTCATAACTCTAAAGATATGGTTCTAACTTAAAAATATTAAATAACAATTATGGAATCATTTCTCCCCTTCAATTGGAGACATTGTTCACGAAGATCGGTTAACAATTAAGAAAGCTACGCTGAAAAAAAGATATGAAACAAAGTGCAGTTTAAATTTTCACACTTTGGTTATGAACACACAGGATAGTGTGACAGGTATGTGTATGAGCTGTATTGATCAATTGAAGCATCCCCTATTTTATCTTACTATCGACCGCTGAGTTGTCACTATCAGATAATCAATAATCTGCCTATTGCTACGCAGAGGTTGCATGTAGAAGAACCAAATGCTCAAATGAAAAACAGACTTTGGTTTGGTTTTGGGCACAACGCTGTCTTAATATTTGGTCAATTTTCACGTGTAATATCTCAAATTGAAGATATGACTATTTTAACATAGGAGCTATAGTTTTGGAATTATTTTTATTACTCGGTCAGTTACTTTTTGTGAGTACTGTATATTAGGATATATCATATATGTTAACCTGACATACCTGTAGACACTTTCCTCTTTCAATATCGAGATCTAACCCCTTCCCCACCATTTCCCCTTCAATGGACCTACATTTGACCTTCTCTACGTGTGTTTATATTGTGTTAGGATGTCTTGGAAGAGGAGATAGATTGGTGGTCCAAGTACTATGCATCCACTGGTGAGATTGCGAAGGCTGGGGACTACCTGGAAAGAGGATATGATAAACTCATTGTAAGTATGCAAGAATTAAAGAAATTTGTAGAAAATCAGAAACATTATCCAAGGTGTTTGTGCCATAAAAATCAGAAAATGGAAAAACATTTGACACATAATTATTTGAATCATTATTTCCTTGGCAAATGGTTTGGTGGTGTATATAATTATACTCTATTTGCAAAGGACTGTAAAGCATTCTGGTCAAGTTGAGAACTCTTTGTGCCACACTATAGTTTGATCAGTTCCAAATTGGCGAGAAATATTCGGTTTTTATCTCTCTGTGCGCAAAAGTTATCCAAGCGTACATGCATAATTATTGTCACACGCACACAGTTTTTGGCTGCACACACGTGTTACGCATATGATGCTCAGTGCGCTTGTTGCCTTCAGCGCGACCGTGTCCTTCTGTATTCATTCGCTGCTGTAAAAAGGCTTCGCCAATTTGGAACTGATCAAACTATAGAGGAGTCAGTGCAATGGTTGCCTTTTGTTAGCTTGAGATTTTGTAGAGAGCACACCGTATAACACCAGAAGTATGTAACACATGGCAGCTATTACAGATAGTCATAATGCCTATAAACATCATAAGGTATAATGAAGAAATACCAAATCTCCAATAATTGCTGTGCGTTACATTAAGTGTTATCACTGGCTCAGTGCTTACTGCTTACAACTACCATATACATGTATATACATTGTAACAGCCATTGGAGATAGGCTGTCTGGTCCTAACTCTCAATGTAATGTTTATTTGGATCGTTACTATAAACCCCATCTATGTTTCCCCTCCAACACTGTTTCATTTGACACATTTATAACATGTGGCAGCTATTGAAGTTACGGCGGTCTGGCACTTACTCTCAATTCAATGCCTATTTGGATCGTTACTATAACCCTATCTGTATTCCCCCTCCCTCCCACACTGTTTTTATTAGATCTATAAAAGTGAGTTGGAGAAGGTGGATGACTATGAAGAGTTTGGTGATTTCTGCAACACATTTGAATTGAGTCGTGGCAAACAGAAGGAAGACGAGGAGTCCTCTGGTGTAGGAGAATTCAAGGTAAGGCAACAAAAGACTCTGTCCTACGGACCTGACCAACCCATTTTACCCCCGATTTTTGTACAACTTTTTTAAACATTTTGTTTGGGAAAAATGTGAACACAAATTGAAATATTTTGGAAATTTTGGAAATATTTTGAATTTGTTTGAAATGTCAAAAATTACTGAAAATTTACCGAAATGTAACTAAATTTCTGAAGAAAAAACACACACAAAAAACACCACTGACCGTCCAAATCCAACTGAAGAATAGGGTTTTGTTGTCGTCTAAGTGGAGTAGATATAGTATACCCTGCACTATATCTTTTCCATGGTGAGTACACACCGAACAATCAAAATGGAGGGTATTCTATAGTTCATCCAATGTAATTATGGCAAACACTGTGAATGTGTAATGCAAATATCATACAATATCAAACAGGTTTTTCTTTTTTTGTTTTGATTTTTGTTAAGCTTCTTGACCTAAGCATTTGTTTCTTTCAAATTGAAGTTGATGGGGTTGATTTGCAAATTGCAGAAAATAACTGTGTAAACTTGTTGCAAAAGTTACCTTGTCAATTTACAGCATGTTGTAAGTGACTGTAAACTTTGTCCTATAAAGATTAAAAAGGAGGATGGTTCAACAATCATATACAATGTCGAGGATTTCTAACTACGCCATCATAAATTCTTGTTCACTAAATATTGGTGTCTCAAATAATGTTGTTTTCTCAAATAATGTTGTCGATCTCCAAATATAAATACATTATTATTATTATTATTATTATTCTCCTTTTTTACAGGGATTATTCCGCATCTACCCTCTCCCCGGTGACCTCAAACAACCTCTTCCAGACAAGGTCTTCAAGCATCTTCCTCCCAGCGCACCTGTTGAGTGCGTAGTCCGCATATACATCATCCGTGGTATCGATCTCCAACCTCAGGATCCTAGCGGTCTCTCGGATCCATTCCTCAAGATTAAACTTGGCAAGAAGAAGATCAACGACGATGATAACTACATACCAAACACTCTCAACCCAGTGTTTGGAAAGTAAGTGTGGGGTGGAGGGATTTGGCACGTTTTAGCATATGTGATGATCCTCCGCAGGGCTGTTTGTTATATGGATAGGCATAGTAGATAAAAATCTGTTGAACTTTTGATAAATGGAAGCAATTTATTTCCAAAGTAAAGTATTTAAACATTAAACTTTTTGAATTTCCAAAACAGGTCATATTGACATTATGGACATTTTGTGATTCAGGGCTGTGATTTCCTCAGATTTTCCCCTTCATATTTCCAGATATTCTATGATTCCCAAAATATTACTAGTTTTTGCTATACAACTTAAGTAACTGTAGCTTCCAGAAAAAAAATGAATGGTCAATCTTTTTAATTAAAAAACTCTTATGATGATAATCAGCATTATCATAACACATATTGTCAATTTTTAACATGGGGAAATGTTTTACAAATGTTTATCATCATTATTGTTACCTTTTCATTCCAGGATGTTTGAGATCAAGACTTTCCTTCCTGTACACAAAGACTTGATGATCTCGGTATGGGATCATGATCTACTCAGTAGCGATGACATCATCGGTGAGACACACATTGATCTGGAGAACAGATTCCTCACCAAATACAGAGCCACCTGCGGTATGCCAGCAACTTACAACACGTAAGCAGAATTGTGTATGAAGGTTTATTTTGCTTAAGGAAGTGATGTAGGTTACTGGAATATAATTTATATCTTGGTGGGAGGGGAACAGTAGGCAGTGGGAAGGGTGGTTCAGGGAAATTGAGGTTGCCAGCAACTTAAAACACAAATGTATAGAATCTTTTTGGGTCTACGAAACCTGAGATATGTTTTCTACCAGCTCCAATTTAGTCCATGCTAAATCCTCTTTACTATATATTTCCTACTCCCTTCAGATCTGGTCCAAACAAGTGGAGAGATTCAATGACCCCGATGCAGGTCCTGGAAGAACACTGCAAGACCAACAACATCCCAGGGCCTTTCTACTTTGGCAAGAATAAGCTGACTATGGACAGCAAAATGTACAACTTGATTGACTTTGGTAAGTTGATTCCACAAACCAATCAACACTTTCCACGTGGCAAGCGTCTGCAGACGACATTTCAAAATTTCACAAAATGTTTAAAAAATGTCAACATTATTGAATTTCATTACCATATTTGGAATCACCATGAGAAATGCATCGAAATATGTACAATTATGCCTAGTATTGGTTCAGTAATCCTTAATATAGACCTTAAAAGTTGGGAAAGGTTTCTGAAAAATCTATTTTGTATATGGTAAATCCAATAGCCGCATTGAAAGTGTTAAAAAACTATGTATTCTATTCCACCTAAGGTAGGAATGTGATGTCACTTCATATTCCAGTGATACTTGCAGCATTTATGCTCAAATGATGAGATTCTTCTTTGATCATGCAAGTGTGCCGGTACACCCAATAATCGGTACATTAGAATTGAACACTCAATAATCGGTACAATAGAATTGAACACTCAATAATTAATGTTGCGATCACTGGAATACACCCTGACGTCTCATTCATACTTCAGGTGCAATGAAGTATGTAATAGTCTTACATAGGGCAAAAAAAAAAAAAGTTGACTTGAAGGGCCAGAGTGTGGGTCGGACGGTCAGATTTGTTTTTTACATTTTGAAAATCTAAACAGGGAGATACTACACAAAAACACGTTTTAAGGATTTTTTATTTTTAATTTAATTTATTTTTTAAACAAGCAGATACTACTCAAAAACACGTTTCCCCTTTCTTTATTGTTATGTGCTTTCAATTTTTTTTAGCGACCCTAGAATTCCGAAAATTCGGGTCAGTCGGAAAGGGCAAGTCTCCTTTTTTTTCCCCTAGTAGAGTAATCACTACAAAACTACTTGTTACAAAAACTGCCTTTTGCTGGCGCACCAAGGGCTTCAGAGTCTTTGCCATCAATTTCTTAAAACAAAATTGTGACTCAAGTCAAATTTGAATCCAGTCATTAACCGCTAGCCATTTAAGTCAACAAGTGGTGCTGTTCTGTCAAAATCTTGTATGTCCATCTAGCCCTTCAGCATGTTTAAAGTAATACTTCATATGGGCAGTCTGCTCTGAATATTTTCAAGGGCCAAAACACCTTGTAAGTGCTCTCGCCCCAAACGTCAGGGTCAGAAGTTCGTCAAATCATGCAAGAGTCCACTTATATTCTTGCTAAGGATTTGGCGAGAATCTATGGAATCTCACCATTCAAATAGTGTGTTTTAGACAGATTATCCACAAGAATAAACTTGGATTCGTGCAATTTTACCGGCGGGAATCTTTGTGAGAATGGATTCTTGGATTCTCCTCAAACTTCTGACCCTGAACATGTATAAAACAACACTACCTATACATAACCGTTGGACAGTTTTACTTTTATGCATGTTGGAGGGCCATAAAAAACATACAAGGTTTTGACAGAACAGCAACGATAATATCAAAACTCTAATAATTCACTCTTTATTTTGGTTACAATTTACAGAGCTAGACATTATCCACAATGAGCACGAGGGTGAGGAAGACCAACGTCTAGCCCTCTACACACTACGCACCTTGCCACTAGTCAAAGAGCATCTTGAGACACGACCTCTGTTCAGCCCTCTGTTACCTGGCATTGAGCAAGGAAAACTTGAGATGTTCGTAGACATATTCCCCATGACTATGGGACCACCGGGAGCACCTATTGATGTCATGCCAAGGCAGCCTCGCAAGTAAGTATATGCATGCATCATATGTCACAAGAACCAGTGATTCAAGTCATACATTGGTGACTTGATCAGTGAGCTGATAAGCTAGCTATTAGAGTCACATGGTGGATAATAGTCTGCGTTCACTGGAATACGCTCTGACATAAAAGTCCCAACTTTAAGTTGAACAGAGTATATAGCAGCAAGTGAAAAATGTAGAAGTGGTTACTGGTACATGAGCCAATGAAGAATAAAAAGAGAACCCTAGGCTTCAACAACTTGTGATTTATTGCATTGTATCATTGTTGCTTTTTTATGCATTATTTGTATATGTATAATGTTCTCTGCTCTGGTTTCATTGTTTCTTTTGTTTAATTGCTCACTGCGCCATGAGTGCTTCGGCAGATTTGCGCGCATTATAAATGTTCAGTATTATTATTATTATTTCTTTAGAACAAAATTGGGAAAAGTTTACTTGCAAATGAATACCGACCCAAATTTTGTTGAGTTTGTCAAAAAAACCCAGCAATTTTAAACTGATTTTGGTGTTTTTTGCATTATTTTAAAGGGGAAATAGAGAAAGAAAAAAAAGTTGTACCGACCCATCCTGAGAGGTCTGTTTGCTGTAGAACAGGGTGTCTTTTTCCCGCCGTCTAATGTATTTTTTAATCTGAAATTAGAATTTTAATAAATTATGTTCCACCTTTTGTCTAGGTATGTTCTGCGAATCGTCATCTGGAATACCAAGGATGTCATCTTAGATGAGACTTCCATCACCGGCGAGAGGATGAGTGACATCTACCTCAAAGGGTTCGTATAATAAAGGGATTTCAAGCCCCCCCCCCCCTCCAAAAACAAAGTAGAAAAGAAGAAGAACAAAAAAGAGTTTCTGAAAATATTAAATAATTTCTTCAGTATTGTTTTTCAATTGAATATTTTTTTCCACAGAAAAGAATGAGATATTTTTAAATGTGAAAAAATAAAGATACAATTGTAATAAAATAATTGAGAAGTGGATAATATACTAAACTGCTCAATTGATATTGAAAAGATTGTTGAAAAAAATGTGATGTGATCACGCAAAATGAGTCATCAAAAATATTAATTTTGATATGTATCCAAACAAAGGATAGCATTTCTTATGTTTTCAATTGTTTTGAAAACCCTTCATTTGAAAACAATTAATTGTCCATTTTTAATGGAGTTTCCTGCAAAATGTTGCGTTTAGAAAACTAAAAATGTGATATTTTCGGACTACGGACTCATATTGCTTGATCGCATTATAATGGCAGTCTTATTATTGGAATAAAATATGTCAAAAGGCTGGAATTTTCTTTTGGAAATGATATGTTGCTTCCAAAATCACAGTTAAATGTCATCAGACAATTGCTTTGTTGGCAAGGTCACATGATGGATTAACTCATGAATAGCTCATTCAGATGTTTGTGACAGTTGTAATTTCCGATTGATTAGTTGCCTGATGAAGTTCGATGGCATTGGATGCAACATAAGACTTCTCAAAAATTGGTTCCAATCTTGTGACTGAAACTATTTTTTGTTTATAACTACTGGAAGACAGAGAATATTAATTTAGGCCAAGAAAAAAGATCTGTTTCACATACCCTGCACGCATAAGTATGTGGACTCACTTTTGCCGCATAACCCTACACGATGCGCCTAATTTTGGTTTGGTGTTTTTTTTAGTTATAAAAAAAAAAGGAAACAAAATTGGCTCCGAAAGGGGAAAAAGTGGGCCAAAACCACGGGGGAAAAATGCATTTAGGATAGCTACTTTTTTTTCTTTGAAAAAATTAAAATTGCATATCGCATAGCTATTTTCCCAAGTGTATGTGAGACGGACCTTTTTATTGCCTTAAAGTCCTATCCTTCATTACAAATTGTTATCCTCTTCCTTCCGCACATTTATTTAGTTGGTTACCTGGTCAAGATGAGAAGCAGGAGACAGACGTCCATTACCGCTCACTCAACGGCGAGGGTAATTTCAACTGGAGAATGGTCTTCCCATTTGAGTACATCCCTCCAGAGAAGGTCATGGTCATTGAAAAGAAGGTTAGTTTGTGATATTGTATGAAATAATCTTTTTCTCCTGAATTGGCAGTAAATCAATCATTTTAGCGCATCTCCCATAATCTTCAATGGACATGGGGCAGTCCATTTAAACAGCTCTTTCAGAGGAGCCAATTTCTTAAGGGGGCTGTGCACCTTCAGGTACAGCCTCCGTAAAACTGCCGTAACTTATTTATTATTCATTAAATCTATATAAAAGTATACATTTTCTTGCAGAAAAGGGTTCAATGAATCCAACCATGATCATGAAATTGACCATTTTGGGAGAAAATTATAAAAAACACGTTTTTTGACCCATTTTAGGTTTGGAAAAGATAACTCAAAATATATTTTGATAAATTTTATCATAATAGTTTAATTATATTCCTCATGCAATTCCCTAGGAATCGTTTTTTTTTTTAAATTTTTACTTTATTATTTTTTGAATTATCGAACAAAAAGTGCCAAAAAATATGATTTTTTACCAAAAAACGTGATTTTCACGATTTTGGAGGTTAAAAAAACAGGTTTTTTGGCACTTTTTGGTCTGTAATTCAAAAAATAATAAAGTAAAAATTAATAAAAAAAAACGATTCCTAGGGAATTGCATGAGGAATATAATAAAACTAGTATGACAAAATTTAACAAAATATATTTTGAGTTATCTTTTCCAAACCTAAAATGGGTCAAAAAACATGTTTTTTATAATTTTCTCCAAAATGGTCAATTTCATGATCATAGTTGGATTCATTGAACCCTTTCCTGCAAAAAAATGTAGACTTTTATTAAGATTAAATGAATAATGAAGAAGTTACGGCAGTTTTACGGAGACTATGCGAAGGTGCACAGCCCCCTTAAGGCAGTCCATTTAAACAGCTCTTTCAGAGGAGCCAATTTCTTAAGTTGGAAAGGGGACCTGCTATAGAATCAGCATGCAAAGGGCAGCCCAAACGACAATAATTTTTAGACAAGGCATAGTCTATAATAGTCTATATGTTTTGCTTATAATAATTTGATCCTGAAGATGTCCGAACAAATCTTGTCGAAAGTGTGACTATTTAAATTTGTCCGATGGCGAATACCTTAAACTCTGCACATATATTATGAACATCCGTCGTAAATGCCTATCACGCAGTTGTGATATCATTTTCGTATTATCTTTCCTGCAATATTATGATTCTTGCCATAGTAATTGATTCATTGTTTTATCAACATACTTCAATGCATGCGACACTTTTGTGGCTGACATTTTCAAAAAAGTAACCAAATAAATAGCCTATCTGTTTAGGTGGCTAATAAGAAACAATTCTCATGTAATGTGTCTGATCCATCAGTCTGTGTTTGTTTCCCACTAGGAGCATTTCTGGAGCATAGATAAGACAGTTACACATGTGCCACCTGTATTGATGATGCAGATATGGGACAATGATGCATTCTCACCAGATGATTGGCTAGGTAAGTAATTAAATATTCATTACGTCCATGAATATGTAACATTCGAACGTCATGAATATGAATGACAGCATTGACAGTGACACATTTTACAACTCTAATTAGTGATTCAAATACGGGGAAATGATGTTGTTTAATTACTTGATGATTGGTAAGGTTGTGGAAGTTATATTCTAAGTACCGTAATTTCTGTGCTATAAGCCGTGTGACATATAAGCCGCAGGTCCTCAAATTAATCAAAATAAGATTCATGCTTCATCGTATAAGCCGCACCCCTGTATAAGCCGCACATGCAAATTGAAATGTTTGTGTGTGCCGACCCCAACCAGCAGCTATTAATTGCCTTGAGCTGTGGTATCGGCAAACATTACACAAAGGAACGGTTAATTGATGGCCTGGATCTGTTCGGCATTTAGTGCCTTTCATATTGCCGTGTTATTAAATGGTTAACAGACAAGACGCACCGTCATATAAGCCGCACTAGCCTCTGTGAAGTCAGAAAGCTGCGTATAAGCGCGGCTTATAGCACGGAAATTACGGTACTGATAGGATTATTGCTCCTCCCATACAGCATAATGGTTCTGATGATTACCAGTAATAGTGCTTTGTGCAGACGTTAAAATGTTTAGTATCACATGCGATTTGAATTTTTGTTCAATATTTTACCAAAGACAAATTGCACCCTCTCTTGCGCCCCACTTGAAAAAGCAAGGGAACAAAACACATTCGAGCGCTGGCTGTCTCTATGAAAATGATATATAGTTTGAATTACAATTAAATTTTATCAATTTTGAATTTTTCACCACAGGCACACTGGAGTTGAACCTCGGCAAAATGCCGTCCCCAAAGAAGAAGTCGAGACAGTGCACCTTGAAACAGCTTCCTGACACAGAGGGCAGCGGTGATCATGATATGATCTCGCTATTCGAGCAAAAACGTGTCAACGGTTGGTGGCCGTGCATGAGCGAAGAGACTGGGGAGAGAGAATTGACTGTGAGTTCAAATTAATTTGAATTAGTTCATCAATTAGGTCAATGAAAAAAGCTTTGTTTAAGTCACCGGCACACACTGCTATGTGAAATCTTCCTATATAGTTCAATCAGTTCCAAATTGGCGAGAAATATTCAATTTGATCTATCCGCACACATAAGTAATCCAAGCGTATAAGCGCGATTTGGGCATACGCATGCATCACGCATACAATGTCGCTACAACATTGAGCGCCATATTGCACCATGCGAGGGTTTTGCGTGCGACGCTCTCCTGAATTCATTCGCTGCTGTAAACAGGTTACGCCAATTTGGAACTGACTGAACTACAGCGCTGAACAAGAAATTGCCTGTGATATACCTTTTTCCTGTTTTTTTAACTCAAATGTTGCCAGCCTTTGGTAATTTTGTATTTTGTACATTCAGTGATTTTGTAAAAAGGATTTTTTTTCATTACTAAAGTTCTAGATGCGTATATAAAAGTTTTATTTTTATTTCTCTCTGGAAAAATGATGTTATTTTTAGATCAGTGTGGGTGCTCCAATGCCAAATGACTGAGTATGCATTTATGTAAAATGGATAGTTCCAAATTAACTGATTTCAATACTTTTATTAACTGACAATGGATTAGGGACATGATCCATATTTGTACATTTGTAACCTGTCACATCCAAATGGACATGTTGGAGTCCCACATAAAATCCGAGTTACTGTTAAAAGAGCACATTTTAAGCTTTGAAATGATACCATGTTGGTGGTTATCAGACTTTGTAATAATTTTTTCTTCGATTATTCTCTTTATATTTCACCAAATATATTGGCCTCCATCTCAAAACTGTGTTTGCCGACAACATGTCCTTTTTGATGTGACATGTGATTTTTTACCAAAAATTGTGATTTTCACGATTTTGGAGGTAAAAAACATGTTTTTAGCACTTTTTGGTCTATAATTCAAAAAATAATAAAGATTTTCAACAAAAAAAAGATTCCTAGGGAATTGTATGAGGAATATAATAAAACTAGTATGACAAAATTTGACACAATATACTTTGAGTTATCTTTGCAGAACCTAAAATGAGTCAAAAAACGTGTTTTTTTATAATTTTTTCCAAAATGGTCAATTTCATGATCATGGTTGGATTCATTGAACCCTTTCCTGCAAAAAATGTATACTTTTATATAGATTAAATGAATAATGAAGAAGTTACGGCAGTTTTACGGAGGCTATACCAAAGGTGCACAGCCCCCTTAAAATGGAAGGAGGACAATCCCATCTGTTTAACTTGACATTAACAAGAAATAAGATTTTAGGAAATTAATCCATTCCCCAATCATAAACATATCTTAGGCCAAGAGGAAAACCTTTTCTACAGGCTGGACCAACCCATATTTTTGGAATATGAGTTGAATTTTTCTCTTCCAAAATTTTTTGATAAAAATAATAAACTTGTTATTTTGTTTTTCCGAAAAGAAACCCTGAGCCAACCCTACCTACCTGTGAGGTCCGAAAATCTGTAGAAAAAGGTGTTTTTGTTACATGTTTTTAACATCATTCATCTTTGATTCAAATCCTTCACTAACAGGGCAAAGTTGAGATGGAAATAGAACTTGTGTCGGTCGAAGAAGCGGAGGAGCGTCCTGCCGGACCAGCTAGGGATGAGCCCAATGCCAATCCAACACTGGAACCACCAAAGTAAGTGACAAAACTGTGTACACTTATTTTGTTGAGTAATTGATTGGTCCACGGCAAGATGTAGTGACATATTGTGATCCAGATCTGCAAGACATGGCGACCTATAGACGATGTCACCTGTAACGTCACAGCAGCCAAGCAAACAAAAACTTGCCTGCCGGTATCCCAGTGCATTCGAAGGGAGTGTCCATTATAAACCATTCACTAAACAAAACCAGTCATCTGTAACGGGATCTGTAACAACAGCAGTCAATGTAACAGCAAATGCATCTCCCCCCCCCCCCCCCACGCATGGAATGGAACCAGGCACTTAATATTGTTAAGTGCCTATAGTGGTAACATTTTTGTCAAATCTAATTGATTCATGGAACGTACACTACGTGACTTAAGTTATAACGCATGCTAGTCTGAAATACAATATTTATATTACATTTCCATTATTATAGAATAAAGTAGACATATGTAAGGCTATATTAAAAAAATCTTTTGCCTCAAAGCTCTTCAGTTTTTCAAAACCTAATGCGAAATGCATTTTTTTTTTTGAATAATTTTTTTATAAATATAAAATATTGAAATCCTTGTAAAAGTGACCTTTTTGTATTTAAAATGATGTGATCAATGAAAATCTGAAAAATCGGTGAAACTTTGGGATTTTTTTTTTTTTTTGTGGGGGGGGGGGGGGGGGGAAACGCCCCAAAAGATTTTGTTTTTCTAACGTGCACCAATTAACTAACGCGCGCAGGAGCTTTGAGACAAATCTTTTTTTAATATAGCCTAAGTTGACTGCACTATTCCGACATATCATAAAATGATAAATACAATAGCATAATAAATTAACAAAGTTATATGTCACTATGTCTTGCGGACATTTTCTCACAATAGTGTATACGTCACTATAGATTTGGTGAAATCAATCATATATTTTCATTTTGAGTTGCAATCGATGGGTTGAAGTTTATAAAAGTAGGTACACGCACACACACCCCTGTGTGTAATGACCTGCAAACGAGGACCAAACGTGGTACTAGGACCCACCAACATGGACACACACCGTCACACCGAGGACCAAAATGGCGGTTGTGTTGGGTGTCCAACCGCTAACTAGACTGTGCTATCCAACAATTTGTTTAGAATAATCGTTGGAAGCAACAGCGACTTACTTTTATCCTTGTCACAACTAGGTATACCAGGATCTGGCAGTGAAAAAGCTGCTAATTTGTAAATAGGTCAATAGTAAAAGTACATATTTAGAGTCATCAATGATTTTGAATGTTTGGTATCTTGAGTTGGATCATGTGTAATGCCATCATCTGCATTTTGAGGATGTTTGTTGGTTAAGTGATAAAAGCAGATTGCCATAGTTTCCAGGAAGGCTATAGCCAAGCGTTTAAAATGGGGGGGGGGGGGGGGGGGGGGGGGGGGGGGGGGAGATGATTTCATTCAAAACTCATGGTTATATTTTTTTGCTATTGTGATATTGATAATATTGAAAGTTTGTTTATATTTACACTTACCTATTAAAATATGGAACTAAGTTGCAAATGCAGTGCGGAGAGGAATAATAGTACTAGTTGAAATCAACATGACCACCAAACATAGTTAGACACTTATTTATAATACAATTGTTAACATAATTGGTATCATATGTAGATATTGGTGGAGATTCAAGTTCACTGCCAACAAGCCATATTGTTCATTATTTCAAATAGATCAATATGTCTTTACTCTATCAAGTCACGTATGCAAAATATCTGACATAAATAACCTGACTTGACTTGAAACTAGTCCTATATTGACTTGATATACAAGCGCCTATTGGGACAATTAATATAATTATGCCTATACTAATTTTACGAATTGACTTGAGCATGATTTGAACAAAACCAGTGACTTGACTCGGGCGAACAAGTGAGTTGACTTGACCTTTTGAACTTGCTCTATTTGACTTGAGAAACATTGAGTTCTACCTGACTGGGGTCACATGCGCCTGTGACTTGATTTGATTTGACTTGCAACTTCAATATATGTATTTCTTCTGATAATCAAATCTTCATACTGCCCTCTGTTGGCCATACTTGGGATGAATGAATCCAGTAAATAATTAATTGGCAAATTATGAGAGCTTATGGTCAGGGGCTCTTAAAGCTGGCCTACCACTTTGGTAGTTCACCACAGATGAACTGGTTAATAATACACCTGTTCACTTAGTGACACACAGTACAGAGTTAACATGGAGACAGTGTAACCATGTCAAATTCACAAGAGAAAGAGTGGTAGTTCGCCTTTAAGTTCCCTTATTGTAGTTCATTATCAGGAGGCCACCTGGATTAAATAGCTGCCGCATGTGGAAGTCTATGCATGCATAGCACATAATGCTGACAAAGTATCACAGGGCAGCTTTAGCATATAATATTGCCCTGGTGCAATCTCCGTAATGTCTTTGCCTGGCACATTGTCCCTATACTAACCCTCTGACAGTCACGACCTTGATAGAGTAATACCTGGGAATTGATCAATTGTGACAAAGTCAAACAAACTTCAATAGAGGGATGGTTTGCGTGAATAGATGAACTCGATGAACTGTGAGGGAGTAGTGTTGTTTTCTTGCCAGGTCAGAATATCGAAGGACATTTTATGTAACTTGTTGGTAAACAAATGCCAATATGCTGAGCTAGGCTAAATTTGACATTATGAATTTGAAACAGTTTTTAAGATTAAATAGCTGATAAAGGCTGAAATAGAAAATGTCAGAATTTCAGAATTTGAAAGGAATTCATGTAATTTGTTTGTAAACAAATATCTACGTTTCAACCCTGCGGCTGCTGATCACGGCGGCTTGCTGATCACGGCGGCTTGCTGATCACGGCGGCTTGCTGATCAAGGCTCATGTTGTCAATATGAATCTGTAAAAGTTATCACAGTGGAGATTGATTAGGCCTAAAATGGTTTGATTGGCCTAACATGACAAAAATCAAATAGGGCAGGTCGGTCGGGATTTTTTTAATTATTATTTTAAAATGAAAGCAAACAGTCAGAAACTTTAATACTTTGTTCCATTTATATATATATATATTTATATTTATTTTGGTTTTTTAATTTGTTAAAAAATATATTTAATTTTTAAAAAAAAATTCCTCCCTCAAAATAATGAAAAATATTAAGGGTCGGCGATGTATTTAGGGTCAGTTGGGTTAGGCCAATCATTTTTTAAAATTTTAGGCCTTAGCTGAAAGGCTGAATCAGGGAGTCTATAATAATGGGAAAGAAATTCAAACCAAGTAGAGCCTTCCAAATATAGGCGTATACACGCTATATGACTCGGAGTATAGCAACCGTGAGTGGCACTATTCTCTCAACTTGTGGCGTTGCAAAATGATTGACAGCTCAAGCTGCACCAAGACGCGGGATGTGACTCTCAAGATGAGGGCGCTTTAATTCTTGGCAATGGCGCTTTAATTCTTGGCAATGACAAGCAAGCTTGAAGCACAGGCCTGGCTGAAACGAAAGTTTCAGAATTTTGAAAGGGGAATTTATGGAATTTGTTTGTAAACAAACGCCTACGTTCTGTCCCGGGCATGGTGAGCTAGGCTCATTTTGTCTTTATGAATCTGTCAAAGTTATTTTAGGTGAATAGCTTAATCGAAAATCAATCTAATTGTGGAGCATTACAACTGGCCATGTTGCGTGTGGAACTGTCACACTTCATAGAGTACCCAATGAAGAGTAATGGTTTTCACAAGCAAGATAGGGAGCTGTAGAATTTGACAATAAGAAATTTGTTGATTTTCTATTTATTTTTCCACTACTGGATGACTGAGTCATTCGGTCAATGGGTCATACAACCTTTTTGGTTTGTTTTTTACTTTCACTGTATTTGGTTACAAAAATTTCAATGAGTCATATAACCTTTTTTAATTTTTTTTTTACATGAACAAAAATGTACAACTAACAACCTGTAATATTGTTTGAAATTTTCAGAATAAAATGATCAATTGTGCAACTATAACTTGTGCAAGCTTGGTGGTTGGAAATTGCTATGTATATAATTTGTAGTATCTAAAGCCACAAGGGAAATTATTAATTGTCAATTTTCAAACATTATTGAGTTTCTTATACTGAAATTTTAATTGACATTGTCACTTTCATGTTAAACTTAAAAGTAAAAAAGGGCCTCACCGTTTTCCTGATGCTGCCAAAAGATGCTGACATTATAAATTTTGAATGAAAACAGCTATATTTGAGTGAAAAATTTAGTAAAAAAATAAATAAAAAAATCGCCCTCCTTCTTCACTTTTCGAAGACCAATGCTACGAGAAACTCAATTAAGATCTGAACACCTGTGTTCCCAGCTGACTCTATGTTCTTTTCAATTCAGACAGCCTGCGATAAATTAACCACTCCTCTTTGGCCATTCCTGCCAATAAACAAAGTTAGGATATTCCTTCTATTGCATCTGCACCATTACTGAGCCACGAGTAAAACATACAAAGTGGCTGATAAAAGGGTCTGTCATGAGTATAAATGATACTTGGAACAGTACTCTACTCAATGAAACTAATCTTTAACACTTTCCACGTGGCTATTAGTTTTAACATATTATATACAAAATAGATTTTCCAGAAACCGTTTCTAGGATTACTGAACCAATACTAGGCATATTTGTACTAATTTTAATGCATTTCTCACAGTGATTCCAAATATGGTGATGGAATTCAATAATTTTGACATTTTCGAAACATTTTGTGGAAAGTGTTTTAAGTAGCTAGACAGGTAGAGACAATGGTAGTTTACTTTAGGGCCTCTCCTCTCTCCATCTCTTTCTCTCTCACACTCATCTATTGTGTGTCTGCACTTTTCACCTGGTTGTTTGCATCAATTATCCCATCTGACCACAAATTAGTGACCAATCACCGCTGACCTCCGGATGACCGGCTGACCTTTTGATATTGACCCCTTGTTATTGACCTAAGGAGTAGTGCAACACCTGTGTTGTGCCATGTGGTTGGCCAGCCTGCTGCTGGAATCATCATCGTGGTTATGGCAGAAGATGCTTCTGTTGCTGTCAACTAGCTGGTGACGAGGCCCTCTAGAGGGCTGTTTACAAAAAGGGAAGATATAGTTGAAGACAATCGGAAAACTTGTGAAATAGTGACAAAAAGTTAAAACAATCTTTATTCATAAAACGATGAGTTCTACAAAATTTCACATTTGTTTTCAATTAATATTCAATCTAAACAGAAACGATGAACTTTGATTATCATAATACATTGTTTATATGTCCAAGAGTGTCACTTGTCGGTTTTAATTGGCACACTTCTTCTGAAATGTCATAATGTTAGCGATTTAAATACTTTTAAATCGTTTTAGAAATCTATCATGGTCTGAAGTCTGTGACCATCCCATGCTAAAGTGTGTTCAGGTTATTTAGAAAATTATAATACATGTGTGGATAATATTGGATTCAAAAAAGTGCACTACTACTCTAACAATGAGGTCATGCTACAAATTAAACTGAATGATGATAATCGATTGGCCATCAACTTTATACCAATGCCGCCACGACAGACCTGGATCGCTGCACATTACAGGTATGAATGGGAGCTTCATATCTCTTCAGGTATATTTTTCTCAGCTCTAACGGCTGCTGTTGTTTACCTCTGCATAGTTGCACTTTCCCAAAACAATATGTGCAAGATAGGCACGTAATCCTTGGTGCCATGCTAACTGTCTGTAAGGCTGCAGTTTTTGGGTGTAACAAAAAACTAACTCACATTAGTTGGTGTGAGGCAAGAGTGGTAGAATTACCGTTACCCCTAATGATAACTACCTTATCTTTTAGTATGGTTAATTAAATTGCAACAAAAGTTCCATTTGAAATACAGGATCGTGATGTTTATTTGTAATTAAAGATGATTGCTTCGGTATGACAATGGTATGTTAATGTTGTGCTTGACAGGTAACACTGAAGTAAAAAAATGTGTTTACCGCTGCAGAAAAAAGTAATTGAAATCTAATGTTTTTTTTAGATTTTTTGATAAAACAATATAGAGAATGGCTTATCCTGGGAGTATACTTTTTGATTAAAGACCTAGAGGGGAAGGTGAATTCCTCACACTAATTAACGGTTTTCACATAGATTATCAATTTATTGCATTGTTTTTCCATCCTATATTGACCGGTTCATGAACTGTCTACTTTTGTATGCAGTATATTAGGTAAGAGAAGACTTTTGTTTTGTATCACTTTTTTGACACCATGCAACCCTGACAAAAAGACACGGACATGGCTCGTTGCTGTTGTCAACTATATTAAATGATCTTTATGTTTTTTACTTTTCGAGCGATTTTGAACAATCCAGTTCAGAGAGCGTGAAAGCCATAAATTTTGTTGTTAACGAGGATTTGACGGATTTGAACTCTGCGTGATACACTCTAGTTTATGTGAGTTGGAATCTGCCAGCATATTGTCTGTTTAAGTTAACGCCTGTTGACTTTGTAGGATTCTAATCCGATAATGACTGTCATACAGGGGCCAGTCATTATGTAGGTGATATACGGTGATAAAATTAGGGCAAAGTCGTCAGAATCAGGAAGAAAACAGAATAATTATATGTTGACTTCTGCCGTGGATTTGATAGAATATTGGAACACCGTTTAGTGGAAGATTGCAATGAAATTTGGACAAAGGTGATAAAATATTATGATATTTAATTTGAGTAGGTTTTACAGATTATTTGATAATTAAATTATAGAGCAAAGTTACCAGAAAATGAATTTGAGATGAGTTATTACAATCGTATTAGGGCAAACCTTTCAGAAAAGAATACTGTAAACACTAACATTTCATGCCACGAAACTTTAGCGAATTTGTGAAGCGCCACTTTTTTTAGTGGCAATTTTATTTAACTAATTTGAATCCTCTTGCTATGTTAGTTAACCTATGTATAAAAATCTTAATTAGCGGCATTTTAATGTAGCGAATTAGAAGTCATAGCGAAATTAAAACGCTAGCGAAATGTTGTCGCTTTACAGTATTTGAAGAAAAAAATTAACTGAATTACTTTTTACCCAAGGCTGAACAATCTGCGGTGAGGGGGGGGGGGGATACCTACTTTTAGTTCAGAACAACTCATAATTTGCTGTTCACTGTTAACCGGTAGCTGCCTAAGTGTAGCGATGAAAAGGGTTCTGATTCAAATTGGCAGCGATAATAATTGGCCAAAAGCGTTTTGGGACTTTGCGTGCATTGTGGAAAGCGCTATATAAGAATGGTGTATTATTATTATTATTATTATGATTATTATTATTTATTGCCTATGCCATTATATATTTTGTTGTATAATTTGTGATCTATCTATTAATCATGCAAAATTGATCACTTTTATAAACACAACACCAAAAGTAAGTCCCCCCCCCCTAAACAATTCGTCATAACATTGTAAGATAAAACATTTTACCAATAAAACTTAGTTAGAAATAATCCTATGACTGTTTCCTAAGTGATGGTTGAAAATGAAAGATTTCCATTACTTCATGGCTGAATGAGCCCAAATTGAAGACAAAAACTGCCCTTCTCAAAAATCACAAAAGTGTATGAATTGCTTCTCACTAATGGAAAAGTACCCGTGGCTGAGCAAAATTTACTGTAATGTGTAATCAATTCATGATCATTCAGCCATGTAAATCTCATTCTTGGCTCAGATATTAGCATAGTGAGTTGTGACTTTTGAGAAGGGCAGTTTTTGTCTTATTTTTGAGCTTATTCAGCCATGAAGTCATGGGCATCTTTCATTTTCAAACACCACTTAGGAAACAGTCATAGGATTATTTCTAACTAAGTTTTATTGGTAAAATGTTTAATCTTACGATGTTATGACGAATTGTTTAGGGGGGGACTTTCTTTTGGTGTTGTGTTTATATATTTCTATAGGGTGTTGACCTTTTTAAATTTATATGATGACTTGCATAATAATGTGTGATGCATGAATGGGCCTGTATAAAACACAAAAGGTTTACACATATGTGAGAAGGACAAGGCCATCCGAGGCAATATCTAGCTATCAAAAAGTATAGTGTTTAGTTAGAAGTCAGTAGTCAGTTCCATTAAGTGTACACATTTGTTACAAATGTTTTTCCTCAAACAGTCATGAATGTGCTCACCATTCTAGCTGATTTCAGGGTTATTAATTTTTCCACTCTCCAGCCTTTTCAGCTTGTTTCATCTTGTAACTGTAAAAGCTACAAAATAGCATATCTTTTGCACTAGTGCTTTTGAAAAACATGTCCTTTTGCATGTCTATTCAAACCTTGACTCAAGTAGCCCATGTTCAAACATGAAGTCCTAAATTTACCATAACTACGGAAAACCCAGGATTGATCAATGTTTGAATCAATTTTTCTCAATTACAACTCTGTATGAATAAGAAAGGACATCAAATCTTTCTCATCATGCATCGCCTCACTACTACAGTAATGTAACCACATCTGCGTGAACTTTAACAATTTCCTGTAGCCCTATGTTACTTGTAAGAAGATCTACACAACACGCATGCGAGTATTTATGTTGTCATGTTGTGTTCTAGGGTTAAGATTGGCTTTCCTCCAGGGTGCCATGGAGGGGTCACAATGTGTATCATCGAACACCTAATATTATCGTGTAGCGAGTTGATTACCGTTATATAATGGAATTACTTGTGTTTTGACATGATTGGTTCAGGAGAAGGCCAATCTAAGAGGGTTTATCCGTGCCGTGGAGAGGGGTTGTAAGGGGAATTTCCTCGGGTTGGATGAGTCTGTAAGGTACTTGTGTCGTTCCCAACGCTAGTGTGAAAAATGTGTTGCGGAGAGATTCTGAATTGCGCTAGGGATGTTTGTGGCTGCTTAGAGACAGTTGGGATTTGTGCTGGTCTATCTTCGAAATATTAGGGCTGATGGCTGATGGAAAGCGCATTAATTGTTTTATCGCACTTCATCATTTTTTGGTATAGTTTCCATATATTGAAATGCCCAACACAGGATTTTAATAGACATTTCTGTTCCGTTGCTAACTCATTTCTAAATTTAAAAACCAAAACAAGAAGTTGTGTTTTTCCCTTAACTGCACATATTCTGGAATCAAATTTAATACCTTAGATCCCACTTTCTGACAACAAGTTCTGTGGTCTGTTTGTGACACCCACATGCCTAGGCCACCCTACCTCCACCATACAAAATGTTTGAGGCCCTCGCTTATTGAGAACCATGATGGCAGGCTTCAACTATTATTATTATTGTATAGCTCGTGTGCACTTTGTTTCTTGGCATACAGTAGTATATATTATGTTTCCCTCCTGTCTATCAACACATTATATGTGATGTGTTGGCACAACCAAATTGTTTTCAGATCACATTCTGAACCCCCTCAATCCACATAACCCCATTCTGAATGGCCGGCCGAGGTACCCCGATACCCCATATCCTCGTTATACATAGATAGGTAGATGATCAGCAACAGTGCAACACAGCGTGGGCCTATTATATCTGTCTATAGTCAACTTGTGACTCTATACAAATGTACAAATGTTGGAATCAATCAGCACCACTCCGATGACACATTAACAGCGGCAGGGTCGTAATGGTAGTCCCTTCCCCTCAAGCAAATGAAGTTGTATGTCATCGCTCTAACATTTCTGGTTCATATAGCATGGGTACCGCTCTCCTGGGCCTGCATTACCTTCCTCCGCTTACTGACTCTCATATTGCGAGGGCCGGACGCTAGCACGCACTTTGAGCTGAGGGGGGATGCTATGATTGTTATTTCCGCTGCTCCAGTGGTTGCTGCCTACATGCGTGTCCCCAGGTTTGTAGCTTGTAAGAGATGTATAGGGGGATAGAGTAGTTTGTTTGCTGCATGGCGTTGTGCATGTATGCTTGGCAGGATGGCAATATGTGATGCTAAATGATCGCAGGAATGAGCGCAATCTGTTTCAAGGCCAAGTTCAGAGTCCTTTTTTAATATGATATTTAACATCTTACTTTCAATACAGCAACCTGAACATTGTATTAATTTGTCAGTTTGGATGATGTGGGTTAATTCATTGAAGCTGGGAGGGGAGGGGGGGGGGGGGGGGGGGGGGGGAGGAAGATTCAATGTGTAAATGTAGACCTGCTCCTGCAAGTCATTCCTTTTAAAGGAACCTTTTAGCAAAAGTGCCCTTGATGTGGGAATTAATTTGACTAGATCTTCTGATAAGGCAAAAAAAAAAGAAGAAGTTGTGTTGCCCTCAAGTGCGTAAAATTTAAAATCGGGTCGGTTGGATATTCTTTTCTTTTTTTGGTGAAAAATAAATGGTTAATGTTGAGACAAAATTGGTATAGGCCGGAAGTCAATTTAACTAAAGATTCTAGTGTGATAATAGTCTAAAAAACATTTTTTTCAACCTAACTTATTCATTTTAAGCAAGAAATAGTAACATTTAGACACTTTAAGATCATATTTAAATTAAAAAAACAATAAAAAAACACAAAAAAACCCCACTCTTGTTTTTGCGATTTTAGGGTCTGTCGCTGAAGGCAGGCGACACAACCTTCTTTTTTTTTTGGGGGGGGGCCTAATTTTTAAATTTCCTCATCAATTAGAAATGCTGAACAATCTTTCTCAAATAATGAAACACTTTGTTGAATTAGATTATGGGATTTCCACGCTACAAAGGTGCTTCCCTGTCAAAAGATCACACCCTCAACTATAATGTTGAGAGCCAAAAATAAATCTTATACTTAGGTGTTTCAGATTCACATCAGGTCTGGAAAAACACACACGCCATAGTCGCTATATGGTGTGGGGGCTGTGGTGGTGGTGGTGGTGGTTGAGAGATATCAATTAATAAAACTGGCAAAAGACAGACCAGCAAACGAGAGGCCTAACACTGCCCTCTTGTGGGTGCACAGTATGCCTACTCTAATTATTACAATTCAGAACTATTTTTTGTCTCTCGCGCTCGCATATGTTTTTGAATTAACCGTTGTCCTTGAACCATTCCTTTCAACTTCTTGTAGCAATCAAAGTATAAGAGAACAATGTTGAAGATCAACCGATGAATTCGTAGTGACAACTGAAGCATGTTGGTATAGTTCACAGTATGTTCTTTCACATTATCAATTGTTTACGCCTTCAGATCCCGCATTACGTGGGAAGATAGGACATTCCACACCTATTGCTTCATCTAACAAAACATGATCCAGATTTATTCCATTACTTCCTTGTTCATTATATGTTCAGATGGGGAAAACAATGTAAGATCTATACGGCGGGGTCCACATATCTTTTTCTTGAAGAAAAATCATTCAGTAGGTCTATTTGTTTCTTTGTTCGCCAAATGTTCTTTTAGCCAATGTGAGATATATGTGATGCGATGTGTGAAAACCCGCCACATGGTGGCATTTTTCATATTGGAGATATTTATATCATAAGAAAGCTAAAACTGTGCTGATTACAGAACTGTTTCGATAATTTTTCTACGATCACTACAAAAAAAGTTATGACTGAATGATGGTTGTGATGTCATAAAAAGCTACAAAACAAGAAATCAGGAAAATAGATCAAAAAAGATATATATTTCATTTCAATAGAATTTAACATTATCAGCTTAATAATAAAAGTGACTTAAGTAAGTTTTTGAAGGTGAAATTTCATGAAAGATGATGACACAAAGTGTTGGAATTTAATTTTCTTTCAAAATATCTATTAAAAAAAATTAAATAAATTGAACGCTATCTAAACCTATTTTTCTGTGCAGGGATGATTTGATTGATTTGGTTATTTATTAAAAATGGTTTGAATCTCTGTTAGGACGTAAGGGGATATTATCCATGTCACACTTCATGCATCCTTGCCTGTACTCAACATTATCCAGAACTCCAGTGGAGTTGCAGTATAACTATGTACACATATGTGATTAGAAAAAGGCATCAAATGGGGTGGTTTTTGTCTGTGCATTTAGTTTTACAGAGATTTTTTGGTTCATCTAAAATGTCTCCTTAAATATTTTTAGGGTTATTTAAAATGTGAATAAAGAAGTACCCTCTTTAGGTCATGAGGATTTCGGTGAACTTAATCAAAATATTTGAACTTACTTGTGGGACAAAAACTTTTCCAATGGGGTCAAATTTAATCAACAATGATTTATAATGTTAGTAATCGAAAACACTTCAGATTCTCATTGGGGCATTAAAGGACTTTTTATTTAATCTATTATGGAGTTCTTTCAGACAAAAACTGGTTACAGGTCAAATTTTGCTCAGAAAATGATTTATTTTGTAGATAATTGAAGATTGTTTTAAATCCTTATGGGACCATTAGCCATAAATCTGAGAAGGGGTACTTTTCAGGTCAATTTTGCTCCAAAAATGATTTATTTTATGGTTAATTGAAAACTGTTTGACTCCACTGGGCATGTAAAGTGTTATGGGCCGTGTAGCTAGTCATGCATCCATGCGCTTGCACCCAATAACCATTCATCCCTAGACATTTTACAAACATTACAGGAATTACAGAATGTGCTGTAACACGTGCTGCAAAAGCGTTGATTTTCATGTACATATATTTTTCGCTGTCTGCCACCTAACAGCAATATTGTGTGCAGTTTTAAAATGACAATTTTTGTGGGCTTATTTACACAGAGCTATAAGCTTAAAACATATTTAGGAATTTTTAAAATTATTTTGTGCAATTATAATGTGGTGGCTTTCTGCAACGATTAATGCTGCCCAGAAATTAATGTAGCACAAACAGTGTAGCGTAACATTCTCACTTTCCTACGGGCATGTGAATGATAGGGTTCAAACAACAGTCAACATTTCTAGTGCAGCATGTTTAAGAGTCAACATGAAATGTTTGAGGGAATAGTTCCAAGAAATCATGGTCAAAGACTTGGAATGTTTGTGCTAAATCAATGTACTTGTGACACAGATGAAATACCTTTGATGTGTGTGTGATAAACATGTGATAGGGTTACCTCGAGAACTCCTGGATAAAGACTTGGAATGTTTAGTACAAATTTGGAGTACATCCGACATACCTGTGATGTACATAAAGAAATTTTTATGTAAAATAACACACATTTGATGTGTGACAGACATGTAACAAGACATGAGACGTACATGTGATGTACAAAGGGTTATCTAAAAAACTACTGAATAAAGACCAGGCATGTTGGTGCTCATTTGATGTACATTTGATGTACATGTGATGTACATGTAACATACATGAGATGTACATGTGACACATGAGATGTACATGTGACACATGAGATATACATGTGACATACATGAGATGTACATGTGACATACATGAGATGTACTGTCATGTGACATACATGAGATGTACTGTCATGTGACATACATGAGATGTACTGTCATGTGACAAACATGAGATGTACTGTCATGTGACATACATGAGATGTACATGTGACGTACATGTGACAGGGTTTTCTCAAGAAATCTTGGATATAGACTAGGCATTTTGATGCTCATTTGATGCACAAGTGGCAAACATGAGGTGTACAGGTGATGTACATGTGACAGGGTTTTCTCAATAACTGGACAAAGTGCAAACAATTTATTTTACTCATGTGGTTCACATAATTATGTCAAGCATGTGAAATACATGAGCTTGTAAAATACATGAGCTGTACTTGTAATAGACACGCGATGTACTTGTAATGTGCAAGAAACATGGACATTCTTAACAAATACTGGTCAAAGACAGGTCATGTTTATACACATTTGAATACATTTTTCATGTCGAATCGGAGCACGTTCTTAAAATGAAAATTATCCAAAATATGTAAATATTCTTTTATTTTGATCTCAACTCTTCTAGTTCTGTTATTGCAAACCTAATTGTACTGTGCAAGTTTTCCCAAGCCATTATGGTAGTGATATGATTACGGTGCAATAGTTCAGCTTTACAGTATGTAATATTTGCCCATAGGTGAAATAACAACAAGAAGAATGCATGTCCACCCACCACTGATCCCGAAGCAAACACGGTTGGTTATGTGCGATGACAGATATTACATGGCCAGTAGGAATAATAAGGCGGCAGCAGGCAGTGGACATTATTTCATTTTTTGTTTGTTTGTGGGGCAAAATAAAAAAGTAATTTCTTGACTTTCTGAGCTCAGGTTCAATCTTTAAGAATTTAGATGTTTCAATTTTTGGAAAAAAATATCACCTTTTAAATTTCTTGCTATAATTATATATTCAAAATAATGTCATTCATTATAATTTAGACATCAGTTAGGCTTAATTGCATATTTATCATATAGCTAGCTATTAACTATGTTATGTGGGAAGAAAGAAATTGAGCTGCTCACACTACCCCAGAAAAGTTTTCAAAGACAGACAACCAGACTTTATTTCTTTGTGGCCTTATAATGACATACTGTGTGGAATCCTTGTCACCGCTATATGAACTGTATTGTCATGCTGGATGCTGGATTATTACCAACATCATTTTGTTTTGTTTGAATAGAAACGTGTGTCCGTAGTTTAACCTATTGAGTATTACACATTACAGCAACAACTTTATGCTGGTAGTGCTTCCTCCCCCCTCCCCCTCCGCATCATCAGTCTTATCTTGTTGCACAATAATAATACAGGCTATATATATGCTTGAAAAACATAATTTCGAGGAATCTGGCTTGCGTCTGTAGGCATCAGAAACTGATGGGTCTCCAGTGCAGGCTACCGGGTTCGATTCCTTGCTGGTCCCTCGTCTTTGAAGGACACCTCAAAATTACCTGTTGAGAGCCGAGCGAAGCAAGGCGTAGGCTGATCCGTCTTTGCGCAAATAGCTATTCTACCGTGTAAGCAGTATGTGTCGATCAAACAATTTATCATCGTATCACTCCCTAATTCTATTGACGACAACGTTTAAAGATAGCTCTTGATATCGATGACGTCTCCCGATATACCATGACATCATTATCAACCAATCAACAGGCGCTATTTTTCCGGGATAAATCTTCCGTAAGACAATACAAAACATAACACAAAGATTGTTTGCTGAAAGATGTTGTATTATACTATTTTTACATTTATTTTAAGGTGCTCACACACAACACCACAACGCCTTAATTGAAAGGCTTGTTTGGCCTATTCTCCTGCGATTTTAATTAAATTTTATTGGCCACGTTTAATTTGACCAGTTTCCAAATTATGTCGATCATTTTTGTGTTAATTCAAGCTTACAGGAAAAAATAAAAATACCAATGCGCCAGGTTTCTGAGACAACCTTTTTCGTGCCTAATATATGAATATAGGTTCAAAAAGGAGCTAAATTACATTTCATCCACATTATAACTATTTGATAACTGCCTTGATACCCATTAACATTAAGGAGTAGTTATAGTAGTATAGAAACACAGGTATAGAAACACAGGCTTCAATCATTTCATGAGACAACCCCAATAACTACGAGCATCTGCAGATAGTTATGTATTCAATTTATGTTTGGAATCTATCATACTGTAAGCAGGTCAAATATATTACATATTTCCATGTTTTCCCACCAACTACATTGGCCATAGGCAAAAAGCTTTTTATGGAGAGAAAGTTTATCATCAACTTTATTAATGTATCATCAAAGAGACGGTATAAGATGTATCTGAAGTAATTATAACCTGTAGCGGATGGTGTAGATGATTTTGGGTTAGTGAAGCAATCCGTGTCCAAACCCCAACCCTACAACCTTACCCTTTATGAAACTCTAGCCCCTAACCCAAACCTAAACCCAAACCTAATCCCTACAACCAAACCCAAACTCGAACCCAAACGCCAAACCCAAACACAATTACCATAACCCGAAGTTTCAGGTTTTTTTGCAAGAAGAATACTTTTCGCACTACTGTCCAGGTTAGATTTCGGGATTTCAGTGGCAACAAGATAATAAGATCGAACAGAATATGGTCCGAATACAGCAAATGTTCTGATAATACATCACCAGTTGTGTGTGTTCAGTCTGCCATTTGCTTGCCCCAGATTGATTTGTCTGAAACCCAATGTAATAATAGATCTTTGCGTTCCCAGATTGTTATAAACACACTCTTGCCTGCTTTCATCTGTTCACGTTCCATCAACCGTAAGGATCAACCAGAGGTCCTCCTCGCATCATTGCATTCTTACTCTCCTTTCTTGCTCATCTGTTATCTCCCCATCCATTAGCAAAGTCATATAGGCTCCAAGCTATGGCTTCCCCCATCTGCTGTTACATCTGTGCCAGAATTCCCCATACAAGGGACAAGCCATATAGACTCATTTAAGGGGTGGGTGGGTTGAGGGTAGGGCTATGTTTGAAAATTGGGTTGGGGTTAACTCAAACATCCTTTGGCAAAATTCCAAGTGGATCTAGGCTATATTTTCTACAGACCCACTTAACATATAGTATCTAGAAGAATTGAGGACAACATTTTATTTTACGTTCATCTATGGGAGTAAATAGGTTTTTCTCTCTCCATTCTTTCAGCCCCTCCCCTACTATCATAGTAGCACCCCTAATTCAAAACTTAATCTATCACATGCTCTGTGTAGGATGCTGACAAATAGGGGAGTTTATTTTTGGTACAACAGATGTGAGCAAGTTCAGTGAAACACTGTTCTGGCAACACTGTCCATGGAGTCGTAAACAAATTGTTTCCGTTTGCTGCCGTGGAATTTGCTGTTTTTTACCATATAGACTAGATATGAAGTCGTTATAATTCCAGTTAAATAAGCCCTTATAATGCCAAGATCAAGGGGAAGGAGAACTGAGCAAGCCGAAAGCCGGAAATCAGGTGAAAAATATCGGCGAGTTTATTCTACTGATACGGCAGACGAAGAGGGTGCCGAATTCAACAGACTTAACATGGACGCTGTTGGCGTTGAGCGCAGCGGAGACCATGATGATATGAACGACATGAAAGATAAGCTTAACGCCATTATGAGTAAGTTAGACAAGTTAAGTCTTTTGGATAGTATTGACAATAAACTGGACAAACTGGAGAACGAAATGATAACTATGAACAAGAAAGTGGAAGACCTTGAGCAGAGCCAAGAGATAATAAATGCTGAACTTAAAGAAAAGGTGGATAAGACAGACTACAATAAGCTAGCTGCGCAAGTCGATGACCTTATAAACAGATCAAAACGTAACAATTTGGTTTTATTCAATGTACCTGAGGGTGCAGAAGGGGAATTGAAATGTACTGACTTAGTACGCAAGCTGTTCCGTGAGAACCTTAAGGTTACAGAAGCTATAGATATTGAGAGGGCTCACCGCACGCCAACATATATTGATAAGCCTAGAGCCAAACCCAGACCAATCATAATTGCCTTTTTAAGATTCTCACAACGACAGCAAGTTCTGCGAGCAGCTAAGAATCTAAAAGAATACCCCCTCTCTGGTGCGAAGATAATTGTAGCAGAGGATCTCAGCAAGACCTTGCAAGAAGCCAGAAAAAAACTGTGGAGAAAGAGATGGGAACTGTTGCAAGAGGATCCAAGCAGGAAAGTCTTCGTAAACTTCCCCGCTACCCTCCGGGTGGTGAATCCGGATGGTACTTTCTACAACAAAAAAGCGAGTGACTTCTAAATCAACTTTTGGTTCTTCTTTTCTTCGTGTGTCTTCACGCAAATCTTCTTTGTAAATACAAATAACTGACAGTAAAGTAAGTGACTAAAGTGACTTCAAGTGTTCATATTTATTTCCACGAGAGCGTACGGAACATTGGATATGTGTCCATAAAATCCAGATATTCCCTTGCAGAGCAGAACTTTCATAAAACCATGGTTATGGTCTATGCAAGGAAGTTAATGTTGTTTTGTTATTATTGTGTAAAAAACTACAAGTTCTCGCTGTCTTCGTCTCTTCATGTGATACCATCAATGGTGCTTATATTGTGTGACTCTACAAAACTCATTTATGACTGATTTAAAGTTTGTGACTTTGAATGCTAAAGGGCTTCGCGATAAGAATAAGAGACATGAATGTTTCCTTTGGCTACGTGAAAAGAAGCCGGCAATAATTTTTCTACAAGAGACTCATAGTGTTTTAAATGATGTTAAATGTTGGACAAATGAGTGGGGAGGTAAAACTCTCTGGAGCCATGGTAGTAGTAATAGCAAAGGTACTGCAATTTTATTTAATAGTTGTTTAGCCTTTTCCATTCTAAAGTATAACTGTGATCCAAATGGCCGTTTTGTTATAGCTGATATTAATGTGTCTGGTAAAATATTTACGGTATGTAATATTTATGCACCAAACGATGATTGCCCACAATTTTTTAAACAGATTGATATTATTCTTAACCAATTTAAGTGTGATTCACTCATTTTTGGGGGCGATTATAATTGTGTGCTTAATTTAATATTGGATAAAAAAGGTGGTAGAATGCAGACTAATTTTAAGGCACAGAAAGAAATTTTGGATATGATGAAGAGAAGGTGTCTGATTGATATTTGGCGGGATAATAATCCTAACAGTAAATGTTACACATGGAGGTCAAATACAAGCCCACCAATTTTATGCCGTTTAGATTATTTTTTAATTAGCAAGACTCTTAAAGGGTGTGTTGAAAATAGTTTAATTTTAAATGGGTATAGGACTGATCACAGTATGGTTTCATTGTTGTTGAATGATAATTACGAGAAGCCTGGCAAAGGTCTATGGAAGTTAAATGTTTCTTTATTGAATGACATCGAATATGTTAATATGATAAAGGACAATATTGATATCGTTACCAATGATAATAAGGAGGCAGATCCACAGCTTTTATGGGAGACTGTCAAATGTGTCATTAGAGGAGACACTATAAGGTATTCCAAGAAAAAAGCCAGGGAGCGCAACAAACATGAGAATGATCTTGAAAAGGAGATTAATAGACTTGAAAAATTGTATGGTCATTTCATGAATCCTCAAGACCTTGTTGTTTTGAATACCAAGAAAATGGAGTTGGAATCCATCTATGACCATAAAGCTAAAGGTGCAATGATTAGAAGTAAAGCTAAATGGGTCGAAGATGGTGAGAAGAACTCTAGTTATTTTTTAAATCTTGAGAAGCGGAATTTTTCAAAAAAAAATGTTACCCGGTTAAGGAATGATAGCGGTGATGTAATAACTGATAGTGATTTAATTCTTAATGAAGAAGTTGATTTTTATTCGAAGTTGTATACAAGCAATATTGACTATAGTATAGATGAAAACATTCTTCATAAAATTGATATCACTGTAGATGACATTCCTAAAATATCAAGTGACGAGGCGAACATGTGTGAAGGTGTTATTTCGATTGGTGAATGTGTAAATGTTATTAAATCTATGCCAAATGGTAAAAGTCCAGGGTCAGATGGATACCCAATTGAGTTTTACAAAATATTTTGGAACCAGATTAGTCCAATTTTAGTTAAGTCGTTTAATAGCGCTTTTCAATCTGGTCAGCTATCTGTAAGTCAAAGAAGAGGGGTCATAACTTTAATTCCCAAAGATGGTAAGGACGAGGAGCTGTTAAAGAATTGGAGACCTATTACACTACTCAATGTTGATTACAAAATAGCTACCAAAGTGATTGCAAATAGATTAAAGAAGGTATTAAGCTCTGTAATTTCTAATGATCAAACAGGTTTCTTATCCAACAGGTATATTGGTGAAAATGTGCGGCTAGTTCTTGACATAATTGAATATGCAGATGTAAACAATATGCCTGGTACCCTTTTCTTCATTGATTTTGAAAAAGCCTATGATAAATTAGAGTGGAAGTATGTTCAAAAATGCCTGGAGTACTTTGGTTTTGGTAATGAGTTGAGAAAATGGATTGGAATTTTTTATGCGCAAATTAATAGTTGTGTAATTAATAATGGTCATGTCTCCAGATATTTTGATTTATCTCGTGGTGTGCGGCAAGGATGCCCGCTGAGTTGCTATATTTTCATTTTATGTGCAGAATTGATGGCTATTTCTATCAGAAATAACAATGATATTAAAGGTCTACAAATTGATAATGAGACTCACGTAAAAATAACCCAATTTGCAGATGACACCACAATTATTTTAGATGGTTCAAAAAAATCAATTTTGAAAGCAATTAAAGTTGTGAACAATTTTGGGTCCATATCTGGTTTACATTTAAATGTTGATAAATCTGTGTTCTTAAACATTGGTTCATTGAAGAATGATAATGAGAATACTTTTCTTGATGAGAAGTATAAGTTTACTAAAGGTCCGATTAGATTTCTTGGTGTTATGATCTCACTTAACAGAAATGAGCTTTCTGAGCTTAATTTCGAGCCACAGTGTAAGAAATTGAGCTCCATTCTTAATATCTGGTCCCAACGTGATCTCACGCCAATTGGTAAAATAACAATTATTAAATCTTTAGCTTTGTCCCAGTTGACTTATTTGTTTTCTATTTTGCCAAATCCATCAATGAATTTTGTTAAGAAGGTTGAGAAAATCTTGTTCAAATTTATTTGGAACGGGAAACCAGATAAAATCAAACGGGACGTACTGTACTGTAATAAAGAGAATGGTGGTCTGAAAATGACAAATATTTACCATTTTATTGATTCTCTAAATATTGCCTGGGTTAAAAGATTTTTGAATAGTGAGAATAAAGGGAAGTGGAAAATTTTGTTTAAGAATGAATTGTCAAAAGTTGGTGGTGATTGGATATGGTCATGTAAACCTGCAGCTCATTCTGATTTTAATTATGATAAAATTTGTATCACATTTCTAAAAGATGTTTTGAAGTCCTGGTTTAAGTTAAGAAATGCTTGTCAAGGTAATATTGATGATGTTTTATGGTATAACTCATATATAAAGATTAACAAAAAAACTGTATTTTAAATCATGGAGCATCAAAGGTGTTAATTTTATCTCTGATTTAATTCATGATAAACATTGGATGCCATATATTGACTTCAAGAAAAAGTATGACATTGATTGTAATGTTTTGAAATACTTGGGTCTGATTAATGTGATCTCCAAACACTATAAAGGCTATCTGACAAAATGTAAACAAAGCCAGACACCCAAGGTATTGATTGACCTGGACAATGCAGTGAAAGGAAGCCAATTTGCATATAAATTGTTGAACCAGAGTAATATCACACCTACCGCTCAGCACAAGTGGGTAGAGGAGTTTGTTAGTGTTACTGATAATAAAATCAATTGGAATGATGTTTACTCTTTACCTTATAAGTGCACAATTGATGCACATTCTCATTACTTCCAGTACAGATTTATTCATAGGATTCTACCAACTAATGTGTTTCTTTTTAAAATTGGTATAGTTGAGAGTGATAAATGTACTTTCTGTAAGGATGAGAAGGAAACTGTCAAACATTTAATGTGGTTGTGTGTTTCGGCTTCTTCCTTTTGGAAGGAAGTAATCAAATGGTTAAATGATTTGAAATTCCAAATTACTATTTCATATATCACTGTTTGTCTTGGGTATTATGAGGTAAACAATACCAATTTCATTAATATGATTATCATATTGGCTAAGAAGTACATTTATAGGTGTCGAGTTCAAGAATCAAGGTTGGTTTTTATACAATTTAAAGAATGGGTCTTTTCTGTGCAAAAAGTTGAAAAACAAATTGCCATGAGTAAAGGAAAGCTGGGAGGCCATATTAAAAAATGGGAGCCTTTATTGTAAAATAATTCTGTATTTATTATTGATTATTTATAGTGAATGTTGTCATTACAAAATACCGATTGATGGTGTGTTTTTTTGTTTTTTTGTGTGTGTGTATGTACATGTACATTGTTTATTATATTGTCTTTTTATGTTGAGAGCTTGTAAATAAATAAAGACCCTCACGGGCATGAAATTGAAAAAAAAGAAGAAAAAAAAAAAAAAGTTCAGTGAAATATGCTGGGATTCCATTTGACCATCATGCATGTGTCAGGGAATGGAAAGAGTTGGCGCTATCTCCAGCACAAGCTGATGTTATGATGGGATCTGTTTTGTTTGCTTGGGTGTTGGGGTATTTGTTTGTTTGTTTGTTTGTTTGTTTTATCCAGTGCTTGATGATTATCCCTTTCATGATTGGGAAATATTGGTTATCACATGGAAGGCCCAGGATATATGAAAGCGCCCCACCTTGCCCATTGGTCTGGCGCAGTTAACCAATATGGTTGTTGCATTTGGTCTTCCCTTTTGGGGTGGAACAATAGGGGCCTTCACATGCGAAGTGAATTTTGAGGCCTGATGATATTTTAACCACTTTTACTTTTAAGCATTATAGCATCATAGTTCACAAAATCACTTTTACATCGACTGAGCTCAATATCATTATAAGTGCCCTTTTAACGATGGCGATGATACAGATCCAAGCATTTAAAAATGTGCTTGGATCTGTATCATCACCATCCTAGCATCAACATTTCACTACTGATGAGTGGTACATTGGGTATGAACCAAGAAGTTTCTGGGTCAGGGTTGACAGGGGCTTGTTGGCAAACGGGCATGAAACCACTTTTACTCCCACTGAACTCAATATGATACTAGGTGCCCTTAAACGTGTGGATCAGTATCATCATCACCAACGACTTAGCATCAAAGGTCACTTAACCACTTTGACTTCCACTGAACTCAATATGATACTAGGTGCCCTTAAACGCTGGGATCAGTATCATCATCACCAACTTAGCATCAAAGGTTACCTACCACTTTGACTTCCACTGAACTCAATATGATACTAGGTGCCCTTAAACGCTGGGATCAGTATCATCATCACCACCGACTTAGCATCAAAGGTTACCTACCACTTTGACTTCCACTGAACTCAATATGATACTAGGTGCCCTTAAATGCTGGGATCAGTATCATCATCACCAACTTAGCATCAAAAGTTGACTATTGATGAGTGATGATTTGTAAGCTACAATCATTGGGTATGAACCTGCAAGTTTCTGGGTCAGAATTGACAGGGGCTTGTTAGCAAACTGGCGTGTAACAAAATGGAAATTGATATATTAAGGTTGATAGGTTCAATTCGTTCGAGAAGAACTCTACAATTGTAAAGAGCCTGGACTTTGTCCAGATGATGTCTTTTGTTGGGATATAAATGCTATCTAGTGCAATTTGGGTTCAGGGTCAGTAGATGGCAACATGACAGATCTGTTGTGTAACCTTCCCAGCCTTGCTTTATTCATACATTGACTGATTCCTGATTCATAGTACCCTGCAAAATTAGCCAGTGTTTGTGACACGTATATGGGTGGTTGGTTGTAGAAGGTGCGGGATTGGCTTTTTAGCGCTTTAGCGCGGGGAGTTAGCATCTGTGTTAATTAGCGAAATTAGCGCTAATTTATTCGCAATAACGCTAAGAGCGCTAATAACGCTAATTAGCATCGGTGGTGCTAAAAACGCTATTATCGCTAATTTTGCAAGTAAGTGCTAAAAACGCTATTATACGATATCAAATAAGTTTTCAAAAAAATGAGGGATGCCATCGCGCAATTAGCGCTAATTGCATCATGAGCGCTAATAGCATCGGTGGTGCTAAAAACGCTATTATCGCTAATTTTGCATGTAAGTGCTAAAAACGCTATTATACGATATCAAATAAGTTTTCAAAAAAATGAGGGATGCCATCGCGCAATTAGCGCTAATAGCGCTAATTGCATCATGAGCGCTAATAGCGCTAATAGCATCGGTGGTGCTAAAAACGCTATTATCGCTAATTTTGCAAGTACGTGCTAAAAACGCTATTATGCATTATTTTTTCACTAAAGCAAATCATTATTATACAGGGTGTCTCTAAAAAGGTTGTGTTAACGGAGCATGTTTATATAGAGCCCCGCAGGGTTCCGGAGGACACACGAATCACACCAGAGTGCTAATCAAGTGCAATTAGCGTTATTAGCGCAAGACCGCTAATCAAGTGCAATTAGCGCTAATTGCGCGACTCCTAGACTTGGTTCATCTTCAAAAATTGCACTTTAGCGATTACAACGCTAATCAGACTTGGTTCATCTTCAGCAATTGCACTTTAGCGATTACAACGCTAATCAAGTGCAATTAGCGCTATTAGCGCTAATTGCGCGACTCCTAGACTTGGTTCATCTTCATAAATTGCACTTTAGCGCTTACAACGCTAGGAACACGGGATATCGCGCTAATTGCGCTAATTGCGGCAGAGTGCTAACCAAGTGCAATTAGCGTTATTAGCGCAACACCGCTAATCAAGTGCAATTAGCGCTATTAGCGCTAATTGCGCGACTCCTAGACTTGGTTCATCTTCAGAAATGGCACTTTAGCGATTACAACGCTAATCAAGTGCAATTAGCGCTATTAGCGCTAATTGCGCGACTCCTAGACTTGGTTCATCTTCATAAATTGCACTTTAGCGCTTACAACGCTAGGAACACGGGATATCGCGCTAATTGCGCTAATTGCGGCAGAGTGCTAACCAAGTGCAATTAGCGTTATTAGCGTAACACCGCTAATCAAGTGCAATTAGCGCTATTAGCGCTAATTGCGCGACTCCTAGACTTGGTTCATCTTCAGAAATTGCACTTTAGCGATTACAACGCTAATCAAGTGCAATTAGCGCTATTAGCGCTAATTGCGCGACTCCTAGACTTGGTTCATCTTCATAAATTGCACTTTAGCGCTTACAACGCTAGGAACACGGGATATCGCGCTAATTGCGCTAATTGCGGCAGAGTGCTAACCAAGTGCAATTAGCGTTATTAGCGCAACACCGCTAATCAAGTGCAATTAGCGCTAATTGCACGACTCCTAGACTTGGTTCATCTTCATAAATTGCACTTTAGTGCTTACAACGCTAGGAACACGGGATATCGCGCTAATTGCGCTAATTGCGGCAGAGTGCTAACCAAGTGCAATTAGCGTTATTAGCGCAACACCGCTAATCAAGTGCAATTAGCGCTATTAGCGCTAATTGCGCGACTCCTAGACTTGGTTCATCTTCAGAAATTGCACTTTAGCGATTACAACGCTAATCAATTGCAATTAGCGCTATTAGCGCTACTAGCGCTAATTGCGCGACTCCTAGACTTGGTTCATCTTCATAAATTGCACTTTAGCGCTTACAACGCTAATCAAGTGCAATTCGCGCTATTCGCGCTAATTGCGCGACTCCTAGACTTGCTTCATCTTCAGAAATTGCACTTTAGCGATTACAACGCTAGGAACACGGGATATCGCGCTAATTGTGCTAAAAACAAATGTGTTTTTAGCGCATTAGCGCACATTTGTACTAGCACTGCAATTAGCGCTAACTTACATTGATCTTACACGCTAATTTGGTGCAATTAGCGACATTTGCAAAATTGCGCTAATGCGCTAATAAGCCAATATCGCACCTTCCTCGGTTGGTTGCAGTCAAGGAAGGTATTGGCCTCTCTAACATAAAATGTGATTGTAAGTATACAGGCCTGGAAATAGCACCTGTCCACCTGCCCATAGTGGGTAACTTTTGCGCCATGCGGGTGGAGTATCTGTCCGGGTGGAGTATCTGTCCGACAGGTATTTTTGTGAGTTACCTGCCCGACTGGCTAATTGAATTTAGTTTTTGAAGTTCCAGCCCTTTATGTGCCCCCCTGATCCCTGAAGACACCCTATTTCACCTCCACTTTCCATATATATACACCTTTTAATAGAGTTGCCATAATAATATGGCAAGTTCTTCGTTAAGATTATTTCTTGCTTGAGGACCAAATACAATAAATGATTGGCAGATGTGTGTAGAAGTGTTGGACATTATTAAAGGTATGTGGTCTTTTCCAGGGGACGCCCTCAGTCCTCGAAAACAATTGGAAGCAGATTTTATTGCAGATTTTATTGCGGATTTACATTTCTGATCATAAATCATGAATATATTCCAAGTTACAAAGCGATATGATTCTTAATTACCTCAAAATCATGGTTTTAGAGTGAATTTAGAGTAACATTTGAAAACTAGATTGTCCCTGTAGCGAGACAATCTATTGTTCAACCTCTTAAAACCATGATTTTGAAGTAATTAGCAATCGTATCGATCTGTCACTTAGAAGACCCTTATGATTTATGATCAAAAATGTAAATCTGCAAGAAAATCTGCTTTCATAGTAAAAATCAATGATAGAGGACACTACTTGGAAAAGATCACATAATATGCCTTTAAGCGTTTTAATTCTTGGGAGGCCAAACAGCATATAAGTTTTTTGCAGTAGTATTATAACGATTGAGGACTATTTTTTATCTTAAAATGTAATTTTTTCCTTTTGATTTAAGATAGTTTAATCAAGCATGTGGAACCAATGTGTTCATCTATAGTTTAATCAGTTCCAAATTGGCAAGAAATATTTGGTTTGTATCTCTCTGCGCGCAAAAGTAATCTAAGCGTACCCACAGGATTATGGTCACACATACACAATTCTGGCCGCACACACACACAACACGCATATGATACACAGTACGTTTGTTGTCTTCACACGCACACACATCCTTCTGGATTCATTCCCTGCTGTAAAGCAGCTTCGCCAATTTGGAACTAATCGAACTATAGTTGTTCTAGTTGATTGGGTAATCTTGGCAAGCTGAACACACACTTTAGAGCAAAACATGTTGTATTTTAATGAAATGACACATTTAATTCTCTATTCTGTGTTGAATTATGGGGAATGTGTCTGTTGTATCTAGCACAGGAAGGTCTTATATATATATATTATAGTGCTTGTATCTAAATTTGATAGGAAATACAATTACCAGCAGTCACCTATATGTGCCCTACATTTATTGACCCTGTAAGACACTATATGGATGTTATTTTAAAGGGGAAAAGAGAGAAAGAAAACCCAAGATG
This sequence comes from Ophiura sarsii, assembly GCA_035610835.1. NCBI lineage: Eukaryota > Metazoa > Echinodermata > Ophiuroidea > Amphilepidida > Ophiuridae > Ophiura > Ophiura sarsii. The sequence goes on along the minus strand of CM069451.1, from coordinate 46,844,645 downwards.
AAAACAAGTTTACTGCACTTCTGAGTCCTTTGAAACGTGGATATCAAAATATGGCGATATCTAAACAAGCTCACAATAAACCCTTGCATCTACAGGACGTCCGTTCGTTGTCCCCCTGAACAATCAAGAGGATTATGTTTCAATTTGCCACTCTTGTCATTCTCGGTTGTGAAAGGGTATGGTGTAGGTTTAACCCTTGAGAACTACCTACCCATTGGTCAGGAAGATGGCTAATCATTTCCTGCACCAATCAGAGACATTGTAAGAATAATTGTACCTCTGATGAGATTTGGAATGAAATATTTTAGATGCAGTATTTCAATTTGTCATTCAAATTGGATATCTTGTTATTAACCAATCAGAAACATTGTTATTATAAATTATACCTCACCTGCCCCCTTTTTAAACCTTTTTTTGCGTAACAACTACTGTGTGATGGTGCTCATGTGTTCTCACGGTCAGGCTGTTGACACAAACTCGCAAAGGGGAAATTGCGCTGGGAAAACAATTGTACGCATAGGCAGAATGCACCATGCATAGAACGGGCAGTGACTCAGAATGAATTCTGGGTAATTTATCAGCAAAGGGGACAGAAAACCTGGATGCCAAACCAAGAGAATTGACAATTTGCTGAAATAATCAAATGTGCCTCCGATACCAAGAGATCTGTAGATCCGGATGCTTGAGAATGTAGTACCAGAGGTGCCCTATACGTAATAGCTGCTGTACAGTACAGGGTACGTGTCCCATAAAAAGGGTGCACATGTTCCACTATGCTGGTTCCCTGCATCTATGGGCTCCACACAACTTATCCATAGATGCAGGTACGCGCCGATTTCCACTCGAAGCTGATTTGCTGCCATAAAAAATCCACAAATAAATTCGTTCAACGCCAGCGTCATGCTTAGAATGATAACAAATTTGCTGATTGGCACAAACTACACGTGTATCGGCGCTAACCACAGCGCCGGACTTCACACGCAAATGCACGCATGTCATAGCGCGTTCCCCATCGCGCCGTATCTATGGCAGCGCGACAATGACGCTTTAGCATTCGATGCGGTATCTCAGCTACAGTGTGTTGATCGTTATTTACCGTATGCCATAACAGAGCGACAATGCAATGTGTTGAACTTACGGTTACGGCCGGCAATTGAGAACCCTGTACCTGCACCTATGGATAAGTTGGGCCGGGGATCCAGGGTGCAGGGAACCAGCATAATGTTCCACGTCATTACCTTCATTAGATATTTAGGATTATAATTTAGGATTAATGTTTATATCAGCTCTTAGGTAATTTAATTGACTTTCAATGCCATTTATATTTGATTGTAATATTGATTGCTCAATCCAACAATGTTTGATCAACCACAGTTACATAAAAACAGACTGTGCCACTTTTTATGGGAGAAAAATGCTTGTGGAAGGAGCCATTTTGCTCATATAATATTCAGAATTTACTAATTGATGTCAATAAAGATAACTAAATTGGCTTTCAAATGCCATTTGTCTTATGTGGATAAGCACCTTTTTGAAGGGACACCCTGTATATTATAGTCTTGGAAGCCGTAATATAGAGCCATTGTTAAAAGTATATAACTATACATAGGGCAACCATTTGCATATAGGTTACCATTTGAAATAATTGAGTAAAACCAATAACCATATCAACAGCGTGCTTGCCAAGGGTTATAAAAGCTATTGGGGAAACCGTTCTTTTTCAAAATAACAACAACAAAAAGGTGAACAGACCCAAAATACTTTTGGTCCACCTTGAACCTTGATTTAAGTAGACTATGATATATAGGTCAAGGCAGATGCGGGAAATCTAGGCAAGTCCTACTACCCTAGATAGCCTTCACAACATAATGATTGGTCATAATCTATCATAATCTTTTTATTGCTCATGATAATCTTTTGAAAAAGTATTATTTTGAAAAAGATAAAATGGCATATTTGGTATCAATTTTTACCAAGGTCAAGGATTTTGCCAGGGTCATAAAACAAGAGTATGATTACTAATTTGCCACTGGATCAGCTTGGCCTAGTAATATATGCCTAGGCAATTTGTCAGTCCAATAGCGTGTTTCTACAGAGCCTCGGCTATTTACTAACAAAAAAGTTATCCAGTTAGAAAGGCGGATGCACTTAAGCCTTGCTGATTCTACAGACATGCACAAGAAGGCAATATTCTAATTGATCCCATCGTAAATCATCAATTGATCTACAGCACATATTCTCCTCGCCACAGTTCGACATATGTGACGTGTTCTACCAAAACCAGACGGAATTGGGCAGCTCCAAACTGAGAAATAGCCCAAAACATAATTTGGGGTGATTTTTTGGGGAATTTGAGTTTCTGGTAAATGATTAATCTTCAGAGTGTTTATAACAATATTATGAAAGATTCAGATTAAAAAAATCATCCTAAATGTATGTTTCAGTGATTTAAAAAAGCCTAGTTCTAGTAAAAAGCCTAGTTTTAGTAACTTTAAAGGGCGATAACTCAGTTTAGAGTTTTCATAAAGACCGTAAAAGATGAACTTGAAAATGATGTAACTCCACTTTGGGAAGTCCGATTAAAAAAGAGAGGTACCATTGTAAAGCTGAAGATCTCTACTTTAATAATCAAACTAACTCAATTTTGATATCTTGCCCAATTGTGTCTGGTTTTGGTAGAACAGGTCACATATGTGGGCGCACTTAGATCAGGCTGCGCACACATGCTTGAAAACTCACAAAATACCGCCAACCAACAACACCAAAGCACCTGATTGGTCAAATTTAAACTGAAGAAATTTTAACAATCGTCATGCTGCGCCGTAACCACCAATGCAGTGGTCCCGCTGCGCCGTAACCACCGACGCAGTGGGGCGTGATGGTGCATGAATAAGCTCATGTTTATTCACAAGTTTTTTAGTTCTCACATTTGAGCACCAAGCAATCAGAGCCGTGAGGTTGAGATTACGTAGTGCGCATCATAGATGACGTGACCGTTGCACCGTTTTGGGGTGAGGTTGAGCTCACGTACTTCACGCGAGTTCAACCTCATGTGACGTGCTTCGATTGATACCGCTGATCATTGGTGCGTCACATGGTTGTTGCAATTTCTGGTTAGCTGTTTTATCTCACAGAGCGCTGTTTCTACAGAGCTCTCCCCGGCTTCAGCTGGCTAATCTCTACACTACATGTATCCTACTTTTTGGAGGAGAAAGATTATCCATCTAAGGGCGGAGAGAACCTCTTTCTACGGAGCTGTAATCCGGAACGTTCCGGCAAAGGCCTCTCTTTAGAAACATGTTCTATGAGAATGTCAACGGCTTATCCAGTATTATTCTTAATCTTTGAAGCCACCAGTTCATGATCGTTCAACTCATGACAAGAATAAGCTGGGACCTTACGAGTTCATGCAGAAGTCTATAAGACCTCTTTTTTTTAAAATTTGGTGCAAATTCTTGACTTTTAAAGAAAGCTTCCGTAGAGCCTCCATTTTTTCACTGCCTGCCCGATAATTGTTGTTTGCAAATATTATTTCTGGGATTACACCCGGCTTGTACTGGTCTTGAGTAATACTAGCAGCCTACGTGATAGAGATCTATGAAGTCCAAATCCACTCCTAAAAAGCCCTGAAATTATTCTCTGTATTTTTTTTATATCTAATAGTATTACTTTAAATAAAAGACTAATATTTCAGCTAATGGCTGAAAATTGATTGTGTGGTATCATTATATAAAACAAATATGGCATGACTTTTGTTTGTGCAAAATGTATAAAAAAATAATCACACGGTCTAATTTTGATTGTTCCATTAAACTTTGTATTCAGTGTAACGGAAAAGTCTTAAAGGCATATTATGTGATCTTTTCCATGTAGCGCCCTCTATCATTGATTTTTTACTATGAAAGCAGATTTTCTTGCAGATTTGCATTTTTGATCATAAATCATAAAGATCTTCTAAGTTACAGATCGATACGATTCCTAATTACTTCAAAATCATGGATTGAAAATAGATTGTACCGAGCGGTACAATCTATTTTTCAATATTTTACTATAAATTCACTCTAAAAGCATGATTGAGGTTATTAGGAATCGTATCGCTCTGTAACTTGGAATATATTCATGATTTATGATCAGAAAAGTAAATCTGCATGAAAGTCTGCTTCCAATTTTTTTTCGAGGATTGAGGGCGTCCCCTGGCAAAGATCACATAATATACCTTTAATGTAACCGTGTGATATAGTTTTTACTATCACGTTCCCAGGAATGCAATATTTGTATAATGAAAGGGGCAGGACAAGTGTGATGAGCACATACTTGTGATGTGCGTGACAAATATTTTTATCCATTAACTTCACAGGTCAAATTGGATTCTTTTCAGAATAAAATTTGTTCCCTGATAAACAAGAAACTTATGATATTCATGTTGGCACCGAACACACTATACAAATCAGATTATGACTGACCTACAAAAACAAGATTTGTCACAAGGGCAGCTGGATCAGGTTTGATCTGGGTCAGTAGGTCGCGACCTAGATTAATATGACCTTAAGCCAAGTGTGCACAATATGGGGGTTGTGCTGTCATCATGTTCCTTCCATGCTATGATCCAATTCGGTGCTAGTCTTTTCATTTGGGTGACAGTGGCATTAATCAGATAGGGCAGATACCTAGGGGTAGCCCACAATCAGGGTCAAGAGTTCAGCCTTAAAATCATTCATATTTTTCTTCTAAAGTGTCAGCAGTTGTCCAGGGGGTATGATACCGGTCTATTCTTACACATTTCATTGTACATCGCTCTATATTTAGTTTTCTTTTTCTTTAGGTTTTTCATGTGGATTATTTTTCGCAGATGGTTCGTTTTTCTTTTTCATTCACAACATTATTTAGACATGACTAGCGGGTGCTATTTAATTCCAGGCTATTTTTGTTGGTCTGGTTGTTTTTTAGGGGTCAGGGAATGTAGGTCATGTTAAACCAACTGTTACTAATAATATGTTATTGTAGGTTTTATTAAGTACAATAACTGTTGCAGATCAGGGCTTATTTTGCCCACGTTTTCCTAGTCATATGTACTTACCCTTAAAGGTTAATGGAGAGGAAAAAAATTATAGCTTTTTTACTTCCATGTTCTATTTTGTTCCAATGTTTGTTAATACTTTCAACGTGGCTATTAGTTTTATCATTATACAAAACAGATTTTTCCGAAACCGTTCCTAAATTTCAAAGTCTATCTCCAGAATGAATGAACCAATACTAGGCATGCTTGTATTTATTTTAATGCATTTCTTATGTTGATTCCAAATATGGTGATTAAATTCAATAATTTTGAATATTTTTAACCATTTGAGAAATTTTGGAATGTCGTCTGCAGACGCCTGCCGCATGGAAAGTGTTAAGGTGTATGTTCCGATCACTCTTTTCATGAACCGCTTTTTTGGGCTATGATTTTTTTTTCACATCAAGATGTTTTGATATCAGAAGAATCCTCATATTTGTCTCATTATGTCTGTAAAATCTTAGGGGCCAGAAATGCTCCATTTTGAAATCATAGGCTAAAATGTTGTGAATTACAGCCAACGGTGGTTAACCACCAGCCAGTTTGTGTATTACTCAATGGGCACATTTTTTGTGATCTTGTGCTTCTAAAATAAGAACCATTGGAGTTATGCAGCTCAAACTTTGAAATGTGACAAATTTAAGGATGACCTTCAATGTAAAATAGAAAACATCAAGTTGAAAATCGGGCCAGCACATCTACCTTTAACAGGGCGTAACAGGGGTCACTCGTTAACCACCTGAAAACTACTAGCTCACTGATTGGTCCGAAAGATGGATACATCGTTTGTAACAGTACACCAATCAGAGATTTTGCTATTAATCACATTCCTGATAATAAAATTAGATGGAATATTTTAGAAGTTGTAATTGAATTGGTTATTCAAATGAGTATATCTTATAATTATCCAATCACAAACACTGTTATATAGGCAGGTAGTGCTCAGGTGGTTAACAATTGTAAAAGTTATGGGTAGTTCGGCCCAATCATAGGGTAAAATTACCCAGTCGAGAGTCGGCATCTATTTCAAAGATCACAATTGGGTGTAGGCAATCAGCAAAAGACTCCACCCTGTCCATCTTGGGTTGTGAAATAACCAAACATATTTATTGAAATTTATTTTTATTTTTTAAATATTAACCGAAACCATCTGACAGATTTCTTGGGTAACATAGAATGCACATTGCCCTTAGCAGGTCTTTGTATGAAACGTCTTTTGGTCACAATCAAGTGGCTTGGGAGAGGTGTTAACACTTTCCACGCGGCTATAAGTTTTACCATATATACAGATTTTTTAGAAACTTTCCCCAACTTTCAGAGTTTATCTCAAGAATTACTGCACCAATACCATGCATGTTTGTACTTATTTTAATGCATTTCTCATGATGATTCCAAAAATGGTGAAGACATTCAATAATGTTGACATTTTGTGGAATTTTGAAACGACTGCCACATGGAAAGTGTTAACATGTACCTGAGCATGCACAGCTATTGTAGATCCAGGTGTAATGTTTCATTGGTAATCTAGCTGTAGGGAGGAAGATTCCATACATCATGTCTGGTCAAATTCCAGTCAATGACCATTAACTCTCATTTTCAGCAGTTGTCAGGATATAGTATACTATTACAGACTTTAACATAAAATTCCCAGGGTGCTCAGTGGTCATTACAAGAGGGGTATCATGCGTGTCCAAGAAATCACGTAATTAGGGTAGTTTTTGAAGCTGGGGCACGTTTACGTACGTAACGTGAATAGGGTATCAAAACAAGCCAAATTAAGAAAAAGGGTATACTTTTTACATCATTGGCTTTTGTATTTAGGGTCCTTATTTGCTCCATGAGGATTATAAATAGCCACATGGGCAAGATATATTTCTCAAATTGTATCTATCGCACTGTGCTCTGATAAATCAGCTCGGCGTTTGTTTCATAATAGCTTATTAGGGAAGGAAAAAAGGGTTAGAAATGTGTCATACGCGGTGAGGGTTTAAACTATACAAATTACTTGTTTAGGGTTTCAAAATATTTTGAGACTTGTTTAAGGTATTGGAAATACTAATATTACTTGTTTAGGGTATGTAAAATACTGTGACATACTTGTTTAGGGGATGCTTTTTCACATTAACACGATTACGTATTTAGGGTACTTTTTGAAAGTCCTTGGACGCGCATGATACCCCCTTGTAATGAACACTGAGCACCCCGGGATAAAATTATAATAAGATTGGTTTGTATAATTGTTTTATACTTAATACTTGTTAGGCAAAAGGGTTAACAACTTGGTAAAGTTCTTGACATTTTGGTTTTAAAAAACTCATATTTTGTAAAAACCACACTTTAATCCTCATGGTTGGCTGCAGGCAAAATGTAGGGTTAGGGTTACGGTAAGCTTTTGTTAGGTGAATATTAGGTGGATTGCAGATTGGGAAATTAGTGGACTCTTATACCACTACACCTGTATTCCTTCCACATGCCAATATACCAGACATCCCCGTAGCAACAATCTTCAGTGCTTTTTTACAACAAAACAGGTGTATTACTTCAAACTGTAAATAAATGACTTATGAAAGCATTGGGATCACCCATATCAATAGTGATACCGTATATGCCATATTATCATCAAGTCAGGTTTTGTAACTTGGTTGTAAAAGTACCGAAGTCTAACTTCTGTCTGCATACTTAATGTCATACTATATTTTTGCGGCCAAGTAATTAACCCTCAAGTCACAAGTTGCATAAAATCACTAAACCCGCAAGTCAAGTGAAGGCATTCAAGTCAAGTCAATATGTTTCAATCAAACCAAGTCAATTAATTTAAGGGCAAGTCATTGGGTAAAATGTCAATTCAAGTCACAAGTAAAAAATGTCACAACACTGGCTTTCAATAAAAGGCTACACGATTAATCAGGTCCATTTCAATTTGGAGGAAGATAGATTATTGAAAATGGATGGCGTAGTGGATCTGACCATGCTTTTGACCAATGTGGTGGTTATACACCTATCAGTTGTAAGACGCACTATACGACCCCCGGGAGTGGTGCGTCACTTTACCGAGGTGCGTCAACTTCTCATGTACCATGACGCAGCCTGTGTCAAAAAAAGACGGACCATTGCCATCCAAATACGCACCCTCAGTCAACTATCAGCCCATTCGCACCCATGTAAAGTGACGGACCTTTACGCACCCTCCGTCATTTTTTTGACGGACCAAAGGCTGCCCACTGACGTACCCTCCGTCAAGAATTATTGGTAAACGACGCACCCACGACGCACCTCCCCCGGGGGTCGTATAGTACGTCTTACAACTGATAGGTGTATTACTCTGCAGTGATGATTGTGGATTTGAATCCCAGTATAATATGTATACAAAGTATGAAATTGGTTTCAAATTTGGATACATTTTCACAGGTTTTCTCTGGGCATACTGGATCTACTATTGCATCTAAAATGATGCGAAATGTTAATTTCTTTTAATGGCCTATCATTCGCAATATAATGGAATTGCTCTGTAAAGAAATTGATACCCAAAACGTTTTTACAAAACATTTTACACTCAAATTAACAGACACGCTCAACAACTTTTTCCACTATCCCCTTTCAATTTGTTTCCATCATCGGGACAGTGTGAAACCAGCAATAATCGTAGATCACATTTCATCATATTTCACAGGGTTCAGCGGTGTTTCACCGTACAATGTTGTGGTATCCTACCAGGTAGCTCCCAACACTTGCCTCTGCGCTTTCTGTGCAAAGCATCAGACCAATTTCAGCGCGCCTTTCATCGCCTGACACTTCTCATTTGGTATCAACGTGTCAACTTTTTCCTGTCAAGAAATATATTTATTGCTGCGCGTTATCATACGTTTGATTTTGTTTAACCCCAGCACCCTTGGCAACTTTTTCCAGATTTTGTCCCACGCGGCTATAAGTGACCCAGAATATCGCCGCGACCCCACAGGGATTTGAACCACGGACCTCCAGCACCAAGGACTTGGGAGTTTCCAGTACACCAGGGTGTCAAGGCCACTTGGCGCACCAAGTATATAGGCTGGGTTCATAATTTCTTCGAAAAGTGTCCACATCGGGTGGAACAAGCAGCCTGGCTCGATGGATTCTGTTGGATTTAGCAGGGTTAGGGTTATGAAACGTCAGTTTTCTTTTGTTTTATGTGTTCTGCCATTGCAACCTAGGGTTGTAATTATGACGTATTGTATTCTCTGTCATACTGTAACCAAACATGCGCCAAAAAGTTGTTGGTTGATCTGCTTTTAAAACCATTTATTTCTCTTAACATAGACACTATTTAGCAACCCGGTCATCATGGTCATGAACTTGTGAGGTTTCATGTTTAACATGTTTGTATGTGTTTGGGGGGGGGGGGGCTAGCGATGGGGAAAGTTAGCGGCAACATAAAAATTTATTTATTTTGTAGATAGAGAAGAACGTCAATCAGGTATTTTCAATTCTGAAACATAATTCCTAATTCCAACTATTTCTTTGAAACATTGTTGTGCAATGGGGACAAAGTATGGGGAGGACAGTATTTGTATATTTTAGAAGTCGGACATCAGTAGATAGTTTTATCCCCCAAAAAGGTTGAAAAGTTAAGTTATGTCAGACTTTTGACAGGTTATTAGAACCAACGCATTATTTTTTTGCCATGGCCCAACCATCCAACCTTTCTGCGTATCATGATCAACCTCCTAGTGCATGTTGAATCAGGTTGGTAGTTGCCAATCAGACCCCATGGAGGCGCCATCTTCTTCATTTCGTTACATGTTTCCCTCGCTTTCGTTGATATGCATGATATGTTATAAGAGAAAAGAAAATCTGTCTCAATGAATGATCTTTGGTGATGGCACATGAATTTGAATGTAAACTGGCAGGATCACTTTGCTTTTTTTTGTGCAAAGGTAACTAGTGTTGGGTTTTCCCCGACCACCAAAATCTGACTACGACCAAACCTACATCCAACATAGTTTAGATGGTGTCGAGTTTGTAATACTGCTTTCTGATTGGATCAATATGAGATTTACATAACTACTATGTACCCACTGGAATAAACTGTAGTGGAGAAGAGTTGCAAAACACACTTTCTAATTGGCTCAATATTTGGATAACAGGATAACGCCTCATAGAGGCTGGCTGATGGAATTGTGATACAAGTTTTCTGATTGGCTCAATATGAAGTCCTTGTGTGTACCTTATCAAATCAAAATAGTTCCTAGAGACCAGCTGATAGGATAAATTGTACTGTACATGCTTCCTGATTGGTCCTATTTGGATGATGTAACCTCTCCTCACCCAATCAAAATAGAATTTAAAGGTTGGCTGATGGGGTTAAGTACTGTATTGTAATACATGCTTTCTGATTGGCTCAATGTATGTAATGTAACCTAACTTTACCCAATAGGAATAGGTTTTAGAGGCCAACTGATGTGTTAAAGTGTTGTATAACAGCCAGTACGCAACAGTCGCTTTTAGAGCGTGACCTTGCCGATTTCTAACCCGCAGAAAGATCGATTTCAGGATGTCTCCCTTTAGCTAAATACCCTATGTCAGCCTTGCGACAAGTTAGTTTTACCAGCATACACTGCGATAGGATCAGTTTGCAGCCAAATTGCGAGGTAGATGGAATCACAGTAATTTTCTTAATAATATGGGACCAAATTGACAATTTTTGGTCCACAAACAGTGATTTTATCGCTTATTTTAGAATCTAACAACTTTTGTGACTTTGCTTCTTGTAACTATTCACTTGACTGGACTAAGCATCGTACGATATTTTAAGAGCAATTTTCATACTAACGGAAGTTCAAGCTTTAATTTCATATCAAAATCATTGATGCCCGAGTTCTTTTTTGATGAGAAAATCGAGTCTTAATTTTCAGCGATTTTCGGTCAGAAAACGAAACTTACGATCCCCCGTTAGGCCTCGCCAACTTCATTTTTAGTTTCCCGTAACACGCCCGCGCTTCATTTTTATGCCCGCGTTTGAATTCATTATTGAAATTTTTGAAAAAAAATACCGTTTTCCAATGAAAACGTCCGAATTCATGCATTTTGTGTGATGAAATTGTGAAATGTTTATTCATTTTGACCAGAGTAGCCTTTCTGTAAAAAAAATATCATATGACATTGTGTAGCGCAGAAGGATAGATTTCGAACCCCGGACCTCTCGCTCCCGGAGCGAGCTCTCTACCATCTGAGCTATCTAGCAAATCTGAATATAACCGTGAGATTAAAACACTTGATCAACAACCCGTCGACGCTACAAAATGAATTTAGATCGAGACAAGATTCGAGGAGCTATTTTATAAGCATTCACTTGACCGGACTAAATAATTTTATAAAATTGTAAGCATGTTTCTAGTTACAAAAGACTATGAATATTATGATACGATGGATAAAATTGATGCCTAATTCTTCAGAAGCGACTTTTTTACCATGAATTTGGCTTTAGTTTCTTCAAGTTTTTCTTGAATTCGGGTTTGTCGGATTGCAATAATTTGCACCGAAAATACAACATGTCATGAAGTTCACAGAAAATATTAGATAATATTATTTGCATAATATGCCTTTTTACTATACAATTTCATGGCCAATGTGTTTGAAATGTGTGATTATAATCATGAAAAGAGCTCATTTACATCGTGCTATTACGAGGTCAACTATGACTGCGAAGCGGTTTCGCTACGGGTGAGTACTTCCGGGTCGCTTTGCTGGGTTAGAAAAGGAACGACTTTTCGTGTGCTTGCATACTGGCTGATAAGACATAGTTGTCATGTTTACAGTGATGGTGATGGATAGAGCGGATGAATAAACCAGAAACTGAGATGGGAAGAGGGAAGATATAGAAGATGCTAGCAGCTGTCTCAGGCAGCTGGTTCTCTTTTCTTGGCTTGCTCTCATGCCTGGGTTTCCTTTATAGTCAATTCTTAAGATTTGTGTATGGTAATAGAGCCAGTGTTTTATTACGGTAAAAAGTTTTTATTGGTCTTTTTAGCCCCGTGGAAATAGTACAGTTTAGTTGCTCACTCGCTCGCTTGCATTTTTGCTTGCTTGCTTGCTTGCTTGCTTGCTTGCTTTCACTGCTGGCAATTGTTGTATCTTGATACATCAAAGCTTATGGATTGGTATAGCCTCTAGTGTGTGCAAACCAGGCATTACACTTTTACCATTGACTTGTGTGTTGCAACTTTGATGGGTCGATGGGGATCATAATGTATTCCTACTTTCTATCAAATTTGGCTGAGCTTTCCTTTTCCCCCCCCTTAAAAAACCCCACACCAAACAACAACAACAAAAACAAACAACAAAACAAACAAAACAAACAAAACAAACAACTTTTGTGAGCAGTGGAAAGAATAGTTCTTTTTGCCAATACAATCTGCATTGACCAAAGTTAAACACAGCTTGCAATGTATTTCTTTTAGAAACACTGTATTCAATAATGTTGTAAATTCACATACCGGTCTTGATGTACTTTTGTAACTGATGGCCAGCCGTAAGGATGCAATTTCTAGGGCAAGAATATGTGGAGTGAAATATTAAGGGGAGTTTTAGCAGAGACCGGTCTTCGTCACCAATGTGACAGAATTGCGCCATATCACTACAATTGTCATTGTGGTGATGAGGGATGAGTGTTTTTGGGGAAGAGTTGGTGCTAGACTTAAAATTATTATGGCAACTTTGGCTAGCATTGGTTAGGATGCAACAAAACAAGTGAGCATGCAAAGCAAAATATAAACAAACAAACAAACAATCATATGATCTGTAGGAATTTATAAGGTGAAATAGGCAACATTTCCAAAGAGAATTCCTTCTGAAGTTTCCCAGCCAATCACAAATGAAATACTGAAAACCCTATGAGATTAATCCATTAGAATCTTTAATGTTATTGGGGAAGAAACTCTTTTCTAGTCCTACCATAGGATTACCCTAACTGAGCACACACACAAAACTGGTCCCAATCAGAGAACAGCTACCAATCCGAGGATCGCCCGTGGTATTTCAACAACTAGGATGGCATGACTCAATGTTTCTATATTCAAGCGTAGAATGTCCCTGGATAGGCTGATGTTTTAAATACAAGCCCTATGAAGAGGGCTAATCTTTACTAGAATGGATTCTCACTGAGACGACCCATTCACCTTTTTCCACTCTCTGGCACCTCTCAGGAAACATCCCATCTATTTGCCTTTATGTGCTAGGCATATCTTACCAAGGTGGATGCATGCCATACATACTAGTTCTACCGCCCTGTCCATCATGCACAAGTTTCCCAAGGTATCAGATGTAGCGCTCCGCTGGCTCAAAAATGTCAGGGGTCTGATTGAATTTTTCTGGATCATTTTAGGACCGCATAAAATAAGAAATAAGCAAGGGGTCTAAACAAATTTCAAGGGGTTTCTGATGTAAGCAAAGGATGGACAATACCAATTTTTCAGTATTTCATAAGGTTTCCATTTCCATGCATAGTGAAATTTAAGGGGTCCATGCAATTTTGATCCCGACCCATTGGTCAATTTCAAGGTGTAACTTGATGCGTCAAACAAGAAAGTAAGGGTCTATGATGCGCAGATGTGTCAGAATGCTACCCTTGCCAGGTATACGTAAACTCTACATAACTCGCAATCATGCTACTCGCCAATCTGTCACAGCCGGACGGATTTTGTTGATTGCCTCCTCCGCTAAACTTATATGTCCTAAACTTAAATCATACCAGCAGCTAACTGCAGAAGCAACAGCATGGCTCATCAGCTGGGCAGAAAAAAGCAGGTCGCCAGAGAGTCAAGGTCACCACTGCAAACAGATGATATCTGTAGTTGTAATAGAATATATGTCACAAGAGGTGGATTTGCTGCCACTGGTAAACATTTTGTAAAGTTCATCCTTATGTTCCTGAAGTTTAAAGGGTCACAATATATGCTTGTCAAAGTGTTATTTATGTCCTTTTATTGTTAATCGGAATTTGATACGGATTAAGGCAATAGAATATATCTCATTAGGTGGATTTGAAGCTATTTGAGCTGGTTTAACTTTTTCAAAGTTCATCTTCATACCTTATTGGTGAATCATAAAGGGTCACAGAAGCTAAGCTAATTCATTGTCACTGTATTATCAATGTCGTATAGTGTCACTCAAAATTGGATAAAGACAGATAAAAATATCACTTTGGTAGATTTGAGCATCGAAGCAGATCAACTTGTTTAAAGTTCACCTTTTGTAGGTGAGTTTTAAAGCATGCATTCTCACTGATTGTATCTTAGGTGGATTTGAGCATGGTGGTAGTGAACTTTATATCAAAGTTCATCCTTCTGTTAGCAAATTTTATAGAGGGTCATACTATCTGAATGTCACGGCATTATTCTTTGCAGATGTTTGGAGCCACACGTTGCTATCAACCCAAATTAAGTTGATTTGCAAACTTTGCCCTAGTTTCACTGGCACTCTATGTTGCTCACTCTCCAATCA
>CM069451.1:46675258-46830012 GCA_035610835.1 Ophiura sarsii | reverse complement strand
CCATTTGAAATTCACACTACTGTGAAAATTAAGGCAATGTCTTCCATAGGGGGGTGTAAGGATTTCAAATTGAATAGCCCAATACCTCATCTCAGATCTATATGACCAACATGTGATATGCTACAACACAATTTGTAATCATCAAAATTGGTTACATTTCTATCATGCCATACCCTTAATGACAACAATCAGTGATACCTACCGACAAACGGGGAAACCGCAAATCTCCTGCGGCTACAATTTGTAGTAGCTGACATGCATCGATTTGTCGGTTGGTACAAGCGCAAACAAACAAAAAGGGGTTTTTTCAAAGTTTTTGTACTGTTTTAGTTTCAAAATCACCATTTTGTACTTGGCTTAATTTTTTTTTTTTTGGGGGGGGGGGGGGGGGGCGGGAATTATGAAAAAAAGTGAATCTTCTTTATTTTTTTGGGAAAAAATAACCAGACTTTTCAAGGACATTTTGAAACCTACAGAGTGACCATACCTACAGAGTGACTAAGAACAGGGTGTAGTTTTTGTTGCATATTAAAGGCGACAAAAAAACAACCCAAAAAAACTGTTCTACAGGCAAACGGACCTTAGGTTGGGTGGATCGGTCATCCTTTTCTTCTTATTATTTCCCCTTCACAAAATCCCCGTAAAAAATCAAAAATATCTGTAAAAATGTTGCCGTAGTTTGACAAGCCAAATATTATTTGGTTACGTATTCATTTGTACACAAAATTTCTACGAAAATAGGTTGGTTGGGCCCATAGAACAGGGTTTGATTATGTTGTTGCCTAAAGTTGATTTATTTTTAAATTACTTTCAATTTTCATGATAATTTTAATAATTTGTAAGAAAAATCTGAAATACTTACTATTTTTGTTGTTTTATCAATAGGTGGGTAATACATTGCCATAGCCTTTAGTTAAAAAAGCAGTGCATATCACTTCGCTTAATTTGAACTTTTTCAAAAGTCAAGACATACCCTTTTTTATCCCCTCCGCCGCGGAAGTAGTGAAGAGCTAGATGGACATGTACCAGGTTCAATGGTTCAGTTCGTGTGCATATGCTAATCAACTCCAATGATTGGGACTCTAATAGGCTTGACATCTCTTTCCCTTTCTCGTTAGTCAAATTACAAGTAAACAGTTTTGACTGACATGTCTTCGTCACGCTATGTACCGGCAAGCAGGGACGGAACGGCATCAGATGCACACACCCTAGCAGGAAGGGAAGGGAGGCATTGGATTACTGTGGAAGTGGTTATTTTCATGCTATATTTATGGTTTCCAGTTCTGCAATAGTCTAATAATTTTGCAATTTTGTGGACCTTTATATAGACCTATATGCCAAATAAACTTACATTTTACTTTTTGTTTTGCTTTTTTGGTTCGCAACCGTTATTGTGCACCGAAAAGCAAAAATAAATGCAGCAAAATTTGTCTCATTTATACTGGTGGATGAAGGTCACTAGTTCAATACCTGTGCCCCTTGTTGATTATCTTATTTAATAGATTGATTATTAGTGCCCGGTTGATGATGGGCAGCTACACCTGTGTAAAGAGGCGCTGACCAGTTGTGACAGGTTGGTCAATAGACCATAATGTGATTGTTGACAACAACATGCACGCAACCCGTCTTTGATGCAACATTCATGGCTGGCATTGTGATGGGGGATGGAGTGGAGGGGAGGGAGGAGGGATGTAGAAGAAAGTATGATTTTTGATAATAGAAAATGGAACCACAACTTTTTAACTTTAACACTTGGACCATCTTCACTCTTAAGTGGAAGGGAGATGGGAGGGGAATAATTGAAGTGGATGAGAGGGATTTGGTTATCAGGAGTGGACGATGGGTAAGGATAACTGGGAGAGGAGTGGAGAGTTGGGGAGGGTGAAGACCTGGAGTGGGAAAGAGATAATTGAAGAGAGGTTGATAGGGTTGGAGAAGGGTTAAGGTGGATTATTAACAGTGTGTGAGTGGTAAGGGAGCATATGTGTAACCTCTTAAGAGCTTGATTACCAAGAATATGGTCAACAGTTAATGTTCATTGTATCATGTATATCATCTTGTAATCAAATACACATCCATTTTTAATGAAATACATAAATAACCTTTATTTTGATAAAGTGGCATAGTTTCAAAGTATCTAATTTACAGCAGCGGTTGTTTCAAACGATTGCATCAAGTGGGGGGTGCGTCAAGGCGACAAAAAAAGCCCCATGTTGTACAAACCCGATCAACTCATTTATTTCAAATCTTATTTTTTTTAAACATTTGAAGTAAAATTTAAAATGTAACTAAACTGTCGCGCTGAGATTCGAACCCATGGACAGAGTCTGCGGTGTCAGTCGAAACCACTACACTAGTGGGCAATACGTTGTACTAGTATAAGGAGATAGGGTATAACAATTTATCTTGTTAAACTAATGTTCTTCCTGAGATGTTTTAACATCAGTATGGAAATACGCTTATCATTATCGGTCTACCAAGATTAACATTATATAAACTTTCATACTGTTCAAAAAAATAATCATTTTTGCGAATTCAATACGAATAACCACGGTCTACCAATAATATCTTAAAGGATGATCAATAATTTCTTCTATTCATTCTGGTAGACCGTACATAGTGTTCTATTGTAATTGATGGGTTGTCTGTGGCTGATCAATACGGTGCTAGAGTTATTAAGCAAAACATGAGTCCCCCCATTAGCTCAGTGGTTTGTTTCCTGTCTTAGAATACATAGTTTGCTGGTTCCAATCCCGATAGGCTGTTCATGTTTTTATGGTTTTGTTTTAGTTTGTTTTGTTTTAGTTTGTTTTGTTTTGTATTTTATTTTTGGAAATGTTTGTAACTTTTCATTCTAAAGTTGATTTCATTTTTCCGGATCTTACGAATGGGTATAATATGTATGATAATAACATGCGGTTTATAGGTTATGTATTACGTTGTCAAATGGATATTTTGTGTTTGTTGACATCTACCTCTATACAAATACGGATACAAATCTTAATTATTATGGCGTCTCAATTAACATGCTTCATTTAAGAGTATTTAATCCGAAATAAACAGTCACCCCCTCCCCCTCACAACACTCCCCCCACCCTACCCCATCCCTTACCCTTCACCACACACCCCAATCGTGCCCACCAGACTACTGATATAACGTTAAAAGTTTGTTGTAACACAATCATTAGTTTACTTAATGACATTATTTGTTTTACCTATATCTTATAAAGAAGCCTTTATTAAAAGTACCATTAGGTGCGTAATTCAGACAATGCCCCTTTAAATTGAAGACATTACTAACCCATTCTTTTTTTAAATAAACGATACTAATTGTACATTATGACTCTCTAATATTGCCAAATATGAGATAATTTAGAACATTTTTAATGCAGTTACAAGGACTTATATGAATTTAGTACATTATTTTTTTCAATGCTTTAATACAATCTTGTTCAAAACCTGTTGGGACACTATACACGTGCGCATGAAATATCTTCCAAAATGAGTAAAAAGCTGTCAGTTGAAAGTATGATAGTCAAAACTAGTTTATGTAAAGCTGCCACCCCTCCCCCCAAACCAATGTTGGGGCTGGTATGTATAACACAGCCCGTTGCTGGACGATGCTTTTTATGGACCAACATTGAATTTAGGGGGAGGGACCATCGTTTCACAGGACATGCAGGAAGTGTCCCAATAGTTTTGAACATGATTGTAGGTAAACTAATCCTATTTGTCTATCACAATTTGGCAATGTATCTCTAATTTCCTCATCTGAATTAACACGAAGCAGTGTGTTTCCTCCACTAATTAAAGACCTGTGAAGCACAAATGTTTGCACCCTGACCCTGAAGAGCCTGCAATACTGACCTGACTGGATCACATTATATTTGGCCTTATCCAAAGCAACACAATGTGTACAGCCGCAGCAAAAGAAAGCAGTTGTCTCTCAATACCAATAAAAGGAGCTTTTTAAATCCTTCAAAATAACAACTTTGTGGTTAAGATTGGACACAGCATTCTGATTTTATGAAGACAAATTACTGTAAAATGTTCTTTGTTCTTCTTCCATGCCTTATTCCATCAATATCTTAAAATGCATTGTACAGACAACTGCACCCTTTGCCGCGACGGTACACATATTAGGTCTAGACTGGCTTGGACTAGAGACAATCTGCATCAACCGGAAAATACTGACTTGTTGCTCTAGACTGGCTTGGACCAGAACAATATACATTAAACCTGGAATACACCGGCTTGTCCCAGACAGGACAGAGAACTGACCATTTAAAATATATAGATGCTGGCAAAATCAAATCAAATATATAATATTGTAATAAAAAGACGGTTATATAAACACCCTATTCGCCGGATCATCAGGATTTATGATACGATTCTTATGAACTGTTTCTTGATTGGGTTGGAATTGGCGATTTCAATGCATTGTACCTGACCTGACCCAGTGTATTATACCATGACTGGCCTTGGCCTGATGTATCGAACTTTGACCTTACCTGGCCTGGCATGTCCTGTCCTGAAAATATGATTACAAAATTGTCCACACCTTGTAAATTGATGTTTTAGTGTGAGTGTTTAACCCCTAATTATCCATCCACATTGTTTCCTCGCTAAACTAACCGCACCCTTTCCATTATTATTATCTTTGTGTGTGTGTGTGTTTGTATGTGAATAGGCGTCCAGAGACGTCCTTCAATTTTCTCTTCTCACCCTGGAAGTCCCTCAAATTTATCATCTGGAATAACTACAAGTGGCACATCATTGGTGGACTGATCATACTCCTTATCATCGCCTTCATTGCCCTACTGCTATACAGCATTCCAGAGAATATCACCAAAAAGGTGTTTGGGCTTTAAGACGATTGAGCCACGCCTGTCAATGAGGGCGGGCTGTTTTGCGGAAGTAAATAAATCCCACATTTTGTCTTGCATGCCTACCAGTACTAGCGTGCATCTTGGTTACTTACTTGCCTGTTACAGTGCTAGTTGATAAGTCGTTATTACATCCTTGAGTATTCCAAAATGAAATGAAATGTATGTATTTGTTTGGGTCTGTTCTATCAACGGAGTAAAGATTATTATAATTTTAGATATCTGAGGAAACGTGATAATCCTAAGTAAAACCAGTAATATCTGCTTTAACCAACCAAAAAGGAATACGTTTAAGCTTAATACTCGACTTTAATCCAGCGCACAGCTTTGTTCCGTGTGTTAAGTGATTTCACATGTGATAGAAGCAGTTAATGCCGAAAAACTGTGGGGATGGCTATACATTGAAAACTATAGTCACACAACAACAAATATGCTTCTACAAACTCAAACTTGCACTCAGGTGATGGAAGAATTACTGTCCCTGTTCCTCAAATGATTATAGTTTTAGTCATATTTACCTAGGAAGGTCTGTATTGTTTTACTGAGGGTGGTGTTAAGAATGGTACAGAGCAACTGTAAGCTTTCTCTACCCTTCGTACAAAACTTTCTTAAAGGCATCTTTGCCAAACGATGGTTTCATAACTATCTAGAAATATTGCAAGAACTATTGTACCTGTTTCTCAAATGATTATAGATTAAGTCATATTTACCTATTTTGATCTATCTCAGGCTGGAAGGTCTGAATTGTTTTACTGAGGGTGTTGTTTGAAATTGTTAGACCTGTTAGACCATCATACTTCGTGTCTACCATACATGCTTGAGGATCAAATAACCAACTTTGCCCCTCCTTATATTTTAGCTTTCTCTTTTAAACGATACTTTGTTGGCCACTTAGTCAAAAGATGGTTTCTCAACTTTCTAGAAGTAGATTATTTTATATTTTCTACTGTTTTGTAATTTCCTGATCTATGTTAACTTTGCTCTTGAAGTATTAACATATATATCGTTTTGAAAGATTTTTGCCTGATATTTTGCAGGAATGTTCATGCATGTCATTTTCTTTTGGTTTGTCTTTTTACCAATTGATATTAATTCCACCTTTCAGAATTCAGATGTAGCTGATAAGCTATGTTCAAGATGCTAAGTACCCTCTAAACAAGTGATATGCAGTCATTAACCTCTGACCTTTATCCTATCCTTAGCTTTAACCCTGAATCGTAACCTTAACCCTTAATCTTCCATAGCTCTTACCCAAACCTATACTACCTTAGATTAACCCTCATAACCTCAAGTTCCACTAAGCCTGTAAGCCATACTCTCTACCCATAAGTTACCAGCACGGCACCACTGGTAATAATTGAAAATGTTGACTTTTAATGTCAAATTTACTTGAAATTATCTTAAAGTTAAGATATTTTCTGACAATTTTGAGATTAAATGACCGATGTTTTGCATGCTTTGTGCACATTTTACCATCAATTCTATATCTTGCCTCCCAGATTTTGTTTGCCGGCCCCCCTCCCAATTTTTGTTTATGCTGGCGCCACTACTGTGAGTTACCCTAGCCCTAATCTTTATTTACCTGAAGCCTTGCCCTTAACACAACTCCAAGTTACCCTTACCCTAAGCCTGAAGTTACTGTAACCCATATCCTAACCCTAAGTTACCCTAACTCTTAACCTAACCATAATGCTAGTCAGCTATGTGCATCATGTGACTGGATTTCTTTACATTTATTTTGATCTAATCTATCTGTATACTATTGTTATTATTTGTGTGTATTTACAGTCGACCAGAGACATCCTTCAATTTTCTCTTATCACCCTGGAAGACCCTCAAATTCATCATCTGGAATAACTACAAGTGGCACATCCTTGGTTTTCTGCTCGTACTCCTTCTCATCGCCTTCATCTGTCTGCTACTCTACAGCATCCCCGGCGAAATTGTCACCAGTATATTTGGCAACTAAGAAAACTCTCACAGACACAACCGGCTGCAAAATGAGATCCTCATTCTGAAGGATTTAGATTCCTCCGTATAAACCACATCACTCTAATAATGATCAGCATGTACTTGGTGAATAAGCTGTGTATTTCATGGTTGTTGCACCCATCTAGATTTGTTGGGGGTTCACTATCACGCAATAATGCAACACCGACAGGCAATTCTATTGGCTCTATCCCTGCTTCAATACCGCCGATAACATTGTCTATACATTGGAAACGGACAAGGGGCGAGAGATTCTCTCAAAGGTTTAACACATAACTTACCTTTCTGTATACTATTGTTATTATGTATTTACAGTCGACCAGAGACATCCTTCATGTGGTTCATGTCACCCTGGAAGACCCTCAAATTTATCATCTGGAATAACTACAAGTGGTACATTATCGGTGGACTGCTCATACTCCTTCTCATCGCCTTCATCTGTCTGCTACTCTACAGCATCCCCGGCGAAATCGTCACCAGTATATTTGGCAACTAAGAAAACTCTCACAGACACAACTGAAGGATTTAGATTCCTCCGTATAAACCACATCACTCTAATAACGATCACCATGTACTTGGTGAATAAGCCGTGTATTTCATGGTTGTTGCCCCCATCTAGATTTGTTGGGGGTTCACTATCACGCAATAATGCAACACCGACAGGCAATTCTATTGGCTCTATCCCTGCCTCAATACCGCCGATAACATTGGCTATACATTGAAAACGGACAAGGGCGAGGGATTCTCTCAAGGGTTTAACAAATAAGTAAACCCAGGTAGGCTCACAGATCTATTCACAGTGTTGAAGAATTGGATTGAGTGACGTAGCGTCAATATGTTTTCAATAGTGCTAGGGGAAACATTTTAACATGTATATTAGGTACTATAGTCAAAAACCTGGAAATACTTATAAATGTAGTTATTGTAGTCTCAGGAGAATGAGATTTCCTGCACACTGAATCATATAAATAGACTTAAAATAAACCAAAGGTTATACTTTTGGTAAGGAAAGAACAGGTATTAAAACGGTGTTTATGATGACTTACAAACGCTCATATTTGTAGTAAAAACAGAGGTACAAACCCATTTTGTGCTGTAACAATGTGTAACTTTATTTTATTAAATGCTTAAACTTGGTTGTCTTCATGGTCATACATGAATCATTTTGGCAGACAAAAAATTGCCTACATCAAATTGAAACTTGATTACAAAATGTTACCAAAAATGTAATAGCAGCTTTTTCCTTTAGATGATAAACAGTACACCATACCAAAATGTTCACATTTATAACAAAGTTAGAAATGGGAGGTTTAGTATTAAGTCAATTGGTATAAAAATGAAGTAATGCATATAAAAAATCTGAGACGAATATTGCTAAATATTCATCTCAGACCCCACCCCCAAAATAAATCCAATACAGTGTTTGATTCACCACCCCAAAACACATCCGGATTTTCAACAAGCGAAAACTGGATTCCAAATCCAAACCGGTTGTTCAAAATAAAACAACCGCGTAACAACAATTGCGTAATTATTCCATCAGTGTTTTGAAGATTGCTGCATGTACCATCTGTTGTGGATTGTGTACCATACATAAAAATCATTCCATGTTCTGATTACACCCATTAACATGTTTATTGAACTGTGTGTCCTATTTGGCTGAATATGGTGCACATGTATCAAAATGAGATATTGTCAGGTTGTGGTGTCATTTTTTAATAGACATAATGATCAACGTGAACCCACTTCAGAAAATAAGCTATTTATTGTTGGTCCGCCAAAAGATGCGGACACATTTTCTGCCTTTTCAGTGCAATTTGAAACTTTGTTTTTAATTGGAATTATTTCAATATATTTTCCTAAATTTGACTAAAATAATGTACTCTTAAATAAAGAATTCCAACTAAAAACATTTTGTATTAAAAAGCAAATGGCGATGTCACATGGTTATATTGTGTCACATAATTTTAGACCCTTTTGACAAATTCTAATTCAATCGTCAAAGCTAGATTTTTGTTGTTGGTATTTTATGTAGATTGAGTTAAGAACATTAAATTACTCACAAAACGTGCTTATGGTAGCAAACTGGACATCATAATTTTCAGAATAATATCTGTCTGTAGACAAAAAAAGAAAGAAGGGGACTAACACATTATATGTTAGCAATAATTAATGCATTAAATGGGCATTCTGTCATAAGGATAATTCCTTATCTTAAAACTATGATTTATTTTTAATATTGATAATGATGTATATGGTTCTTGATGCTAAGTATTTTATATTAAACTGTAGACCGCATGACTAACATTGTAGCTTGTTAATATCGGCAAGTCATTAAAAATTGACTGCCAACTTATTTTATTTCGGAGTGTAAACAATTTGAGATGAAATCACGCATGCGATATTTTTATTTTAACATAGTTATTTGGAATCATGAAGTATGATTGTAAAGGAAATTTATTTTGTTGGTATTATCCAAAATAATGAGAACAAGATTGAAAGCAATAATGTAGTTGTGACTGATGAGCTATCTATTTTTATAAGTCTAAACCAGCCGGAAAAGACATTAATCGTTTGTCTCATGCCCCTACACTCAGTTTGAGTAAAATACCAAAAGATAGATTTATGCTTCTTTATTCATATTTTGTAAGATGTTGAGAATATTTTGTTGGGAAAATCACCATTGACCATAATGTTTGATAATAAATGGATAAATATGATGACAAGATAAACAGACAGCTTTTGAAGATGTGTCAAAATAGAAAAAAATGTAACACTTTTGTAACACTTTTGTGTATGTTTGACAATGTTGATAGAAATACATCACCGAAGTGGCATTGTTGAACCTAGGGACATGTGACAAACGATTGATTCAATTTGCGTGGCCTAATTGTAGAATAATAATTTGCTTATTATTTGTACTCCTCACCATGCCATGTACACAACAAGGAAACCAATTTGTAGTATGTATAATGTATTGTAGAATATGTCTTATTAATCTAATAAGTAGTACAACATGTTTAGCGGAGCATAAATGAAATTATCCTGTTTTTCACAGAATAATGAAATTATTCCGTAAAGATTAATTTAAAATGATAAATACTTAATGATTGAAATAAAAAGTATTGGGGACCATTTACACAGCTGACTAAAATAGTTGACCATGAGATTAGAAATTATGGGTTGACCCGTCATATCAAAATGGACATGTTGGAGGCCCGAGTCAAATCCGAGTTATTGGTATGACTTGAGAGAGCAAATTTTAAGCTTTGAAATGACACCATGTTGAAGGTAATTGGACTTTGTAATCACAAGATATGATTTGAAGAAGCATAATTATTTCTATTATTTTCTTTATATTTCACCAAATATATTGGCCTCTATCTCAAAACTGTTTTGCCAACAACATGTCCTTTTTGACGCGACTGGTCACAAATAAGGTCACAGCAAGAAACCAATTGTGCCTTTGTACCCCTAACACATATCTGGGTATGCTTTACGGGGTGTAGGAAGGGGGCAGTGTTTCCCCCCAATGGTAAAATAATACATGTGATGTTATTTAGTTCAAATAAATACTAGCAATCACAGGGTCTTCAAAGTTGTCTGTGTTTGCGTTTGTTATGTAGTGTGTTTATTTGCTATACTCTTAAAACGATGTAGTGTGATTATTTGCTACACTCTTAAATCAATGTGGTCATTCTGACTTAGGATGGCATGTGCTACAATCCACTACACTTAAAGAAGTTGACCCCGATTTGTAAATTAAGTGCGTAGTTGGCTAGTTGCTGTGCTCAGTCAAAATGACCTAGGTGGTTTAAGGGGGGCGTCTATGTTAGTCAGATAGTAAAATTCAGTGCTTCGGACAAAACTGAGATATTAGCGCAGTAGGAAACTGCTAAGTCTCTGCTTTAAAATGCTTTTTGTTTGAGGTAAATTGGATTTTCGGTTCTGAAGTTATGGTCGATTGAGTTTCGGGTGGTTCAAAATATCGGTGGTGTTTTGTATACATTTGTATGTAGAAAACGCTCACCCTGCGATTTTAAGCATTTTCAGTTTTAATTATTTTTTGATCAAATAATTGTAGCATTTGATCAAATTTATTTATCAAAATATTAAAATAATTAATTGCACATCATAAATCATCAAAATTTCAAAGTCAACGTCATTTCTTATGTATTTCTTTATTTTTCTCACCCGGCTATTTTTAAGCCATTTATCTTTAAAAATCAATAAAAATGCTAATATAATTGCTATTTTCACCCAAAATGGCTCAAAATTTGTCTAAATTCATGCTCTTCCATAATTGAACAACTATTTTTATCCAAAATGTCAACCTTTTTTTTTCTCGCCAATTCTAATATTTTTCATACGTTTTGCACGATATCTCAAAACTAGAAAACACGCAAACTTGCAATATGGGATCCAACATAACTCAAAAACGAAACCTCGTATCAGGATGATATTTGGAATGGATAATAAGCTTGAATAGAGGAAGAACCCAATGAAGCCGGATTTTCAATTTATCTTTCCAAATTTGAATTATAACGTAAAATTACCTGATTGGTCGGTTCCTGGTTACCATGGCAACCGTATAAAAAATCCGGCTTAATTGGGTTGTGCGCATTGTTTCCATGCATCATCTACCAAAGTATGGTGAACATGCAACATTTAGTTTTCTAGTAAAGTTGGATCCAGTGTTTAGCCAATCAGAGGCCTTGGCTGGTTACCATAGCAACCAGATCAAAATAACGCGCATTTTTTGAAACGCTGTTACCTAAGCTTCAATTTGATATATGACTCTAAGGGGTAAACCCACGGTAACATTGAGAAAATCTGTTCCCAAAATTGGTGAAAATAACATAGACCCCCCCCCCCCCCCTTAAGAGTATACTGATATTAGACTTTGGGTTTGGAATTTCCAGGTAAAAAACCAAACTATCCCAAAATCAATTTATATATATAGGGTAATATCAACAAACTAGAAACACTGACTTTTGTGATCCCATAAGGGAGCACACCACTAAGTCGGTTTTGCGCGGCACTTCCGGTAAAAGTTTATCACAGCAATAGTTCCTTTTGACCAAATGAACGGGCAAAATCGGCATGAAATTAACGGGTAGTGATATCAAATTTATGTTTATGGATTAGCTTACATATGTTTTTAATGATTAAGAAAGAAAACACGTCAATTTAAGCTGTAATGTTATTTTACCGACCGATTTACACACACGGTGCATGCCGGGATGAGAGCCGAATAACATGCTACGAAATCACTAGGTCCCGTTATATCGGCTGATAGCAAAAAATATTGATGGCCTTTCTATGTTAAAACCCAGATAATGTTAAAGTATACAGAATAATATAAAACATATCCAAATTTGATTGTTTTTATCGCGAGCACTCTGGATTTCAATGGGAGACGACATAGTGTTGTGCTCCCATAAGAGCCATGGTACTCTGCCTAGTTGCATGCACCATACCTTTTTAAGGGCAACACCCATTACGATTTGTGGGGTTGGGGGTTGGAAAATACCCCAACTTTACCCACTGATAGGTAAAAACACAAACTTGATCCACACATCCCATTGTATAAGGAATGGAAAAACACTTCCAATAAAACCAACTTTACCCAACTTAAACTTCCATGGCCCACCATCTGAAAATAATGTTTTGCCCCTAATGATCAATTTGTGGCCCTCACTTTATACAGGTGTTTCATTTTGTCAAACCTACTTCACCTTCTGCTTGTCACTTAATGGGCCGATTTAATTAAAAACTAGCCAATACTTAAACTAGAAAAGGGCCAATCAAAAGCAAAAAGCCAATTAGTAAAGGGTCTATAAATAATTGCTGAAAACTGTGTACATATTTCACTTGATTTGATCCCAGTGATTTTTTCCTAAAAATGCATTTTTCTTGTCAAATTACATTATAACCATGAAACTAAAAATTACAGAGCAATACGTTTCCTAATTACTTCAAAATCAGATTTTGAAATAAGTTGTCCTGGTACCAGGACAGTTTATTTCGTTCGTAAATAGAATTCCATAGTTAAATATGTTGAAAATGCCTTAAATTGGAAGCAGATTTCCATTATAATTTAGTAAATCTCTGATGAATTTGAGGGGAAATACAATAAAAGTAGATTTATGAGTCCTGGGCCCCATTAGTTAAAAATAATATGTGGTGGGGGTGGGGGGGTGGGGGGGGGGGGGGGGGGGGGGGGGCTCGAGGAAGTCACTTTTTGAATTTTGTGAGTGCTGTAATTATTGAGCTATGAGATGAATCAAATGGTATATAAAAGAATACATTTAACAAAAATAAGTTTGAGTAAAAAATGCCCAAATCGCTTGATTATGATGTAGACACTTAAGGATGAATTTCTTATTTTTAACCTAAACTATTTTTTTTTAACATTTTGATCAAAAAGTGCAAAAGAAGTGATTTGTCACTCAAAAATGTAGGAATATAGCTGCTTCATATATTTAGGATATTAAAGTAAATATGTCTTACAATAATTGGTAAAATTCTGAGACCAATCTAACAGATTGTTGAAATACCAAGCCTTTTCTCACGAACCGTCCATGTGTGCGCATCGTACGGACTTCGTTCAAGTTTTGACTGTTCGTTACAATGACTTCTAAGGAAATTTATATATGAAATGCTTTAGAAAATTAATAAATAACCTCGTGCCATTCTTTTTTAGCAAAAACCATTTCTATGGAATTGGAAATCAGCCATTCAGTCATTCATATCATCAAAGGATTGAGGAAGGATATTGGTCATACAGTTACTCAGTTTTTGTACGTTTTCAATAAAAAGTTTGCTGCAATAGGTATTTCTAATGCTGAATATTGATAAAAAATACCTGTTATTTAACTTTTTTTTACCAAATATAAGTATTTTGGAGAATAAACACCATGCAAGCAGGGAAAACTTGCACACAACACACGGATGCAACACATAGGAGTTTTATTGTTAAATTGTGGGGGAATAACCGGTTTTGACCTCGCTCTATTGAAATATTTGTATTTCAGAAAGTTGCCATTCGTTTGGTCTCACAAGTTTACCAATTATAAAGGTCAGGTATATGTTCCTATATCCCTAAATACGAAGCAGCTATCAAGTATCCTACTTTTTAAGTTACAAGCTCTGCAGTTTTTGGACCCATTTTTTGGGGGAGACACGCTATATAGGGTACACACCACCAAATAACATTTTCCATTTTGGCAATACCCGGCAGTGTTTGAAATTAATAAATATGTCTAAATTAAACATACTAGAAAAGGTAAAAAGGGCTGTAAATGTACCTAAATGTTTCATAATTTGGCATTTGTAGGTTATTTCCTTCACATTATTCATTTTTTTCCCATGAATGGTATCATTTTACCCGATTTCACTGTTTCCACCAATTTAGAGCTAAAACCACTGCTCTTAGGCAGCCTGTCGTACCTATGATGGATATCATTGGCCCGTAGCGGGAAAAAATGCAGGTTAACCCCACAAAAGTGATTGTTTTTAAGCAGGAGACATCTAGATCTTCAATAAGAACAATGATTTGAATGAACAAGTTTGCTCTATAGGTGAGAAAAATTCACACCATACAAAGCAATAGGGAACTGATTTGGTGGTGTGAAACCTAAACGTCTGAATTCTATTGTGATTTGGTGCCGCCCAAGCCTTGCATACAAAAACATAGTTTTTTGAGTAAAAAATATTGCGCACTCCAAATGAAATAACTCTAATTTTAGCAATATGCTGTTATCTTCATGAGATAGCAAATTTGATAAAATACTACCTTTGGTACCAAACACCTAAATTCGAGTCAAATGCTTGCCTATATTATGACGAAAAGGACTCCAAAGATGTATTGATATTGCACAAACACTACAAACAACATTTAAAGACAAATTCCACACTATAGTATAATATACAGTCATCACAATAAGTAACTGACCAGGTAATAAACATGCTGATAACTCCTACATAAACATATTTAATTAAAAAGTTGTTGAGAAATTTTTCTTCTTGAATTTGAGATATTACACGCTAAGAATGGTTGATTAATAAGGAGGCAGTTACGATCCCAAACGTTAGGGCAAGTCTGATTTTCATTTTAACATTTTCTTTTCAACACGGGGAGAGTATGACAGGTAAAGCGTGCGTGCCGTATTGATCAACCGTAACAATGCCACCGGCCGACTATCCAACAACCAGGACATCAACGGGTGAATTGTCACTACCACTACCAGTAATCAAAAATTTGCCGGTCTGAGTCCCCGTGTTGAAAATGAAAATGTGAATATGAAAATCAGACTTGACAGTACATTTGGGATTGTAACTTCCCTAATAATCAGCCATTCTTAGCGTGTAATATCTCACTAAGGGGTCGTCCATAATTTTCGCCATTTTCAGTTACGTACAAAGCGTACGTAACAGGGGGGGAGGGGGTCAAAATATACCCCAACCGTACGTAACTTAAATGGCGATCTTGAGAGGTGGGATTTTTATTTTTAATTACAAAATTACAAAAATTTCGCCATTTATTGCGTACGTAACTCAAGGGGGGAGGGGGGTAAAAAGTTACGTACGCTCTGTACGTAAGTGAAAATGGCGATAATTTTGGACGACCCCTAATTCAAGAAGAGAAATTTCTCAACATGTTTATAATTTAATATGTTTATGTAGGAGTTATATTTTTAGAGTTATCAGCACATTTATTACCTGGTCAGTTACTTTTTGTGATGACTGTAGACACGATAAAGCAGTTTACCAATCCACGGTGTTTTCAATTGACAATATTAACAAAAACCGGCGAAAGTCCCAACGAAAGTTAAGCAAGGACATTCACTGGCGGGAACTTGAACCCCGGTCTCCTGATTTCTAGACAGGCGCCTTACCACCCGGCCACCGGTAGTCGTTACGATAAGTTTTGGGTTTATAGTATACAATATAACAACAACTTATTAACGATCACTGTCGAATGTGCCATCTCAAAATAAAAAATAAAAAAAAGGTTCAAAATCTGATGTGAGTGTAACGAGCGCCCTCCCCCCAAAAAGAAATAGGGTTTTCTATACACTTTTTGGTTGAAAAAAGGTCGACATTTTGGTGAAAAGGTCTACTTTTGCCAAAGTCGCTCCCCTCTTAAAAAGGTTCACATTTGCCTGGGGGAAATGGTCCACTTATGACGAAAACTGCCCGCCCCCAGAAAAAAATCCTGGTTATGCATGAATGGGTCTGGTTGTATGGCCTATCCAAACATCGGACGAGCCAATGAAATATGCAGGCTTGATTTTAATTAGTAGTCTCAAGTGCTCTTATCAAGTTTGGCTTTCTCCCAGTTTACTGACAACTGCTTTCTAACATCACCTGGCATCATCAGAGCGGGTCGGAAGCACCAAGTATAATTCGTGCAACCTTAATTGGGCATTAAACGCAACTTATACACTTGGCTGTATATACGGCCGACTCCGTTTACTTTTCATCAAGGCCAAAATAGAAATGGGCTTGTCTTAGCTTCTTCCTAAAGCCAAATTTAAAGCTCAAACATGCAATACATTTGTGTTTTGCAAGTTTCTGGACTACTCTGTTAATGGGGTATCCCCCTTAAATCTTTTGATGTAAATCGACGCGAATAAATAATTTTAGTTTTGTATCGGGCCCAAATTTTATGTAACAATTGTATTTAAAAATAATAAAATAAAATGGTATCTGATATCTTTATAATAAATGCGCAATGATAGATGCCAACAAACTTTTTTTTATTATTATTTATTTGCCTAATTATCACTGTAAATCATGCTTTAGTATTCCCACAGCCCTCCCGGATGTTACACCTCGCTCGAGTTCATTCAGCGTTCATGTTTATTGCGTGACATTACAACGAATGTAAGCGAGGTTTATCATCTTTGCCAGGCAGGGTCGGCCAGAGGACACAACGCACTTTTTTTCTCATCTCATCCGATGGTTAAAGTGATGAGCACAAATTGTGGACGGTATGCAATTCCAGACTTCAGACTTTGATAGAGGATATTGTCAACTATAGCGTTAGTGAAATACTCAGGTGGATTGAAAAAAACGAAAACATTGCATAGGCCTGCCTACATGGTGTCAGCGCGAGCGGTTCCATCATTTGGCACTATCGCAATTTTAAATCTCGCCTAAAATAACACTTAACAGTTTGCCAATCGCGTTGTCAGATCACTTCACACGCGGATATTGTCGTCGACTGTCAGCAATTCTGCAGATAGGATTCTCGGCTCTGGAAACATCTGCCGTCGTCAAAGTTAAACCTGAAACGTGCATAGACTTGAAGATCATTTTTAAAAATACAACGCCTGGAGCGATGAGGAACCGGAGCCATCCTCTTCCCTTCCAGTTCTATATTTATATCATTTATCCAGGTTTAATGCATAAACTACCATTTGTTCCGCTATCAGATTGGCGCGATGGCATCGCACGGCGATGCAACACCACCCAAATGATAAGTATTTATAGGATTTTGAGCAATTTCGAGTGTATGTTCTGTCAAAATATATTAACCTTTTGATGAATAAGTTTGCTCTGCACCAATTATCAAATTGCCCTGTTTAGAGTTGCTTATATACCCGATAATTCTCAACGGATTCGTCAAGGTTGTCCGTTTTGAGAAATTTTCATTTACGTTACACTACCCCCTCCTAGTGACATGCGCCGTCCCTTAAACCAGGCAGCGACAAATTATTAACGTTGAATCTTAACCTTCGTTTGTAAACCTTAAGGGTGCAAGATAGGTTTAAATAAAGGTCGAAGAAAGTAACTTCCCGTTTCAGTATGAAAAAATGCAACGTTTTAATGCTTACACTGTTTAGAGTTATGTGGGCGGGCGGGCGGGCGGGCGGCAGTAGATTGGGTTAATTTGGGTGACGAGCTGTCAGTAAAAATTGATTCTCAAAATTGTGTGAAAATCTTTTTATTTTATTTCGCGAAGAGCTACGGTATTGGTTTCGGCCTCGTGAGTATGTCACTTCTGGTTCAAGTTTGGTAGAAAGATGTGCGACGAGGCGCGTGCAAAACAGCTGAGACTGCTCATCATACAAATAACCTTAACATGCAGCAGAGGAACTCACTGGGAATTTTGTAACTCACACAATACATGCAGAGCACTTTATAATTTTTCCAAGCGCGCCGTCACTCAAACTGTCTTGATTGTCACGTGTCACTCCAAACTTGAAATACTATACGTGAATGTTTGTTTAGGGTCTGTTAACACGCGATGTCAGGTAATTCGATATTCTAAATAGTATTTCAACTTGAATTGTGCTCAAAATAATGACACCAGGCTATACTCGTCTTGTGGTCCCGGGCTTGTGGTATTGTAAGGCATCCCAATAGACCTATCTTCTATGTAACTATTTTTGAGCTTTTTGAATTTGACACTGTTGTTGTTTATCGTGCATTTCTTCGATATCGACAGTACCTGAATGGCATGGTAATTTAGCTGGTTCCTATGGGCGCCTTTTTTATCAATGGCATTAGCTGTAGTGTAGCATCCTTGTATATGGAGGTGCCGAAGGCGTGAAAGAAGGCGGCGAGATTTAAAAAAAAAAAATTTGAAGACCCATGCGATGGCATCAAACCCTTTAATTCGGTTCAAATAAAGTTTTATAAAATGCTCAAATATCAACATAACAATTGGCTGCCCTTTTATAAGTGTGCTTTACAATTGATTCTAAATATGGCCCTAACGATGTCGTGTCCTGACGGTTCTGTGCTAGTATATATATATAGTAGTATTTTTGTTTTCACAGTGGCGTTCTGATAATAAGATTTTCTCAGGGGATTTTCTTCTCATGAATAGCGCCAATATAGGATACACATTGAACATTCCTCTTTAATCATGTGCACCGTTCGACAACTATATATAAACGCGCTTTTAACAATTGAGCGTAATATAGGTGCCCACCCAGTTAATCGATTGATTTAGGACATTGGGGTTTGGCTTGGGTTTGCGGTTGAGTTTCCAAAATCAAATACCCGAAAATGATGAGATATCAGATATTGGGGTTAGGATGTTTGTGGTAGATTTCGGATATTGAGGTTTTGGGGTTTTCAGTTTTGGTTGAATTCCCGGTCCGGGGTGGTGGGTTTACCATAATGAACCCCATAAATGCCGAAGTACCTGTCATGACCAGTAGGCCCACTGGTTGAGTTAGACTTGGAGCTACTGCTATTGACTTAGAGGGAGAAAAAAAAAAGTGTGTAGGAGAATTGAAAAATGCAAGCCCCGGGCTTGGTAAATGCCTCGACGATGTGTACATCGTATTAATCAAGGTATTACCTCTAGTAACCTAATCAATATTGTCAGTGCCGAGAAACGCACGTAATTTGGAGTGCCCGTATATCATCACGCCCGGCCTCCCCTGGCTCGCTCCTCGCGGTGCAAACACCGCATGGCGAATCAGCAGGGAAAACCGAAAAACCAAACCCGGTTCAAAAGGACAGCAGTAGGCTACGTTGGGTTTCCCTTTGGTTGAAAAAATGTTTTGGTTGTCGGCTCCGATGTCATGTCAGTTATATCAGTACATGAAATAGACACCGCTGCCCTTCAAACAGATCCAATACTTCTTGTAGTCAGATCAGAAGCGACTGAGCAAGAGTGAACAATGCGTGCTCACCTAGAGGCCAGGTACATTCCTTGGTAAATTCCATGCGAGCGACAGAATCTCATTTCATGGAATCTGATTTCAGAATCGAGGGTGTGGGTCGTTCGTTCGTTCAGGACAGTATAAAGAATTCTCTTAACCTGTTTAGGCTTCGAAGGACTATGGTTTTGTTGTTTATCTGAATTTAGTAGTCTATTTGAAAGTAGGGCCGAAATTGGGCAATTTGCCGAAAAAAGGCAAATAAATACACGCACATGGCGTAATTGTTTCTTTCCCAAATCCCAATTGCGACATTTACGCGATAACACTTTTGAAACACCAAACGTGTGACTTTGGCAGTGACATTCCTTTGCCTTTTCCACCGCTGTTTTACCGACAGACCCTGTTTTGCCGACATAGCACCTTGAGCACAGGGAGGACTCCATGCACAGGGAGAACTCCATGCTCATTTTGTGTACATATGCCGACACATTAGATCCTCGGGTTTGAATCATCAAAGTAGCCCATAATTTCATCTGTTTCAAAATTTGCAACGCTAGACTCGATGAAGGCTTAGACCCACCATAGATTAACTGACTGAAATGTCAAGCGAAACACCGTTTTAAGATGCCAATACGGTATGTTAGATATACCAATGAAATACGGTAGGGGAAGGTTTCAACCTTTTACTTTTGACGACGAATACAGTGGCGTAGCCAGATTGGGGATGATTAATTTTAAGGTGCAAGTAGTCATATGAGCAGACTTCGTAAGGGAGCACATCAAAACTCGACCGCCCGGCAACCGCCGGTTCCGTGGGGTTCCGTGCGGTTGCAGCCGGTTTATATTGTTCTAAACACTGATATGCGGTCCAACCGGGCGGAACCGACGGTTGCCGCGCGGTCGAGTTTTGATGTGCTCCCTAAATGCATGTTTGTGTGTGTTTGGCGCAACTAGATTTTTCTGAACAGGGCAGAGGCGAAAGGGAGGGCATATATTTCCAGGAAAAAGCATAGCAAAGTGGGCCAATATCATGTCGTGTATTGTAAACAAAAAAACCTCCCTTTCCAAAAAGTTTCAGGAACAACGACCAGACAGAAAGGGCACCTTTAAATTGTTTTACCGATGAATTATGATAGGCCTATAAATATCCGTAAATAAATAATATGTTGAAAATGTGTGTTTACGATATGCAAAATGATGAGTTCACGAGATCTAGGGCAGGTTGACAACGGCGGTCGGTCGATCGGTCGATGTGCGTGTCGGTCCATCCTGAATCTTCAAAAAGGACAGAAAACGGCAACAAGGCGCGCGCCGCGCGGTCCGGCCCGGCTGCGAATTTATTAACCGTACACACTCACTGTATAAATGTATTGCTGTACAATGTACATGTGCTATGCGCTTTACTCCGTCAAGGTATCAAATGTTGTTTACGGTAACGAACATCGCGGCCCGGCTGGCTTGCTACGAGACTCGATGGTGGGTGCACCAAAGTTATAAATACTCCCGGGATGAATACGAGGATCATATTATTCAACTAGGTTTGACGTTAAACATCACAATATAAGTTCACTGTCATGATTGGAGGTCGGGAACATTAGCTTAAAATCATGTTGGGGTGGGGTTGTAGCCAAACTATTGAGACGCAAAGTAACCTTTTAATAGGGTAACTGATGCATAACATGCATAATATTAATAAGCTATCTTGCATTCGTGCTTAATATTCGCTTGGGTTGCATTTTGTGCAGCAAACCTCGAGCGCCGCCATGCCCGAGACGGCGATGTACGAATGCAAGAACGAATCAACTATCTATCATACACTTCGAGAAGTGTTTCAAAACCTGTTATAAAATGGCAATATCTTGATTAAAACGCATTATATTCAACTATTTTCGCAAAGTTGAACAAAAGAAAGTAACCGATTACTGTTGATCTTGCACGATTGAGACTTCCGGCAGTGCATTCGTAGATATAATCGACGTGAAGAAGAATGGATAACGACAAATATGAGCTCTAGAAGTGTGTATGGCGCTGATGGTGTAACGAGAGAGGGAACAGGGGAACAATTTCCCCCCTTGCCCCGCGGAACCATTTTGAACATGCGCCAATAATAATTCCATCGTATAAGGGTGAGCTATTAGAACACATACCGTTTCCGTTTTCTTTGCAACTTGCTGTGAAAGTCGTTCCATGATTTTTCTCGATTTACCCAAGTTTAATAATACCCTAGCCATTGTTGAGCCATATTACTAATCTACCCCAGTCACCGATCTACCCAAGATACTGATTGACCATAGCCACTGTTGCACCATATTACTAATCTATCCCAGTCACTGATCTACCCAAGTTACTGATCTGCTAGTGGATGTGTTGGTATGTAGGCTGGGACACAGTCTGCTTAAATTACCAACACTTTAACACTTATTAATTAAATTAATTACTTATTAATTAATTATTGATTAATTAATAATCGATCCTTAATTATTGATCATTAATCAATCATTAATTACTCATAATTAATTATTTATTAATAATTAATTAATTATTAATTATCTATGAATTAATTAGTTCTTTTGCCTCTGGTTGACTTTGATATACATGTACACATCAGGTGATGCGTGTATTACGATGTTCGACATGTGTCCCAGGACCACAAACTCGACTTGTGTCCCAGCAGGACCACAAGCTCAAAATAGGGTTAGGGTTAGAGTTAGGGTTAGGGTAAGGGTTAGCGTTATTGTTTAAGCGAGTGGCCAGCCTTACCCCTGAGTGTTTTGACATACATTTGTTCATGATATCATTTCAGCGGTGTCAACATGAGCTTGTGGTCATGGGGCACAAATTGCGCTTTATTCCGTTGAGGGCGCCAAGACGGAATAAATATAATTTCAGTATAATTTGTGGTCCTGGGACAGTTGCGGACGGGATAAGATATGCGCGTTAGTACACCCTACCTATGCTAGAAATGTGCGCGTAATGCGTGAATTTGTTAATACTTTTACGGAAGTGCATATTAACATAATCAACATTTTGTTTGTGAGAGGGGATTTCGAACGAAGAGCGCGACAAATGACAAAACCGCTAAGTCAGTAGCGTAGCCAGGGGGTGGGGGGGGGGGGGGGAGAGAGGAGCAAAGGGGGAGCAAGAGGGAGCAAGGGGGAACAGGGGCAGAGCCCCCCCTGAACAAAATGACCGGGAAAATCGGGAAGGCAATAAAAGGGAGGAGAGGCGACAAAAGACAAAGAGGGAAGGAAAAGGAAAAACGGAAAGGAAAGGGACAGAAAGGAGAAAGGAAGACAGGCAAATTAGTTGGAAAATTGCAGTTTTTCACGCCGGTATGGGGACGCATCGCATCCCCCTTTCAAATGTACAGTCAAGCTATTAAATATCCAATTGGGAACTGTCACTCCAGCCCCGTGAGCCCCGTGGCCCTTTAGTCTGCAATTAAGCCCGTCACCCCCAGCCCCATGGCCCTTAGTCTGCAATTAAGCGAACGGCAGCCGACAAAGGAAACTCGTGACTTCATCATATTCCAGAGGACACGCTCAAAATATGAAAAAAGTAGGTTTAATTTCGTTACTAAATTACGCATTTCGCAATCGACCCTCGGGTCATGAATGGTCTCCTTCCTGAACTTGATCTGACCGCCTTCCCCGATGGTTTAATACATGGAGGCAGAGACGATACAGGGTGAGTCAGATCGTGGAGGTTTCAAGAATTAGCAAATGATTGTGAAAATGGAAGGTATAAGAACTAGCAGATAGTGTGTAAAGAGGGCCTCGGATGGGGTGGGGGAGGGGTAGGTGGGTGGGGGTGGGATGGGAGGGTCGATTTTCCTGGCTGCTCTCCCCCTCAGTGCAGCACTGACCATGTGACAAGTGGCTCGAGAGTTCAAAAGAAGACAGTAAATTGTAAAAAAAGATGTTTTCTGTAAAAAACCTAGACAGAGCATGATCTTTTTCTAATTTCACACTATCTTTCTCGCACAGTTACTCTTGATATTCTAGTGAAGATAAAATAGTTACCTTTCACACACACACACACAAAAATGAATTTTGAAAATCTGTGCTCTAATCAAACGATTTGGCAATTAGTTGGAATAATACACATATTACTCGTTTTAGGTCAATGCAAATAATCAATAATCTTTTTTCTCTAAACAGTGCTAAATGGACTAAATGAAATGACACGCTGCGGTTTAAACAAAACATCTCAAAAGAATGATCTATTGCGTTTAAATTGATCAGTTGATAAGCTTTGACTTTTTATGCAAAAATATAGAATGGACAATGTGACACAATGCAATGCAAGGTCACCACAGAATCCAAATCCACGTGGAACTTTATTTTGTGCTTGCCACCCGAAAAAATTACATTTTTCCTAAAACAAATTGTTTATAATAATACCTGTAACTTTTTCACCTGCAATAAATAATATCAAAATAATAGATTTCGTCAAAACTTAGGTATCTGTATCTGTTCGTTTTTCTCAAATAGGTCTGCTCCATAAATCGCTAATTTTCTTTAAAACGATCAGTTTTTCATAAATAATAAGCAACATAGGTCTATTATAGATCACTTTTTTCTCCTGATTTGTGTCAAAGTTGGGTACAGACGAATCATTCTGGTCCACCCTGTATACACTCAGACCGTTTTACCCGTAGGCGTTTATGTATTGTTATAATACTTGTCAATCATCTTGTTTTCGTTGCTTATAATAACTTTAAACATAACAATGTACCTCCCTTTGTGTTATGTATAGGGGTACCCCCGGAGGGCTGAATGTTTTAACAGACCGTAACGGCGTTCTAGACAATATTAGTTCAATCAGGTAATCCAGAAGTTCAAATATGTTGGACCAAATATGTATACTCCCCGCAAAAAATCCCTCCCATTGATGATCGGGAATTTTTTATTTTTGAACCAATTTTCATTTGTACATGATATATCCGGAATTGATAGATCTAGAAAAGATGACGAAAAAACTCTGTTCTTTTGTTGAATAAAAGAAGAAATTCAGTGTTTAATATATTAAATTCTTTTGAAA
This sequence comes from Ophiura sarsii, assembly GCA_035610835.1. Taxonomy (NCBI): domain Eukaryota; kingdom Metazoa; phylum Echinodermata; class Ophiuroidea; order Amphilepidida; family Ophiuridae; genus Ophiura; species Ophiura sarsii. Next base: position 46,805,465 of record CM069451.1, on the reverse strand, counting down.
ATTTTGCCCCCCCCCCAAAAAAAACCCCCACCCCACCCGCCCCGACCGACCGACCGACCCCACCTAATCTGTCTGTTCGTCCATAGAACAGGGATTTTCGTCGCCAAGTATAAGAAAAAGTGAATGCCATTGCCATCAGTCCTTGAATGGGAAAATCTCGCAGAACAAATTATTAGCTTCCTTGCTAACAATGTCAGACATTGCCAGTGAGTGCGGTGTCAGGAAGGAACGTTGGCGAATGTCAGTATTACATCAAATGGAATTCTAATACATTACTGGATGCAGAGAAACACTTTGTGAATTTCAACAGGGGAATTCGGTGAAAAACTAAGTTCATATATGAAAACGTCTGCTCTATATAAAAACGAGAAGTGCCCGGGTTTTCTTGGCCAGAGGTATAATATGTAAAGCAGTCTAATGCACTGTTTTCGAGTCAAATTAAACTTTATGGGTCACGAGTCAAAAGTTCATTCTACTATACGTCACTTTATAAAATTAAAAATGCGAACAAACACTATTAATAAATACTTTTGTTTTGCTTTAATATATTTGGACTTTTCCCGCTCATGTCCTAATTGATGTAATTCCCGAGGAGAGAGACACAATTGAGAAAAAGATGCTAATTAACACATACATTTGCAATTTGTATCTTCCTCTTCTTCTTCGGCCTCCGTCAGATATGACGATTGGCTGCCATACGATCACATCTCCGGATCATCTTTCTCCAAGCTACTCTGTCTTGTGCCAGACGCTTGGCCTTTATAAGACTCATATCAGTCCATTCCTTGATGTTGTCAACCATTGTTTCCTTTTGACGACCTCTTTTCCTGCTGCCTTCCACTATCTACATTTTTAAAATCTTTTTCTCATGTCATCATCTTGCCATTTTTCAGTGATCCTCAACAATAACTTCCAAATCATATCCTGACTTAGCCATTGAAAAAGTCAGGTCACTACGCGATTGATACGGTATTCATAAAACAGAATTCAATCATTTTGTGTTTGGATGTCTTTTTTTGCGCGATCACAAGAAAGAGTATGATATAAATGTCAGACAACTGTCATCATGGTCATTGGGTACATCAAAACATCAAAACATTTCGCGCACTGCGCGTTAATCATACATTTTGTCGGCAAATTGATTACTTTCACCCCCTCACTGTTTCCAAACCCTGGTTTAAAACCACTGAATAAATGCCCTAAATACTAATGATTATAATTGAAATAATATTTCTTTACATTCAGAATGATTTCTCACAGCCAAACTATATTTCTGAGTAAACAATTAAATGGTTAAACTAACGAGGCGACCGCGGAATGCATATCCTTCAGGGATCCTCCCGGAACCCCAGAGTTTTCTGCCGATAATTTGAGCTATATTTTTCAAACGGAAGCACCCAACAGCTACAGTGTTAAAATGGAAAGTATGATTTCTCCAGGCAATGAACATGAAAAATGAAAACAAATGAAATTAAATGCATCAATATTTTCATAATAATACTGTAATTACACGTGTCTCGATCTAATATGGCCTCAAGTGTACTTTTTTGGACAAAAATAAAAATAAAGAGTTGATTTTTTTCTATAATTCTTTTCTAAATTGATTTATTCGTCGAACCAATAGGTTTCTTGCTAAGTTTTCTGCAATTAACAACTGTATTTTCTTTCTAGATGTTTGTCTAATTAATTCACACGTGTGACCTGGGACTAATATACTTAGATATGTTTGTCTCAGCCTGTGACCATAAGCGTTTCTTTGCTGCTAATTTCCATATAATACCAACACAACCCTTTTTAAATGGATTTATATGTTGGTAGAGTTTCGAAATTTCCTTTCCTTTAAAGTTGTAAACTTATGATGACCTCAATTTAATCCCCTATTGTCCGCAACCCAATCAAGATTTGACCTCTTGATTTGATATGTGGCCACAAAACTCCCCCTCCCATGGCTTTCATAATTTCATTGCCCCCTCCCGCCATAGGCAGACAAATACCTTAAAGACAACTCATGCATGTGGAATAAAGCTCAGATGTTTTAACATTTCAAAAACCAAAAACGTTTTGAAATTCAATTTAATATCATATACAAGGGTCTGTCATAAGCTAGATAATTTATATAAACTTAAATTGTATCATCATGTTATTAGTTTACATGTATGATTAAATGGCGAAGGCTACCAGCAAAGAACGGCCCGGTAACATTTCTAAGCTTGATTATGAAAAGTCGTCTAATTAAAAGACCCAACCCCAGGACTTATTTGCGTTGTGGTTGTTTGTTCCTCTTATACGGTAAAATGAATCTGTTTGCAACACAACGAAGACCTCCTGTATATTTAGCATTTTCCCGCGACATCTTGAAGGGTGAAAAAAGCAACACGTCCATCCGCTTAAAGCAGACGTGCGTTGAGTTAAAAGGTTCACTGTCTGAAACGGCAGGATAAACTTGGGGCAACACTCTGGTTTTCGATTTGCAGAGAGATAAAGGGTTAATGACCAGAAAGAGAAACTATAATGGATTAATATGACGCTATACAAGTCCTATGATTTTTATTAATAATCGTCATAGTCGTGAAAGGCACATGCGTTATGAAATGTGTAAAAAAGGATAAATCCTTTTCGCAACACCACTGGGCTCGAACACAAGACCTTATGGATCACACAATTATTGGTTCAAAGAACAGGCAAAAAGAAGTACAGGATCGGAGGACCCAAAATATAGGTTAATATGTTGTTAAGATTTAAAGTTCAGCGTCATACCTGTTTTACCTAATCATTAGATCTAGCTCAGTCAGTTTACCACTGAACTCTTGACCCCTCAGTTGCGAATAACCATGAAGAAATGAGAGGAGCATCCCATGTGTCACATGGCGAGCAACATTAATCCTTATCAGGTTTGAAGAACATATTCAAGACTATCACTAAGCTACATCAGTTGAAATTGCAATAATGAAAAAAATCAATGCGATACAATCCAATTTGTATGGATATCAGATCATCAGCTATTCATTACTTCATGAATAATCGCGATAGCTGCGTACCAAGTGCGTTCCAATCAAATTAATCGTTATATGTAACGCGCACGCCGAGCGCAGGTTACTAATAATTGCCCGAAAGTACTGCGCCAAAGTGTTCGATTGTGTTGCTCAATGACCGACCACTCAAATTAAAGCCTCACGCCCCTAAACTGAATATTCAATGAGTTATGAGGAAACCCGATTAAAGCTTATTTCTGATTGGTTGAAAGATAAAAATGTTAATAAGGGGATGACCCGACTTGGATTATTTCAATAACTAAGAAGGGATGGACAAAATAAACAGAAAAATTATTAGCGCAATTATATCGGTACAAATCAACGATTTGGATAAATAAGTATCTTTTTCAGTAATAATTGAGAATAATGACTGCTTAACAACTGTTTTCGTGAATTTGTTTTGAAATCATCGGTTGTTGTTCTGGTCATTCGGAATTGTCCCTCAGTAGCTGCGTCCCTTCGGGACAATTCCTCAGACCAGATTGGTTGAATTCAATAGCAAATTTGAATTTTCTACATGATTGTCTTCAGTAGATAGCAAAAGCATACTTGTTAAGTTGCAATCTCTTCACCATTACTTGAATTTACTTTAAGGTTGATTACAACAGAATACAACCAATGGCACAGTATAAATTGTGTAACAAACAGCAAACCCTTGTTCAAATGTACATTTATTGCTTATTACCGAAATATAATGTGAAAGACGAATTTAACTTAAAACATTTATGTCGTGTAATTAAGGTTAATGTAATAGCCTGGCTAGCTCAGTCGGTAGAGCACGGGACTCTTAATGACAGGGTCGTAGGTTCATGTCCCACGTTGGGCGATTTTTATATATACTTTATAAGTGACATATTTATTGTTCTCTTGTAACTTTCAGCTATATATATTTTGAAGCATCGGTTTGGAAACAAATCGTAGGCATTTCGAAGGTATCGAATTTTCTAACTGCCCTGTCTTCAGTAGATAGCATAAGCATATAGTTAGGTTGCAATTTACTTTAAGGTTTATGTAACAAACAGTAAATCCTTGTTAAAATGTATATTTATACATTTATTGCTTATTACCGAAATGTAATGTGAAAAACGAATTTATCTTAAAACATTTATGTCACGGAATTATAAGTCGATGTATTAGCTCAGTCGGTAGAGCATGGGACTGTGGGGAAAAAAGTATAGAATTCTGATGTCCTCTATAAGGGTGGGGGTGTCGTTATTATCTGGAATAGCCCAATTACATGCGTCTCCTTAAAGAATCACTGCTCATATGGCCTCCAGTGGACTTTGTGGACAAAAATACAAAATAAAGAGTTGATTTATTTCTATAATTCTCTTCTAAATTGATTTATTTGTCTAACCAATCGGTTTCTAGTTAAGTTTTCAATCAACAATTTTATTTTATTTTTTAAGATGTTTGTCTAATTAATTCACACATGTGACCTGGGACTAATATACCATAGGTATGTTTGTCTCAGCCTGTGACCATAAGCGTTTCTTTGCTGCTGATTTTTATAATACCAGCACACCCCCTTTTAAAGGGATTTATACGCTAGTATAGAGTTTTTAAATTTCCTTTCCTTTAATGTTGTAAACTTATGATGACCTCAATTTAATTCCCCTATTGTCCGCAACCCAATCAAGATTTGACCTCCTGATTTGATATGTGGCCACAAAACTCCCCCTCCCATGGCTTTTATAATTTCACTGCCCCCCTCCCGCCATAGGCAGACAAATACCTTAAAGACAACTCATGTGGAATAAAGCTCAGATGTTTTAACATTTCAAAAACCAAAAACGGTTTGAAATTCAATTTAATATCATACACCAGGGTTTGTGATGAGCTAGCAATATGATCCCGGGAAGATAATTTATATAAACTTAAATTGTATCATCATGTTAATAGTTTACATGTATAATTAAATGGCATACCAGCAAAGAATGACCCGAGAACATTTCTAAGCTTGATTATGAAAATTCTAATTAAAAGACCCAACCCCAGGACTTATTTGCGTTGTGGTTGTTTGTTCCCTCTTACGGTAAAATGAATCTGTTTGCAACGCAACGAAGACCTCCTGTATATTTGGCATTTTCCCGCGACATCTTGAAGGGTTAAAAAAGCAACACGTCCATCCGCTTAAAGCAGACGTGCGTTGAGTTAAAAGGTTCACTGTCTGACACGGCAGGATAAACTTGGGGCAACACTCTGGTTTTCGATTTGCAGAGAGATAAAGGGTTAATGACCAGAAAGAGAAACTATAGAGGATTAATATGACGCTATACAAGTCATATGATTTTGATTAATAATCGTCATGGTCGTGAAAGGCACATGCGTTATAAAATGTGTAAAAAAGGATAAATCCTTTTCGCAACATCACTGGGCTCAAACACAAGACCTAATGGATCACACACTTATTGGTTCAAAGAACAGACAAAAAGAGTACTGAATCGGAAGACCCAAAATATAGCCTGATATGTTAAGATTTAAAGTTCATCGTCATACCTGTTTTACCTAATCATGAGGTCTAGCTCAGTCAGTTTACCACTGAATTCTTGATCCCTGAGTTGCGAATAACTATGAAGAAATGAGAGTAACATCTCACATGTATCACATGGCGAGCAACATTAGTCCTTATCAGGTTTGAAGAACATATTCAAGACTATCACTCAGCTACATCAGTTGAAATTGCAATAATGAAATACATCAATGCGATACAGTGTCGTAACCAGAGGGGGGGGGGGGGGGGGGGGGGGCATTTGCCCCCTTGCCAGAAGGCTTGTCCCCCCCGATGCCCCCAAATGAAATGACAAACTCTATGTATACCTATGTATACTAAAAAAAGAGAGTCAGATATGCCCCCTGATTACCCCCACCCCCAATTGAAGACCCTAGTTACGCTATACTGATGCGATACAATCCAATTTGTATGGATATCAGATCATCAGCTATCAGATTATACTCGCTATCGCTGTCACGATGGGTGAAAAAGCACAACAATATCATGTTGAGAATTGATTTGTTTGATGTTTTTTCATCATGTGCTTTTTGAATACAATTCACATTGATTTGTAAAATCGTTGAGGTTTCAGAGATGATAAAGTAAATTTGTAAAGTAAATTTGAATCTTATTTTGATAAAGAATTTCTATCTTCAGTAGATAGTACTATAAATAGAATGTAACATATTTCAACTGTGGCATTTCTTCAACGTAACTAGTATCTAGGTTTATGACAACTCAAACACGCCATAGTATGAAATGTGCATCAAACACTAAACACCGTACACTCGTTAAAATATATGTTACATTTATTGCTTATGAACGAAATGCCATGTGATTCTTAATCCCATGGCCGCGAGTCCGAGCCCCACGTTGCGCGAAATTGTTATCTTGTTTGCAAGTTCAATATTAACTGGTATCTTTTATCTATTGCTGAAGAAATAAGCATTGGTTTAAAACAAATCGTAGACATTTCAAAGGTTGAATTCAATGGCACATTTGAGTTTTCTACCTGTATGGTCTTATTAGATAGCATAAGCATACTTGTTAAGTTGCAATCTCTTTATTATTGCTTGAATTTATTTTAAGGAAGTCACTTTTTGAATTTTGTGAGTGCTGTAATTATTGAACTATGACTCAAATGTATATAAGTATACATTTTTGGAAAGGATATAGGTAAGAGAATCCGAATTTTGCGTCAATTTTGACCAAAAATGTTGATTTTTTTTGAGAAAATCACAAAAATCACTTTTTTGACCCCCAAAAGTTCAACAAAGCTTACAAAAATAATTTTGAGTAAAAAATTCCCAAATTGCTAAATTATGATGTAAAGACACTTACTTAGGGACAATTTTTTTTAAAAAACCTAATCTAATATTTTTTGAAATATTGATAAAAAAGTGAGAAAAAAAAGAAGAAAAAAAATCACTTTTTCGCTTTTTGGTCAAAATGTCAAAAAATATTAGATGAGGTTTAAAAAAAACAAAAAAACACACGTTTCGGCCGGTGAGGACCTGGTGAGGAGGTGGTATGAGCCCGGTTCCAGGCCGATTAGGACCCGGTATAGAACAGTATGAACCCGGTGACAAAAAAATAAATCAATGCGGCCGTTGACATTTTTTGCTGATTGTTCACCGTGTTGGACTCTGTTGTTTTTCTATAAGAGGGTAAGGGGCCGCCCAGCTCACACGGATACATGTGATTGCCCCATAATTTCCATGACAGAAATGTTGTAAGTAAAATTCGTTTTTTACATTGTATTTCGGTAATAAACAATAAATGTAACATACATTTTAACAACGGTTTACTGTTTGTTCAACATTCTATACAGTGCCATTTGTTGTATATCTGGGGTAATAAACCTTAAAGCAAATTCAATTATTGATTGACAAGTATGCTTATGCTATCTACTGAAGACAGGGTAGTTAGAAAATTCAAATTTGTAATTTAATTCAACCTTTGAAATGCCTACGATTTGTTTCCAAACCGATGCTTTAAATATAGATGAAAGTTACAAGAGACCAATTAATATTTCACTTATAAAAAAATGATAAATTCGCTAAACTTGGGCTCTCGAACCCACGACCCTGGGATTAAGAGTCCCATGCTCTACCGACTGAGCTAGCCGGGCTAATACATCGACTTTAATTCCATGACATAAATGTTTTAAGTTAAATTGAGTTTCACATTATATATACTCGTATTTCGGTAATCAGCAATAAATTCGTTTGCCACTTCGTTTATAAGCAATAAATGTAACATATATTTTAACGAGTGTTTAGTGTTTGATGCACATTTCATACTATGGCGTATTTGAGTTGTCATAAACCTAAATTCTAGTTACGATGAAGAAATGCCACAGTTAAAATATGTTACATTCTATAGTACTATCTACTGAAGATAGAAATTCTTTATCACATAAGATTCAAATTAAAGGTAGATGGTCAGATTGCTGGCCCAATTTTCAACTTGATGTTTTCTATTTTACATTGAAGGTCATCTTAAAATTGTCGCATTCCAAAGTTTGAGTTGCATAACTCCAATGGTTCTATTTTTAGAAACAAAAGGTCACAAAATATTTGCCCATTGAGTAGTACACAAACTGGTTGGTGGTTAACCACTTTGGCAGTAATTAACTTCATTTTAGCCTATCATTTCTAAATGGAACATTTCTGGCTCCTAGGATTTTACAGACATAATTAGAACTAGACATGACCTGTGATCGGAGATCACGAATATTAGTCGGGTGTGTTACATGTTAACCCCTTCGAGTGGTAAATGGAGTAAATAAATACAGTTGAACCCCTAGTGACCTTTTCTTGACCTCTGACCCAAAACTTGTAATTGACTTTTTTGCTTGGCTGATCAATGCGCACAAGAAAAAGGAGTGAAAATTTACATTTTGACCCCTAGTGACCCCAAATATTTTTTGATTTTAAAAACCGAACTATTGTACATGCGTACGGTCAAAAGGAATATGTTGACCAATTCTGACGATCCTAGGTCATTTCACTAAATTGCAAATGCGTTTTTAGTGAAAATCACGTTTTGACCCCTAGTGACCTTTTTTTGACCTCTGACCCAAAACTTGTAATTGACTTTTTTGCTTGGCTGATCATTGCGCACAAGAAAAAAGTAGTCCCGTTAAAATCGGAGCATGTCTTAAGATTTTCACCTGTATAGTTCAATGACCTCTAGTGACCTCGTGTGACATGTCACTTTTAGTGGAGAAGGACCCTATATGGACATGGATAAGAGAAATCTTTTGATCAATTCTGACAATTATAGGTCATAATCTCTTGGACAAGTAGTATTTTGAGTGCGAGGAGTGAAAATGTACATTTTGACCCCTAGTGACCTTTTTTTGACCTTTGATCTTAACGGTATGATTGATTTTTGTTCTTGTCTCATCAATGCCCACAAAATAAAAGAAACCCGGTAAAAATCGGAGCATGCGTTATATTTTCCCCCTGTAAAGTTCAATGACCCCTAGTGACCCTGTTTGACATGTCACTTTTAGTGTGGAAGGACCCTATATGAACATTGATCGAAGAAATCTTTTGACCAATTCTGAGTATCATCAGTCATTTTCCCTCGGACAAGTAGGGTTTTGAGTGAATGGAGTAAAATTTACATTTTGACCCCTAGTGACCCCAAATGATTTTTAATTTAAAAAACCGTTCTTTTGTACATGCGTACGGTCAAAAGGAACATGTTGACCAATTCTGAAGATCCTAGGTCATTTCACTAAATTGCAAATGCGTTTTAAGTGAAAATCACGTTTTGACCCCTAGTGACCCCTGTGTGACCTTTGACCCCTTATGCTTTTCAACCTGAGTAGTGGTGCACACAAGGGTTCTTATGACCAAATATGGTTAAAATCGGGTCAATGGTTACGGAGCTATAGGTCCCATGACAGAAGAAGAAAGATTTCTTGTTTTTGTCAACCAAATACAAAAACATACTAGACATGACCTGTGATCGGAGATCACGAATATTAGTCGGATGTGTTACATGTTAACCCCTTCGAGTGGTAAATGGAGTAAATAAATACAGTTGAACCCCTAGTGACCTTTTCTTGACCTCTGACCCAAAACTTGTAATTGACTTTTTTGCTTGGCTGATCAATGCGCACAAGAAAAAAGTAGTCTTGTTAAAATCGGAGCATGTCTTAAGATTTTCACTTGTATAGTTCAATGACCTCTAGTGACCTCGTGTGACATGTCACTTTTAGTGGAGAAGGACCCTATATGGACATGGATAAGAGGAATCTTTTGACTAATTCTGACAATCATAGGTCATTATCTCTTGGACAAGTAGTATTTTGAGTGCGAGGAGTGAAAATGTACATTTTGACCCCTAGTGACCTTTTTTTGACCTTTGATATTAACAATATGATTGACTTTTGTTCTTGTCTCATCAATGCCCACAAAATAAAAGAAACCCGGTCAAAATCGGAGCATGCGTTATATTTTCCCACTGTAAAGTTCAATGACCCCTAGTGACCCCGTTTGATATGTCACTTTTAGTGTGGAAGGACCCTATATGAACATTGATCCAAGGAATCTTGTGACCAATTCTGAGTATCATCAGTCATTTTCCCTCGGACAAGTAGGGTTTTGAGTGAATGGAGTAAAATTTACATTTTGACCCCTAGTGACCCCAAATGATTTTTAATTTTAAAAACCGTTCTTTTGTACATGCGTACGGTCAAAAGGAATATGTGGACCAATTTTGACGATCCTAGGTCATTTCACTAAATTGGAAATGCGTTTTAAGTGAAAATCACGTTTTGACCCCTAGTGACCTTTTCTTGACCTCTGACCCAAAACTTGTAATTGACTTTTTTGCTTGGCTGATCAATGCGCACAAGAAAAAAGTAGTCCCGTTAAAATCGGAGCATGTCTTAAGATTTTCACCTGTATAGTTCAATGACCTCTAGTGACCTCGTGTGACATGTCACTTTTAGTGGAGAAGGACCCTATATGGACATGGATAAGAGGAATCTTTTGACTAATTCTGACAATCATAGGTCATTATCTCTTGGACAAGTAGTATTTTGAGTGCGAGGAGTGAAAATGTACATTTTGACCCCTAGTGACCTTTTCTTGACCTTTGATATTAACAATATGATTGACTTTTGTTCTTGTCTCATCAATGCCCACAAAATAAAAGAAACCCGGTCAAAATCGGAGCATGCGTTATATTTTCCCACTGTAAAGTTCAATGACCCCTTGTGACCCCGTTTGATATGTCACTTTTAGTGTGGAAGGACCCTATATGAACATTGATCCAAGGAATCTTTTGACCAATTCTGAGTATCATCAGTCATTTTCCCTCGGACAAGTAGGGTTTTGAGTGAATGGAGTAAAATTTACATTTTGACCCCTAGTGACCCCAAATTATTTTTAATTTTAAAAACCGTTCTTTTGTACATGCGTACGGTCAAAAGGAATATGTGGACCAATTTTGACGATCCTAGGTCATTTCACTAAATTGGAAATGCGTTTTTAGTGAAAATCACGTTTTGACCCCTAATGACCCCTGTTTGACATTTGACCCCAAGGTCATGATTGACTTTTTTTCTTTTCTTGTCAATACGCACAAAGTGTCCAAGTTTGAGCAAAATCGGAGCATGTTGAATCACGTTTTGACCCCTAGTGACCCCTGTGTGACCTTTGACCCATTATGCTTTACAACCTGAGTAGTGGTGCATACAAGGGTTCTTATGACCAAATATGGTCAAAATCGGGTCAATGGTTACGGAGCTATAGGTCCCATGACAGGAGAAGAAGAAGAAGAAACAGGACGAATACAGTATATTAGTCGTTTCTCGACTAATATAACTAGACATGACCTGTGATCGGAGATCACGAATATTAGTCGGGTGTGTTACATGTTAACCCCTTCGAGTGGTAAATGGAGTAAATAAATACAGTTGAACCCCTAGTGACCTTTTCTTGACCTCTGACCCAAAACTTGTAATTGACTTTTTTGCTTGGCTGATCAATGCGCACAAGAAAAAGGTAGTCCCGTTAAAATCGGAGCATGTTTTAAGATTTTCACTTGTAAAAATCAATGACCTCTAGTGACCCCGTGTGACATGTCACTTTTAGTGGAGAAGGACCCTATATGAACATGGATGAGAGGAACCTTTTGACTAATTCTGACAATCATAGGTCATTTCCTCTCGGACAAGTAGCATTTTGAGTGAATGGAGTGAAAATTTACATTTTGACCCCTAGTGACCCCAAATATTTTTTGATTTTAAAAACCTAACTATTGTACATGCGTACGGTCAAAAGGAATATGTTGACCAATTCTGACGATCCTAGGTCATTTCACTAAATTGCAAATGCGTTTTTAGTGAAAATCACGTTTTGACCCCTAGTGACCTTTTCTTGACCTCTGACCCAAAACTTGTAATTGACTTTTTTGCTTGCTGATCAATGCGCACAAGAAAAAAGTAATCTTTATAAAATCGGAGCATGTCTTAAGATTTTCACCTGTATAGTTCAATGACCTCTAGTGACCTCGTGGAACATGTCACTTTTAGTGGAGAAGGACCCTATATGGACATGGATAAGAGGAATCTTTTGACTAATTCTGACAATCATAGGTCATTATCTCTTGGACAAGTAGTATTTTGAGTGCGAGGAGTAAAAATGTACATTTTGACCCCTAGTGACCTTTTATTGACCTTTGATCTTAATGGTATGATTGACTTTTGTTCTTGTCTTATCAATGCCCACAAAATAAAAGAAACCCGGTCAAAATCGAATCATGCCTTATATTTTTCCCTTGTAAAGTTCAATGACCCCTAGTGACCCTGTTTGACATGTCACTTTTAGTGTGGAAGGACCCTATATGAACATTGATCGAAGGAATCTTTTGACCAATTCTGAGTATCATCAGTCATTTTCCCTCGGACAAGTAGGGTTTTGAGTGAATGGAGTAAAATTTACATTTTGACCCCTAGTGACCCCAAATGATTTTTAATTTTAAAAACCTTTCTTTTGTACATGCGTACGGACAAAAAGAACATGTTGACCAATTCTGAAGATCCTAGGTCATTTCACTAAATTGCAAATGCGTTTTAAGTGAAAATCACGTTTTGACCCCTAGTGACCCCTGTGTGACCTTTGACCCCTTATGCTTTTCAACCTAAGTAGTGGTGCACACAAGGGTTCTTATGACCAAATATGGTTAAAATCGGGTCAATGGTTACGGAGCTATAGGTCCCATTTCAGAAGAAGAAAGATTTCTTGTTTTTGTCAACCAAATACAAAAACATACTAGACATGACCTGTGATCGGAGATCACGAATATTAGTCGGGTGTGTTACATGTTAACCCCTTCGAGTGGTAAATGGAGTAAATAAATACAGTTGAACCCCTAGTGACCTTTTCTTGACCTCTGACCCAAAACTTGTAATTGACTTTTTTGCTTGGCTGATCAATGCGCACAAGAAAAAGGTAGTCCCGTCAAAATCGGAGCATGTTTTAAGATTTTCACTTGTAAAGTTCAATGACCTCTAGTGACCCCGTGTGACATGTCACTTTTAGTGGAGAAGGACCCTATATGAACATGGATGAGAGGAACCTTTTGACTAATTCTGACAATCATAGGTCATTTCCTCTCGGACAAGTAGCATTTTGAGTGAATGGAGTGAAAATTTACATTTTGACCCCTAGTGACCCCAAATATTTTTTGATTTTGAAAACCGAACTATTGTACATGCGTACGGTCAAAAGGAATATGTTGACCAATTCTGACGATCCTAGGTCATTTCACTAAATTGCAAATGCGTTTTTAGTGAAAATCACGTTTTGACCCCTAGTGACCTTTTCTTGACCTCTGACCCAAAACTTGTTATTGACTTTTTTGCTTGGCTGATCAATGCGCACAAGAAAAAAGTAGTCTTGTTAAAATCGGAGCATGTCTTAAGATTTTCACCTGTATAGTTCAATGACCTCTAGTGACCTTGTGTAACATGTCACTTTTAGTGGAGAAGGACCCTATATGGACATGGATAAGAGAAATCTTTTGACCAATTCTGACAATCATAGGTCATTATCTCTTGGACAAGTAGTATTTTGAGTGCGAGGAGTGAAAATGTACATTTTGACCCCTATTGACCTTTTTTGACCTCTGACCTAAAACTTGTAATTGACTTTTTTGCTTGGCTGATTAATGCGCACAAAAAAAAAGTAGTCCCGTCAAAATCGGAGCATGTCTTAAGATTTTCACCTGTATAGTTCAATGACCTCTAGTGACCCCGTGTGACATGTCACTTTTAGTGGAGAAGGACCCTATATGAACATGGATGAGAGGAATCTTTTGACTAATTCTGACAATCATAGGTCATTTCCTCTTGGACAAGTAGCATTTTGAGTGAATGACGAAAAATTTACATTTTGACCCCTAGTGACCCCAAATATTTTTTGATTTTAAAAACCGAACTATTGTACATGCGTACGGTCAAAAGGAACATGTTGACCAATTCTGAAGATCTTAGGTCATTTCACTTAATTGCAAATGCGTTTTAAGTGAAAATCACGTTTTGGCCCCTAGTGACCCCTGTGTGACCTTTGACCCCTTATGCTTTACAACCTGAGTAGTGGTTCACATAAGGGTTCTTATGACCAAATATGGTCAAAATCGGGTCAATGGTTACGGAGCTATAGGTCCCATGACAGAAGAAGAAGAAGAAAGAAGAAAGAAGAAGAAACAGGACGAAAACAGTATATTAGTCGTTTCTCGACTAATATAAAAATATGGGGATTCTTCTGATATAAAAATATCTTGATGTGAACAAAAAATCATAGCCCCAAAAAGTGATCGGAACATACACCTTTAACTTTACAAGTTTACTTTATCATCTCTGAAACCTCAACGATTTTACAAATCAATGTGAATTTTATTCAAAAAGCACATGATGAAAAAACATCAAACAAATCAAAATCTACTTCTCAACATGATAATAGTTGTGCTTTTTCGCCCATCGTGACAGCGATAGCGAGTATACCGTAATCTGATAGCTGATGATCTGATATCCATACAAATTGGTTTGTAGCTGAGTGATAGTCTTGAATATGTTCTTCAAACCTGATAAAGACTAATATGATATGATACATGTGATGTTCCTCTCATTTCTTCATAGTTATTCGCAACCGAGGGATCAAGAATCCAGTGGTAAGCTGACTGAGCTAGACCTAATGATTAGGTAAAACCGGTATGACGCAGAATTTTAAATCTTAACATATCAGGCTATAATTTGGGTCCTCCGATCCTGTACAGAGTCTTGTGTTCGAGCCCAGTGGTGTTGCGAAAAGGATTTATCCTTTTTTACACATTTCATAACGCATGTGCCTTTCACGACCATGTAATGACGATTATTAATCAAAACCATATGACTTTTATAGCGTCATATTAATCCATTATAGTTTCCCTTTCTGATCATTAACCCTTTATCTCTCTGCAAATCGAAAACCAGAGTGTTGCCCCAAGTTTATCCTGCCGTGTCAGACAGTGAACCTTTTAACTCAACGCAAAACAAAATCACATTACATTTCGATAATAATCAATATATGTATTATACATTTTAACAAAGGTTTGCTGTTTAACGCACATTTTATACTGTGACATTTGTTGTATCTATGGTAATAAACCTTAAAAAAGTAAATTCAAGTAATGATAAATAGATTGCAACTTAACAAGTATGCTTATTCTATATACTGAAGACAAGGCAGTTAGAAAATTCGATTTGCCATTGAATTCAACCTTTGCAATGCCTACGATTTGTTTCCAATAGCTGAAAGTTACAAGAGACTAATTAATATTTCACTTAAAAAAGATAATAAATTCGCCCAACGTGGGGCTCTCGAACCCACGACCCTGGGATAAAGAATATCATGCTCTACCGACTGAGCTAGCCGGGCTTATACAACGACTTTAATTCCATGACATAAATGTTTTAAGTTAAATTCGTTTCCTTAAAGTAAATTTAATTAATTAGAATGCAACATAACAAGTATGCTTATGCTACACAGAAAGAAAAAAAGTGAGTCATCATCGACAAATGAGTCATTTTGTCCATGTAGTGACACACTACGGCTCAAAATGAGTCATTTTGTCCATGTAGTGACTCATTTTACGATGATGACTCACTTTTTTCTTTCTGTGTATCTACTGAAGACAGGGCAGTTACCAAATTCGAATTTGCCATTGAATTCAACCTTTGAAATGCCTACGATTTGTTTCCAAACCAATGTTTTAAATATAGATGAAAGTTACAAGAGACCAATAAATATTTCACTTATAAAAAACTTAATACATTCGGCCAACGTGGGGCTCGAACCTACGACCGTGGGATTAAGAGTCCCATGCTCTACCGACTGACCTAGCCAGGCTAATAAATCGACTTTAATTACGTGACATAAATGTTTTAGGTTAGATTCGTTTATCACATTGTATTTCGGTAAAGAGCAATCAATAAATGTAACATACATTTTAACAAGGATTTACTGTTTGTTACACATTTTATAATGTGCCATTTGTTGTATCTGTGGTAATAAACCTTAAAGTAATGATAAATAGATTGCAACTTAAGAAGTATGCTTAGGGAGCACATCAAAACTCAACCGCCCGGCAACCGCCGGTTCCGTGGGGTTCCGTGCGGTTGCAGCCGGTTGTTATTGTTCTAAACAATGATATGCGGTCCAACCGGGCGGAACCGGCGGTTACCGCGCGGTCGAGTTTTGATGTGCTCCCTTATGCTATCTACTGAAGACAGGGCAGTTTGAAAATTCGAATTTGCAATTGAATTCAACCTTTGAAATGCCTACAATTGATTTCCAAACCAATGATTTAAAGGGGCATTAAGAGATGTGGTTGAGGCAGCGCCCTCAATTACAAAAATATATGATAAAACTGGGATTTGTATATTTTTACAATTGTATTACATGTATGAACTTACAACACCTATAAGGATTAAGAAAAATCAGCCCTTTTTGTACATCAAAACGTCGATTCAAAAATGCTGATCTCCGGCAGGAAATCGTGTTTTTGTTGTTGAAAATCTTCATTATTTTTTGAATTATCGTCCAAAAAGTGCCAAAAATGTGATTTCTTACCTCCAAAATCATGAAATTCACATTTTTGGCACTTTTTGGCACTGTTTGGTCAATAATTCCACAAATAATAAAGATTTTCAACAAAAAATCCCGATTCCTAGGGAATTGTATTAGGACTATAATAAAACTGGACTGACAAAATTTGACAAAATATATTTTGAGTTATCTTTGCAGAACCTAAAATGGGTCAAAAAACGTTTTTTTAATAATTTTCTCCAAAACGGTCAATTTCATGATTATGGTTGGATTCATTGAACCCTTTTCTGCAAAAAAATGTATACTTTTATATAGATTAAATGAATAATGAAGAAATTACGGCAGTTTTACGGAGGTTATACCTGAAGGTTAACAGTCCCCTTTACAAGTATGCTTATGCTATCTACTGAAGACAGGTCAGTTAGAAAATTCAAATTTGCTATTGAATTCAACCTTTGAAATGCCTACGATTTGTTTCCAAACCAATGCTTTAAATATAGATGAAAGTTTGCAGAGACCAATCAACATTTCACTTATAAAAAACTTAATAAATTCACTCAACGTGGGGCTCGAACCCACGACCCTGGGATTAAGATTCCCATGTTCTATACCGACTGAGCTAGCCGGGCTATCACATGGACTAAAATAATATGACATAAATGTTTTAAGTTAAATTCGTTTTTCACATTGTATTTCGGTAATAAGCAATAAATGTAACATTCATTTTAAAGGTGTACTAAGAGATGTTTAAGTTTTTTGTCAACGTCCTTGAATTAAGATTCAGGCTTAGTGTTGGAGTCTATGAATTGCTTTCATGTATTTTAAATCAGTAATTGTACCCAGGTGTCTTTAAAATGTATATGAGATCTTGATCTAAAAATATGAACACAATGTTGTTACAATTGTGGAGAAATGTTAAAATAATATAAAACAAATAATAGAGTTTTGCAAAATATGCGACATTCGTGGTGTTTACTGTATTCTGTTTGGTATATAAGTAATTATACACGATTGATTTTACGTCTGGATTGGTCGCCGAGTGGTTAAGACCTCGGTCTTGATATCCTTTTAGTAAGATTTACGGGAGTTCGAGCCCGGCCCGGATCGTCCACCGTTCTTGTTTTCCTATAAAATTTGTCATAAATTCAAATTTGCCATTGAATTAAACCTTTGAAATGCCTACGATTTGTTTCCAAATCAATGCTTTAAATATTGATGAAAGTTACAAGAGCTATACAAAATATAATACATTCGCCCAACGTGGGGCTCTCGAACCCACGACCCTGGGATTAAGACTCCCATGCTCTACCGACTGAGCTAGCCGGGCTAATACATCGACTTTATGGGGCAATCACATGTATCCGTGTAAGCTGAGCGGCCCCTTACCGTGTGAAAAATGGGTGCGGACGGCGGCACACACGGTGGGCCGTTTCCCGTCCGTTGAACACGTTCAGGGGACTTTGCCGGCCACCGGAGATTTGAACATGCTCAAAACTCCTGGCGAGTGAGTAAAAGCGGCGGCGAACGTTAGGAGCCCGGTATGAAGACGGTATAAGGACGGCGCACCCGTTCGCACCCGTTTCACACATGTTTCGCACCCGTTTCACGCCCATTCGCAGGGCGGTGATGGACGGTAGTGGACGTCGACCATCTTAGCGACGCAGGCTGCGAATGGCCGCATTCAGCCTGGTAACCGTTCGCGGAACGGACTCTCTGCTGGCATGTTGCAACTCTCTAAATGTAAAAGAGCTAAAACTCACTCTTTCGAGAGCTTTAGGAGGGACAGCTCTTTTTACGGAGTGAAGTTCACTCTTAAAAGAGCGATCACTCTAAAAAGAGTTAAAATCACTTTGAAAAGAGTGGAAATCACTCTTAAAAGAGTGAAAAATCAATCTGAAAAGAGTGAAAAATCAATCTGAAAAGAGTGAAAAATCAATCTGAAATTTAAAGCATTGATTTGGAAACAAATCGTAGGCATTTCAAAGGTTGAATTCAATGGCAAATTTGAATTTTCTAACTGCCCTGTCTTTAGTAGATAGCATAAGCATACTTGTTAAGTTGCAATCTATTTATCAATAATTGAATTTGCTTTAAGGTTTATTACCACACAGAAATACAACATATGGCACTGTATAGAATGTGCAACAAACGGCATACCTTTGTTAAAGGGGTACTGTAAGAGATGTGTTGAAGGGTGCGCCCTCAAATAGGATAAAAACCGGGATTTCTACATTTTTCAGTTGTATTGCATACACAAAATTACAGCTTTAAGGATTAAGAAAAATCAGCCGTCTTTGTGCAATAAAACGTTGTTTCAAAATATTCGATCCCCGGCTCGGACAGCATTTTATGGTAAACAGCGTTAAGTTGTATTTTCTTTTCGATTCAAATTACATAACATATTACATAGAGGGCGTTTGTTTAAAAAAGTTTCAATAAATAGCGATGATATTTCAACATATTTCAACATTGTTTTAATCAAGTTTTGCTGCTTTTATGTGAGTAGAAACAACAATAATAGCCAATTATGATGATTATTTTTAATATTAAGCACATTTTGTATAAAAAACACATAAACATCTCTTAGTACACCTTTAAAATGAATGTTACATTTATTGCTTATTACCGAAATACAATGTGAAAAACGAATTTAACTTGAAACATTTATGTCATGTAATTATAGTCCATGTATTAGCCCGGGTAGCTCAGTCGGTATAGAGCATGGGAATCTTAATCTCAGGGTCGTGGGTTCGAGCCCACGTTGGGTGAATTTGTTAATATTTAAGTGAAATGTTGATTGGTCTCTTGTAACTTTCATCTATATTTAAAGCATTGGTTTGGAAACAAATCGTAGGCATTTCAAAGGTTGAACTCAATGGCAAATTTGAATTTGTTTAACTACCGTGTCTTCAGTAGATAGCATAAGCATACTTGTTAAGGGGGCTGTTAACCTACAGGTATAGCCTCCGTAAAACTGCCGTAACTTGTTCATTATTCATTTAATCTATATAAAAGTATACATTTTTGCAGAAGAGGGTTCAATGAATCCAACCATGATCATGAAATTGACCATTTTGAAGAAAATTATAAAAACACGTTTTTTGACCCATTTTAGGTTCTGCAAAGATAACTCAAAATATATTTTGTCAAATTTTGTCATTCTAGTTTTATTATATTTATAATACAATTCCCTAGGAATCGTTTTTTGTTGTTGTTGAAAATCTTTATTATTTTTGGAATTATTGACCAGCAAGTGCCAAAAATGTGATTTTCATGATTTTGGAGGTAAAAAACCCCACATTTTTTGGCACAGTATACAATGTGCAACAAACGGCAAACACTTGTAAAATGTTTATTACATTTATTGCTTATTACCGAAAGATAATGTGCAAAACGAATTTCACTTAAAACATTTATGTCATGGAATTAAAGTCCATGTATTAGCCCGGCTAGCTCAGTCGGTAGGGCATGGGACTCTTAATTCTAGGGTTGTGGGTCGTGCGCGAATTTATTTAAAAAAAATTATAAGTGAAATATTGATTGGTCTCTTGTAACTTTCATCTATATTTATAAAATAAGCATTAGTTTGGAAACAAATCGTAGGCATTTCAAAGGTTGAATTCAATGGCAAATTCGAATTTTCTAACTGCCCTGTCCTCAGTAGATAGCATAAGCGAACTTGTTAAGTTGTAATCTATTGATCATTACTTGAATTTACTTTAAGATTTATTACTATAGATACAACAAATGGCACAGTATAAAATATGCAACAAACAGCAAACCCAAACAAACACACAAATCAATGATTTCCTATATACCTAGTGCAACTTTGCTGTTGTTATGCGCGGTCATTGAAATCGCCATAACTTTAAAAGTATCCATTCGATTTTTTTTGAATGAGGTATCAAACTGCGGAGAAGACATATGCTCAATTAATGTACATCTCAGATTTTTGGTACCGAGTATCTATTTTGAATTAGCCAACATCAAAGCACCTGGTCCGGGACTTTGTGCTAGGTGTATATTTAAAGCATCGGTTTGGAAACAAATCTTAGGCATTTCAAAGGTTGAATTCAATGGCAAATCGAATTTTCTAACTGCACTGTCTTCAGTAGATAGAATAAGCATACATGTTAAGTTGCAATCTATTTATCATTACTTGAATTTACTTTAAGGTTTATTACCACAGATACAACAAATGTCACAAAATAAAATGTGCAACAAACAGCAAACCTTTGTTAAAATGTATAATTATGTATTGCTTATTACCGAAATGTAAATGTGAATAACGAATTTAACTTAAAACATTTATGTCATGGAATTATAAGTCGATGTATTATCACGGCTAGCTCAGTCGGTAGAGCATGAGATTCTTAATCCCAGGGTCGTGGGTTCTAAAGCCCCACGTTGGGCGAATTTATTATATTTTTATAAGTAAAATATTAATTGGTCTCTTGTAACTTTCATCTATATTTTAAGAAAGAAACATTGGTTTGGGAAGAAATCGTAGGCATTTCAAAGGTTGAATTCAAAGGCAAATTTTAATTTTCTAACTTCCCTGTCTTCAGTAGATAGCATCTTGGCAATCATTACTTGAATTTACTTTAAGGTTTATTACCACAGATATACAACAAATGGCACAGCGTAAAATGTGTAACAAACAGTAAATCCTTGTTAAAATATATGTTACATTTATTGCTTATTACCGAAATATAATGTGAAAAACGAATTTAACTTAAAACATTTATGTCATGGAATTAATGTCGATGTATTACTATTACCAAAATCGTGAAAATCACATTTTTTGGCACTTTTTGGTCGATAATTCAAAAAATAATAAAGATTTTTAAAAAAACACAATTCCTAGGGAATTGTATGAGAAATATAATAAAACTATGATAATAATTTTCGTTAGAAAATTCCAATTAGGAAACTTACTTTTTCCATACGGGTTTCGACAACACATCGGTTGTCTTCCTCAGTGGATTGTGTTTGATCCAGAGCTAGTGTTTCTAGTCTGTTTATTGATGACGTCATCTGGTGATGACGCCCTCTGGATCACTGAGTCGTAAAGATGACTGAGTTGGTAAGCCCCCTCGTCGCCATTCATTAGGTGCTTATGTTGGTCTACGCCTCCTTTTCTACGAATCCAAATTGATTCGCGTATCCATCTAGTATTTCTAGTTTCATCTCTGGCAATGATCTTTGAGTCATCCCATTTTATGACGTGGTTTTCTTTCACTACGTGTTCAGCTATTGAGGACTTGAGTTCTGTGTTCTCGGATTCTTTTCTTGTGGACCGAGTGTATCTCTGAGCGCCCATTTTATCAGCTTCCGTTTTGTGCTCCTTCTTGCGTGTACCGAATTTTCTGCCGATTTTATGACTCAGTCATCTTTACGACTCAGTGATCCAGAGGGCGTCATCACCAGATGACGTCATCAATAAACAGACTAGAAACACTAGCTCTGGATCAAACACAATCCACTGAGGAAGACAACCGATGTGTTGTCGAAACCCGTATGGAAAAAGTAAGTTTCCTAATTGGAATTTTCTAACGAAAATTATTATCATGTTCTTCTGAATTCCTGATGAAACTATTTCATATAATAAAACTAGTATGACAAAATTTGACAAAATATATTTTGAGTTCTTGCAGAACCTAAAATGGGTCAAAAAACGTGTTTTTTGTATTTCTTTCCAAAATGGTCAATTTCATGATCATGGTTGGATTCATTGAACCCTTTCCTACAAAAGAATGTATACTTTTATATAGATTAAATTAATAATGAAGAAGTAACGGCAGTTTTACGGAGGCTGAAGGTGCACAGCCCCTTAACACGCAAACTATAATTTCATCATTTTCAATAACATTTCACCTCATAGGCCTATGCCTCAAGCAAGGATCTTGATTATGCGCTATTAAAATACTCCGAGACAGTATCACACCGAACATCTTAATGTGCTCTGCTGAACTTTCGAGCCAGCAATCATTACTATACGGTTTACATTTTATTGTATACATTGAAGTTGTTACAGTTTAAAATGAGTCATTTGATTTCTTCGAGTTCTCCTGAACGTTTCAACCCTGTGTTTAAATCCTGATTTTTTATTTAAGCTTGTTGTATGGATTGATAAACAGCAACATCAATTATAATGGCCTACAATTACTGTCATACTTATTGTACACATTTATCGTGAACAAATACGTCATACGTTTTCTCCGATTTTGAAGTTAATGTAACTAGCTCGGAGAGAGGTCACTCCTAAGTTTCCCCGAGTGTGGTATGGGCCTTGTTTCTGAAAAATGTGATTTTGTGGCTTTTCGTTTTTCTTGAAAATAATATCGTATTATATTTGTTTTTCTACAAAACTCCAAGTTTTGAACTTTTATTTCGTAATGACTTCGGTTTTAGACGGGATTTCAGGAAGGCACACGAATTGAATAACGTAAGTGTGAGGCTAAGAAAGCATGGGCTACGATACCAGGGCAATGAGAAAACTATCACAATCCGCAGTAAACAAATCTGCCATTGATGGTCATGTGATAGACGAGAACCATTTCATTAGCTGGGATGCGTTAAGGGTCGTAGGCAAAGAGACTGACAAATACAAAAGATGGGTGAAGGAGGCCATAGAGATCATGAAGCAGGGCACCATCATGAAGAGAAACGAGGGGCAGTTCAACCAGTCACGTACACGACGATCTTCTGGTTGCAAAAATACTCTAGCAATACCGTTGCAAAGCAAACAGATAAATGTGCAAACAACACAGGATCGTCATTCCATCATCAGTTGATAAACCTACCAGCTTGTTCTCCAAATGTCCGCTAAGGTATGTTTTAACTCTGGACTAGATATGATAAATCCAATCTACACGAATTAGAAATTTGTTAAAGTCTTGCTATCTTCAGTAGATAGCATCAGCAGCGTATTATAAAGTAAGTGGACAATTTGTTATCATCATGCAATGCTATGGATTCATAACTATAAGATATTGTCAGCAGGATGGTGCTTGCGTGTTATATGTACATGTGAAACCCTATTCTAGATTGTGCCACCAGCATCCCATTGTCAGTGTCGAATAGTATCACTATAAAAATGTCGATGAAACGCTTAATCTAGGTCAGGTTCAAGATTAGACTGTAACTTTAACTCCCCCTTCGTTCGCTTTGGGCTAAGCTTTTTTCTTCTTTTCTGTGGGGGTGTGTGGGGGTGTGTTTGTTTGTTTGTTTGTTTGTTTGTTGTGGACACACACTTAGGTCCTGACGTACCAGACTTAAGTAAAATGCCTCGGGCAGGCTAAAATAAGCATAAGTAGGCCTACGTATGCTGGATGTATGGAATAAAAGAAAAAGCTTGAAGGAAAGTTAGAGATAAAGGTGCCACTCCAAATAAATCAAGTGAACAATTTCGCTGTCAAGACTTTGTAGGTCTTGATATATAGACGTAGCATGCCTAGTACGGGGCAATGACCGCGCAGCTCATAAACTGTGCGTTTTCGTTATGATCAGATACGATTTACAAGACCTCTTGCAATCATGTAATGACAGCATTTAAGAGTCTTAATAATCTATAGACAGGTAGATAAACAATTAATAGGTCACCAACATTATTGTTCATCATTCATCAACATGCCCGCAATAAACCCTCGATGATGACCTCACATTCACCCTCTCATCGGAGAAATAGGCTACGTTAAAGTTTGTATTGGAAATCAGCCAAAACATAAAACACGTCAATTTCTGAAAAGAAAACAAATCTGGTTGAAAAGTGCATAGTTATTATTTCTATTATCTCATAGTGATCAATATTACACATATGGCACCTAATTTAACGTTGAACGCTGTCAACACCAACATAATTATTTGATTTATATAGTACCAACGTGCACCAGCATCGCATCGATTATAATATAGATCTCTCATGTGATCTGAACCGAATCGTAAACCTATCAAAATAATTTGACATAGTTTTATTCCAAAGAAAACCTAAACATTCCATTAAGGGGTGCACAATTCTGTCTAATTTAAATGCTAGTGGCATTTATTGAACACGGTCAAAAGTTCATTCCCGCATCACCTTACTCAGAAATATTTTATATGCGACCCCTCCAAGCGACCCCTCTAATAATGCGGCAGCAGACATTACATAATGAATTAAAATGATGGGTAAAACTCAAAGCAAGAGATACAATTGGGCCTGTTAAGTATGGTATAGAATATGGGATGAGAAACTAGGTCGCCTGTTAATAGTTATTCCTATTCAGTTTTCTGGTGTCATCATAACTCAGGTATGCTTTATGCTACCTGTAATATAGTCAATTATATTTATATGGACATTTTTTACTGTCATCAGGGATAAGTCAACTTAACTTCGACGCGAGAATAATATAGATCATCAACTATGAGATGTCAATAGACCAGCTAGTATTAGATAATGTTGAACATCAGAATTATGTAAATAGGACTGATAAAGTAATCAATTCTTACTATTAAGTACGATCACTATTATCAGTGAGTTATATGGTCGCCTTAACGCTCAAGCTTTAATTTCATCACTTTCAAATTACCATTCAACACACTGGGCAGAAGGTCCACCATTCACCTCACATGCCTCGAGCAGTGATCTTCAATTATATGCTAAACACCCCCAAGACTATCACACCGAACGTCTTAATTGTTCTCTGCTGAACTTTCGAACCGTGGTTGTCATTTCAACCCGTCGACACGGACTGATAAACAGCAATTATACGGCCTACATTTTATTGTCAAATTGTATACAATTACGGTGTTACAGTTTAAAATGCGTCATTCGATTTCTTCGCGTTATCCTGAACGTTTGAACCCGGGTTTGAACCATGATTTAAAAAAATGTTAGCTCGTTATAATGATTGATATAAAACAGCAGCAGCATATCATTAACTATAATGATCTACAATTATCGTCATAATAATTGTACACAATTATGGTGAACAATGCGTCATTCGATTTCTCTGATTTTGAAGTTAATGTAACTAACCCGAAAAGAGGTCACTCCTCATTTTCCTGGAGTGGGCATGGGCCTTATTTCTGAAATATCGGAAGTGTTATAGTGGCTTCTAATTTTCTCTAAATTGATATATTGTGATCTATTTGCTTTTCTACAAAATTTTAAGTTTTTAATGGGGATTTCGAGAAGGCACACATTTGCACGAATTTCTATAGGGGTGAACAGGGTTAGGGTTAGGGTTACCTGGGTGGACAGTCCCGGGTTGGACAGTCCCGGGGTTGTTTTAGAATGATCCGGACAGTCTCGGGGCTGTTTTGGAATGATCTGGACAGTCCCGGGGTTGTTTAGAATGATCCATCCTTGTTTTTACCTCCCCGACCACCAACCCCTGAGTGTTTTAACATATAATTTATAATCAATATGGTTTTCAAGGTGTTTTTTAAACAGTATTATTGCGCTTGATAACGTGAGGGCGCTCTGTTGTAGTCTACCCAGGGTTGGTCCACCCCAGGACTGCCTACCCGGGTGGAAAGTCATGTGGGTATTTCCATCGCTGCATATATATAAACTGCTCACAAAAACTATCGAAACACTTAGAAATGATCCAATATATAACGGCTCGAAAGGGTATGCATTAATCGAAGCAAATAACCAAGTGCATAATTTTGTTCTGCGTATTTTGACACCTCGATCGATGAGATACGATATTGCGGAGCGGAGTTATTGTCATTTCAATGGTCGTGGGTCCAGTTTCAAAAGTGACAATCATCCTATAGAAAGAGGTTTGCATTACTGTTTAGAATGATCAGATTCGTGCTTTTCAATAGGGATGAGTGTCACTTTTGAAACTGGGTCCCGATCATTGAAATGACAATAACTCCGCTCCGCAACATCATATCTCATCGATCGAGGTGTCAAAATACGCAGAACAAAATTATGCACTTGATTATTAGCTTCGATTAATGCATACCCTTTCGAGCCGTTATGTATTGGATCATTTCTAAGTGTTTCGATACTTTTTGTGAGCAGTTTATATGACTATCTAGTGTAATAGTAGTATGGTCAAGTGAGTTATCTTGTCGCCTTAACGCTCAAACTTTAATTTCATCATTTTCAGTAACATTTCACCTCATAGGCATATGCCTCAAGCAAGGATCTTCGATTATACGCTAAATACTCCGAGTCAGTATCACACCGAACATCTTAATGTGCTCTGCTAAACTTTCAAGCCAGCAATCATTACTATACGGTTTACATTTTATTGTATACATTGAAGTTGTTAAAGTTTAAAATGAGTCATTCGATTTCTTCGAGTTCTCCTGAACGTTTCAACCCTGTGTTTAAATCCTGATTTTTTATTTATATAAGTTTGCTATATGGATTGATAAGAGCAACATCACTTATAATGGCCTACAATTACTGTCATACTTTGTACACACCTATGGTGAACAATACGTCATACGTTTTCTCCGATTTTGAAGATTATATAACTAGCTCGGAGAGAGGTCACTCTTAAGTTTCCCCGAGTGTGGTATGGGCCTTATTTCTGAAAAATGTGTTTTTGTGGCTTTTCGTTTTTCTTGAAATTAATATCGTATTATATTTGTTTTTCTACAAAACTCCAAGTTTTTAACTTTTATTTCGTAAAGACTTCGTTTTAGACGGGATTTCGAGAGGGCACACGAATTGAATAACGTAAGTGTGAGGCTAAGAAAGCATGGGCTACGATACCAGGGCATTGAGAAAACTATCACAATCCACAGTAAACAAATCTGCCATTGATGGTCATGTGATAGACGAGAACTATTTCATTAGCTGGGATGAGAAGGGTCGTAGGCGAAGAGACTGACAAATACAAAAGATGGGTGAAGGAGGCCGTAGAGATCATGAAGCAGGGCACCATCATGAAGAGAAACGAGGGGCAGTTCAACCTAAGTCACGTACACGATGATCTTCTGGTTGCAAAAATACTGTAGCAATACCGTTGCAAAGCAAACAGATAAATGTGCAAACAACACAGGATCGTCATTCCATCATCAGTGTATACCGGGTGCAGTGAGCGGTACATTTTGAGTTCATGCCAGTGTTGATAAACCGATCAGCTTGTTCTCCAAATGTCCGCTAAGGTATGTTTTAACTCTGGACTAAATATGATAAATCCAATCTACACGAATTATAAATTTGTTAAAGTCTTGCTATCTTCAGTAGATAGCATCAGCAGCGTATATAAAGTAAGTGGGCAATTTGTTATCATCATACAATGCTATGGATTCATAACTTTAAACCTAAAGATATTGTCAGAAGGATGGTGTTTGCGTGACAAATGAACATGTATGAATGTGAAACCCTATTCTAGATTGTGCCACCAACATCCCATTGTCAGTGTCGAATAGTGTCACTATAAAAAGGTCGATGAAACGCTTAATCTAGGTCAGGTTCAAGATTAGACTGTAACTTTAACTCCCCCTTCGTTCGCTTTGGGCTAAGCTTTTTTCTTCTTTTCTGTGGTGGGGGTGTGTGGGGTTTGTTTGTTTGTTTGTTTGTTTGTTTGTTTGTTGTGGACACACACTTAGGTCCTGATGTACCAGACTTAAGTAAAATGCCTCGGGCAGGCTAAAATAAGCATAAGTAGGCCTACGTATGCTGGATGTATGGAATAAAAGAAAAAGCTTGAAGGAAAGTTAGAGATAAAGGTGCCACTCCAAATAAATCAAGTGAACAATTTCGCTGTCAAGACTTTGTAGGTCTTGATATATAGACGTAGCATGCCTACGGGGCAATGACCGCACAGCTCATAAACTGTGCGTTTTCGTTATGATCCGATACGATTTACAATTACAAGACCTCTTACAATCATGTAATGACAGCATTTAAGAGTCTTAATAATCTATAGACAGGTAGATAGACAATAAATAGGTCACCAACATTATTGTTCATCATTCATCAACATGCCCGCAATATACTCTCGATGGATGATGACCTCACATTCACCCTCTCATCGGAGAAATAGGCTGCGTTAAAGTTTGTATTGGATATCAGCCAAAACATAAAACACGTCAATTTCTGAAGAGAAAACAAATCTGGTTGAAAAGTGCATAGTTATTATTTCTATTATCTCATAGTGATCTATACTACACATATGGCACCTAATTTAACGTTGAACGCTGTCAACACAAACGTAATTATTTGATTTAGTACCAACGTGCACCAGCATCGCATCGATTATAATATAGATCTCTCATGTGATTTGAACCAAATCGTAAACCTATCAAAATAATGTGACATAGTTTTATTCCAAAGAAAACCTAAAAATTCCACTAAAGGGTGCACAATTCTTTCTAAATGTTAGTGGCATTTATTGAACACGGTCTAAAGTTCATTCCCGCATCACCTTACTCAGAAATATTTTATATTGCGACCCCTCCAAGCGAATCCTCTAATAATGCGGCAGCAGACATCAGATAATGAATAAAATTGATAAGAATTCAAAGCAAGAGATACAATTGGGCCTGTTAAGTATGGTATAGCTTATGGGATGAGAAACTAGGTCGCCTATTTAGTTATTCCTATTCAGTTTTCTGGTGTCATCATAACTCAGGTATGCTTGCTACCTGCAATATAGTCAATTATGTATATGGACATTTTTTTTACAGTCATCAGGGATAAGTCAACTTAACTTCGACACTAATATAGATCAATAACTATATATTATCGTTCCAATTGAGATGTCAACAGACCAGCTAGTATGAGCTAATAATGTTAAACATCAGAATTATGTAAATAGGACTGATAAAGTTATCAATTCTTTCTAAGTACGATCACTATAAGTGAGTTATCTTGTCGCCTTAACGCTCACGCTTTAATTTCATCCCTTTCAAATTACCATTCAACACACTGGGCAGAAGGTCCACCATTCACCTCACATGCCTCGAGCAGTGATCTTCGATTATATGTATGCTAAACACCCAAAGACTATCACACCGAACGTCTTTATTGTTCTCTGCTGAACTTTTGAACCGTGGTTGTCATTTGAACCCGTCTACACGGACTGATAAACAGCAATTATACGGCCTACATTTTATTGTCAAATTTCTTCGCGTTATCCTGAACATTTGAACCCGGGTTTGAACCGTGATTTAAAAAAATGTTAGCTCGTTATAATGATTGATATAAAACAGCAGCAGCATAGCATTAACTATAATGATCTACAATTATCGTCATAATAATTGTACACAATTATGGTGAACAATGCGTCATTCGATTTCTCTGATTTTGAAGTTAATGTAACTAACCCGAAAAGAGGTCACTCCTCATTTTCCTCGACTGGGGCATGGGCCTTATTTCTGAAATATCGGAAGTGTTTAGTGGCTTCTAATTTTCTCTAAATTGATATATTGTGATCTATTTGCTTTTCTACAAAACTTTAAGTCTTTAATGGGGATTTCGAGAAGGCACACATTTGCACGAATTTCGAGTTTTTAATAGCTAACGAAGCAGTTCAGGTTGTTTCTATAGGGGTGAACAGGGTTAGGGTTAGGGTTAGGGTTAGGGTTAGAAACAGTCCCTGGGTGGACAGTCCCGGTTGGACAGTCCCGGGGTTGTTTTAGAATGATCCGGACAGTCCCGGGGCTGTTTTAGAATGATCCGGACAGTCCCGGGGTTGTTTTAGAATGATCCATCCTTGTTTTTACCTCCCCGACCACCAACCCCCTGAGTGTTTTAACATATAATTTATAATCAATATGGTTTTCAAGGTGTTTTTTAAACAATATTATTGCGCTTGATAACGTGAGGGCGCTCTATTGTAGTCTACCCAGGGTTGGTCCACCCCGGGACTGTCTACCCGGGTGGAAAATCATGTGGGTATTTCCATCGCTGCATATATATATATATGACTATCTAGTGTAATAGTAATATGGTCAAGTGAGTTATCTTGTCGCCTTAACGCTCAAACTTTAATTTCATCATTTTCAGTAACATTTACTTCATATGCCTCAAGCAAGGATCTTCGATTATACGCTAAATACTCAGAGACAGTATCACACCGAACATCTTAATGTGCTCTGCTAAACTTTCGAGCCAGCAATCATTACTATACGGTTTATTTTATTGTATACATTTGTTGTTGAAGTTGTTAAAGTTTAAAATGAGTCATTTGATTTCTTCGATTTCTCCTGAACGTTTCAACCCTGTGTTTAAATCCTGATTTTTTTTATTTAAGCTTGTTGTATGGATTGATAAAGAGCAATATCAATTATAATGGCCTACAATTACTGTCATACTTTTTGTACACACTTATTGTGAACAATACGTCATACGTTTTCTCTGATTTTGAAGATTATATAACTAGCTCGGAGAGAGGTCACTCCTAAGTTTCCCCGAGTGTATCGTATTCTATTTGTTTTTCCACAAAACTCCAAGTTTTGAACTTTTATTTCGTAATGATTTCGGTTTTAGACGGGATTTCGGGAAGGCACACGAATTGAATAACGTAAGTGTGAGGCTAAGAAAGCATGGGCTACGATACCAGGGCATTGGGAAAACTATCACAATCCACAGTAAACAAATCTGCCATTGATGGTCATGTGATAGACGAGAACCATTTTTATTAGCTGGAATGAGTTAAGGGTCGTAGGCAAAGAGACTGACAAGTACAAAAGATGGGTGAAGGAGGCCATAGAGATCATGAAGCAGGGCACCATCATGAAGAGAAACGAGGGGCAGTTCAACCTAAGTCACGTACACGACGATCTTCTGGTTGCAAAAATACTCTAGCAAACAGATAAATATGCAAACAACACAGGATCGTCATTCCATCATCAGTGTTGATAAACCTATCAGCTTGTTCTCCATATGTCCGCTAAGGTATGTTTAAAGAGATGTGCCGGTATGTCAGGACAGCGACGGTTTTAACTCTGGACTATATAGATATGATAAATCCAATCTACACGAATTAGAAATTTGTTAAAGTCTTGCTATCTTCAGTAGATAGCATCAGAGCAGCGTATATAAAGTAAGTGGACAGTTTGTTATCATCATGCAATGCTATGGATTCATAACTTTAAACCCTAAAGATATTGTCAGCAGGATGGTGCTTGCGTGACAAATGAACATGTATGAATGTGAAATCCTATTCTAGATTGTGCCACCAACATCCCATTGTCAGTGTCGAATAGTGCCACTATAAAAAGGTCGATGAATCGCTTTAATATATAGGTCAGGTTCAAGATTAGACACATTAAAAGGGTGCACAATTCTGTCTAATCTAAATGCTAGTGGCATTTATTGAACACGGTCAAAAGTTCATTCCCGCTTCACCTTACTCAGAAAGTATTTTATGTTGCGACCCCTCCAAGCGACCCCTCTAATAATGCGGCAGCAGACATCAGATAATGAATAAAATTGATAAGTAAAACTCAAAGCAAGAGATACAATTGGGCCTGTTAAGTATGGTATAGCTTATGGGATGAGAAACTAGGTCGCCTATTTAGTTATTCCTATTCAGTTTTCTGGTGTCATTATAACTCAGGTATGCTTTATGCTACCTGCAATATAGTCAATTATATATGGACATTTTTTACTGTCATCAGGATAAGTCAACTTAACTTCGACACTAATATAGATCAACGACTTTTGTTCCAATTGAGTTGTCAATAGACCAGCTAGTATTAGATAATGTTGAACATCAGAATTATGTAAATAGGACTGATAAAGTTATCAATTCTTTCTAAGTACGATCACTATAAGTGAGTTATCTTGTCGCCTTAACGCTCAAGCTTTAATTTCATCACTTTCAAATTACAATTCAACACACTGGGCAGAAGGTCCACCATTCACCTCACATGCCTCGAGCAGTGATCTTCGATTATATGCTAAACACCCCAAGACTATCACACCGAACGTCTTAATTGTTCTCTGCTGAACTTTCGAACCGTGGTTGTCATTTCAACCCGTCGACACGGACTGATAAACAGCAATTATACGGCCTACATTTATTGTCAAATTGTATACAATTAAGGTGTTATAAAATAGTTTAAAATGCGTCATTCGACTTCTTCGCGTTATCTTGAACGTTTGAACTCTGGTTTGAACTGTGATTAAAAAAAATGTTAGCTCGTTATACGGATTGATAAACAGCAGCAGCATTAACTATAATGATCTACAATTATTGTCATAATAATTATACACATTTATGGTGAACAATGCGTCATTCGATTTCTTTGATTTTGAAGTTAACGTAACTAACCCGAAAAGAGGTCACTCCTCATTTTCCTCGAGTGTGGCATGGGCCTTATTTCTGAAATATCGGAAGTGTTTTGTGGCTTCTAATTTGCTCGAAATTGATATCTTGTGAACTATTTGCTTTTCTACAAAACTTCAAGTTTTCAACGGGAAATTCGAGAGAAAGTACACATTCGCACGAATTTCGAGTGTACGTTATTCGAATGCGTCATTCGATTTCTCTGATTTTGAAGTTAATGTAACTAACCCGAAAAAAGGTCACTCCTCCTCAAGGGTCGCGTTCTTGCGCGTCCCCGCGTCCTAGGACCCCTCATTTTCTTGTGGGACGCGTAAGTTTACATATTGAACTTCACTAACGGGTCCCAATCGAAAATGAAGGGACCCCTTAAATCTGACAATGTATGGACGTGGAAACCTTACGACATTCTGAAAATTGTCAATCTCCTACATTGTAAATTTGTTAATGTCCGTAAAAGATAAATACAATGCAAATCCTGTATTTTTAAAAGTTTTTAAATACATTAAATCGCTTCCGAATTGCTTATTTCCAAATCATTCTATAAGTATCTTCTACTGATTAACATGGACACGACATAGGTATATGAGTTACACGTTCACTAGCAATTTCTTGCGACCCTGCAGTTCACCCGAGATAGTTAACCCCTATCCCCTAACCAAATTATAAGTTAGTTTGTGACCTCTAATTTCTCTAAATCGTGTTTTGACCGTTTTCAAAAGCTCAAACTTCAGGACCCTTATATTTCTGGGGGACCCCTTAAATTTAGTTTTTGCAGTCCTTAAAGGGTCCTGAAAAATTTAATGGGACTCCTCACATTTTTGAGCCAGTGCTTCCCCTGATGAAGGGATGAACATCGTTGAATTTACTGATATCTGCAAAGTGGTTCTATGCTAAACAGCTGCTTTTAATTGATATTCAATGTTTATCTATGTGTTACAATGGGAAGAAAGTTGTCGATTTAGATGCGCCATCGATTTAGCAGTATAACGTATCGATGATTAGAATTCCTCTTAATCTGGTGCACATTAAAGGTGTACTAAGAAATGTTTAAGCTTGTTGTAATACAAAATTTACTTAATATTTATGATAATCATTATAATTGGCCATTATTGTTGTTTCTACTCACAAAAAAGCAGCAACACTTGATAACAAAAATGTTGAAATATGTTGAAATATCATCAATATTTTTGTATTGAAACCATACATGCCATAAAAGGCTGTCCGAGCCGGGGATGGACTATTTTGAAACGACGTTTTATTGCACAAAGACGGCTGATTTTTCTTAATCCTTACAGCTGTAAGTTTGTGTATGTAATACAATTGTAAACATGTAGAAATCCCGGTTTTTATCCTAATTGAGGGTGCAGCCTTCAACACATCTGTTAGTACCCCTTTAAAATCAACGTAACAAATTCGCGATTAAAAGTGATTTCGGGAGATAATAGCTATTGTAACAGCTGTTACTAAGTTAACTTGAATTGAACTTAATTTTACTAGGTACCCTGACGAGGAATGAATATAAAGGAGACAATCACTTTGAGTACCTTTAAGAAATTTGATTAGAGTATAGAAAATAAGTTCCCTCAAGTTATCAACTATTGATACAAAAAGCTGTATTTAGCTTTTAGTGGAAAACACCTTTAATTTGCAGTTCGGAATGAACCAATAATCGCGTCCTAAAACGTTTAAAGAAGGGGGCCCGCAACCACAACATTGAACATAATTTGTTAGAAACATAATTATCGAGCCCAAATTGCGTAATCATATAGAACAAAACATCATACTTATTACAAAAACGATTAAAAACTGCAATTTTTCAACATGCACTATTTAAAATTCGCGGCGATCGAAAGTTCCGGTGTCGATGACGTCATGGTTATGGTGCTAAAATTTGCGCATGTGCATTGTATAACTATGACTTCATCGACACCGGGACTTTCGATTGCCGCGAATTTTAAAAATAGCATGTTGAGAGACGGCAGTTTTTATTCGTTTTTGTAATAGGCATGGTGTTTTGTTCTATATAATTACGCAAATTGGGCTCGATAGTTATTTTTCTAACATATAATGCACAATGTTGTGCTTGCAGGACCCCTCCTTTAAGGGGCGCAATTGATAAGGCATGTACATGTATACCAATACTATCATGACTATCGCATAACTATAGACATCAGCGCAATGCTATGGTGACAAACCTGTTATAAGCACTTCTCATGGAGTAAGGGGATGTTGCCATGCAGTTCATCATCGTCTTGCAATCAATGATCTATTTTCATTTTCCCAATACTCGTGCAAGTACAATGGAGAACGGATGCCCGAGGCTTTGATGGTTAGGTACAAAACGGGGTTAGGAAAAGGACACTTTTGTTGTTCAACTCGAAGATCCATGATTACAGTAGCGGTTCATTTGGAGATCATGAGGAGTTGGTTTCTTGAAAACAGTTTCATCGTATTATTTATGAGCCTCGGGTACACTTATGAAGGTGTTCCAAGAACTAATTCGGGGATTAATTTGAATAAAATGTGTGTCATTATATTGACTTGATTAAGTGTGTAAATGCCCTTAAGTCATCTCTTACGTTTGACATTATCATTGTATGTATATTTGCAATGAATTCATGTTTATACATTAATGTCATCACAAATGCAATAATACACCGCAAAAACTGTGTTTGGAAATCGACTACAAATTATTATTTATGACAGGCAAATAGTAAGCATTTTCAACACTTTTTATATGATAATGCCTATGTGATATATAAAGATGTTTCGGATCTAAATATTACACTATTTTAATGTCAGGTATATATTTTGAGAAGCAGTTTTTAGCATACCACCAGTAGGCTTTTTCTAATTTCGTAACAATCAGACATGATTTCCCTCCTGAATGATAACAGACACCGGCAATACAAAATTTCAAAATGTAAAAATACTGCACCGTTGAATAATTCCTATAAGAAATAGTTAAGAAAATCGTAGAAAATAATGACACCAAGCTTCAAAATATTTCAAACGTTAAGGGGGGTCTCAAGGAAGTTTTTTATTTTATTTTTTGAATTTTGTGAGTGTTGTAATTATTGGACTATTAATCAAATGCATATAAAAGTATACATTTTTGGAAAGGAAATGGATCAGGGAATTTAAATATTTCTGAAATTTTGACCAAAAAGTGCCAAAAAAGTGGGGAAAAATGGAAACTTTTTTTTGTTGGCAAATTTTAGTGAAAATTTCAAAAAATATTAGATTAGGTTAAAAAACAAACAAATCTTCCCTAAGTTAGTGTCTTGACATCATCATCAAGCGATTTGGGCATTTATTTTTTATTTTTGTTAGCTTTGTTGAAAACATTTGGGTCAAAAAAGTGAATTTTGTGATTTTCTCAAATAAATGAAATTGTTGGTCAAAATTGACGCCAAATTTGGATTCTCTGATCCATTTCCTTTCCAAATATATATACTTTTATATATATTTGAGTCATAGTTCAATAATTACAGCACTCACAAAATTCCACAAAAATCTTTCTTAAAGGTATATTATGTGATCTTTCCAGGGAACGCCCTCAACATCGAAAAAAAAATTGAAAGCAGATTTTCTTGCATTTACATTTCTGATCATAAATCATGCATACATTCCAAGTTACAGGGCGATACGATTCTTAATTACTTCAAAATCATGGTTTTAGAGTGAAAATAAACTGTCGGAATCCCGACAGTTTATTATTTTCACTCTAAATTCACTCTAAAACCATGATTTTGAGGTAATTAGGAATCGTATCGCTCTGTAACTTGGAATGTATGTATGATTTATGATCGGAAATGTAAATCTGCAAGAAAATCTACTTTCTAAAAAAAATCATGAATAGAGGGCGCTCTCTGGAAAAGATCACATAATATGCCTTTAAGTCCACCCTTAAGGCTAGTTATAACATACACTACTATACATTCCAGTTTAAAGCGAGGTAACACTACCTTGAAAAAATCATGAAATTCAATATGTTAATGTATCCTTTTGATTCCTTGTCAAATTGTAATCTTATAAGTTATAATTCATTTTGTATGGCAATCCAAGTTATACAATTATGATTCGGGGGATGTCAGTTCTGGTGAAAATGGCTTACAAACATGGGTTTTGTACCTTGGTTTTCTTTCTTGTTTCGTTGTTCTACAAATAAATGAAGCCAGTTTTTCGTAAAAGAGCGTTGTTTTATCATGATCAATGTCAAACTAAAGTAATATATAATTTGTTAATCGCTGTTTAATGTTGAGAATGAGTGACAGAACTTGATTTCAACTAATACCACGAAATAGATCACGGGAATTTTCAACGCCTGAGAGATTAAAAAACAAACCACCAGGACCAACTTTGTACACCAGAAAGACCGGATAAGATAATTGTCAAAGAATAGGACTAAACAAACACAAAAGTTGCAATTTACTGGATATGAACGAAATGACATATGACAGACGAATTGTATTAATAAACACATTCATGCAATGCAATTAATGTAGATGTATTCGCCCGGCTAGCTCAGTCAACAATATGGGGATTCTAATCCCAGTGTTGTGGGTTCGAGCCTCACGTTGGGCGAAATTTGTATATTTTATGAAAGTGTAGTATCAATTAATAGTCTCTTGTTATACGTTTATCTATTTTTGGGAAATATTAGCCTTGGCTTTCAAAATCGTTGCAATATATTCGTAATTACTTGAATATCCTGTAAGGTTAGCTACCACTAACACCACAAAAATGTCATAGTATAGGGCGCTTGCATGGAAGGTCATTAGTTGAAATCATCCTTTGAAAGTAGAATAATTATGTATTACATTATTCGTATGGTCATCTATTGGTTACAAAGTATCTTTGCAATCTAGGCGGTTACAAGAGGAATTTATTTGACGAATTAGAAATGTGTTACAAACTTGCTATCTTCAGTAGATAGCATCAGCAGCCTATACGAATGGAAACAATATTTTATCATCATGCAATGCTATGGATTTATATCTTTAAACCCTAAAGAGTTTGTCAGCAGGATGGGGCTTGCGTGACATATAATGTGAAACCCTATTAATTCTAGATTGTGCCACCAGCATCCCATTGTCAGTGTCGAATAGTGTCACTGTAAAAAGGTCTATGAATCGCTTTAATATATAGGTCAGGTTCAAGATTAGACTGTAACTCTAACTCCCTACGTTCGCTTTGGACTAAGCTTTGTTTGTTTGTTAGTTTGTTTGTTTGTTTGGACACACACGTGGGTCCTGATGTACCAAACTCAAGCAAAATGCCTCTGCCAGGCTAAATTAGCATAAGTAAGTATAGGCCTACTGTATGTATGAATAAAAGAAAAAGCTTGAAAGAAAGTCAGAGATAAAAGTGCCATTCCAAATAAATCAAGTACACAATTTCACAGTCAAGACTTTGATAGGCC
The DNA here is from genome assembly GCA_035610835.1 of Ophiura sarsii. Lineage (NCBI taxonomy): Eukaryota > Metazoa > Echinodermata > Ophiuroidea > Amphilepidida > Ophiuridae > Ophiura > Ophiura sarsii. The sequence continues at coordinate 46,767,153 of CM069451.1, read as the reverse complement.
TAACATGCCCAGTACAGCGCAATGACCGCGCGGTTCATAAAGACACGGGGTACATGGTTCAAATTGTGCGTTTTCTTTATGATCAGATACGATTTGGTCATGTGTCTTGAATTGGGACCCCTTTCTGTAAAACATGCAGAAGTTGGAAATAATCATGTTTTTTTTTGCTTCAAACAATTATAGCCTTAAAAGTAAAAATGGGAGTATGGGAAAAGTATACATTTTTTCTGAAAGCATATAATATTTCAAACCCCATTTGGTCAATTTCAAGGTTATTATACAGGGTTTGTAGAAAATCTAATAGGGTGTAAACTGATTAAATGCAACTAAAATGCATTTTTTGTCATTTTTTTCTTCTGAATTTGGTCATCGAATGATATTCGATTAAGCTGCATAGTACATACAAGTATTCAACATAACAAATTGTAACATATTTGCGAAATAAAGTTAACTTGTTATCATAATTTGTTAACGTATACTAAGCGTTAAATTGGCATTTTGCTACTAATAGGCATACAACATACTAAATTAAAGCATAGAGGACCATTACATACAGGGTGTAACAAGCTAAATTGCATATGTCAAACCCTTTAATAGCTGTTGGATGACACATTTCCCGTTTATCTTCTTTTCAGGATTACGTCACTATACAAAATGCATGTTGAAGATAGAATTTGTCAATTCGCATTGATATAATTAATTTATACATTATAAATACCATGTAAAGATAATGTGAACAGGACTTGTTTGGCCTAACTTGTATGTTAAAGTTCAATATTTAACAAACATCACTGATAGTGTAAAAATGTCACACCTCAAAATTAGCGTTTCTCAATTCATGGCGCATGAACAATCACGACAACGTTAAGAGTTTTCGCAAACTCGCTGTCATATATGTACTCCTAATAATCCATAGACAGGTAGATAGAAAATACATAGGTAACCAATATTATTGTTCATAATTCATCAACATGCCCGCAATAAACCCTCGATGATGACCTCACCTTCACCCTCTCATCAGAGAAATAGGCTGCGTTAAAGTTTGTATTGGATATCAGCTAAAACATAAAACGCGTCAATTTCTGAAAAGAAAACAAATCTGATTGAAAAGTGCATTTATTATTACTATTATCTCATAGTGATCAACACATTGAATGCTGTCAACACAAGCATATTTTATTTAGTACCAACGCGTACCAGCAACGCATTATTATGTATTACATTATTCCTATGTTCATCTATTGGTTACAAAATATCTTTGCAATTTAGGCGGTTACAAGAGGAATTTATTTGACGAATTAGAAATGTGTTACAAACTTGCTATCTTCAGTAGATAGCATCAGCAGCCTATACGAAAGGAAACAATATTTAATCATCATGTAATGCTATGGATTCATAACTTTAAACCCTAAAGATATTTTCAGCAGGATGGTGCTTGCGTGACATATGAAAGTAAAACCATATCAATTCTAGATTGTGCCACCAGCATCCCATTGTCAGTGTCGAATAGTGTCACTATAAAAAGGTCGATGAATCGCTTTAATATAGGTCAGGTTCAAGATTAGACTGTAACTCTAACCCCCCCCCCCCCCCCCCCCCCCCCCTACGTTCGCTTTGGACTAAGCTTTGTTTGTTTGTTTGTTTGTTTGTTTGTTTGTTGTTTGTTTGGACACACACTTGGGTCTTGATGTACCAAACGCAAGTAAAATACCTCTGCTAGGCTAAATTAGCGTAAGTAAGTATACTGGATGTATGAATAAAAAAAAAGCTTGAAAGAAAGTCATAGATAAAAGTGCCACTCCAAATAAATCAAGTGTATAATTTTACTGTCAAGACTTTGTAGGTCTCGTTATAGGCCTAACATGCCCAGTACAGCGCAATGACCGCGCGGTTCATAAAGACACGGGATACATGGTTCAAATTGTACGTTTTCTTTATGATCAGATACGATTTGGTCATGTGCCTTGAGTTGGGACCCCTTTCTGTGACACATACTGAAGATGGAATTTAATCATGGGAGTTTTGCTTAAAACAATTATAGCCTTAAAAGTAAAAATGGGAGTATGGGAAAAGTATACATTTTCTGAAAGCATATAATATTTCAAACCTCATTTTGTCAATTTTAAGGTCATTATACAGGGTTTGTAGAAAACATAATAGGGTGTAAACTGAATAAATGCAACTAAAATGCAACATTTTTCATTTATTTTCTGTTTTTGGACATCGAATGATATTCGATTAAGCTGCATATTTCAGAAGTACACACAATACAAGTATTCAACATAAAAAAATTGTAAAATATTTGCGAAATAAAGTTAACTTGTTATCATAATTTGTTGACGTATACTAAGCGTTAAATTGGCATTTTGCTACTGATAGGCATACAACATACTAAATTAAAGCATAGAGGACTATTTTATACAGGGTGTAACAAGCTAAATTGCATATGTCAAACCCTTTAATAGCTGTTGGATGACACATTTCCCGTTTATCTTCTTTTCAGGATTACGTCACCCAGGACTACTATACAAAATGCATGTTGAAGATAGAATTTATCAATTCGCATTGATATAATTAATTTATACATTATAAATACCATGTAAAGATAATGTGAACAGGACTTGTTTGGCCTATATTGTATGTTAAAGTTCAATATTTAACAAACATCACTGATAGTGTAAAAATGTCACACCTCAAAATTAGGGTTTCTCAATTCATGGCGCATGAACAATCACGACAACGTTAAGAGTTTTCGCAAACTCGCTGTCATATATGTACTCCTAATAATCCATAGACAGGTAGATAGAAAATACATAGGTAACCAATATTATTGTTCATCATTCATCAACATGCCCGCAATAAACCCTCGATGATGACCTCACCTTCACCCTCTCATCAGAGAAATAGGCTGCCCTGAGGTTTGTATTGGATATCAGCCAAAACATAAAACACGTCAATTTCTGAAAAGAAAACAAATCTGGTTGAAAAGTGCATTTATTATTACTATTATCTCATAGTGATCAATACACATTGAATGCTGTCAACACAAACATATTTTATTTAGTACCAACGCGCACCAGCAACGCATTGTGATTTTGATACAGATCTCTTGTGTGATCTGAACCGAATCGCAAATCTGACAATAGTTTTATTCCAAATAAAACCTAGAAATGCCAATATAAGAATGCGCAATTCTGTCTAACCTAAATGCTACTGTCATCTAAAATGGCTAAATCCGTTCATTCCCACCTTACTCAAAAATATTTTATATTACGATCCCTCTAATAATGCGGCAGCAGACATCACATATTGAATATAGGCTATAAATGAAAGATAAAACTCAAAGCAAGGTCTATATGTAGGCTATTTACCAATTGTGAAATAAATATGAAATATGTCTGGTGATTTCAATTGGAATGATGATAGTTGATAATTAGTGTCGAGGTTAAAAGTTGACTTTTCCCTGATGACAGTCAACAATCTCCAAATATAATACGGTATTGACTATAATATCGCAGGTAGCATAAAGCATACCTGAGTTGAATAGGAATAGCTAAGGTGACTTATTAGGCCATGTTTCCACATAGAACACAATCCCGAGTAGTCTAGACTAGTCCGGACCCGGTCCGGACTACGGGTCTGGACTAAATCGCTAATGGGAACGCGATTCAAGTATGTCCCGGTCCGGACTCGAAGTGGTTTTTGTTATTTTGTTGAGTCATCGTTGTGACGACCACTATGGGAACGCAACTTTCAAGAATCTGGACCGGGACAACTGCTTCTTCTTATGTGGGAACACGGACTTAGTTTCTCATCCCATAAACTATACCATATTAACATGCACAATTGCATCCACTTCCCGCATTTTATGTATCGAACAAGAAAGGACTGATACAGTTATGGTCTATTATCAATCATCTCTAAATAAAATCACTATAAGCTTGAAAAGTGCGGTATCTTGTCGCCTTAACGCTCAAACTTTTAATTTCATCATTTTCAATACCATTTCACCTCATTTGCCTCGAGCAACGATCTTCGATTATATGCTAAACACCCCAAGACTATCACACCGAACGTCTCAATTGTGCTCTGCTGAACTTTCGAACCGTGGTTGTCATGTTGTAACCCGTCTACACGGACTGATAAACAGTAATTATACGGCCTACATTTTATTGCCAAATTGTATACAATTATAGGTGTTACAGTTTAAAATGCGTCATTCGATTTCTTTGAGTTCTTCTGAACGTTTGAACCCTGTTAGAGCCGTGATTTTCTATTTCAGCTTGCTTTACGGATTGATACACAGCAACAGCCATTATAATGGCCTACCATTATACTGTCATAACTATTGTACAAAGTTATGGTGGATAATGCGTCAATGAAGTTAATGAAGCTAAGAGAGGTCATCCCACATTTTTCCTCGAGTGTGGCATATGCCTTATTGCTGACAAAACACCTCAAAAGTGTTTTGTGGCTTTCCCCCTCAAAATTAATATCTTGAGATCTATTTGTTTTTTCTACAAAACTCCAATTTTTGAACTTTGATAATGACTTTGGTTTTAGACGGGGATTTCGAGAAGGCACACATTTTTATGATTTTCGATTTTGGAGAGATGGTTTTGAGGCAGAAAATGATCAAGGGCAAACGATCGGATACACTTTGAAATGCCAAGGAGGCTTTACATGTTTAATCTGACTTGCTGCACTGAACACATGATTACCTTAATTAATAGCTAACGAAGCAGTTCAGTATGTTTACATAGAGGGGGAGGGGGGGGGGGGGGGAGGGTGAACATCATTAAACTTAAAGACATCTGCAAAGTGGCTCCACGCTAAGCATCCCGTTTTACCTGATGTTTATCAACGCATGCCGATGGAAGAACCGCGCCATCGATTTAGCTGTATAACGTGTCGATGATTGAGATTCCTCTTATCGGGTGGACATTAAAAGGACACATGATGAAACAGCTATTTTACTTGGACTTAACTTAATTTCACTAGGTACCCTTACGAGGAATGGAATATAAATGTGACAATCATTTTGAGTACCTTTAAGAACTTTGATTTGAGCATAGAAAATAATTTCCATCAAGTTATCTACTATTGATACAAAAAGCTTTATCTAGTTTTTAACGGATAACACCTTTAATTTGCAGTTCGGAATGAACGAATAATCGCGTCCTAAAATGTTTAAGGGGCTCAAATCATAAGGCATTTACATGTACAAAAACTATCACATAACTAGACATCAGCGCAAGGCTACGGTATGACAAACCAGTGATGAGCACTGCTCGTGGATCGAAGGGATGTTGCCATGCAGTTCATCATCGTCTTGCAATCAATGATCTATTTTCCTTTTCCCAATACTCGTGCAAGTACAATGGAGAACTGGTGCCCGAGGCTTTGATGGTTTTAGGTAAATGACGGGGTTAGGAAAAGGACACTTTTGTTGTTCAACCCGAAGATCCATGATTATAGTAGCGGTTCATTTGGAGTTCATGAGGAGTTGGTTTCTTGAAAACAGTGTCATCGTCTTAGGTGCATCAAGATGTTCCAAGAACTGATTCGGGATTAATTTGAATAAAATGTGTGTCATTGATTATTGATTTCATTTATTGTGTATATGCCCTTAAGTCATCGCTTGCGTTCAACGTTATTATCATTGTATGTATATTTTCAATGAATTCCAAATGTTTTTTGGAAATCGACTACATCTATGACAGATAAATGTTCAGCATTTTTAACATTTGAGTGTTTAGATCCTTAGCACATTTTAGAGTTATTATTATGTGATAAATGTGTTGGTGTTAAGGATCTATGCCAAGTATTTCTAAACACATTCTAGCACCCTCCTGTATGTTTTTTTTGTAGAAATCTGGTGTGATTTTTTGACCATGAATGACAATAATAGCAGAGCGATTCATCAAGAAGTGCAAAATAATAGGATAGGATAAAAATATAAACATAAACATAAACATAACGGCAAACACCGGGCAATAAAAAATATTACGCGGTTGAATAATTGCTATCAGATACACCAACAAAATTGTTAAGAAAATAAAGATGGGAAAAAGTGTACATTAGTTCCCAGATTCTGGACTATACTAGTATCGTCCGATACTGGAATACCCAGTATCGTCCGATACTAGTCAGTGTTCCAGTATCGGGCGATACTGGAACATAACTATGTACCAGTATCGTTCAATACTCTCGATACTGGAACATAATTTGGTGTTCCAGTATTTACCGATACTGGAACAGTAATGACTTAAATTACTCCATATTCCACTTAAACGAGGTACAACTACATCTGTTACTATCGCGAAATCGTGCAATTAAAACGGTTGCAATACACTGTAAAAATAAGCTCGTAATTTTCCCACCTAATTAGTATTATAAGACATCTTTTTGACTTAAATTAGTCAACATTTATGTCTTAATAGGACTATTTAACTTTTTTTAAAGTGATTTATCCTTTTGATTCCATGTCAAATTTTAATCTTACATGTAATTCTTTCTGAGAATTCAAGTCATGATTATATGATCCGGGCGAGGCCATATTTGGTGAAAAGGACCAAAACATGCCGTTTACCTTGGTTTTCATTCTTATTGTACAACAATGACGCTCAAAGATTTCGTAAAAGAGTGTTTTTTTATTTTGACTAATGTTCAACCAAAACATAGTGTAATCGGTTAATTGGTGTTGATCGCTTAAAATCAGTGAGTGGCAGAACTAGATTAAACAGTTGGCGGAGTTTTTCAACAATTCCAAGAAATAGATCGAGTCTTTTCTTGCCAACCCTGAGAGATTCAAAAAAAACATATGACCAAGATAAGACAATGTAAAAGAACAGGACTTAGCATTTGAAAGTAGGGTCTTCCATGAAATTCTTTCTTCACGGTTATTAGAAAACAGGTAGTTCTATTATGATTATACTTAGCCTACCTGGAATTTGTATGGTGTGATTGTATTAATCCCTTGTTTTACGGACAGTTTCACATTTTACAATTTTAATAAAAACAGTTTTCAAGTCAATGCGTCAAGAAATAGTAAATCAAAATTACAACGAAAATAATTGAACAGCTAATATATACAACCTCCCACTTCTTCGGTGTGACAGTGGCAGCCGTGGAGCTACTTAATGTCGTATATCAAATGAAGTACAGCTAGCTATCTACGGAAGATAGCAATGCTAATAATACAGAAATCAAACTTATATAAATTCTTATAGTGTTCGGAAATGCCTTTGAATAAGATATTTGGACTCAAAGCCTTTCATCAATGGCGTAGTTGTCCTGATCCTCAACAATATACCATAATTTTCGCAAATCTTATATATTAGTAAAACAAAAGTTTAAGTTATTAGCCTACAGGAAGAATTCAAAGTTGAACGTCTTGATGAGAGCGAGGCATCAAAGATTGTAGAGATTACTATTTGAATGGGCGCAAATTATTTTTGTGAGCTTTTAGCAAAACTCACCAAAATAATTGGCGCCCAATGTGGGGCTTAAATGTATTAAATAATGATTAAGAGAGTCCCGTGTACTCCCGACAGAGTCAGCCTGGATATGACGTTAGAAGATGAATCGCTACCGTTAGAGGTAATGAAAGTGTCTGCGTAATTCATGGTAATTGTATGCGGAAGAAATAACAAAGAATAGATTTTATTAAAAATAATTACACGACTTGCAATGATCACTGACAACTGAACATACTTGTAGTTAGGTGAACATAAACTGCGCCAATAAAGTATCGAAACACTTACAAATGGTCAGATTTATCGGAACCTGAATTAGTATGCAAAATAATAATTAAATAATTCGATTCACAGTTATCTTCTGCGCATTTTGACACCTCTTTTGTTGCGCTATGATGTTGTTTGGCGGATTTATGGGCACTTGAGTGGCTTAAAGTCGAATTCTAAAGTTGCAAAGGCTCCTATTCACCCCAATTCCAGAAAGGAATTCGCACAAAGCATCACACACAGACAAAATTAAGACAAAAGACACCAATTTGTTCTGTTTACTTAACCATGACAATTAATGATTGATTAATTATTGATTTATGCCTCCCATCTCTGACCCTTTTGTTTTGTTATTGAAAATTAATGCTGATATTCATTGCAATCGATTTATCCAACACGCGACATACACATCATTTTAAAAAGGCGGGCAAAAATAATGATGATCTTATTCGTTGCTGGAATAGGGGCTTTTGCAACTTTAGAATTCGACTTTAAGCCACTCAAGTGCCCATAAATCCGCCAAACAACATCATAGCGCAACAAAAGAGGTGTCAAAATGCGCAGAAGATAACTGTGAATCGAATTATTTAATTATTTTTTTGCATACTAATTCAGGTTCCGATAAATCTGACCATTTGTAAGTGTTTCGATACTTTATTGGCGCAGTTTATTATATTCATTCGTGTGTTATGTTCCTGCAGTATAGTTAGTGTGAAAATCCGTGTGAGTATGTAATAAAATATATTTACCTGTGTGAAAATACCTAGGTTTCTATATATGGATGATATGGTTAATGGGATAATCTGTTCTGAACAAGTTGTTGCATGTATCAGTGTGTGAATATGTAGCGGCAGTGTGGCTTTCTGAGCCTGAATACGTCGCTATAGTATTCAAGAGTGACAAGTATGCAAATTCATAATTCACATAGATTACCGAATTGACTAGGCTACAGCTAATGTAATCACACTCAGATAAAAATGTCTACATCTACATTACGCAAAAATAAGCTATGTAATTTCATATGCTATCACACAGCTACATTATTCACACTACACACAGTTAAATTTATACAACTACATATTAAAAAAGATAAAACCACATTAAATAAAATCCAGCAACATATTCAACACAGGTGAACATAAATGTAATGACTATATCTCATAAATATTCATTAGCTAATTGCTGAATGTCATTGGTTGCAATTGTGTCAGCGCGCGGAGCTTGTATTTCGCCTCGTAATCACGCAGACGCGGGGAGAATTGATCTCCAAAATGCACTGTCGCACCCCTACTATCACATCACTTATCATCCCTACACGCACAGTTCAAAAAAACTTATCACGAACTACGTAGTAATAGGAACTTCGCTGGGACGATGTTTCGTTGTTATTGGTTAATATGGCGTCTTCAGGGCAGAGCCGGTTGTTTCACGGAGCTGTCTTGGATGAAAAGGATGCGAAACAAACAAAAATCGTAATTTAGAGAGCATTGGGAATCCTTTTCACCTATGGTTTTACCAAGCATATGGATATATTTCATTAATGGAGCAGGTCCGTCGATACCAGTGAATTTACTCTGCAAGTTACACCCGCGAAAAAGGAGGGGAATTCTACACCAACACTTTGAAATAACTCTATTTGTCTATGCAAATTAATCGTTAAGGCCTACAATATTTATGAGGTATAATAAAACAAATACAACATGGTTTATATCGGGTAAGTAGTGTAAATCACTGGTCCCTTGGTGTTTGTCACATTAGAACCCATTTTATAAATCATTCTGATATTAAATAATGATTTATGATCATTTCAAACCCTATGTGTTATAATCTTGACCGTGCCCTTAATATACTCTCATAAAATATGACTGCACCCTTAACATTTTATGTAAGACATCGATATTCATCCAGGCGTTAACTCAGAGTGGGATCAGAGATGGATAATTGTGGACACAATAGGATGGATTGTGATGAACTATAGAGGGTATATTGATATGTAAATTCGGGATGGTTTAAGATTGACTATTGACTAGAGAGTCATAACAACTTTTAGTGGATGTATCAATAGTATATAATTATATCATTTCAAAACCAGGTGTAGAATTGAATCACCTGTTGAATTGTATAATTCCTCTCTTGGAAGTAGGGCTGGGATAGTTGAATCATTCCTCACTTTACCATCATTGAGTAGACATGTATATATAGCATGTACTCCGAATCAGGGTTTTAGGTTTCTGCAGACATCATGGTTTGACTTGATATACATGGCGCAAGAATAATAACTTGTATAAGCCGGGATGCTGTGCACAGAAAATAAATGTGATTTTGTTGTGCTAGCAAGGACATAATGTATTCAGTCTTGACATTGTACTTGGGGGTACAGTAACGTCGACCATACTTGTTGTTGGGAGAAACGGACCAACGCTTCTGGTGTCTTCAGTGTGCAGACCTCACCCTTTGGAGATTTGTTTTGAACGTGCTTTATAATTTGCGGACCATTGCCACCTTTTTTGGTTCCGTACCAAGCTTTTCCGATACTACACCTATCCTTTTGCGTTACAATTTACTTTGGGAAGGGATGGATCCTTCGGACCGACGTATCTATCAACAATCCGTGAAGATAACCAACCAAGTTCTAGAACCAGAACAGAACTCTATACCACGGAATTAATGTTAAGAACTGAGATTAAATATTATAGAATAAGATACATGGACATGCGGTTGATGCCGATTATCTGGTAAAACATAATAAATACCTTATTAAAAGTCGTATTTTGAGGTACGTACCAGACTTCCAATTATCTTAATACTTATACATCTAGATATCTATAATTAACCGAGCGACAATCACAATATCCAACTTTGTGTCAATATTGCCGGCCAGTAAAAGGATCCTATTTTTTTATATATTAAGTAAGATTTGTAACATTGTCATAAGGAGGACACAGAGAGAAAGAAAGACAGATAGAGGAGAGAGGAGACTTGTTACAAATAAATCTATATTATGTTACGGATATTATACAACAATTTTGCATTGTCAAATTGAATGAATAGACTACTAGATAAATTGAGCCAAATTGATCACAAGGAAAATAACCCAGTGACAGTGTTTGGATGAATGAAATTGATAAAGAATGTATTCTCTTTAATTTGAGATATCACATGTGAAGATTGCTTTAATATTATATATAACAAAGATAATGTGTCAAAAACCAAAAGAAACTCCGTTTTTCATTTTAGCATTTGGTTCTTTTACACGAAGCCTCATTGTATCAATAGGCAGATTATCGATTAACTCAGTGGTCAACAACTCACCGGTCGATTGAAGATGAGGATCGGGGATGCTTCAATTCACCAATGCAGCCCCTACACACCTGCCACACTATCCTGCTTGTTCAAAAACTAAGTGTACAAATGAAAACTGCACTTTGTCTCACCTTTTCTGCGTTCTTAATTGTAAATCGATCTTCGCGAGCAATGTCTCAAATTAAAGAAGGGAAGTTAATAAATAATTTTGTAATTTGATATTTTTAAGTTGAACAATTTTAGACTGAGTTATGAGCGTATTTATAACCTGGTATGTTACTTTATTTGAACACTGTGTAACCCTAACCACAGTCACATTCACACACATGGATACACCCCTGCAACTCTTCGTATGTATTCACACAGATGATCCCATTACACGTTGTAATGCTTCTAAACATAATATACCGTAGGTCTATTCATAATATATTTCACTTAAAACACACCTTGAGTTTAGAATGTTATGTTGTAGAGTGTCAGTCAGTGGCGTAGCCAGGTTTTTCTCAGTGGGGGGGGGGGCAAAGGGGGGGCCGGGAGTTTTGGTGGGGGGGCAACAACCAAATTGAGGATTGAATTTCCTTGTGTTGTGAATAGGTTAGTCCCAAATTATTTCAACTGACATTTCCCACAGGGGGGGCAACAGGGGGGGCAGAGAACCCCACAGGGGGGGGCAGCTGCCCCCCCTTGCCCCCCCTTGGCTACGCCACTGGTGTCAGTATACATATTTAGTTTAAGTACGTTAGAGCAGGCACGTGATTATTCAAGGAGACAATATAATAATTGCGTTCACACTATCGCAGGGTAGCTCGCGGCGCGGGTAAGCTTGCATAGCTACCTTTGATGGTAAATTTGCAGATAGACCCATGTAGACGCACTCAAAGTTAAGGTACCTACAAACCCACGGTATGCATTTGTAGAAACTTGCATGTATAGGTAGTTCACCCGACTGTGCGACTACACACGGGCACTTCTTGTTCTTGTAAGTTTACCATCGAAGGTACTGCTACATTGTACCTGCGAGCTTATCTGCAAGTTACCTACGACAGTCTCAACGTAGATATCAAGTATTTCTTTAACCAACAGTATATTTGGTATTAAATCAGTTGTAGTTGTACGGTTATTCCAGGAGACATAAATTATTATGTACTATAAAGATCTACAGACAGGCATTTGAAGTATATTGACAGGCCGATATAATTTGACTGCCTCTGGCGACGGGCCGATGCGTAATCTTACGGTTCATCTACGGGACGCACGGGCTTTTTCAACCGGAGCGACCGGCCACGCTAACATACACCGGAGGGCTCAAAACTTACTTCAATATATCTAAATAATTATGAGTACTACTAATAAAATAAAATGACTGTAGTTTAATACTACAAGGTTTTTTGGATGACGTTTAAACAATTCAAAAATGTTTTTAAAAATTGGACAAAACAACGGGGCTGAACATATAGTTAATGTAGTTAACACCCCTCGCCCCTCTCTGGTTACGCCACTGCTGTATCCGATGTTTCGTTAAATAGTTACTAGCGGGGACCAGCGCTTCGCGCTGGACCCGCTAGAAGATTTCACGGGGAATAAGTAAACAAAGCGTAAGAAAATTTGATACAATAATATCAAGAACATGTCCTATAAATACATGTATACATAATCCAGACGGGGCCCTAAATAAAATAATCCGAATATCGCAAGTGCTTTTGATAATCCAGGTTATACATTGCCTTAATCTAGGTAGGCCTACGTTTGTGTTTCCAGATACCTATGTAGGCCTCCCATGAGACCTGAAATGCAGGTACCCGTTGTCCCATTATATCCAGGGACCCCATAGGCCTAAGCCCTAACCCCTAATCCAGTTACCCCAGGTGCCCTTAATAATGCACTGGATACCACATAATCAAGGTAGGCCCACTGCAGTGTGCCATTATCTCGAGATACCCAGGTGCTCTTACTTTATCATAGTCAAGTAAATTAAACGTGGGTGCCGAAGAGCGGACAGTAAAAGTCATATCACAATAGGCAGAGGTCAGTAATATCAAAGCGTTAGGCCCTATAAATGTTTATATAAATATCAATCAAGAGTATGTCCTTAAATAATTCAGGTACTAAGGTGCCCTTGATATAATGTAAGTAACATGGTGCCCTTAATACACCATGAGCCTAGGCCCAATGTGCTCTTAAATAATACAGATACCCAAGATCTTAATCCGAGTAGGCCTACTCCATCAACGTGTTCTTAATACCTCCAGTTGTACTCCTGTCAGCGCATGTCTCTACCTATTTTGTACCCCAAATAATAAAAAGTTGAATTTTAATGTCAAAATTGAAAGTTACTTAAAATTAGCTTTTAAATGTCTCCCCCGATTCTTTTATTGCCCTGCCACCCGTTTTCCTCCTTTAAAGGTATATTATGTGATCTTTCCATGGAACGCCCTCAACATCGAAAACAAATTGAAAGCAGATTTTCTTGCAGATTTACATTTCTGATCATATTATGTGATTTTTCCAGAGAGCGCCCTCTATTCGTGATTTTTTTTAGAAAGTAGATTTTCTTGCAGATTTACATTTCTGATCATAAATCGTACATACATTCCAAGTTACAGGGCGATACGATTCTTAATTACTTCAAAATCATGGTTTTAGAGTGAAAATAAACTGCCGGATATCCGACAACTTATTTTATTCTAATCTAAATTCACTCTAACACCATGTAACTTGGAATATATGTATATACGATTTATGATCAGAAATGTAAATCTGCAAGAAAATCTACTTTCTAAAAAAAATCACGAATAGAGGGCGCTCTCTGGAAAAGATCACATAATATGCCTTTAACATATGGTGCTGGTGCAAGTGTCGCCACTGCCCATATGCACATACTGTATCCAGGTAATTCAGTAGGCCTACGTTCTGAGCGTTATAGTTTTATAGTCGGTCGTTTAGTTTTATGGTCGGCGGAGTCTTCTATCATCAAGATCACTTTCACATTCCACGCTTGTACTTGAGCACAATGTGTGCCATCCGGGTTTTGTTTGGCCTATATACATTATGTGGGGCCTTAACGTATAGTATATGTACATGTAGTCCCTTCATCATGTTTGCTGTGTTCTATAAAGCCTCCCGAGATACTACTTGAGTGTACACCCTAATAAAATCCAGTTATCACAGGTGGCCCACCTGCGCATAGTATATCTAGGTAATTTGAGACTCGTTTTATAGTGAACCCCGTAATCCAGATACCACGGATGCCCTGAATAATCCAGACACTCTATAATAATCATGATAATGTACCACACGTTCCGTTTATCCAGATGCCCCATGTGCCCTTATATCCAGATTATCAAGTAAGGGAAGTGCGGAGAGGAGGAGATGGCTTTAGGGTACACTATTAGAAAAAGGGTGCTTCAGAGGGGTTCTTCGTATAATGGTTTAAAGGTTCTTTGATTTTAAAGGCCCCAAAAGGTTCTGTAGAGAACCTGTAGAGGTTCGAAAGACCAATGTTTGCCCATATTTTGCCTATTTTGAACCTTAAAATGGTTCTTTTTGGAACCTTTTAAGGTGATATAAAGGGTTCCATACGGGACAGCCAAGAACCCCTGAAGCCTGAAGCATCCTTTTTCTAAGAGTGTACGGACTGCCTGCTTTCACTCTGCTCCGTTACAATGTGCACGGTTTGCGCCACAAACGCGTACACTTTTTGTCTGCGTCATTACGTGTTCGCCGAACCGCGTGCGCCATGTTAAACGCGGTCGCGCAGCACAACATAGAAACGGTTGACATGGTACTGCCAGTTTCTTTATCGTTAGCAAACGTCGCATTCATCTATGTTACTAATGTGAAAGTGTCACTTTAAGATCTGTGTAAGAGTTTTTGTTTACATTTAGAAAATGTCGTGAAATATTTTTATTTGTCGGACGTATAAATGCTTGTTACTATGCGATCTTTAAGAATAACAAACAGCCGCATATACAGAAATGTAGCTATATCCCTGAAGAAAATATTTTGGGTGAAGACCATATGTCATCACTCACTCCGAAAACCACAATTTGTGTCCGAACAGTAGCTACCCGAGTAAAATAAATTCAACATTTTGGATTTTCACATGTGATCCTTTCTGCGCATGTCTGAAAACGGGAAAAAACGGGTATTGAACTATCTAATTAGCTCGTGTATTAGAGGCGCAATTCCCACGCTTTTTCAGTTGAAGAGGGACGCGAGTGTAAAATTATTATTGAACTATCTAATCAGGCGAGGGACCGAAAATTAGTATATAGATGAGACAACACGTAAAAAGATCGTTGACTTATTTCATATGGGGTCAAAAATTAAACTTGGTCCGATTTCAACAAATGATATAATAAAATCTATAGTAAAAGCAAGTCATGAAATGTGAATCCTATTAGTATTATTCGGTTTGATCTTAAGTAGTAGGCCTACAGCACTGAATGCAAAGTTCAACCAATTAAAATACTGTCAGCAGCGCGCAGCTCGAAAATGTCATATTATTTTTTGATGAAGTTGTGACATTTTTTTTGAAAATTTGAGAACATTTGTCAACGTTTATAAACATATTCAGAAATTTTATAATGTATATTTTTGAAATTTCTTTTAAAATTTCTTTTGGGTAAAAATTGTGATTTTTTGAAAATGTTTGAAAAAATTTGAACATGTTGGTTAAATGTCTCAAAAAAAGACGAATAGGTATATTATTTGTTACCTTATTTCCTATATAGACGATTATTGATTAACGCTAATTTCGGTTGAACTCGAGTCGTATATCGCTATATTACAAGTCAAGGGTTCTATTGAATGTAATTTAACATGAACTCTTATAACAGGTGCTATCAT
Organism: Ophiura sarsii; assembly: GCA_035610835.1. Classification (NCBI taxonomy): domain Eukaryota; kingdom Metazoa; phylum Echinodermata; class Ophiuroidea; order Amphilepidida; family Ophiuridae; genus Ophiura; species Ophiura sarsii. Next base: position 46,751,257 of record CM069451.1, on the reverse strand, counting down.
TCATAGCGTGCAAACGATTCTTCCGGGGGAGGGGATGCACCCCGACTCCTCATGCCCTCCCCAATGGATGACCCTAGTTACGCCGTTGAGAATTATTAAATTTGGCTTTAGGTTACAATTAGTATTTTGCTCCCTTTTGCTCCTTTTTCGCCCCCCTGCCAGAAGGCTCGCCCCCTGATGCATGTCCCCAAATGAAATGACCAACTCTATGTATATTAACAAAACATAGTCGATTATGCCACCCCCCTGATCACAGGCTTGTCCCCCTCATGCCCCCACCCCCATTGTAGACCCTGTTACGCCACTGCTGAACGTCCCCTTGAGTTCTGACCTTCTAAGGTTTAGAACACTTCGTTATATTTCGAAAAAATCGATCTTTTTACCCGGCAGTTTTTAAAACTTTCGAATTTCCATTTCGTTTTTCTGGACTGCTGGCCAAATTTCGTTCGGAGGCGGAACGTCCCTCGAATCCCCCAAGATCTAGGACTAATCGTAGTCATCAACCCGGTTTCACCGCAATAAGCGTGACAAGAGCTAGCAATCCATAACGAGAAATTCAAATACGCGTTGAGGTGGTTGTCTGGAAAATCTGTGGTCACGCATACTTACAACATGATGGTTGACTGCCCCCACCCCCGGGGGAATTAGTGAAATGATCATCTGTGTCATGATGAGATATAAACACATGCCTACATACCCTTTTCAACACACTCTGTTGGATCGTGTGGAAACACTTTCAACATTATGGCATTATTTAAGGTGTCTGGAGATAGATCATATCCGAATAACTTCATTGGGTACTTTTCCGACACTTGCTTACAGAGCATATTAGTTGCTCCATGGGTGCTCGGCAACTTACCCATACCTTTGAACTGGTCCTTTTTATTCGATTATTCCTGATATATGTAGCAGAGTGTCTCTTGTTGTTTATGCTCCGATTGGAAGAAAATGGCTATTCCATTTGAAATCCATGCACCCCGTATAGAAGACATTATCTTGATCTTCCACACAGAGAGTGTGAATTTAGAATGGGGTTACCTACTGCAAAGGTGACTTCATTAAATCTACACTCCCTGGGTGGATGTCTTCCATTGGGGGTGTTTACTGATATCAACTCGATAGCCTTATTCGACTTCTCTCTCATAGGAGACCCAATACCATGCATACATGTGTGTGTTGCTAATCATCGAGTTTGGAGTTTGGATTTTGGAGTTTGGAGTTTGGAGTTTGGAGTTTGGAGTTTGGAGTTTGGAGTTTGGAGTTTGGAGTTTGGAGTTTGGAGTTTGGAGTTTGGAGTTTGGAGTTTGGAGTTTGGAATTTGGAATATCGAGTATCGAGTTTCGAGTTTCGAGTTTGGTTCGAGTTTCGAGTATCGAGTTTCATATAACTCGAAACTCGAAATTCTAACTCGAAACTCGACGCTTGGCAGCACACCATACATGTATGGCATAAGATTGTTATTTTGTTCAGCACCTCACACCAATAATTTGGGAGGATGGACATGTTGCGGTGAAATCCGACTTGCCGACGACGTGAGTCGAACCCGGGTCCACCAGCATGGGAGTCAGTGTCTTTAGTTCACTACTCGTCCAGGGGTCACGCGCCCGTATTTAATAATTCCGTCCGCATTTATCACCTGCCGTGGTCGCAGTTTTCAAATGGGATTTCAAGGGGTTCAGAGCTTAAAGGGACACCAGCTCATAAAATATCTTTACATTAAAACCGCGTTTACGTGTTTTGAACTCATGTTAAATGTATATCTCTTCATTCCTCAAAATCTTAGCCTATAGTGTGTGTGACTTTTCCCAAAATTCTACTGAGACTTTCATGGGAATATATCTTGACATTTACTCTATTTGAACTCCATTTAAACGGTATCCGGTCCCCTTAAATTCATATTACGTCCGTATCATTCCCTCAATTTTTCAAATCTACTTCCGATCCTGTCATCTACAGTTGATTGAAATAAATAAGTACATGTGGAATATTTCGATGTCAAACATTGGTCATGGAGAGGGAAAAACTGGGTGCAATGTGCAGTGTGAATTGCACAATAATTCTTTGCTTGCCCGGGGTTTATTTAGAGAATAATTTTAAAGGTATTGTGTTTAGACCGTACCCGTGTTATGTTGTCTGACATAACTTCCGGTGGTAGCGTTATTGTAAGTGGAACAACAACGCCGCAAAAATGATACTACCAAACGCATTTATGTCACACAATATGACACGGGTATGATCGAAAAACAATACCTTTATTCTCATTCATTAACTCTAACCATCATATACACTACAAATACCTACGCTGCTACAATCTTGTACCGCGCGATCGCCAGGTCTGTCTCGTGCCACGCTCCGGCGGCCTATCATCAAGTTTTTTTTAAAGCTGACCCGTTAGCTCAGTCGTTAGAGTGTCTGACTTGCACGCAAGCGGCCCGGGTTCGATCCCCGGTGTGTGCGGAGACCCCCACCCCCCAATTTGATCCGTTTTTCTCCCGCACTGATAGCTTAACTCACAAAAACGCAGGGGATTTAGGGTTAACATGGTTTACAATCATAACCTAGACATTTATCTAATACAATTAGTACCGATATTTATAAACAGCTATAAGTTTAAGCAATCCCCATTGGTTCTCTGAGAAATCGACAACATTTATTTGAGACAAAAATTGGGTAGGCGAAGCTTACGTTTATTAGCGTGCCCTCCGCAGTGCATGGTAATACCCCTGTCACACATACGGCGATCAGGCCTTGCGCTCTCTTTGCGCTGAAAAAAGCCATGCAAAACACAGTAAGGTCTCTAAGAACCGAATGGGGACGCAGTGGACACCATCTAGAGCGGGGTAGGGTCCCCATGATCGCCCTTGAGGCCCATACAAAGCGCCGCGCTTGTTTATGCTCTGCTGCGATCAAATTGCGCTTATAAGTCGCTGTCTGCGTTACTAGTCCCTTCTCAACACGTTTTCAAATTATATACAGTCCTCAAAATAAGTTACTACCTACAATCAAGGAAAAAAAGGTTGGTACACTTTGTCTTAATTACGGAAAAAACCCGCCCCTCTCCCCGGAGGCAATGTTGATCCGAGTCATATTATCAGAAGCCATGGTAGGTCCCCCAACATTGATTGATGGGGGATGGGGAAGGAAATAAGAAAGGGGGAGACTTTTGCTTTCTATTAAACAGTGCTATGTCCCAAGTCTGATCACAATTGCGAGCACAGGGATATTTGTAATAAGTTGCGTCAAGTGTGCCAACTATTATTTTCCTTGATTGTAGGTTATACATATACAACACATACATATAACACATATCGGCCGAGTGCACCACTTTATAGCTAGGGAGGTAAGCTATTTCCCTAGCAGCCCTAACTGTAGCGTAACTTACTAACGATGTAATTCTGAGAGCAAAACTGGCGAGTAACACCAGAATAGTAACTAGCGAGGTAAATGTCCACATTATTCAGCATCGTCCCCTAAAAGATGAAACTAAGCATCCAGTATGGGTTTCACCCTAAAGCCAAGCAAATGCCCAACTGTAATTGACTTTAATATTGGGGAAAACATTGTAAAAACTGTTGATCAGGACCCAACGTCTCATTGGTTCGCTGATAACATTCAATGGTAAAGAAAAAGATGTGTATGGCATGATTGTGGGACAAACAATAAATTGTACAATATTGAGCAATCACTGGTTCGCAATGAGTTCAAATTGGCTTTATACACCCGTTATTGTCTTCCTTCCTTAAGATTTTGCCTCACTGTTCATGATCTCATGACCAAAACCAGCCTCCAATATCGCGACTCGCAAGTTACTAGCCTAGCAGCTTACCCCGGTTTGGTGCTCTCAAATGTTTTGGTTACGCCTCAGTTACTAGCGAGGTAGCGCTATTCTTCAGCTACTCGCCATTGGTGCACTCGACCGATATTGTTGAGTTGAAAGCATATTACCTGGTCAGTTACTTATTTTGAGGACTGTACATTATACTCCTTGTAGTAGATACAGAAGGAATAACAATGACCCACGTTTAGCTCTAATTTGCTAATCACATTGCCGATAAATTGATTGTTATTTAAATTCTATTTAGAGAGCATTATCCTAGCTTAGCGTAATGCGATAATGCTACTTTTATGTAGCCATGATAATCGGTTGGCGGGAGTTTAAACAGGTGTATATCAATAACATTTTTGATTAATCTGAATACAATAATAGTGATAATAACATGATGTGTTTGTCTCCTGACAGCAAAGGTTTGTTCACACTATAACGTTATTTACTGTACGGTGCGGTACGTTATTGCAATGGAGTTAAAACATATTTAACTGTCATTGCGGCAGTCTGCGACGCATTGCGTTGACGCTGACGCTCTCATATTTTGCCAAATGGCACTGAATGCCATCGCATGCGGTGACCTGCGTTGACCCGGCGTGACCCGCGACGAATTACCGTACATTGCGGTGGAAGTACGGCTACCGCATCGCATCGCATCGTACGGCAAACATCGCCTAGTGTGAACGAACCTTTACTGCAGTCGCAGAGGACAAGTAGTTTGTATGCGTCCTTGCTACGTCTACGGGAAGCTCACTTTTCGCTGCTACTGAGTCATTATAGCGCTCTGAACAGAACGCGGAACCTCTACGCTTGTTTTGTGCATGCACAAAACAAGCGTGGTGCACTGGCGCTCAAGGGCGACCATGGGGACCCTCTCACGACCCTCTGAAGTCCCAGCCAGTTCCCACTGCGTCACTGAGGGGTATGTGGAGATCTTGATGCGTTTGGCTTGGCGTTTTGATAATGTTTCAGCGTAATCCAAGCGCCGGTCTGATCGTAGCAGTTTGTGAAAGGGTTTTGGTGATATTGATTTTAAAATGGACAGTTTTCCGCGCTATCACTGCGTGTTATACACTTTTTAATGCGCAATGCGATCGCTGGCCTGATCGCCGTATGTGTGACAGGGCCTTAACTAATAGTTGTGTTCCATAACGCGCGCGCACTTCTGCAATGCGTCTTAACGCGCTTCTCCTATACGTGTTTATGCGGCGCAATACGCCGACGCCTGACGTACTCACCGCATGGGAATAAATGGAATGTTTGTGGGTTATTCGATATTAACAGGGGTAACAGTTGTCCAATGTGGCCAATAAACGTACTAATTTTTACATATAAATGTCTAAAGTATGACTGTTTAAAAATGAGAATAAAGGTATACCCGTGTTATATTGTCTGACATAAAATGTGTTCGGTAGTATTATTTGTTTTTGCGTAGAATAAATCCGCCTGTGGCGTCTTTGTTCCACCACTTAAAATAATACTACCGCCCGCTTTTAAGCCAGATATATAACACGGGTACGGTTTAAAGACAATACTTTTTAAAAATGGTGAAAAGAACTTACCTTGTTTACCGACCACGTTCGCTGATATAAGAATAACTAGGGGCTTAAACAAATCATTAGTTTCAATAATGAAAGATGCAGCAGTAAGGCGGGAAAATATGAATGTGTTGATATTAAAGGGATATTATGTGATCTTTTCCAAGTAGCGCCCTCTATTATTGATTTTTACTATGAAAGCAGATTTTCTTACAGATCGTTACGATTCCTAATTACTTCAAAATCATGGTTTGAAAATAGATGGTACCGAGCGATACAATCTATTTTTTCAAATTTTACTCTAAATTCACTCTAAAATTATGATTTTGAGGTTATTAGGAATCGTATCGCTCTGTAACTTGGAATATATTTATGCTTTATGATCAGAAAAGTAAATCTGCAAGAAAATCTGCTTCCAATTTTTTTCGAGGATTGAGGGCGTCCCCTGGAAAAGATCACATAATATACCTTTAAGTCGGTTGAAATTTAAACTGGAAATATTATTATTAAACTTGTTTGATCATCATGTGTTTTTTTGGTTGCGGAGTGGAGGCCGTTGAATGAAACTCCGCAAAAAAAAACCCCACAAGCGGCCGAGTGCAATTCAATTGAATGTAGAATAGGTCGGGTGCGATTCCCCTTTGTAGTCCATTGCGCATGGTTACATGGATAACCTCTATTGAAACGAGACTGGCAACACTTTATTCCCATAATGACTACGTATGAAAGTGGGCGAAAGATTTGGTCGTGTTTTAATTTACCTCCTACAACTATCGGAAATAAAGACCAAAATATCGGGAGACACACAAACCTGTTTGGTGAAACCGATCACGGTTAATTCATAAACATCTCATGAACCCAAATACATGTTTCATGTCGTATCAATGCAACGAGAAAGAGGCGCTATTTAAAGCTAATCGTGATCAAACCGCGAATTGTCAGAAATCATTTGGTGTATTATCTGTTCATTTGCGTGAGGACGCAAGGTAAGCGCACAGTCATGATGGACCGATAGCATTCGTTCCATTTGTCAGCAAGAATCATCACAGAAAGCACGTTAGAGATTCGGTCAAAAGGTCGTGAAAGTGATTAAGGGAAATATATATAGGAGAAATATGGGTGTACATTTCATGCACGTGATGTATAATAGATATGATTCATCGATTTGGTTCTGTAATGCACTAGAATTAGTTAATAAATCAAACTTTTACATGGAATTAGTTGGTGTGTATACTATTGTCGTATGCTTATGTAGGATATAATAAAGGCTTTAGTTAAGTTTGTTTTATCTGTTGTCAGCAACTAACCATCCTGGAGAGGCTTTGGAAGACGTGCAAGTGAATAGTGTAACCCTACAATAATAAGTGTGTCATTTGATGGTGTATTTACTTGTCAAATGATTATGTGACTGGAACAATACTAGTTTCATCATATTTTCATACACCTTACACATATTACAGGGGTTTCCTGATCCAGGAAGATCTATATGTCAGTAGTTTAATAGCTTCTCTGTCAACACGTGATCAATCATCTACAATGATCACGATATATTACGCAATGCGCTTAATGTATAAGAGACTCTTGAAAACAAATCACTAGTCAAAGTCTAACCCAACATATAGGCTACTTGACAAGAACACATATTGTAATGAATACTGAACATTCATATTTCTTCTTTCTTACAACTCTAAACTTTAATATTCAACAAATAAGTTAGTAATTGACGAATGCATTTATGTGGCAGTTAATGTAAACAGAAACACATTAGGCCAACCAAAATAATGATATTAAAACATTAACCCGTAGCCTAGCCCTTAAACCTTAACAGTTAACCGTTAACCGTTAATCCTTAACCCATGACCAGCGACGTAGCTACCATAGGGACAGGGGGGATGCCCCCCCCCCCCCTGACAGAAGAAAATCCTTTAAAAACCCTTAAAACGCCCTTAGTGGCCCCCGCCCCCAAGCCCTATTGTGGCCCCGACCCTTCTCCGGATGTAGTGAGTATAGGCATTATGACAACTTACATGGACCATTTTCGAGCGCGTTTTGTGTAAAGCATGCCCTAACTCCCCCTTCCCTTCCGCTCTCACATTTTCTGAGCTGGTCCCGCTCTCACATTTTCAGAGCTGGCTGTGCAATAACATTTGGGGCAACCTTTTACGAAACATAACCCTTACTGTTTTTCGGAATAACTACCCTTCGGAATAACAACATTTACAGTTATCAAATGGCGAGAAAAACTTCAGTTTGTTAAAGCTGACCCGTTAGCTCAGTCGGTAGAGTGTCTGACTTGCACGCACGGAGTCCGGGTTCGATTCACGGCGCGTTCGGAGAAACCAAGTCCACAACTAGAGACTGACTGAGACTGATTTTCCCCTCCCAAATTTGACCCATTTTCCTCCCCTGATAATTCACAAAAACACGTCCGGGGAGTTAGGGTTAATACATTAAGGGACTAGGTGGACGATTAGATATCCCGCAACAAAAACAGTTTGACTGGTAGTATAAAACAGTATACGGTATATAAATATATCAATATAGTCATGGAAAAGCCCTCGCGTGCGTTGTTCATCAGTTTTAATCCGCCGTGTAGACTAGGGAACTACACTTGGAAATGGGCAGAAATCGAGCGTGTATGCTCCGGGCTTTTCGCAACGGGCCCATGACTCTTCTTAGAACTGCAACAAAGGCTTCGCTAAATGGACCAAGAGAGACTGCTGTTTGCAAAGAAAAATCAAAACGTTCTCCTGGCGGAAGTGAGTCGTATGTTACCGGAAAAATTTGAGATTATCTGAAATTGTAAGAAGGCTGCTACTTTGAGAAAAGCGAGGCAGGTGATCCCAGCGTTACTTCGTGCGTTCAAACGGTCAAAGATCATGAAAAGCTAGGCCATGTATTAATGACGTTTTCTTATTTATACATCACGTATTATGATATAGAGACCACGCTTTAAAATGTTGTTTCACCAAGATGAAATGTTAACACTTTTGATGAGACTTTTTTTTACTTCTCTTTTATTAATTTTTCAATTTTTTACAAACAACCCAATGAAACACTTGAGAAAATGAGGGCAAATTCCTTTTGATAGAATGACATCACTCTATCTATATATAAAAGAGCAATTTAGAGTATCATTCAATAATGCTAAAGTTAGTTTGGAGTAGCCTACTAATATAGTAGAATCACATTAACATTATACTATAACTATTCTATTTTATTGCCGACGTTTCGTCATGGATAGACCAGAGATACAATGAGTTGACCTATATGGAATCTCGTAAATATTCCTCCCTATCCCATAATATGAATGCCAATTAATTGAATTGTTATTCACGAATTACCGATCAAGAATACATTTTGGGAATTGTTGATGACCTATCTGAATCTGCAACTTGGACTGCAATCGAAATGGTAATCTATAGAGCGGGCTGCATGCTCTTTCACTTTTACCTCTTGAATTCATACTGAGGACCTCGTAATCGTGAAACCTGTGTAATCAAGTGCGCGCGGCAAGCCAAAGGACCCATGTATGCAGCTGAACTTCAATCAGTTGACTGATTGTCAAATGGGTTGAGTGCGTACGGCAGGTCGTGCATCCTGGGATGACATAATAAGTCATCTGTAGGTCATCTGGAGGACTGGTTAGGGTAGGGGTGACTTGTACGGCGATATTAAACTTTAGGGTAGGGGTGGATTGTACGGCGATATTAAACTTTAGGGTAGGTGTGGATTGTACGGCGATATTAAACTTTAGGGTAGGGGTGGATTGTACGGCGATATTAAACATTTAGGGTAGGGGTGGATTGTACGGCGATATTAAACATTTAGGGTAGGGGTGGATTGTACGGTGATATTAAACTTTAGGGTAGGGGTGGATTGTACGGCGATATTAAACATTTAGGGTAGGGGTGGATTGTACGGCGATATTTAACATTTAGGGTAGGGGTGGATTGTACGGCGATATTAAACATTAAGGGTAGGGGTGGATTGTACGGCGATATTTAACATTTAGGGTAGGGGTGGATTGTATGGCGATATTTAACATTTAGGGTAGGGGTGGATTGTACGGCGATATTTAACATTTAGGGTAGGGGTGGATTGTACGGTGATATTTAACATTTAGGGTAGGGGTGGATTGTACGGCGATATTAAACTTTAGGGTAGGGGTGGATTGTACGGTGATATTAAACATTTAGGGTAGGGGTGGATTGTACGGCGATATTAAACATTAAGGGTAGGGGTGGATTGTACGGCGATATTTAACATTTAGGGTAGGGGTGGATTGTATGGCGATATTTAACATTTTGTTGTTGCGTCGAGGCTCATGTAGGTACACAAATATATTAAATGGAAGCAAATTAACGCAAAACAAAACCCACCGCCTCATCATGAAGCTGTTGAAAGGATGACATTTTTAGAAAATAATTATAGACATACAGCACCGTATGAAGACATGGGTAGGGTACAGTCTGAATAAAGGCCCGGAATAATGGGGTATTTAGTATTACTACATGTAGTTATGGAGTCGAGCTACTCTTAGCTAGAGGCCGTAGATCTTTTAATTGATAGGGATAGGGAAGGAATTCTATACGCCGTACAGTGCAACAGGGCATAGGCCTAAACTGCCCAGTGTTTAGTCTCTTAAAATCAAAGAAAACATTGAACAAACTAATATAGGTCAAACGCTGGAATATTTTGCCGTAATTCAACATTATCCCATGTTTTAATGGTAATACCCCTTTTAACTTTAAAAAAACCAAAACAACTTTGACAAATGAAGTATGGTATTTCGTGATATTTTGTTAAAATCATGGTTTTTGTTTTTAAAAAGTGGTTTTCACCAAAATTGTACCTTGTAATTGTATCAGCTTAAAACTTTATTAAGTAGATACTGTTGTATAGATGGGCATGTAGGTCTACTCTTTGTTTTAGAAAATTTACTTCTCAAAATCAAGACATTTATCTTTTTAATTATAAATAATTAAGATTTGTGTCCATAATTTGAAAACAATACTACATATTAAAAATATGTCTGACAGAAATGTTTTACAGTCTTAGTAGTGTCGAACCAATCAGAAAGCAAGAAACTAAAATACGCGAAGTGCATTGAAAGTTGTTTAATGCATTCCGCGTGCGCGCCGTTCAATGCACGCACCACGCGCTTGGTTTTGATTCGTTGTTCAGGCAACGCGGGTTCGCCGATTTTCACTGCGGGTGTTAGCAAACTTGTTAACATGTTTTTATTAGATCAATTTTATGCTCAAATTGTGACTTTTGATTTGTATAGTCAGTCGTGTATGAATTAGGTAAATACATGCGTTTGTTATGTTTCTCGAAAAACTAGAAATATATAGTTATATTACCATTAGATAATAGGCCTTGATAAAACTACTAAAACACGCATTTTGCCCTTTTGTTCAATATTTGGTTACAATTTAAAAATCTGAAAATTGAAATAAATAATTTAAAACATAATAAATATATCTTGAGTTGAGTGTTAATAAAATCATAGGCAAATTCATCATTTTTAATTTTTCTCATTCATTTATATGATATCATGAATAAATAATGGTATTTTTCTTAGATCATATTGTTCTGCATAGACCCATTGTGCAAGTAGGCATACTATGTGTATAATCAAAGATATTCTGCTAAATAATTATGCACAATCTCTTGAATTTGCTGTTTCGGGAAGTTTATGCCCTATCGCACTAAATAAGCCTTATAAATGTCATCTATCCGAAAAATTAGTACAGGTAGGTTAGGTCTTCATAAACATGATAAAACTCGTGTGAATCAAGATTTATATTTTTAAATACGGCCTGAAAGAGGTGAAATCCTAACTGGGCCAAACATAGGTCACTAGAGGCTGGCCCTGTCCCCTGGCGGATAATACCGTCATGTCCCTCTACGTCAGTGATGGAAGATTTGTTTATTTTACTCTTTTTTTGGTTGAAAACTTAAATCGAGTTGAGAAGTTTGCGCACTTTTTACCTATTGGAATTATTAATTGGCTGGGGGATCCACACGTGTGGGGAAAAATTGGAAACAAGCCAAATGAGTTGACGACTTTCTATGAACAAAATGAAAAGAACTATAGAGAATCAAGCTGTGATGAAAGTGATAATAAATCTAAGGCGTTCCATTGGTCCCAATTGTTTTTCAATTTTGAACATGATGAAATAAATTATGGTTTTACATTGAATCAATGATACCATGGCGAATCATATCCGATTGACAGGGTGGACTAATATTCCGCAATACAACGATTTCAATTCTATTGTTTATGGTCTCATATTTTGAAAACAAAGTCTATTGATAAGTTTGAAGGAAGGGAGGTTAAATCACCCGAAATGATCGGACTAAAACATTTTTTTTCTTCAACTGAAATGCTAATAATATACTCTAAAGTTGTTGGTGCTTCATAAGAGTGATAATTCAACAACTATCACGTTTCACACACTCAGACCCAACATCTAATACTGTGTTCAAAGGGTCAATATTACATCACATTGTGGTGCTTTCATCCAAGGCTAAAATGAATTTAAAAAGGGTACATTTTGGGACAACCTATATATTGCTGTAGTCTATCTTTGCAATAAATCACCATATATTATACACAAGTCCCTTTAATATGCGTTCCAGGCTTTTAATTGAAAACGCCATGAGTACAGCCTAATTCAAAATCATTTTCAGATAGGCTACTTACATGAGTAAGTCTATTGATAAGTTTGATGCCAAGGAAGGGAGGTTAAATCACCCGAAATGATCGGACTAAAACAATTTTTTTCAAACTGAAATGCTAATATTATACTCTAAAGTTGGTGGTGCTATCTTTTGATATTGCGATCTTGCCTTCAACTGGTGTAACATTTTGGTCCTTAACCATGTTAACCGGACAAGTTGGATGGCAATCTTTGCTTCATTAAGAGATGTGCACCTTCGTATATCCTCCGTAAAACTGCCGTAACTTCTTCATTATTCATTTAATCTAGATAAAAGTATACATTTTTTTGCAGGAAAGGGTTCAATGAATCCAACTATGATCATGAAATTGACCATTTTGGAGAAAATTATAAAAAACACGTTTTTTGACCCATTTTAGGTTTGGAAAAGATAACTCAAAATATATTTTGTCAAATTTTGTCATAATAGTTTTATTATATTCCTCATACAATTCCCTAGGAATCGTTTTTGTTGTTGAAAATATATATATATCTTTTTGAATTAGAGACCAAAAAGCGCTAAAAACGTGATTTTTAAAATCCAAAATCGTGAAAATTTTTGGCACTTTTTGGTCTCTAATTCAAAAAATAATAAATATTTTCAAAAAAACCAAAAAACGATTCCTAGGGAATTGTATGAGGAATATAATAAAACTAGAATGACAAAATTTGACAAAATATATTTTGAGTTATCTTGCAGAACCTAAAATGGGGCAAGAAACGTGTTTTTTATAATTTTTTCCAAAATGGTCAATTTCATGATCATGGTTGGATTCATTGAACCCTTTCCTGCAAAAAAACCGTATACTTTCATATAGATTAAATGAATATTGAAGAAGTTACGGCAATTTTACGGAGGCTGTACCTGAAGGTGCACAGCCCCCTTAAGAGTGATTCATACACTCTAGTAGTGTTGAACCAATCAGAAAGCAAGAAACTAAAATACGCGGAGTGCATTGAAAGTGGCTTATGCACTCTGCGTGTGCGCCGTTCAGTGCGCTCGCCACGCGCTTTGTTTTGATTCGTTGTTTAGCAATCGCGGGATCGCCAATTTTCACTGCGGGTGTTAGCAAATGTGTAAAACATGTTTTATTCCTTTTTACATAGATCAAAATTATGCTCAAATTGTGAATTTGGATTTGTATAGTGTCGTGTATGAATTAGGTCAATACATGCGTATGCTTTGATTCTCGAAAAATTAGAAAAATCAATGCACTTGCGCAAATGTTGATATGCTCACAATAGCGCGCGTGCATTGATTTGTCTAATTTCTCTCGAAACAACACATACGCATTTATTGACCTATAATAATTCAACAACTATCACGTTTCACACACTCAGACCCAACATCTAATACTGTGTTTAAAGGGTCAATATTACATCACATTGTGGTGCTTTCATCCTAGGCTAAAATGAATTTTAAAAGGGTACATTTTGGGACAACCTATAGTTTGCTGTAGTCTATCTTTGCAATAAATCACCATATATTATACACAAGCACCTTATGCGTTCCAGGCTTTTAATTGAAAACGCCATTAGTACAGCCTGATTCAAAATCATTTTCAGATAGGCTACTTACATGAGTAAGTCTATTGATAAGTTTGATGCCAAGGAAGGGAGGTTAAATCACCCGAAATGATCGGACTAAAAATCAAAAAAATCAAACTGAAATGCTAATATTATACTCTAAAGTTGATATTGCGATCTTGCCATCAACTGGTGTAACATTTTGGTCCTTAACCATTTTAACCGGACAAGTTGGATGGCAATCTTTGCTTCATTAAGAGTGATACATACACTCTAGTAGTGTTGAACCAATCAGAAAGCAAGAAACTAAAATACGCGGAGTGCATTGAAAGTGGCTTATGCACTCCGCGTGTGCGCCGTTCAGTGCTCTCGCATCGCGGGATCGCCAATTTTTACTGCGGGTGTTAGCAAATTTGTTTACATGTTTTATTCCTTTTTACATAGATCAAAATTATGCTCAAATTGTGAATTTGGATTTGTATAGTGTCGTGTATGAATTAGGTCAATGCATGCGTATGCTTTGATTCTCGAAAAATTAGAAAAATCAATGCACTTGCGCAAATGTTGATATGCTCACAATAGCGCGCGTGCATTGATTTGTCTAATTTCTCTCGAAACAACACATACGCATTTATTGACCTATAATAATTCAACAACTATCACGTTTCACACACTCAGACCCAACATCTAATACTGTGTTCAAAGGGTCAATATTACATCACATTGTGGTGCTTTCATCCAAGGCTAAAATGAATTTAAAAAGGGTATATTTTAGGACAACCTATTTAAACTAATACATATGAGTCCAGCCCCTATGTCTAAAATGACCCAGTTAAGTGAGTCAATATAACGTTTTCCTGAACCACTTAAATGGGTCATTTTAGACATAGAGTCAGCGTGACTAATGAAGATGAGTCCAGCCTTGACTCACATGGGCGAGTCAAGCTATGTCTAAATTGACCCAGTTAAATGAGTCAGTCTAAAATGACCCAGTTAAATGAGTCAGTCTAAAATGACCCAGGTATTGCACCACGATAGTGACGCCGCTGGCACAGTGCAGATGAATGCTGATTTTATGACTCGAAAATGCGAGCGTCACGTCCAGTAAAAATCTCGCGCGTAAATGTATAGAGTGCGACTCACGTGCCACCCGTGCGAAAGTGTACGCTAAACAATGCGCGACCGATCAACACGCGGATTCTGTAAGTGCCGCTATATTTGAAAACGTGAGGCGCACATTTATTGCAGCATGGACCCCATGGGCGATTTTTCTTGATGATTACCGTGAGTAGATTACACCGTACGATTACAACAAGGAACTAAATGTGCTAGGCGTACTGTAAAAACACACAATAGGAAGCGCAGATAAAGATCAGAGGTTAAGTAGGCCTATGACTTAATGAAACATATTTCCATCACTATCTTCAGTAGATAGCAACCTGCCACAGCCTTCGTAGATAGCAACCGGTGCAATGCTACGAGGAGGAAATGACACCCGGACCTGGGATGAACCCCGTATGCCCGTGTCCACGTTTGTCCAAGTGTAAAATTAATTCCCCGTTTTTAAAAACTAAAACTATCAAACAAGGGACTATCAAATGAAGACCTCCAAGAAAAAAGGAATATTATGATATAATCATTTCGATTGTTAGGTCTATGAAATGCAATGTTACCTTTATTAACTTGTTTTGCACGATTAAAATCCACATTGAAATCAGACTGAAAACTTGAGCCTTAAATTCACAAACAATCGCCGTTTCTCAAAACGAGTACCATTCATCAGTTTGTGGATGCGAATTGATTTTATCATGTTTATACTGTCCTTAATCATTTCGATTGTTAGGTCTATGAAATGTTACCTTAATTTACTTGTTTTGCACGATTAAAATCCACATTGAAAAACTTGGGGCTTAAATTCACAAACAAACTGCGGAATCACTGTTTATCAAAACGAGTACCATTCATCAGTTTGCGATTGATTTTTCCATGTTGATACTGTCCTTTTTTCATCGAAACCTACCCTCCCCCCGATGTTTTGACTGTTTTAGGAGTTCACGTATACGTTTAGTTTAATACACGAAGGGCCCAGTCTCCTCCTCCAACACTGTCGATTCCCATTTAAATCCCATTATAAATTAAATAGTAAGCAAAAAGAGCCTACTTCCAAAAATCCTTTAAGAACGGAGCGACGTGTGCGACGCTAGTCTACTCGTATGCCTTGTATAATTCCACTGTCACACAATCGAACAACACCCCCTGATACTTCCCATCCGAGAACCGACCAAATACAAGGTCTACTGGCATTGGATTTACAAAAGAACTGTGCTTGAGCACACTAGGGATTACTAGGGACGATGCTTTTTATGCGTCACGATAGTATCACACCCCTTCATAACGCGCTAATATTGAATTTGCTGTTTGTACATCTAGAAACGCGTGAAGGGGGTATTTCTGTGGCTGTGTAAGAGTCTCTAGTTATCGTAAACAATGATTAAATTATTTGTCTCTGTTTAAACGTAAAAAGGTTTTTTATTACACGATATTGAAAGATAGGAAATAGCATGGAAATAGTCACATATGCGGAAATGTAGCTGTATCTCTGAGGAACATATTTTGGGCGAGGACCAATGTCAAAGATAACTCCTAAAGTGTGATTTTAGACCGAAACGGCGGCTATACAGTGCCAGCAAATCGACATTTTGAATTTATCAAGTGAGCAAGATTCGTCTCTCTGCGAAGACGTATATAAATATTCATATACTTCGTATTTATCGTGTCTGCCATTGGTTAATTTTGAATCCCACGCGAACAAATTGCTCATTACGTATGCGTCCAATTTTTGGACTAGCACTAGTGTAAAGGTATACGGAGGTCAGCAAGGTCAATCCAATGCAAGTAGACCTTTTTTTCCCGGGGTGAGATCAGAGGATGGGGAGCGGTCAATGGGGAGTGAGCCCTCTATCGGTACATGTTCATAGAGTGACAAAGAAAAGGAAAAAGGTATACTAAAGCAGACTAGTGCGACGCAGGATGACAGTGTGTAGGCCTATAAGCTATGTTGCATTACGCGACGCGGACCAGTTCTACGTTTTAGACCGCGTACTTTACGACGCTTCGTACGCCCTACCATAATTATATTTTACGTCCCTTATGCGTTCCAGGCTTTTAATTGAAAGCGCCATGAGTACAGCCTAATTCAACAACATTTTCAGATAGGCTACTTACATGAAGTAGGCCTACAAACACGCCGCTTAAAAAGTCAGTTAGTGATATATTTCCGGTGCCCTTAACATTTGATGGTTTCCGGTGCCCTTAACACTTTCCACGTGGCTATTAGTTTTACCATATACAAAACATTTTTTTAAGAAACCTTCCAAACTTTCAAGGTCTATCTCAAGGATTGCTGAAAAAATACTAGGCATGTTTGTACTTATTTCAATGCATTTCTCATGGTGATTCCTAATATGGTAATGAAATTCAATAATTTTGAAATGTTTGAAATATTTTGTGACATTTTGGAATGTCGTCTGCAGACGCATGTCGCGTGGAAAGTGTTATGAAGATTACTTCTAGACACACACAGTACATAGATAGGACATCGACTTTTTCAGTTCAAAAACCTTTTTCACTTAAACAGTGCGTTTACCTTGAAGAGTATTTATGTATGAGCAGGTATATGGGTGGGTCTTTGTCGACAAATTATTTCGACTTGACATGACGTGACGATGGCCTGCAGTGCCATCTCAAATAAACTTAAGATTAGAATTAAAAGCATTGTGTTTAACCAGATATAAATTGGAGGCAAAAACTGTTTCAGATATCAATCAATTTCACGATGAAACCTTTTAAAAGCGCTAGGTCTGCATTCAGGATTAAAAGGGATATCCTTATGCAAATTTGTTGGCAAATTTACAAAATGACCAGAGACTAGGAGATTATTTGCCTGGTCTTCGAAACATTAACCCATGAGAACTACCTGCCGATTGGTTGACATTTATGTGTCAAACATTGTGCCAATCAGAGACATTATTGTGAGAGTAATTATAATTTTCAAAAATATTAGCATAACATATTTATTGTAATTGGTTATCGAGATGATTATCATATCAATGACAGTTCTTGTATGAAAGACAGGTTAGTGCCCATAGGCAATAAGAAAGAGTATTAGCCTATGAGTTTGTAGATAAGATAACAAATCATCAACGGAATCAGTAGGACAATTTAGCCATAAATGCAACACCATTTGAACAATGTTCAAAAAGTGAAATGGACTCTAGAAAGTCGTTATGTTAAATACCGCCGTACAAACCACCCCTACCCTAAATTTTAAATATTGCCGTACAAACCACCCTACCCTAAATGTTCAATATTGCCGTAAAACCACCCCTACCCTAAATGTTCAATAATATCGCCGTACAAGTCACCCTCTACCCTAACCAGTCCTCCAGATGACCTACAGATGACTTATTATGTCATCCCAGGATTCACGACCTGCCGTACGCACTCAACCCATCTGACGAGATGACAGGCAGAAGTCAACCGTTTGAAGTTCAACTGATAGAATAATATGATCTGACTGATTTTGAACTTGGAAGTATTAATCAACAGCAGCCGTACGTATAGCTTACGCGTACGTATAGGTCTATTGAGGTTGAAGGATGTATGGAATACTTACTTGTGTGTAATGTATTAAATCTATTCACCCACCACTCAGTGCATTTGTCAATTGTTACGAGTGACATGGGGCGCGTGCGCATGATGTGTCGCGAGTCCTGGTTGGTTAACCTGGTGTTCGGTCAGCCACAGAGTGGGCGGGACCAACTCGAGCTACTGAACTTATAGTAAAACTCTGTGGTGACAACGAAAAGAAAGCACTGTTGTTATTACCTAAACTGTAAAGTTGCCAGTGAGATTGGAATAAAGGATTCTCAAACAAGATCGCTGCTGATAAGTTTCATAGCCGGTTACAAAAGGGGGTCATATCAACTGAGATAGTCACTCGCGCTGCTCGCTCTCTGAACGTTTCTGTTATGTGATGAACATGCAGCTAGATACCAGCTACCTAATCTGCTAATCATGCTAATAGTGATAGCATCTCACTTAAAATCGCTAAGTGTAATTTTCACCGATTTAATACAGCGATATCGCTTAAACGATTAACGGAAGCATTCGATTTTCAAACTGCATTAAATGTACAATTCCTGTGCAACAAATCTGTAAATTTTTGCCACCGAATTCAGATTGGGTAATTTACCGTGAACTTCTGCTACATACTGACGTGTGCTTTTGTGCGGTTTTCCCGATAACTTCTTGCTGTCTAAGACTCTGTCATCAAACGGCTCGTAGAGTTTTGGCAAAAAGGATTTGGTTGATACCCGATAAGGGTTTGGATTATCAGCTCCACGTGTTGATGTACAGGTAAGTGCGACGTACGTACCTGGATATTTTATAAGTTTAACGTAAAAATGTTTCTTTCAACTTCCCGCGTTTTTTGAAAATTTATTCTTATAATAGTGTTTTTTCTTCTTTAAAACAATTATTAACAACATCACATTTGTTATATTTAGGAAAACAATATTTGAAAACAACTTATTATCACAATTTGGTTCAGAAAAATAACACAAACATTTAGGTGCATGAGAAAAACTCTATTCATCGACTTGAATAGGCCTATTATGATAATAAAAAAGAGTTAAAAAAAAGGTAAAACTGTTAAGATTTGAAAATGGTTTTATTTATCCAGCCATTTGTTGCCCATGAAAGTAGGTTGATTTTTATAATATAATGTGATACTGCCGATATTACATACACATATTACGATGCGTTCGTACATGAACAAACTTCAAAGTGACTTTTTGGTGAGAAGAAGCGTTTTCATTGGTTTGGAATTTATCTCGTGGAGATTCAAACAAAGCATCTTAGACAGTCTTGAGTTTGCTGCAAGAATACCGTTAATTTTCATCCGGCAGCAACATTTCCGGACACATTGTTTCATTCTGTAAAATTAACCTGAACCTTTAAGATGAGTTTGATAGGTGTACACGGTTGTGGGTGGGATAAGAATATGTACATACATGGATGTTTCCTATTTTGTGTTTGGGTGGGTGTGGGGGGTTGAAATCATCATATTTATTAGCATTACAAATATATGCGTTACGGAACGATTCCGTATTTTTTTTGGAAACACCACGGAATCTTTCATTTACGGAGTTCGCAATTAACTTTTACGGAAATTTCTAAAAGTGTAAATATCACGAAAAATAACGGTCTCACCAGTGAGATACCAATGCATTATCTTAATCTCATGTTCTAGGTATATTTACAAATTACCTGTATTTTTTTAATCCAATATTTCGATATCACTTAACACTTTCCACGCGGCTATCAGTTTTACCATGAACAAAACAGAATTTTCAAAAACCTTTCCCAACTTTCAAGGTCTATCTCAATGATTACTGAACCAAAACTAGGCATGTTTGTACTTGATCCAATGCATTTCTCATGGTGATTCCAAATATGATAATGAAATTTAATAATTGCGACATTTTTGAAACATTTTGTGAAATTTTGGAATGTCGTCTGCAGCCGCCTGCCGCGTGGAAAGTGTTAACATCCAGTAGTTGGAAGCTGCGATAAGACTGTCGTGTTTTAGTTAAAGTACGTTACAAACTTCTTAAAAGTCTTCTGACATGCCTAATCAGTCGTAAAGAGAAATGATTATTATGTACAATATTTCATGAAACTCGACACTTGGAGTTAGGAACTTAGGAGTTTACTATTTATGGTTATTGGGTACTCTTAAGGAGTGGCTCGGATGGGCCTTATAATATTGAACATTATTGCCAAATTGGCATTCGATTGTACATTGATGTGTAGGTAAAAGTGTAAGAGATATTTGGGGTAGAAATGCAACTCACCTGTGGAAGCAAAGATACAAACATCTCTTATTTCAATTTGAGAAGGGAGAGGGCCGGCTATTAAGACGTATGAAAAGAGCTCAATTGAAATAAAGTCCGTCCATGTTTCATATTACATTACACGTATTGTTTTTTGTTAAATTTCATATATGTTTTGTTTGATGGACGACCTGAAATCAATAAACATATTAGATTAAAACGAACTGATTGAAGATGTCGGAATACATGAATCGGGACGAGGGCGCACTCAACTTTAGTGAGTGTAAAACCTTCATCGGCAAATCTATTTGAATCAACAATGAATCTAGGATCGTGTCATTGGCGTGAAGATACGAATGAATATAGCACGAGACATAAGACGACTCTCACCTCACCCTTCCCATGGGCATGATGGGTGATGTGGAAAAGGAAGTGACCTTTTGAGAAGTAATAGGGGTCCGGCCTTCCGGTCATCCTACCCTGTGGGTCAGTCAGTCCTGCTGATATTTTAGTTGAACTTCACTCGGTCATAAACTTTTAAAAACTATATTAAAGAAATAGTTAGCATTCTATCCATTGTAAGAATGAAGTCAACCCCAAATGTTGAACTTTTATATTATAGTTCACACGA
The DNA here is from genome assembly GCA_035610835.1 of Ophiura sarsii. Classification (NCBI taxonomy): domain Eukaryota; kingdom Metazoa; phylum Echinodermata; class Ophiuroidea; order Amphilepidida; family Ophiuridae; genus Ophiura; species Ophiura sarsii. Next base: position 46,730,111 of record CM069451.1, on the reverse strand, counting down.
ACCGTGACCATATGAACTTTTGCTATAGGCCCTAACTCATATATAAAATGAATGGGAATCGCAGGAGGTTCTGGGATATACCGTAGACCGACCCCTGCGACCAGGTCGTGACACTTCAGAAAAATACCCAAGATTCCTTTTGTAACCAACGGAAATGCCTATTTAAATGTTTCCTAGAATTTTAAAAAGTGTTTCGTTTTTAGGCTCAATCGATACACTCAGATCATTAACATACCTAAGAAATGAGATGTTTACGTCCTTTTTGTATTATAAACAAATCAGCATTTTGCATTGGATTTGTTTGATTTTCTCAGCACATGGACATTATTGATAAATATTTGCTCGACAGAAATGTAAGGACATACTTTTTTCAATAGACACTGTAAATGGTGGCGCCAATTCGTGGCAAAACCATCAGATGGATTGCCTCCGGTCGGTGGGTGTGTGAGTTTGAACTTTTTGGATGAATGAATGAATGAAAGAGTTGACAATTAATGTCAAAATTTCACGCCGCAGTTTTGTGTGTATGCTCACAAGCTCGCGCCAGAAGCATTGCACTTCCAAGCACGCGAACTTTTCATTGATAAACCAGATAGTAATAATTCATTCCATCCTCCTCTTTACCCCAAACATCACGTATTCTGTCGGTTGAACCAGAGGGATGGTTGAACTCGGGGTCATTATCATCATCACATCATCTTAGCATCTTACTCAATAACCCACTAAACAACTCCAAACAAACTACCAATGCACTTTACGTAATGTTTGTTTTACGGCGGGAAATCATGGACAAGTTGGGGACGTTTTTACACCAATCCAACCAGGTACGCCATGAGAAGAATGAAGCGCGCCGTCGCAATGGTGCATCACAGCTGTATCAAAGATTAGTAGTAGGCTATATAGATTTGGGTCAATTTAATTGTAGTCCGTCTCAACGAATGTTACCTAAACACAAAGGCTTTATATTCGACCCCTGTCTTCGACACGCCATATGATGCACTTAAGCTATGGTGGACTTCATCTTCGTCATGGCTTGGCTGATTGGATAACTGTACATGTATACATTTGTATCTTTAGTATTACTAATATTGCCGCAAAGACAGGGGTATTTGATAAATTTGAGCATTTAGCATAGCAGCACCATTGAATGAAACCATTGTTGTCGCGGCCTTCTGTATCATAGGCCTAGCTATCTACCCCACAAAAATCGTATCTATATATATTCATCAGGAGGTTTTAGAAATGTGGTGTGAACAAACAAATTGTTGAGAAAATGCATTGAACTTTTACATTACATCGACATATAACTTATAAGCCTAAAGTCATTCTGTGTTTGTAAATTTGTATACATCGAAAATATACAAGAATGTTTTAATTAGCTTGCAGTTAACATTATGTGAATGCGTTTACAGCGTGACAGCTAAATAATCCCCTGTAGAAATAAACACGAGCAGCTGAAAGCCTGGAAGCAAGTGAGTTATATCTTCAAGAGAAATTACAATCCCGAAACAAATGTCATACATTTAGAATTTAGATATTGAAAGCTGTACATACAAATACAATGTTTTGTATTTTCGAACTGACTTAAGGTACAGCCATATGTAACCACCCACCTCACACGCTGAAAACTGAGAACATAGAAAAACAGATTTTACAGAACTTGCCCGTGGATGAGTTGCTTAATAAAACTAGAGAACTTGCTGCGCGCTGATTCTATTGACAAAAGAAACATGGCAGGTAGAAGACCTGTGCTATAAATGTGTTTGTCTCTTTTTTTCTTTCTGAAAGTCACTTGCAGGTATTTATGTTATCGGTTCATTTTGAGGGCAAACGTTTTTTTAATATTTAATATAGGCAGCTTTGCCATCTGCAAGGGAAGCACTGACGGGAAAGGCAACATTGAAATGCTGTTTACCAAAAAACAATCGGAACCGATTATCATTGCTTGGTGGTATACAATTTGTACGTTGTGATTGAACAAATCAGAGAACATTAGTGGTATAGTCAGTGGTGGTTTGGTTGGGCCAGGGTTTGGGTGATAGAGTGACCGTACGATGTGTTGGGAATATAGTGGCCAGTATAGGGGCACCCATGGTTAAATATGATGCAACGGCACACGCATCATGCAGTAGTGAAGTCGTGTCACACTGCACATGCGGATTTCATTAACAATTGCTGATGTGTATTAAGAAGTGTGGTGATTGGCGCAAAGTTTTTTGTTACGACTCTTCCGATTTGGTATGTCAATAGAGGGCGTTATTACAAAATGGCATTTGGTTGCTGGCTCGCCCTACTGGCTCGTTGTGGTTTAGCGCGGAATGATACCAAGATATACATCCCTGGGATTATCAGTATTGTTTCACAGTATCACGAATAAAAATTAATGAAGCATGCATGATGAGTGCATAATATTGCAAACTTGAATAAACGCCGCTCTCTATAGGGGCGATGATTTGCAAATTTAGGCTAGGTATCCTTGAATCGTCAAGCCAAGGACCCAAAGTTCACAAAGTTCGCGATCTGTAAAATAGTAGATTTTCTTTTGTATATATGTATATTTTTGATCCAGGATTCGAGGCGTCTTTATTAAGTCTGTATCAAATTCTCTCTCAATCTAAAAAGCATTCACAATGACATAATCGGTTACTAGTATGTGTTAATGTTATTGTTGGACAAGGACAGTTATTGGAATCTTTGGACAAACACATATATTATGTAATGTTACAGGTATTATGTATAGCAAGGCCGAAATGTGTCCATGAACATTTGAACTCAATATGTATGCGCGCTGCAGAATAAAGGTGCTACATTTTTAAAAGAAAATATGCAGAAGGCCAATATTCTCGCCCAAAATAAACATTTTCCTATAGTATAACTACAGCATAATTTGCGCTCCCAAACCACATCTTTTTTGACCAATAAGTTGTTGGCCCTTTTTTGTTGGTGGCTAGGCCTATACCATCCCTTTTCACTGTCTATGTCTATACCAACATGAGCAATTACCAAAATTATATGCAACATTAGTGTTAAAAAGAAATTAGTCCCGGAATATTGGTACACCATATTTAAATCTGACAAGACACTCTCCTATAACGTGTCCCTTAATTAACTCTTGTAAAATGAATGTTACTCGAGTCCATCATTTGTTTACCTTATAAAACAGAGCCGGAACTCGACTTTGATTTGAGGAACACAACATCCCGGTTAAATTATTACCCAGATAAAATGAACATGTGTATTCCTATTTACCTATGATGCTAACAGTTATTAACGGATACTGAAAATATACTAGTTTTAGAGTTAGATACCTCTAACCCGCTTAAAGATCGACGATATTACCCGCTAAAAGAGCAGATTAAAAAGGGCAAATACCCTACATACAAGCACAAGTGAAGGTCACGTTGTGAATACTTCAGTTTGACCATCCGGTTATTGACCCCAAATCTTTGGCCATTCAGAAATCTGACTTTGTCAAGTCGACAATTATAAAATACACTTGATGTAATTGTGATCAATGATAAGTTATAGCTCGAATATTTGGTATAGGCCTATGATATGGGTTGGTTTGCACTTTGCAGGGTGTTTTGGATATCTGTGAGATGTAATAAATGTGCCCAAGTCAAAACATAGACGAAATCAAAATTGAATACGTGACAAACCGTCTTTGCAATAAGTCTATGATTTCGCTCGTTTATTAATATACATATTCGCTACTTCTATAAAACAACTGACGCACACACTATCTTGTTTCTATTTACTATTTTACCTCTTACGAAAACAAGGGTAAATAATCAACAGATTATGACATAACAATCCGATATTCTCTGAACTTGTGAACCTCTCGTAGTCCTTGCCTCCTGATAATGGACGTATTCACCAGATTTACTATTATGTAAGACCCCTGTAATAGAAAACATTTTCAGCTTAAAATGTTTAAGGTTCTGATACTTCGTGGAAACCATTACGCCAGGGCCGGCCCTCGCTGAGAAATACTTGAAAAGACGTGAATTTCCCCCTTACCTACTGTTTAAGGCATTGAATGTTTCCTTAATTTAAAAAAGAGAGCAAAAAGCGCGCGAAGTGCTGCATCAGCGCATGATCAGCGTTATAGAGTCAGAAAATGTTGTGTAACACAAAGAGCATAATCGGATGTTCCTGAACTTTTGAACCTTTCATCGTCCTTGGTTCTTAACAGTATACGTAATTAATGGTAAACACTCGATTTCTTATTATATAACACCATTGTGATGCAAGAGAAAGTCCTCAAAAGGGTTTTGGGTCATTTCTTGAAAATGTGAATTTTTTCTATACCCGCTTTATGTATTACTATTAGTATTAGATTATCTAATACATAAAGCGGGTATGAAAAGCGGGTACATAAAGTGGGTATTGAATTTCTCCACCAATTACTAAACAGCGCGTATCAGAGTTGAAGTCATATTTTCAATTATTTACCTTATCATTAGCTTCTTCGTGGTACTGTTGTTGTTGTACTCATGCGCGCGAGGACATTTTTACCATTGCACTGCGCGGTCCCAGAGTGCTTAGTACATAATGTTCACCCATGTACGCGCGGTCATCGCAGTACTGGAACGAGCTGGTTGTACGCATGCGTGGGTGTAGGTAATAAAACCCGGACCCGTCAATTTACAGAGGTATTCATTTTCTGAAACAAACGTAGCCTTCGTTACGTCAGATAGAGAACTAAAATCTTTAGTTGTCTTAGTCTTAGTAATTATTGTAGTAAATGAGGCAAGAATATGCCAGATATATGAAACAAATGTTAAATTCGTACAATAGAAAATTAAGAAATATCCAATCATTGAAATATGAATGTTTTTAATTTTTAATGGAAAAGTCCATATCCCATCGTCATGGAAATATTAGTGGTATCTGTGCACTCATTAATGCATGAATTAAATCACCAAGAAAATGGATAAAAAAGAATTGACATTAAAAAAGGATTCTTAAGATGATTATTTATTATTATCAATTAGTTGTAACAGGAAAATTACGACAACAAATTTAGAAACATATAAAAGTAGGCTACTCAAATCAAATAACTAAAATTACCTTTGTGAATAAAATGCATGATAAACTTCGTGAACTCCAGTTCAAACCCCTGTCGGCAACAATTCTTTAAATAATTGGTTCATTTTCTGACAGATTAAATAAAGGTCATATTGGATGAGTGTTACATTACTTAACTTTAAACTTTTAATCCAAAGGATACGTGCCTGCCCCTTCTTTGTTACACTATAGTTCTAGAGGTAAAGGAATGGTGAATACCAAATAAGATGTTAAAGTATTCCCACAATGCATTGCACAAACGCCAGCCAGCTAAAGCTTTTTCACACGATGCATTTGTCGAGCTCTTAAATTTAGAAATAAGAAAAAGGAACACTGATAAGTAATTTATTCATTGATGTAAACTAGAACCTAAGCGCTCCAACGATGAACGCGCTATGAAGCCATGATTGTGTGTATATGTCTATGGGAACCGAGACAAATTGGAGACCAGACTTATGGCATTTTGCAAAAAACGCAATGCATTGTGGTGGTGTCTTTAAAATCTTCTTTGTGTGGACACAGGTTCCTCGTTCATCCCACCTGCCACTGCTACTGTCACATAGCGCGTATTTGTGGGTAATTTTGAACCAAATTAGTTTGGTAAATGGCCGGCGGTATAAGGAAACGCTGCAGTTTTTTGTTGACTTTTCAGATCGATGTTATTTTCCACAGAAATATTTGACAAATCTATGGCCATGTTGTATAAATCGGCTCTCGAGTTCATGCACTCTAGTAACGGCCTTAGTTTACCTTTTAAACATTGAGGATGCTCATTCTACTCGTGGGAAAGTGAAACATGCATGGCGGGTATAATTGGGCGGGTGTAAGATGAGTCTTGGAAGAAGAAGAAAAAACCAAATGGTTGACCTTTTTTTTAATTAGGGGAAAAAACGGCAAAACTCTTTCAAAAAATAGTTACGTTTGTCATTGAACACTTTAAATTTGCTATTATAGAATGATAAATAAAAGTTCATTTAAATTAATTGAAAATGAAACGATCACATAAAAAAAAAAAAAATTGGGGGAGGGCGATATTTTTTTGGGCAAGACAAAAAAAAGCCTGACATTAGCTTATTTTGTTCTCGATTTCAGACCATTTTAAAGTAATTTTAAGTAATTTTTACATTAAAACTCAATATTTTCGATTGTTGGGAGGGGCGGGGGGGGGGGGGGGGGGGGTGGGTGGGATGACGACCTAATAATGTATTTTGCGCTCTGTTAATCAAAAAAAAAATCCGAGAATTGTTTCTACGTCAAAGCAGTGAAAGCTTGGAACCCAGGTCACATGTAGGGTCACAGGTGTTAGTTACTAAACGTAAAGTAAATTGGTTTTTCAAAGTCACATGTATAATAAATAAACTGCTCACAAAAAGTATCGAAACACTTAGAAATGATCCAATATATAACGGCTCGAAAGGGTATGCATTAATCGAAGCAAATACACAAGTGCATAATTTTGTTCTGCGTATTTTGACACCTCGATCGATGAGATACGATGTTGCGGAGCGGAGTTATTGTCATTTCAATGGTCGTGGGTCCAGTTTCAAAAGTGACAATCATCCTATAGAAAGAGGTTTGCATTACTGTTTAGAATGATCAGATTCGTGCTTTTCAATAGGGATGAGTGTCACTTTTGAAACTGGACCCACGATCATTGAAATGACAATAACTCCGCTCCGCAACATCGTATCTCAACGATCGAGGTGTCAAAATATGCAGAACAAAATTATGCACTTGGTTATTTGCTTCGATTAATGCATACCTTTTCGAGCCGTTATATATTGGATCATTTCTAAGTGTTTCGATACTTTTTGTGAGCAGTATAAATATATTTACTATATAGTATATTATTTGTTATTTTAATCAAAAATAATAAATACAAATTTAATATATAAAGTTTGAACTACTTTTGTAATAACATTATTATTAAATGTATTCAGCTTGCTGGGGTCATAACTGATCAGCACATAGCGAGTGATTGCTACGGGCAGCGACCTCTAATAGCAGCTATGGTTTTTGTTATCACGTGACTGTCATTCTTACTTTCCTCCAATCAATGGACTCCAATATATCACGACGCTTGTGGCGCTGTACCGCGGAAGCTGTGTGGCGGTGTGCGGTAGAAATTGTAAATAGCCGCTGCCCAGCTCGCGGCCGGGCCAAGTCCTTGAGAATATAGGTTAATTATTTAGGTTAATCTGAACATTAAAGCATTTTTAGCCGATCATGGAATAATAACGATTATTATTGTTTTTACCTTAACGTCCTTAACAGTTTATAACAAGATCCATATACTGCTATAGAACTAGTCAACTGTACTGGTTCATAGATTTTTCTTAGATTTACAAAAAATACAAGGAAAAAACCTTGACCGATCGGTTGAGTTGATTTCAGCCATTGTGTGTTTTGTAGCAATTACACTTTCCAATTGTTTGTATTGATATTAATGCAAGTATGCCTCAGGGGCAGGGGCATAGTGCTACCTACCTATCGGTCCTTACCCATCGGGCATCTTCAAATGTAGCGTTTTTGGAGTGGGTGGGCGGTTAAAACCAAACCCTGGTTTAAATCTAACCTGAATACTACATGAGCAGTTTTGTGAGGAACCAGTCACATCTATTTCAATCGAATCGATGCTGATAACATGCTTTGAACTAATACCGGGACTAACACGAGTTAAAAAGTCACATCAAAACACACGTGCCGTTGCGGTTTATAATCGTCTGACAGCTCTTTTTCTTTATTGCTAGCCTTTTCTTTCTTTTCGCATATTTTCTCGGTCATTGCCAATTTTAATAACAAGTCCTCGACCGACCGTTCAGTTTGTTTAATTCGATTGTACAGAGGCAACAAGCTTGATACCAGCACGCCAGTATTAGAACATTATGTGAATATATTTTCAAAACAATTTGGCCATTTTAAAACTGTTTTTACAATTTTTAAAATATTTGATAATTTAAATAAAGATGAAAAAAAGATGAAAAATCAGATCAAACTATTTTTCGTTGCAGCGGAACATAAACAAATGTCATTATTTTCGTTGTTGTTGCTCAAAGAGCAATAGCAGAAGCAGAGCTACCGTATCTGTTTTCACTTCACGCTTGAACTCCGCTGAACCTATTAGTTCGCGTAATACAGGTATATATCTTTAGGGGCCTAAAATTATAGAGTAAATAATATTGAAAGATCTTTTCTGAACCGGTACAGGTTCACAAGTTCACTCTATGCAAAATTGAATTGAAAGATGTAAACAAAAAACGCCCAGAAAATCACAAAATTCATTCATGTGTGTGCGCTGAAAGTGCCGAAAGACTGGTGTGGGCATGTATTATCGCCAGGTTTGATGTCACTCAAAAGTGATCAATAACGTCACAGTGCAGTACTAATGTATGTATAAGCGCCGAAACAAAATCTCCCAAACGTCATTTTGCAGTTCATAGCTCACACGGGAAATACCTTCATCATAACCATGTCATAACCAATGTGTAAATGTCATGTATATTATGTATTGTCAGTGGTGATTCCTGCACTGCAGTGATTTTGAACGACGCTAGGATCTCTTGACTTATCCCGATTTCGTTTTCTTTTTTTAATTGGATATCGTTTCAGGTATATACGGTATTGAACAACTTGTCCTGAAAACAAACCGTCATTTAGCGGACGCCATCGCATCATGATCGTGTCAGCAGGTATCCCGTTCTTCACGTGGCTCATTTCGCCATTTCTGCCGCTTGTGATCCCGTGTATTCTTTTAGTTCTAATCAAACATCTCTGGTACGAGTACAACATCAGGAAAAAAGATCCAACGTGTCCTCTGCCTCTCCCAGGAGGAACTATGGGATGGCCATTGATTGGAGAAACACCACTGATGGCATTTCAGGTAGGTTTAAGATACCGGACATATTTATATTCTCATCATCATTATCTGTGACCACATCTTCCCATAGGACACCAGTCTAGGAAAACTTGTCTGATACTGAATTTGCAGTTCTGGAGGTGGCAAGCGCGGTAACTTGAAGATGCAGACAAGGGCGTAACCAGGGGCGGGGGAGCAGGGGCATTTTCCCCTGCCAGAATGGCACATCATGTACATGATGTATATTAACCAAAATTTGTGGGTTATGCCCCTCCTCTGCTGATCACAGGCATGTCCCCTCTTGCCACTCCAAATTGAAGACCCTAGATACGCCACAGGATACAGACGATGGGATGGGGAAGGGGAGGGGAGGGTAGAGAGGCACACCAGAGATTCGCATAGAAGTTAAGTAGCGTGATAAGGGTATGGCAATATCAGATTAGTATTTAAGGGAGGGGACCGGCGATATGTTTTCCGTAGTTATTTGAATAGGGCGTCTAATATTTTGACACCAGAGAACAGTTTATATTGCAGTTTGGAAGTGAGATTGAGGGCATTGACATAGTAGATTAGTAGTTGGGGGAGGTGAAACTGGACACTAACGTAGCAGATAAGTAGTTGGGGAGGTGAAACTGGACACTAACGTAGCAGATAAGTAGTTGGGGAGGTGAAACTGGACACTAACGTAGCAGATAAGTAGTTTGGAGGTGAAACTGGACATTAACGTAGCAGATAAATTGTTGGGGGAGGTGAAACAGGACACTAACGTAGCAGATAAGTAGTTGGGGGGAAGTGAAACTGGACACTAACATAGCAGATAAGTAGTTGGGGAGGTGAAACTGGACACTAACGTAGCAGATAAGTAGTTGGGGAGGTGAAACTGGACACTACATAGCAGATAAGTAGTTGGGGAGGTGAAACTAGACACTAAAGTACCAGATAAGTAGTTGTGGAGGTGAAACAGGACACTACATTAACGTAGCAGATAAGTAGTTGGGGGAGGTCAAACTGGACACTAACGTAGCAGATAAGTAGTTGGGGAGAAGAAACTGGACACTAACGTAGCAGATAAGTAGTTGGGGGAGGTGAAACTAGACACTAACGTAGCAGATAAGTAGTTAGGGGTGGTGAAACTGGACACTAACGTAGCAGATAAGTAGTGGTGGTGGGGACACTGGACACTCGAGAGCATTGGAATATTATCCGATTAGTAGTTGGGGGAAGGGGTAGCCACGGGTATGTAATGGGAAGGGTGAAGGTATTGACATAATCAAATAAAAAATTGACACCGGGATAACGGCTAATAACATAGCAGTTTGTAAAAATGAATTGGGGCATTCACATCGTAGATTTGGGAAGGTGAACATTGTCTTTAGTTGTTATGGATTACAATTATATGACCACATTAGGCTGTGGCACTATACCACTACTATTTGAAATAAGTATGAGCCACACTGAAGGTCCTCTGTTTACAATCTGCAAATTTTACGACCATAAGCTCCAGGCCTGATAAGCTCAAAACAATTAATTCTAAAGATCTCACTAAAATGAATAATTCCTCAAAAAAGGTTCCACGACCTTTTGCAAAATTTCAAAATGAAAGCACTCCTATCATGCCTATACTAGTTCTGACACAGATGAACTCTTTAACTATTTCACCTCTATTTTTAACATTGTTTATTTGCGTACATATCTATTGTACTATTGTGCACAATTGTTTGTTATATTGCATTTTTTCTATTACGAAACTCTCATGGCCATGTGCACATAAGCGTTAAGTAATATGAATACATCTGAAGTTATGTTGTTAGTTTACCTTAGATTTGTACCACATTATGTATTTCACAATTCCCTTTCGTAATAAACTAATTCCTAACATATTTTGTGTATAACCTAATGAGCAGAACCGACGATATGAGACCCGTGCCAAGTTTTAGATAAAGATATGCTAATAAAACTAATTATCAAGATTATAGGCCATTTTGGCAAAATGTTTCTCAATCCACACCCCGTTTATCATGTTTATCCCCTCCCCAATTATGCTGGTGGGGCAACGGTTAACTATAGCGAGTACTTGAAAACGTTTAGACAAATATATGAGACTTTAAAGCTGTCAAAAATACAAATAAAAAACAGTTAGTCTTTGTTTTTGTGCAGATTCAATTTTATGGTTCGGGTTCTATAATTATGTGTTTTTTAATTACAATTATTTAAAGCGGGAAACTTTTCTTAAAGGGAGCACAGCACCAAGACGCTCTCCATAGACTTTACTGTTAAAAAAGGCTTACTTAAATGGCTCTAGTTTCTATATTAGTGCGTTTGGTTCAATGAAATTTTGATATGTTTTACTCACAAGGGTAATCTACAACATATCTCAATATGAAGCAAACTTTCTCGTGCACTTTTTTTGCTATAAGCCGCCGCATAACAACGTAGTGATATGCCTACCTAAATTCGGTCTCCGGTCTGGATATCACCGCGTGTGTAAATCGGTCCGTGAAATTAAAATTGACCTCAAATCACCTAGTTTAAATGTCAGAACATCAACTACACATTTCAAACACAACATATTAGTGAAAAATTATATCATAAACCGTCAAAAAATAACTCTCTTTCCCGCCAAATAGGAACTATTGTCGTACTCAACTTTGATTGATCGCGACGATAGCGTGTCGCGATACCTATTTAGGTATGTGCTCCCTTATAGAGCACAAATTTGCTCAAAATCATTCAAAATTGATATCAACTTTTTCAGCGTGACATTTTGAACAAACTAGCCAAATAAAATTACAATTGAACAATCCGTTTTTGAAATATGATCTGATCACGGAGGCCGCATCTTCCGTAAAATCACTATTATTTTCCGTTTTTTGACTCTAGACGCGGCACGCTTTGATTTGTTAGGCCTACACTCACGAAATTCAAACTTTTTGACTCAAATCCAACTGATTTTGATTTCGATCAGTCTCTGATTATGTCGACCTAACCCACCTATAACACATCAACTGAAATAACGCCGTGTTTTTGTTTAAAAAAGAGCAACCACACACCCCCCCTGTTTTTTAAACCGGACAAGTTGGCCTATGCCATAAATACACTGCCCAGTAGATATCAAAACGCATAGATTTGGGTGAAACCCGAATTTTATTTATTGCATTGTGTAATACACCTACACTGGATCGGAGCACGCGGGAGATCGGGCACCTGGCGCTATAAGGGAGCACAGCACCAAGACGCTCTCCATAGACTTTACTGTTAAAAAAGGCTTACTTAAATGGCTCTAGTTTCTATATTAGTGCGTTTGGTTCAATGAAATTTTGATATGTTTTACTCACAAGGGTAATCTACAACATATCTCAATATGAAGCAAACTTTCTCGTGCACTTTTTTTGCTATAAGCCGCCGCATAACAACGTAGTGATATGCCTACCTAAATTCGGTCTCCGGTCTGGATATCACCGCGTGTGTAAATCGGTCCGTGAAATTAAAATTGACCTCAAATCACCTAGTTTAAATGTCAGAACATCAACTACACATTTCAAACACAACATATTAGTGAAAAATTATATCATAAACCGTCAAAAAATAACTCTCTTTCCCGCCAAATAGGAACTATTGTCGTACTCAACTTTGATTGATCGCGACGATAGCGTGTCGCGATACCTATTTAGGTATGTGCTCCCTTATAGAGCACAAATTTGCTCAAAATCATTCAAAATTGATATCAACTTTTTCAGCGTGAAGTTTTGAACAAACTAGCCAAATAAAATTACAATTGAACAATCCGTTTTTGAAATATGATCTGATCACGGAGGCCGCATCTTCCGTAAAATCACTATTATTTTCCGTTTTTTGACTCTAGACGCGGCACGCTTTGATTTGTTAGGCCTACACTCACGAAATTCAAACTTTTTGACTCAAATCCAACTGATTTTGATTTCGATCAGTCTCTGATTATGTCGACCTAACCCACCTATAACACATCAACTGAAATAACGCCGTGTTTTTGTTTTAAAAAGAGCAACCACACACCCCCCCCTGTTTTTTAAACCGGACAAAGTTGGCCTATGCCATAAATACATTGCCCAGTAGATATCAAAACGCATAGATTTGGGTGAAACCCGAATTTTATTTATTGCATTGTGTAATACACCTACACTGGATCGGAGCACGCGGGAGATCGGGCACCTGGCGCTATAAGGGAGCACAGCACCAAGACGCTCTCCATAGACTTTACTGTTAAAAAAGGCTTACTTAAATGGCTCTAGTTTCTATATTAGTGCGTTTGGTTCAATGAAATTTTGATATGTTTTACTCACAAGGGTAATCTACAACATATCTCAATATGAAGCAAACTTTCTCGTGCACTTTTTTTGCTATAAGCCGCCGCATAACAACGTAGTGATATGCCTACCTAAATTCGGTCTCCGGTCTGGATATCACCGCGTGTGTAAATCGGTCCGTGAAATTAAAATTGACCTCAAATCACCTAGTTTAAATGTCAGAACATCAACTACACATTTCAAACACAACATATTAGTGAAAAATTATATCATAAACCGTCAAAAAATAACTCTCTTTCCCGCCAAATAGGAACTATTGTCGTACTCAACTTTGATTGATCGCGACGATAGCGTGTCGCGATACCTATTTAGGTATGTGCTCCCTAAAGGAGGTGTCCCGCAAGCATAAAAGTGTGCATTATATGTTAGAAATATAACTATCGAGCCCAACTTTTGTAATGATATAGAAGAAAACACCACACTTATGACAAAAACAAATAAAAACCGCAATCTCTCAACATGCCCTTTTTAAAATTCGCGGCGATCAAAAGTCCCAGTGTCGATGATGTCATAGTTGTACAATACACATGCGCAAATTTGAGCACCGATACCCATGACGTCATCGACACCGGGACTTTCAATCGCCGCGAATTTTAAAAAGTGCATGTTGAGTGATGGCAGTTTTTATTCATTTTTGTGACTAGTACGGTGTTTTGTTCTATATAATTACGTAACTTCGGCTCGATAATTATGTTTCTAACAAATAATGCTCAATGTTGTGCTTGCGGGACCATTCCTTTAAATACTGGTTAGAGCACTAAGTACGTCACTAACCTCAATTATGTAGTGATTTACACGCATGCATTAACCGGGACCAAGGAATGGAAATTCATTCGGTATTCATCTCATTTCAGGGTGCCCGTTACTACGACAAGAGATTTAAGGAGCACGGTCGTCTGTTCAAAACACACATATTCGGCCGACCAACCATCCGAGTACTTGGGGCTGACAACCTACGTAAGATCCTGATGGGCGAGCAGGATATCGTCGAAAGTAAGACTCCGACTAGCACAAATATGCTACTGGGTCCGCAGTCTCTGACGCAGTCTCACGGGCAGTCACATACCAGTATGAGAAAACACGTGGCAGCAGCTTTTACCAGAGGAGCGTTGTCGGAGTATATGCCTTTAATTCAGCAACCGATACAGGTATATATGAGATAGAACTTGATAGCAGCATTTACATGAACACCGCATTAGTTAAAAGGTCTCGGTTAAATAGCGCCCTCACGCTGATTCACTCGCGTAATGGAGATATTTTGGCACAGTCGGATTTATTATCATAAACGTAAAATGTCCTCAAAATAGCAAAATGATACGAACTTTTTCATGTATGGAAGAAAATGATATTCGGTATCATAACAAAAAAAATGTTTATGTTGAACTTTAAAGGTGTTTATTTACGTGCCTTTACTTTTTAGCTTATTTTGTGTACAAAATGTATATATGCTGTTCTTTATTATTGCCATTTAAAAATACGTTATTTCGAGACCTTTTTCCTGGGTAAATTGGAGTTTCTGTAACAATGTTTTCTTTTTAAATTCATGGTTGTTACAATGTACTGCTATAGCATGTAATTAACGTAAAATCAATACAAGCAATTGTGAATTATACTGCCCTCTGAACTTAAGGGGGGACTTAAGGAAGTTTTTTGTTGAAGTTTGTTGGTGCTGTAATTATTGAACCATGACTCAAATGTATATAAAAGTATACCTTTTTGGAAAGGAAATGGATCAGAGAATCCAAATTTGGCATTAATTTTGACCAAAAATGTTGATTTTTTGAGAAAATCACAAAAAATCACTTTTTTGACCCATTTTTTTTTAACAAAGCTAACAAACACAATTTTGAGTTAAAAATGCCCAAATCACTTGATGATGATGTTAAGACACTACTGGAGGGACGAATTTTTTTTTTTTAAATCTAATCCAATATTTTTTGAAATTTTGACAAAAAAGTGTAAAAAAAAATAAAAAATCTATTTTTTCACGTTTTTTGGCACTTTTTGGTCAAAATTTTCAAAAATATTAGATCAGGTTTAAAAAAAAAAAAATCGTCCCTTCATTAGTGTCTTAACATCATTATAAAGTGATTTGGCCATTTTTTACTCAAAATTATTTTTTGTTAGCTTTGTTCAAAAAAAATTGGGTCAAAAAAGTGAATTTTGTGATTTTCTCAAAAAATCTACTTTTTTGGTCAAAATTGACGCCAAATTTAGATTCTCTGATCCATTTCCTTTCCAAAAATGTATACTTTTATATACATTTGATTAATAGTTCAATAATTACAGCACTCACAAAATTCAAAAAATCAAATCAAAAACTTCCTTAAGTCCCCCCTTAAAGAATTAATTCCTCATCCCTAAAGAAATTACCAGTCAAGAGGGCTTTTAGTGATATTTTACTATTGTTTCAGACAACCTGAGTGCATTGTAACATACGGTAGCCAGAAACTTAACAAAAACATAATTGTACAGACACCACAGGCAATCCTGCAGACAAGTCTTGAAAAAAGAAAGACAATTAATTTTAAAACAAAACAATAAATAATAATAGTAGATTTCACATACAAACAATAGACCGTAGGCTAAAGCAGAAGTACAAAGCATCTTTAAATATACAAGAGAAGCATAATTTATAGTTACTTTTCAGCTTCAACTTCTGATCAGTTGCTAGCCTCATTTAAAATTAGGTGTTCCGATTTCTGGCCACTTGATGTTTTCTGTTCTACATGAAGGGTCATCCTTCAAATAGTCGTATTCAAAGTTTGAGTTGCATTACTCCAATGATTCTTATTTTAGAAGCACATGGTGACATGAAATTTGCCCATGGTAGTACGCAAACTGACCAGGTGGTTAACCATTTTTGGCGGTAGTTCACTGCATTTTGGCCTTTAATGTCTAAATGGAACGTACTGATATCTTGCGCCTAATATATTCTTCTTCTGATATCAAAATATGTTGATGGGTAATAAAAGCTGAAGTGATCGGAACATAAATCTTTGAATTCGGATACGGTCTACTATCCAAAATCATTAATTGGTAACTTTGTGTATTTTTTCGGGTTAATTCAGGAGTCCATCGCTGACTGGTGCAAAGAGGATACCATTTTGGCCTACCCAGAGTGCCGTTCGCTGACTTTCAGGGTTGCCAGTAAAGTTCTTTGCGGTTTCGACTATGGTAAAAAGGAAATGCAACAATTGACAACGGCTTTCCAGATAATCACAGAAAACCTTTTCTCTTTGCCTTTCGACCTACCTGGATTGGGACTTCATAAGGTAATTTTTGTGTAATGATGGTTGTTTTACTCGATTTCCTGCCACAAGTCTAAACATTCACAAAGATATGTTTTACAATACAAAATCACGCATTTCCGGTCAATTTTACCGGGCATGCATGATCAATAAAATGTACAATGTACAATTTGGAGAAGTTTAAAGGCGAATCAATTCTGATTTGGCAATCTTTACGGTCTGGTAAAAGGGCGCCCTCGTGTGACGGCAAGAAATACGTATTTAAAGAAGACTGCCGTTATCATGGTCTTGAACCACTTTCGTCACACCTGGTAATAGTGATCAAATTTAGGCAATTTTGATACAAATTTAAATGTAATCTAAACTCAAAGTCATTTGCAAGCGATCTATGCGACTGTTTAGTAACTGACGCACTTGTTCAGTTGTTCTTAATCTAAATGTGCCTAATAATGTTAATATATATACTTCTTTCAAAAGTATGCTGTAACAAAATTGCGGTTTCATTTGGCGGCATTTCACACCGTTTATCTGACAGTTACTACTATGATATACATACCTGAATAATCAATACAAATGGGACATATAGACCTCTCAGCATTGACTTTGAGATTACCTTCTAGCTTTACCGCCATTTCCGATTGGCTAAACAAAGAATATTGCCCTTATTTACCAATAAAAAAGGGTTTATATGTATCACTTTAATTTATCGTCACTCGGGATCATCATCATCTGAATGCAATAACTGTTAAGTGTCGTCCACCACCACTGCGCATGCGTAGCTGTTGATTTAGCATACTACCAAAGGCAGCAGCATAATAAGTTTGCCTCAGTTCCCGGTGTTATTATCTTTTAAAATAGCCACATAATTCGCCTAGCTTTTTAATATTTTTCCATTAAATTTTGATTCATTTTGGTTTTCCCAAGACATATTGTAAACAGTAAAAATCTTTTTCTATAATTTGTACTGAAATCCTAATTTTAAATAGTTAAAAAGGTAACTCATTTCCCACTCAAACACGAAAACACATACCTGTTTAGACCCGAGGAAGTTGGAACAAACCATTATTTTTGTTGTCCCGACTGGTTTAATTTGTGGTATAACCATTAAAATGATATTAGCTGTATCACAATTGGTTTATCATTCAAAGATATTGGGTATTCATTTCACCGGTTAATAATAATTCGTTTATTGATACTGTTTTTGTGCTCTTATAGGGATTACAAGCTCGGCAATTGATCTTCGACAAGATTGCCGACTCAGTTACCAAGGTGACGGAAGGATCAGACGAGGGACGCCAGAAACCGTCTGCTCTCCGGATTCTCATGGAGGAAATGGAGGCAGAGAACGGTGTGACGCCGTCAGTGCGACAGATACAGGAGACCATCGTTGATCTTCTGGTAGCGGGATTTGTGTCAACAGCTAGTGCGTCCACAAGTTTAGTCTTTCAGCTCTTTAAGCATCCTCAAGTTTTGCAGAAAGTACGGGACGAGCTGAAAGCACATGGCGCAGACACACCCGGTTCACCTATGACCTATGACGACATTAATGAACTCAAATATTTGAGTTGTGTTGTTAAAGAAGCACTCAGATTATCGCCCCCAGTCGGCGGAGGTTTCAGGAAGGTCTTGAAGACATTTGAAATTGATGTAAGTATTCAGGAAAAAAAGAAGAAAATTAAGTTAATACCGCTTGTCACAAAATCTTTCCAAAAAATGTATGTTGCTAAAATGCGAGCATCTCGTCTCGACGAATCCTAGGTTATAAATTAAGATAACTTAACTATATCTCATAACTTGTTGCAGCAGGCTGATAGCGTTTTCCATCTTGAGTTGCCATTATTTAGATAATTTCAAGCGTGACATAATGTTTGATAGTAGAAAATAAAATGCATGCAAGCCTTCTTTCATTGTATATGACTGGTTTTAGGATGCTAGCGATATCAGGAATTGTCATTAACGTTTTTTATACTATCTTATCATTTTTACAGGGCAAACAAATTCCCAAAGATTGGACACTTCTCTACAGCATCCGGGACACTATGAAATTCTCAGAACTATATAGCGACAGCGAAAAGTTTGATCCTGACCGGTTCTCTTCGGAACGGGCGGAGGACCGCAAAGGGGACCGTTTCAACTACTGTATTTTTGGCGGTGGTACTCGATCATGTGTCGCAAAACCGTTTGCTCTTCTAAAACTTAAAGTACTAGTTGTGGAGTTAGCCCGTAGCACCACGTGGGAAGTGCTAGACCCAGACAATCTCAGGTTTCGATTAATGCCCGTTCCGCATCCGATCAACGGAATGCCCGTACGGTTCACCAAACTGCAAGACCAGAACTCAAACAGTGTGACCACAACCTCGTGTTACAACGATGGTAATACGAACGATGTTGGCGCAGCCGCAGACAAGATGGACTTGAACGGTATCGTACCGACGTTAGAAACGTTAGTGGCAGCATAATAGTTATTCCTGCTACGATGAGTTGTACCCTATTGAAACTCTATATTGTACCACTTGGTGTATTCACAAATGACATTATCTTATCTGTCGTCCCATACCACCGAATTCGACAATGCTTATTCGTATTCCTGTTACGGGACAACACACAAGATAATGTCATTCAAATAATATTTTATTATTTGTATTCAGGGCCTTGTTTAGTCTGCTACCATTGGTCCATAGAGCTGGGCGAAAACATGGGAGACATAAACAGTCTAGAGTAAACTGAAATGTCATTCCGTATATTGTTAGCTACGCTCGTCTAGGTATTCATTCTTTATCATTTAGCACTTTTATGACTTTGATCAGTTCATTTTGGCGTAAAGCAGAAGACGCGAAGAATCACACCCACCCCATTCCATCTCCCTCAACATTATAACCACTCGTTAATCTTTTTGTACGTCCCTACACCGGACCATGTCACGCCTATCATAATCGCATGGTTGACAAGATGAGTGATCGTAACCCCGCAGAATGTGGTATATCAGTTTCATAATGTAATATGAGACTGACTATCACATATTTATAAATGCCAAAACCTAAAATCTAATCCTATATTGCCTATAGACTCAATGCTAAGTCGTTTTGCAAATACCCGACACATTGTGTCAACATTATATAGGAGTCTTTTAAATGTTGCGCAATGCCTCCAATTTTGGTCTGCCCCATCTTCATATGAATCATTTCATATCTGACCCAAATTGATCAGAATGCGAACTCGCAGAAATAAGTTGCATCGATTTTCAAGAACTTCTTGAGTTCTGATTTATTGTTCGAATGTTGTCAAATATTTACATTATTTATGTCTTTTAAAGTGACATGGCATTTCTTAGTGTATAAATGATGTTTAAGGAATTTGGAAAGTATTCAGAAACAAAATCGTTTCCAAAATCAATTAATGTGCATTTCCAAATGAGTATGTACAAAGTCTAACATTCCATGCACCATCGCAATGCAATTTGATTTTGTGATTCAGAGAGATGAAATGCATGGATAAAATCATCTCTCAAATTTATTGCTATCAGTGTTGTGAAAAATGCAGTGGGATTCAGAGATTCAGAGAGAGAGAGGTATATTTCACATGAATAGAAAACCCATCTCTCTTAAATTTCTATTTTGCAATGCCGTGAAGTGATGATGTGCGGATCGCGTATGAAACCAGTGAGTATATTTACGTATGTGTCTGTGTATTGTTTCATTAATTGGTCACACGTATGTTAATATCCATGCGCCAATCATGATGACAAAATGAACCTTAGCACTCATTCACAGCCTTGCAGTGGCGGCGGAAGCAAACGAATTTAGGGAGGGGGCTCACCTATAATTTGTTTAGGGGTAAGGGGGCGGGGTCGTTCCAACAACATGGCTTATCCTTTTCTAATAATATTTGATATATAAAAAACCCAGACTCATACCTTTCTAAACACAGCGTCCGAATACTTTTTAAATAGTAAACATAATATCAGCCTCTCTAATCACGATCCAAAGGTCGAGGTGAAGCGAAATACGTTTGCGTTCGCACATTCTTAGTATATACAATATACATACCTTGTTTCAAATTCACATACACAGGAGCGTTGATACAGGATCTGCCATTGCTTATAGATTTGATACCCCACAGTCTAAATGTCACTTTGAAACTCCATTTTCAGGGCACACACAAAAGATGTTTGTAGTTGGTTTTCCATAGAGACCCTTAAAATGACCAAACAACCAATCATTATTTTCCTTTCCTGACACGTTAGTTAGTTAGTTAAACTAGGGACTTTAGCTCATTTTCCTCACAGTGGAGGTAGAATTGAGCCAAAATGCTGAGTCGTTTTGCTGTTTTTGTTATTGTAAATAAATTACATATGACACTTGGGCTTTCTTCTTTTTACTAAACAACGCGTACGAATAATATATAAACAGTGCTGACACATAGTATGCACACACGCATATGGCAAGCTCAATGTATAATAATTCGATAAACAGTGTTTATCGGATCATTATACATTGAGCTTGCCATACGCGCACCCCATTTCCGGCATTGTGCGCGAAACAATCGAATAAACTGGAATGGGGCTCGAAGGGATTGTCATGTGTCAATATTAGGGATATTTTCTTATATTCTCTATGAAAAAAGGCAATTTGCCAGTGAATGTAACTCACTGTTAACTTAACTACGTCAACCGTTATGCTTTAGATCGGCGTGCCAAAAATACAATTGTTTTAATATACCTTTGGCATGCTTTAAAGCGTTTTGCTCACATTTCTCCACCGATTTCAAATATCAAAGATGCTCATGATATCTTTCTTTCATTTCGAAAAAAAATGAAAAAAATGAACCTTAACAAATTTAAGATATTATTTCAATTATGTTTGCTGTGCGTTGAAAATATGTTATTAATTTCTTTTATTTCTTTTATTTACACGGGACAAGAACCAATAGTGAACTGGTTTGATATTTAGGCCTACAGGGTGAATAAAAAAAGGTGTACTCAACTTTGGGATTGATATCTTAAAATCTTTGCACAAATTTCACCGGTTTTTTACTGAAGCAGACGGGTTATCTCATTAGCTTTCTAAAGAATTTTAGTTGGTTGAAATTGGTTGTGGTTAACATGTATTATGCTAATTTGCGTAAAATTGAACATTTTATAAACCGAACAAGATTTGTGATATTTTCTCGTATAAGATCTCACAAAAGGTTAACATGTATTATGCTAATTTGCGTAAAATTGAACATTTTATAAACCGAACAAGATTTGTGATATTTTCTCGTATAAGA
Organism: Ophiura sarsii; assembly: GCA_035610835.1. Taxonomy (NCBI): domain Eukaryota; kingdom Metazoa; phylum Echinodermata; class Ophiuroidea; order Amphilepidida; family Ophiuridae; genus Ophiura; species Ophiura sarsii. Next base: position 46,708,323 of record CM069451.1, on the reverse strand, counting down.
TCTCACAAAAGCCAAATTTGTTGTTGTTGTTGCTAAATTCGTGTAATAATGACATTGTTTTGTCATTATTACACGAATTTGGCTGAGAATGTTTGATTTGTCTTTTTAGCTATTATGAACCATATATGAATCCACTTGTTCATTAATATCAAGCATTATTGAGTAAAATATTCATATCTGGTAAACGGTACCATGAAATGTCGTTATTCTTTTTGCTGATGATAGCGAATAAATGCATCTTTTGCCGCGTACATTGGTTGTCTCCATATTTTGATAACAAATATTTTTAATAATTATTTTACTTTGAGTACACTTTTTTTTATTACTCACCTTGTATATTCAAACATTTTAATTCCATGTGTTATATTCACTATTTAGACAAGAACCGCTTTCCAATAGTCAACTGGTTTGATATTTATATTCAAACATTTTGTATTCCATATGTCATATTCATTATTTATGTATTTTCATAGGAATTTACTGCATATAGATATGAATCTAAATTTTTAATATATTTATGTAATAATTATTGTAAAGATGTTAAAAATAACCGTACGAAATTGATACCGTCTTCATAATTATTCTGTTTGTAACAAAAAATTAACATTTTGATCGATTATTTGATTAATTTAATGTGTTAAAATCAAATAGTTACGTTTTGTATGGCTTTCTGAAAGTTACAAACATTACTGAAAATGATCACTGAGTTGTTAAATGGTGGATAAATAATTATTTAATAGAGACAATGTTGAATTTGGTCTAATCATGGCGGTTTACTTCCAACGGGGAATATTTTTCCAAATAGGTATGTCAGTCTTATATATTTATAGTTGTTGTGACGTTATCTCGGTCATCTCTGTGATAATCTGTTGGAGAGGACGCCGCATGTCTATGACGTCACAGCAACAAACCTGACTTATATTTTGACGAAGTTTTCCGTTGGTTAAGAAGGGAAACGTCACAGAGTCGGTAAATTCAATTCTGGATGGGTATTAAGCTTAAATATATAATCCCAATAAATGTGTCTCCAACACCCTCATGGAGGTACAATGAACCATTTCTAAATTAGTGAGCGATATTATGCGGTTATATCTCTCCGTGGGCAAAAGTAATTCAAGGGTACGCGCGCAGTCTTGGCCATACGCACGCGATTTGGGCCGAATGCACGCGTCACGCATTTGATGCACAATCGCTGCTGTAAAGAGGCCTCGCCAATTTGGAGCTGATCTAAATAATAGTCGGATGCCTCAATCATTGTATCCAATGATCATGAATATTATATACTATAGCAGAGTCAAGAAATTTAACCGATCGGTTATTGATAACCACAATGGACCAATCACGACGATGCGGCATCGTTTATAGTAAGCTTCATAATACTATGGACATAATTCCAACAATGCGTGCGTATGTGCTTGCGTGCGGAAACTCGGAGTGCGTGACCATGCATAGTTGTTTGCGCATTTATGATATGGACACAGCTTCGCGAACAGCAACGCGTGAAATAGCTTGAATTATTTCCATAGTATTTAGACAGTGACTATAGATGCTATTGGTTTCGCTGCGATATAATGAACTTCAAAGCGTTGAAGCTCCTTAATATTTGTAAATTCTCACCAATAAATGATACAACCCATCGACGCGTATCTACAGGGGTCCAGCATTAGGATTTATTAAAAAACGTTATACTTACAATCACGGATCGAAAGCGAGGCATAACAGAACAGCAAAGCGAGGCAAAACAAAACAGCTTGTCACCTACTCATTTCTTCCCAAAATAATTCTAATGTTTCTTCAGTATCAGATTACTCATGTATATACATTTATCTGTATAATATTGTAAAATAACTATTGTAGACTCTGATGTATGTATGATAACTAACTTGTTGTTTTATAGGTATTACATAATTTATAATCTACACACGTGACAAGGTGTGCTTATTTGCGACATATTTTGTATAAGCGATGAATAAAAATAATATTATTATTTACTTTGTGTCTGATTTTTGTATCCGTATGGTGTCCCCACATATCTTAAGGCCGACTGACTTGCGCTGGTCATCTGTCAAATCACTGACATCCGAGAGAAACATTTGAGTGTGTGTGTTCTATAATAGGAGGGTATTCATACACCTCCTGACCAGCTTTTTATTTTATTTATACCGCGTATTTGCCAAGGGATACAAATACAACAACAACAAGAAATGCCAAGACCAAAAAGGAAAACTATCAAGGAAGAAAGAAAGAAATACCTTACATGATCATACTGTAATACTGACGACCACTGTGTTATTGTCATGATCGGATTTGGCCTAGGTAATTTAGCTGGTGTGTCAGGACTGCGTCCGTCGCTAGACACTGGCTTAGGGTAGTCAGAGAATTTATGATAATACATGTATCCGTCGTGTCATATCACAGTCATACAAAGTGCACTACACTAAATGGGGTATCCTTTACCTTAACGGGCCTTAAGGACGTCATTTAAAACTAGAATCGGAAGAAGTGTGCATCACAAAATCCTCAATTAAAAAGACTTGACAGTAATACAATTGCGTAAATGCCTATGATTTTTGATTAATTATGATTAATGGAACATCACCTACATGCACCCTGACTATAAACTGTGAATATCATCTAGATAAATTTCGAGAGATATTTCAAATTGGTGCTTTTTACTGGAAACATTGGCGATAACGGCGACATTTTCAAGATCATCAGAGATGTAGTCAACTCCAAGGGCGTATTTTGGAAAATCGAGCAGGCTCATCTACCTATTTTTTCACTTTTTGGTGAGAAAATGTGATCATCTTTAAGAAAAAATCACTCTACAAAGTCCAATTTCGCAATTTAGTGGTCTAAAACAGAGTTTTATGTCAGTGTGTTTGTACATATCCCTATGGAGCCCTAATTAGTGGTGTGACCCCTGCAGCATAACGAGGCGCAACAGAGTTGTTCGACGCCAAAATAGTGCTCTCGCCTCTTTATGACGACTGACGACAATGACGACTGAAGCAGGGATTCAAGTAATTTTGAGATAAGAAACTCTTATACTGAGCATACGTAAATAACCAGACGATGATGGTCACGAATGGCCGCAAATTTGGAATCCCTGTTGGATTTCAATGTACAAATTGATTTTGATGACATCATTCCAGAAAATTCATCACGTGTTTGAACTAAATTATTTCATCCTAAAACCACTGTATTTGGCGAATCAACTCCAGCGTAAGTATAATTTTTGGAAATGTATCCGTCATCAACCGTTCGTTCGTAACCTCATACGCATAATTAAACCTTATAAATTCGTGAATTAGCGCATGTCCGGCATCGTCTGAAAATAACAGGATATCGTTAAACAACGCCATCTATCAGCGTACTCCCAAACGAGACTGTCGGTTCATTTGACAAAAGGAATCATGGAATAATGATGGGCAAAAGTACACAGATGAAAATGTTTTCGAGCGCTACGCGCGCATACGTGTCCCCAAAATGCAATATTCTTGGGTACAAGCTTGTTCAGAGCCAAAATGTACCTCAATCGTGCCCAAAATAAGTGTAAAGTCGAAAATTCTCGCGAGCTACGCGCGCATTTCTTGATTCAGAACAATCTTGTCGGTTGACTTTCATTTCTTGCTCCCCCAATATGAATAACCTAGTTACGCAAACTGTGCTCGTATGAATGTTCCCAGACAAGTTGGCGAAAGCAGATGACAGAGTAAAAATGTCTTGCCGCCGTGACTGCCAAAATGCACTGGTTTATGCGTCACTGTGTTGCATAAAATTAAAAATAGTCGTTTTTATCCGCCAGGATTGAAAAGCCGGAGAGGGATATTGTGATAATGTCATGTGTGTCGGGGTGTCGGGATAATGTGGGGTGTGTATGTATGTTCCCTTTTCATTAGCCTTTTTGGTAAGTTCGGCCTGTTCAGTGATCTCATATAAAAAGTCAGGTTTCAATATTAACCATACTTGGTAACAATAATCTTTGGGTAAAAGGGACTTCAGATGGTCATGGGTGTAGACAGAATGACCTCTAATGACCCCTACATGACCGTTGACCCAAATCTTGTCAACACTTTAAACTGCACTTATTACTTTTTAGGGCTCTCATGTAAAGTCAGACTTCAATCTTGGCCACACTTGGTGACAATAATCTTTAGGTTAGGCAAAAAAAAAAAAAAGTTTGTCTCAGATGACCCGCGCGCATTCCCGAAACCGCCCGCCTAAGCTTTTTTTTTAGTGGATTTTTTTCTTCTTTTTTCATATTTTTTTTTTCCCCCAATTTTTTTCCAATTTTTTTTCCATTTTTTTTTTTCTTTCCATTTTCTCAAAAAAATCTTGCAAAATCCAACTTTTTGACCAAACAAATGACGATCAGGTCTAAATTGAAAAAAAATAAAATAAAAAAAATCCGCAGACCGCATTAGATTTTCAGTCTCTCATGTCATCTGAGACAAACCTTCTTTTTTTTTTGGCCTTAGGGGTCTTGAGATGTTCATGGGGTGGACACTGATTGAACTCTTTTGGTAACTTTTTGTATTTTTTCGGGTTAATTCAGGAGTCCATCGCTGACTGGTGCAAAGAGGATTCCATTTTGGCTTACCGTTCGCCGTTCGCTGACTTTCCGGGTTGCCAGTAAAGTTCTTTGCGGTTTCGACTATGGTAAAAAGGAGATGCAACAATTGACAACGGCTTTCCAGATAATCACGGAAAACCTTTTCTCTTTGCCTTTCGACCTACCTGGATTGGGACTTCATAAGATACTTTTTGTGTAATAATGGTTGTTTTCCTCGATTTACTGCCACCAGTTTAAACATTCAAAAAGATATGTTTTATAATACAAAATCACGCATTTCCGGTCAATTTTACAGGACCATACATGATCAATAAAATGTACAATGTACAATTTGGAGAAGTTTCTGATTTGGCAATCTTTACGGTCTGGTAAAAGGGCGCCCTCGTGTGACGGCAAGAAATACGTATTTAAAGAAGCCCTCGTGAGGCAAATGTACGCGATATTTTGGTACGACTGCCGCTATCATGGTCTTGAACCACTTTCGTCACACATGGTAAGAGTGGTCAAATTTAGGCAATTTTGATACAAATTTGAATGTAATCTAAACTCAAAGTCATTTGCAAGCGATCTATGCGACTGTTTAGTAACTGACGCACTTGTTGTTCTTGATGTTGCTGTCTAAATGTGCCTAATAATGTTAATATACTTCTTTCAAAAGTAAGCTGTAACAAAATGGCGGTTTCATTTGGCGGCATTTCACACCGTTTCTCTGACAGTTACTACTATGATATACATACCTGAATAATCAATAAAAATGGGACATTTAGACCTGTCAGCATTGACTTTGCGATTACCTTCCAGCTGTACTGCCATTTCCGATTGGCTGAACAAAGAATATTGCCCTCATTACCAATAAAAAAGGGTTTATATTTTCACTTTAGCGCGCGAAATAGTTTATCGTCACTCGGGATCATCATCATCATCTGAATGCAATAACTGTTAAAGGGACATTAAGTGGTGTTGAAAATTTTAAATGTTTAAAAATTTACTTCAGAATTCAAGATGAACATTAAAAATTGCCATTATTGTTGTTTCTACTAACAAAAACACAGCAAAACTTGATTAAAACAATATCATCGCTATTGATTGAAAAACGCCCTCTATACTAAGTTCACCACCCTTAGAAAGAGAGTGCAAACAGAGCTCAAGTGTTCCAAAAATGAGTACTTATTGAGCCTCCTAGAAAGCAAAGGCCACACGGACTCAAATTTTACCGTCAGCAAGAAATTCTGGGGACATGTAAAAAATCTTAAACGTGATGGTTCAGGAGTTGCTACACTTAAGGTAGATGGCAAAGAAATGGTTAGTGGAAAGGAAAAAGCAAATGCCTTAAATAAGCAATACTGCAGCGTTTTCACAACAGAAGATCTCGCAAGTATACCACAAATGGACGGTGAACCTCTGCCCACAATAAGTGATATTGCTATAGATAATGAAGGAGTCGAAAAACTACTTTGCGGTATTGATCCGAAGAAAGCCAGTGGTCCCGATGGCGTTCCTTCTCAAATCTTGAAAGATCTGAGCCAAGAACTGGCACCAATTGTGAGTTACATTTTTCAGCAATCCTTAAATACAGGCGAGGTTCCTAGTGATTGGCTCACTGCAAACATAACAGCTCTTTTTAAGAAAGGTGACAAGAGTATTCCAGCAAACTATAGGCCTGTGTCTTTAACGTCGGTAACGTGCAAGTTGTTTGAACATATTATATTCCGCCATATCATGTCCCATCTTGAGAAGTTCAACATTCTTTCAGATTTCCAACACGGATTTCGATCTCAACACTCGTGCGAATCCCAGTTAATAATCACTGTTGAAGACCTGGCTAGAAACCTTGACAAAAGACTCCAGACTGATCTATTGATATTGGACTTCCAAAAAGCTTTCGACACCGTTCCCCACCAACGATTGTTACAGAAACTAGACTTTTATGGTATACGTGGTCCCATCTTGAAATGGATTCAAAAATGGTTAACAACTCGGACACAAAAAAGTCGTTGTTGATGGGGAAAGTTCACACCCAGCTCCAGTAAAATCAGGAGTTCCCCAGGGAACGGTGTTAGGTCCTTTAATGTTCCTCTTGTATATAAATGACATTGCAAACAACCTTGATGATTCCACAATTCGCCTTTTTGCGGACGACTGTCTGTTATATCGTGTTATTACATCTGAACATGACGCAGTAGTCCTTCAGAAAGATCTAACATCACTGTTTGAATGGTCCAAAAAATGGCAGATGTCATTTAACACAGGTAAATGCAAGACCCTATGCGTGACTACAAAGAAAAACCCCATCTTAAACACGTATGTCATGGGCAGTGATGACCTAGAAACCGTCTCGCATCATCCATATCTCGGAGTTGAACTGAGCCATAATCTTAAATGGTCACATCATATTAACACAATTGCAGCAAAAGCTAATAAGTCACTCTGGTTTATCCGCAGAAATCTCTGGAGGTGCCCACAGTCCGTGAAACAACAAATGTACTTTGCCCTGGTCCGACCACATCTCGAGTTCGCCTGCGCTGTGTGGGATCCCCATATGACATCTGGCATTCAAACACTAGAAGCAATACAGCGCAGGGCAGCTCGATTTGTGGCTAAAGATTACAGAAGAGCAGAAGGCACTGTTACAAATATACTTCAACGCCTTAAATGGCCTTCCTTTAGAACAACGAAGGAAAGAGATCCGTTTAACTACCATGTATAAGATACAGCACACAAAAATAGCAATTCCAATTCCTGAATACTTGCAAAGACAAACAGCACAGACCCGGCAATACCACCCCAAAAGGTTCAGAGTCATGAAAGCATCCTCAAATGTGTACAAATATAGTTTTTCTCCTCGTACCATCACTGATTGGAATGCCCTGTCACCATCTGTGTACAACACCACCGTTAATTGCTTTAAAAATAGTATTCATATCATTTAATTCCTTTTTGCCGTGTTGATTCAACCGGCGTCATTATATATCTCAGCCAGATATTGCATGTATGCAACTTTGCTGAGTATTACTGTAGATGTAGATGTAGAGGTGTAAGTTCATACATGTAATACAATTATTAAAATATACTAATCCCAGTTTTTATCATAATTGAGGGCGCAATCTCCAACACATCTCTTAGTGTCCCTTTAAGTGTCGTCCACCACCACTGTGCATGCGTAACTGTGGATTTAGCATATTATCAAAGGCTAACAACACAATACGTTTGCCTCAGTTTCCGGTGTTATTATCTTTTAAAATAGCCACATAATTCGCCTAGCTTTTTAATATTTGTCCATTAAATTTGGATTCATTATGATTTTCCTAAGACTTATTGTAAAAAGTAAAAATCGTTTTCTATAATTTGTACTGAAATCCTAATTTTAAATAGTTAAAAAGGTAACTCATTTCCCATTCAAACACGAAAACACATACCGGTTTAAACCTGAGGAAGTTGGAACAAACCATTATTTTTGTGGTATAACCATTACAATTATATTATCTATTATATTATTATATTAAAATCTATATTATCAAAGATGTTGGGTATCCTTTCATTTCACCGCTTAATAATATTTCGTTTACTGATACTGTTTTTGTGCTCTTATAGGGATTACAAGCTCGGCAATTGATCTTCGACAAGATTGCAGACTCAGTTACCAAGGTGACGGAAGGATCGGACGACGGACGCCATAAACCGTCTGCTCTCCGGATTCTCATGGAGGAAATGGAGGCAGAGAACGGTGTGACGCCGTCGGTGCGACAGATACAGGAGACCATCGTTGATCTTCTGGTAGCGGGATTTGTGTCAACAGCTAGTGCGTCCACAAGTTTAGTCTTTCAGCTTTTTAAGCATCCTCAAGTTTTGCAGAAAGTACGGGACGAGCTGAAAGCACATGGCGCAGACACACCCGGTTCACCTATGACCTATGACGACATTAATGAACTCAAATATTTGAGTTGTGTTGTTAAAGAAGCACTCAGATTATCGCCCGTCGGCGGAGGTTTCAGGAAGGTCTTGAAGACATTGGAAATTGATGTAAGTATTCAGGAAAAAAGAAGAAATGAAGTTAATACCGCTTGTCACAAAATCTTTCCAAAAAATGTATGTTGCTAAAATGCGAGCAACTCGTCTCGACGAATCCTAGATTATAAATTAAGATAACTTAACTATATCTCATAACTTGTTGCAGCAGGCTGATAGCGTTTTCCATCTTGAGTTGCCATTATTTAGATAATTTCAAGCGTGACATAATGTTTGATAGTAGAAAATAAAATGCATGCAAGCCTTCATTCATTGTATATGACTGGTTTTAGGATGCTAGCGATATCAGGAATTGTCATTAACGTTTTTTATACTATTTTATCATTTTTACAGGGCAAACAAATTCCCAAAGATTGGACACTTCTCTACAGCATCCGGGACACTATGAAATTCTCAGAACTATACAGCGACAGCGAAAAGTTTGATCCTGACCGGTTCTCTTCAGAACGGGCGGAGGACCGCAAAGGGGACCGTTTCAACTACTGTATTTTTGGCGGTGGTACTCGATCATGTGTCGCTAAACCGTTTGCTCTTCTAAAACTTAAAGTACTTGTTGTGGAGTTAGCCCGTAGCACCACGTGGGAAGTGCTAGACCCAGACAATCTCAGGTTTCGATTAATGCCCGTTCCGCATCCGATCAACGGAATGCCCGTACGGTTCACCAAAGACCAGAACTCAAACAGTGTGACCACAACCTCGTGTTACAACGATAGGAATACGAACGATGTTGGCGCAGCCGCAGACAAGATGGACTTGAACGGTATCGTACCGACGTTGGAAACGTTAGTGGCAGCATAATAGTTATTCCTACTACATGTACGATGAGTTGTACCCTATTGAAACTCTATATTGTACCACTTGGTGTATTCACAAATGACATTATCTTATCTGTCGTCCCATACCACCGAATTCGACAACGCTTATTCGTATTCCTGTTACGGGACAACACACAAGATAATGTCATTCAAATGATATTTTATTATTTGTATTCAGGGCCTTGTTTAGTCTGCTACCATTGGTCCATAGAGCTGGGCGAAAACATGGGAGACATAAACAGTCTAGAGTAAACTGAAATGTCATTCCGTATATTGTTAGCTACGCTCGTCTAGTTATTCATTCTTTATCATTTAGCACTCTTCTTATGACTTTGATCAGTTCATTTTGGCGTAAAGTAGAAGCCCGGGGGGGGGGGGGGGGGGGGGGGTACTCGGATTTGGTTTGGTCGGGGGTGTGCCGCTGGAGATTCAAAACCCATACCCATTTTTAGGTGTAATTTTGGAAAAATCGGTACCCATTTTTAGGGGTTTTGCTTCATTTTAGACCAAATTTTCGCACAATTATCGGGAAAATAGACCTAATTTTTACAAATTTTCGCGAAAATATACAACAATTTCGCGAAAATAGACCCATTTGTAAAAAGTGACCCCATTATTAGGGATTTCCAGCACAAAATCATACCCCATGTTTAGGGATTTTGTGCCCAAAAAGCTACCCATTAGAGCGGCACACCCCCGTATACCGTCTTGGGTGAGTGCCCCCCCACCGGGAGTAGAAGACGTGAAGAATTACCCCCACCCCATTCCCTACCCCCTTTGTACGTCCCTATACCGAACCATGTCGCGCCTATCATAATCTTATGGTTGACAAGATGAGTGATCGTAACCCCGCAGAATGTGGTATATCAGTTTCATAATGTAATATGAGACTGACTATCACATATTTATAAATGCCAAAACCTAAAATCTAATCCTATATTGCCTATAGACTCAATGCTAAGTCGTTTTGCAAATACACGACACATTGTGTCAACATTATAAGAGTCTTTTAAATGTTGCGCAATGCCTCCAATTTTTGTCTGCCCCATTTTCATATGAATCATTTGATATCTCAGTGACCCAAATTGATCAAAATGCGAACTCGCAGAAATAAGTTGCATCGATTTTCAAGAACTTCTTGAGTTCTGATTTATTGTTCGAATGTTGTCAAATATTTACATTATTTATGTCTTTTAAAGTGACATGGCATTTCTTAGTGTATTTAATGATGTTTAAGGAATTTGGAAAAGTATTCAGAAACAAAATCGTTTCCAAAATCAATGAATGTGCATTTCCAAATGTGTTTGTACAAAATCTAACATTCCATGCACCATCGCAATGCAATTTGATTTTGTGATTCAGAGAGATGAAATGCATGGATAAAATCATTTCTCAAATGTATTGCTATCAGTGTGGTGAAAAATGCAGTGGGATTCAGAGATTCAGAGAGAGAGAGAGAGAGGGGTATATTTCACATGAATAGAAAACCTGTCTCTCTTAAAAATATTCCATTTTGCAATGCCGTGAAGTGATGATGTGCGGATCGCGTATGAATCCAGTGAGTATATTTACGTCCGAATATGTGTCTGTGTATTGTTTCATTAATTGGTCACACGTATGCTAATATCCATGCGCCAATCATGATGACGAAATGAATCGTAGCACTCATTCACAGCCTTGCAGTGGCGGCGGAAGCAAACGGATTTAGGGAGGGGGCTCACCTACAATTTGTTTAGGGGTAAGGGGGCGGGGTCGTTCCAACAACATGGCTTATCCTTTTCTAATAATATTTATATAAAACACCAGACTCACACCTTTCTAAACACAGCGTCCGAATACTTTTTAAATAGTAAACATAATATCAGCCTCTCTAATCACGATCCAAAGGTCGAGGTGAAGCGAAATACGTTTGCGTTCGCACATTTTTAGTATATACAATATACATACCTTATGTCAAATTCAAATACACAGGAGCGTTGATACAGGATCTGCCATTGCTTATAGATTTGATACCCCACAGTCTAAATGTCACTTTGAAACTCCATTGTCAGGGCACACACAAAAGATGTTGTTCATTCAACTGGTTGGTTTTCATTAGAGATCCTTAAAATGACCGAACAACCAATCATCATTTTCATTTCCTGACACGTAAGTTAGTTGGTTAAACTGTAGGGACTTTGGCTCATTTTCCTCACAGAGCAGGTAGCATTGGGCCAACATGCTGAGTCGTTTTGCTGTTGTTGTTATTGTAAATAAATTACATATGACACTTGGGCTTTCTTCTTTTACTAAACAATCATGTATGAACAGTGCTGACACATAGTATGCACACGCGCATATGGCAAGCCTCAATGTATAATAATTCGATAAAACAGTGTTTATCGAATCATTATACATTGAGCTTGCCATACGCGCACCCCATCTCCGGCATTGAGCGCGAAACAATCGAATAAACTGGATTGGGGCTCGAAGGGATTGTCATGTGTCAATCTTAGGGATATTTTCTTACATTCTCTATGAAAAAAGGCAATTTGCCAGTGAAATATTACCTAATTCCTTGTTAATAACTAAACTACGTCAACCGTTATGCTTTAGAGTGGCGTGCCAAAAATACAATTGTTTTTAATAATATACATGTGGCATGCTTCAAAGCATTTTGCTCACTTTTCTCCACCGAATTCAAATATCAATGATGCTCCTGATATCTTTCTTTCATTTCGAAAAAAATGAAAAAATTGTACGTTAACAAATTTAAGATATTATTTCAATTATGTTTGCTGTGCGTTGGAAATATGTTATTAATTTCTTTTACTACACGGGACAATAACCAATAGTGAACTGGTTTGATATTTAGGCCTACTGGGTGAGTAAAAAAAAGGTGTACTCAACTTTGGGATTCATATCTTAAGATCTGTGCACAAATTTCACATATTTTTTACTGAAACAGACGGGTTATCTCATTAGCTTTCTACAGAATTTTAGTTGGTTGAAATTGGTTGTGGTTAACATGTGTTATGCTAATTTGCGTAAAAGTGAACATTTTATAAACCGAACAAGATTTGTGATATTTTCTCTTATAATATCTATTGAATTCAACTATTGAAAACGGTCAACACTCTAGTCCGAACTGAGACCGACTATCACAAAAGCCAAATTTGTTGTTGTTGTTACTAAATTCGTGTGATTATGACATCGTTGTGTCATTATTAAAAGAATTTGGCTGAGAATGTTTGATTTGTCTTGATAGCTATTATGTACCATAATAATATGAATCCACTTGTTCATTAATATCAAGCATTATCGAGTAAAATATTCAATATTATATTGTGTTCGGTTTCAAAATGCAGTAACTTTACCAAATTAGTCATATCTGGTAAACGAAATATCGTTATTCTTTTTGCTGATGATAGCGAATAAATGCATCTATTGCCGCATACATTGGTTGTCTTCATATTTTGATAACAAATATCTTTAATAATTATTTTACTTTGAGTACACTTTTTTTATAACTCATCCTGTATATTCAAACATTTTAATTCCATGTGTTATATTCATTATTTAGACAAGAACCACTTTCCAATAGTCAACTGGTTTGATATTTACATATTTAAAAGATTTGTATTCCATATGTCATATTCATTATTTATGTATTTTCATAGGAATTTATTGCATATAGATATGAATCTAAATTTTTAATATATTTATGTAATAATTATTTTAAAGATGTTAAAAATAACCGTAAGAAAATTAATACCTTCTTCATAATTATACTGTTTGTAACAACAAATTAACATTTTGATCGATTATTTGATTTATTTAATGTGTTAAAATCAAATAGTTAACGTTTTGTATGGCTTTTTGAAAGTTAGGCCTACAAACATTACTGAAAATGATCACTGAATTGTTAAATGGTGGATAAATGAATATTTAATAAAGACAATGTTGAATTTGGCCTAATCATGGCGATTCACTTCCAACGGGGAATGTTTTTCCAAATAGATAATCTGTTGCAGAGGACGCCGCCTGTCTATGACGTCACAGCAACAAACTTGACTTATATTTTGACGAAGTTTCCCGTTGGTTAAGAAGGGACACGTCACCGAGTCGGTAAATTCAATTCTGGGTTGGTAGTAAGCTTAAACATATAATCCCAATGAATATGTGTCCAACATCCTCATAGAGGTACAATGAACGGGAGGAATGATACGACAGTAGGTTGTTTACCGGACAATCTGCTCATGAAAGTTTTCGAATTTGCACCTATTTTTTGCACGATCGAGGTACATTTATTTTGGCTCTAAACAAGCTTGTAGCAAAGAATATTGCATTTTGGGAAGACAAATGCGCGCGTAGCGCGCGAAATTTTTTCATCTGTGTACAAATTTTCCGGGGAAGATTTTCAAAGGTGGGGGGGGGGCGATCGCCACCATCGCCCCCCCTCCTTACGGGCCTGTACATGGTACCAATTATATAGTCCAATAATTTCTAAATTGGTGAGCAATATTTGCGGTTATATCTCTCCGCGGGCAAAAGTAATTCAAGGGTACGCGATTTGGGCCGAATGCACGCGTCACGCATTTGATAATAGTCGGATGCCCCAATCATTGTATCCAATGATCATGATTACTATAGTAGATTCATACACATTGGCCGATCGGTTATTGATTTTGACCTATTCCATTTAATGTTAGAGGAACCACAATGGACCAATCACGACGATGCAGCATCGTTTATAGTAAGCGTCATAATACTATGGACATAATTCCAACAATGCGTGCGTATGTGCGTGCGTGCGGGGATGCGTACATGCGGATACTCGGAGTGCGTACTGGGCGCTTTCAAAAATGACCACGCGTCCTGATTGGTCAATCGCGACGCGCGTCCATGCATAGTTGTTTGCGCATTTATGATATGGACGCAGCTTCGCGAACAGCAACAAAACAAGCTCGCGGGAAATAGCTTGAATTATTTCCATAGTATTTAGACAGTGACTATAGATGCTATTGGTTTCGCTGCGATATAATAAACTTCAAAGCGTTGAAGCTCCTTAAAATTTGTAAATTCACCGATAAAGGATACAACCTATCGACGCGTATCTACAGGGGTCCAGCATTAGGATTTATGTAAAAACGTTATACTTATAATCACAGATCGAAAGCGAGGCATAACAGAACAGCCAAGCGAGTCAAAACAAAACAGCTGGTCACCTACTCATTTCTTTCCCCAAATAATTATAATGTTCCTTCAGTATCAGATTACTCATGTATATACATTTATCTGTATAATATTGTAAAATAACTATTGTAGACTCTGATGTATGTATGATAACTAACTTGTTGTTTTATAGGTATTACATAATTTATAATCTTCACACGTGACAAGGTGTGTTTATTTGCGACATATTTTGTATAAACGATGAATAAAAATAATAATTTTATTATTATCTACTTTGTGTCTGATATTTGTATCCGTATGGTGTCCTCACATATTTAAAGACCGACAGCTCAGACTTGCGCTGGTCATCTTTCAAGTCACTGACATCCGAGAGAAACATTTGAGTGTGTGTTCTATAATAAGAGGGTATTCATACACCTCCTGACAAGCTTAGTAATAATAATAAATTACATTTATACCGCGTATTTGCCAAGGTATATAAAGCGCATACATGACAAATACAACAACAACAATAAATGCCAAGACAAAAAGGAAAACTATCAAGGAAAAAGAAGAAATAGCTTACATGATCATGCTGACGACCACTGTGTTATTGTCATGAGCGGATTTGGCCTAGGTAATTTCGTTGGTGTGTCGGGACTACGTCCGTCGCTAAACACTGGCTTAGAGTAGTCATATGATAATACGTATATTCCGTCGGGTCATATCACAATCATATATTATAACGAGGCGCAACAGAGTTGTTCGATGCCAACAAATAGTGCCCTCGCCTCTTTATGACGACTGATGACAATGACGACTGAAGCAGGGATTTTTATAATTTTGGGATAAGAAACTCCTATACTGAGCATACATAAATAACAAGACGATGATGTTCACGAATGGCCGTAATTTGGGATCTGTGTTGGAATTCAATGTACAAATTGATTTTGATGACATAATTCCAGAAAATTCATCACGTGTGGGAACTATATAAATTATTTACTCCTTAAACCACTGTATTTGGCGAATCCACTCCTGTGATTATTTAATGTTTGGAATGTATCCGTCATTAACCGTTCGTTCGGTTGATTGAGTACGCATAATTAAACCTTGAAAATTCGTGGACTAGCGCATGTCCGGCATCGTCTGAAAATAATGTGATACCGTTAAATAGCGCCATCTATCAGCGTGCTCCCTAACGAGTAAGGTTACGTTTACGTCATGGTGACGTGAGCGGTAATTCGGGAACAGCCTTCCAAAAAACCAACTATCTTCGAGAAGTTTGTTTCGAATATGATGATAGAGCTCGTATGCGTGTTCCCAGACAAGTTGGCGAAAGCAGATGACAAGGTGAATTTTTTTGCCGCCTTGACTACCAAAATGCACTGGTTTATGCGTCACTGTTTTGCATACAATTGAAAATAGTCGTTTTTCTCTACCCTGGCTTGAAAAGCCGGAGAGTGATAATGTGATAATGTGATGTGTATCGGTGTGTCGGGTGTCGGAGTGGGGTGGGGGTGTGTATGTATAATCCCTTTTCATTAGCTTTTTGGTTAGGTTCGGCCTGCTCAGTGCTCTCATATGAAAAGTCAACATTCAATATCAATCAAACTTGGTAACAATAATCTTTGGGTAAAAGGGACTTCAGATGTTCATGAGGTGTAGACAGAATGACCTTATATAACCCCTACATGACCTATGACCCGAATCTTGTCAACACTTTAAACTGCACTTAATACTTTTTAGGGCTCTCATGTAAAGTCAGACTTTAATCTTGGCCAAACTTGGTGACAATAATCTTTATAGGTAAGGGGACTTGAGATGTTCATGGGGTGTACACTGATTGATATCTAATGACCCCTACACGACCTTTTACCCCAAATTGTCGACGTTGTAAACTGCACGTATTACTCTTTAGGGCTTTCATATGAAAAGTCAAACAGTATTATTTGGGTAAGGGGACTTGAGAATTGAGATGATACATGGGGTGTACCCGGATTTACCTGTAATGACCCCTATATGACCTTTACTCATTTTGTTAAAACTTTACGGCCCTCTCTCTCTCATATGTAGTCATACTTATATCTCAACTTAAAGGGGCATTAAGAGATGTGGTGGAGGCAGCGCCCTCAATTACAAAAATATATGATACAACTGGGATTCGTATATTTTTACAATTGTATTACATGTATGAATTTACACCTATAAGAATTAAGAAAATCAGCCCTCTTTGTACAACAAAAAGTCGATTCAAAAATGCTGTTCTCCGCTAGATCAGCATATTACATCAGACAGTATCCCTCTGCAGCACGCGTGATAAATATCGCGAACCATATTTGCATAGAGGGCGTGTTTCAATAAATAGCGATGATATTGTTTTAATCAAGTTTTGCTGTATTTTTGTTAGTAGAAACAACAATAATGGCAATTTTTAATGTTCATCTTGAATTCTGAAGTAAATAAAAAAATTAAAAATAATGTCAACACCACTTAATGTCCCTTTAACTTGGTGATAATAATAGTCGTGACTTGCAGTATTCTTCAGAAGAAAAAATAGACTTGGCTGATTTGGGGAATTCCCTTGACATGCTTGATGTGCTTCGATGATATGTCATGATATAGGGCAAAGTAAAGTAAAGAAGTAAAAGCAAAGAAAAAACCCACACAAAGATATTTGATTTTTGTTTCCAATTTGCATGCGTTCATAACATTGATCAAGCAAAAAATATATGTTAAAGCATGTTAGGATAAATGTATTAAAAAACCCACGAACAAAGAAATTTGATTATTGTTTCCAATTTACATGCGTTCACAACATTGGTCAAGGTTAAAAAATACGTTGAAGGATCATATGAGCGGGTTTTTTTGAAGGCATTTCAATTTTTAGTGAAGTATTGTTTGTAGTATCTAGTTTTAATCTAAATGCATGGAAAGTAAATGCAATATTACAGTGTGCGGAAAACATAGATTTTTGAAATAAGAGAGGTAACAATTTTTCAATCGAAATGTGTGGAAAACGATCATATGTGCGTTTTTTTTAAGGCATTTCGATTATTTTAGTGAAGTATCGTTTGTAGTATCTAGTTTCATAAATGCATGAAAACTAAATGTAATATTACGGTGTGCGGAAAACATAGATTTTTAAACTAAGTGAGTTAACATTTTTCTACTCAATTGAAATGTGTGGAAAACGATCATACGAGGGTTGGTCATTAAGTTATGAAAGTGATTATGGTATGGGATACATGAGTAATTCTATTGAGAGATAGTGTTATCAATACAAAGTATGAACCTTCGTCTTTCCAACAATGTCCTTTTAGATTTTTAAGTATGAACTATGACGTCATGGCATTAACAAGTACAGTTTGGACACTGCTAAATCAATTGTTTGGCGGGAAATTTGAAATGTTTGTAAGAAACACGTGGTAAGAAGATTGCATTACATGACACCAGAAGCAGGTAAATCCCATTTTGTTGGCATGAATATGATACCTAAGACAATAAATTTAATCCCTTAAATCCCAGGGAAATATGTAATATAAGAGGAAAAAGTAAGGAGAAGCAATTGAAAAATTGATAAAAGCTTACTGTGCCTTCAAAATATAATCAGAAACATTGAAAAATGCTTAAATCAATGTGTATAATTATTTTGATAATCAAAATGAAGATATACATGAACGCATCAATCAAATATGGCTGCCACAACTTCTCTTATTACTGCTATCTTTAGAGCTACTAGATGTGTAATGAAGAGTAATCGTCACATAATTCCAACGGTTTGAGGAAATTTTATGATCAGCTCCTTTTGAAATCCCAACTATTATTGCTTTACATCACACAACAATTTATTCAATTTCCCTCCCTCCATTGCTCTCTGTCCTTTGTTGTTTTCTATAGTTTATTTGTGCGGATTTTCCTTAATAAAAACGTATTTTAGATTGTCCTTCTTTTTGTATTAAGGTCAGAATCAGATCTAAAAAAGAATGTCAAACATAGAATATTGTGTGTTCTTACTCTGTACCAAGTGTTATCTGTTTCTACGCTTGCATTGCCGAGATAAACGCAAATGTATCAATCAACCCATATAGGCTGGTCGTTGAAGGGTTTGACCCGGAGAAATGGTAGAGAGCTGATTTTAGTGTCACAAGAAGCGGAATTCATCCAGAAACAACATATAAAAAGTCCCAAAATTCCATTCTGGGAAAACATTTTTAGAGCAAATTCAAAATGGCTGCCAAAATACATATCTGAAATTTGAAAAGGTTACTGTAGAATTAAAATGAAGACAGCAAGTATGGTTAAAATTCATAACGAAAACATGCTTATCTCAAAGAATTGCCAACAGAAGAGTATTTTCAAAATGGCAAAATATCGTTAAGTTTGGTTCTGCGTCTAAAACTATCACTTCTACCCACTAACATTGCACAGTTAGTTAACATCAATAAAAACTTAAGTAAACTATTGTAACTATTATAGTTAAGAGGTGCTACAGGTCATGTCAACTATGCAAAAAGTGCGAGACTTTATCTTCAGTTGAAGTTAGATTTACCGAGTGATATCCGTGGTTTTATAGCGGCTTCACTGAGCACGGTTTTCATACTGTCCGGAGGAGTAGTAGATACTGGGCGGGGCTATGGACTGATCTCATTATAGAACAGGTTATGATGCGTTCAATAAAGAGCCGTGGAGGACCGACAAGAGGACGAGGTATAACAGAATCCGTTAGACTACAGTGGATCTATAGTATGCGCAAGTGTTCTGGGATCCATGATGCTAAGACATCGATAACTGGTTTAAAGCATCTGACAACAGAACAACACATCGAGTTGCGCACTTCTAGAAAGAATCGGGACTACAAGATCTCAGCAACATTCAGGAGTGGTTCAATCATCACGAGCCTTTTGATGTTGACAACAACAAATTGCGCTCATTGTCGTCTGGTTTGACTGCCTCTGATGATGACGGAATGAATTGTCACGAAACCGAGCAGATCGGTACAAAAATCCCCCCAAAATTGGACAATGTGTCAATCCTAGATGCGTCAATCAAACGCAGTGAACAAATTCGATCCTTAAACACCTGTGCCCAGGTATTTTGGTTGAAAAGCAGAATATCTACATCAACCCAACCCTACTCTTCACCCGGCTTATAGCTCTTGTACAGAGACAAGAAAATATGCGTCCATACTTTGATTATGAGCTTACAGCAATACCAACTTCCTTATTCAAGGAGAGTATTTTATGCGGAAACCAGCTAAGGCGCAACTCGCGAAATCACTTACAAATGATGTACAGCCATCTCAGCTAAAGAACCAAGCTATGCATGTTATCAACGATGGAGCTCTTTCATAGAGTTAAATGGCCTAAGAAAGCAAACTATAAAGATATTGCATCCCATGCCCAGTATGCAATCTACGTCAAGGCAAAGTACGGATGATGTGGCATCGTATTTAATGGGTATGGACATGGTCCATCAATTAAAGACCACGAGCATAAGAGGCGAGTCGGTAAGACATATGTGCTGATATATATCTTGATGAACTCATGGCGGCACACAGCATTAAGGAGATATTCCTCTCGAATGACAAGAATAAGAGCCAATTCATCTCACTTCTGACACGCTATCTGCAAGCTGATACACAAATCGTCCATAACAGCACCGGGGATGCAGACACAATGATATCTTCATGTGCTCTGAAATTTGCTAGTGAAGGACAAGAGGTCAATGTAGTAAGCAATGATACAGATATTTTGGTTCTTTTAACGCATCAACGGAAACCATACATGGCATACCGGTATACCGTATATGTTTTCATCCAGAGGCGAAGAGGTCTCAAAACATGAAAAGCCATGAAAATTTGGAAAATAAGTGACTATGGTAAAAAGGAGATGCAACAATTAACAACGGCTTTCCAGATAATCACGGAAAACCTTTTCTCTTTTCCTTTCAACCTACCTGGATTGGGACTTCATAAGGTAATTTTTGTGTAATGTTGGTTGTTTTCCTCGATTTACTGCCACAAGTCTAAACATTCAAAAGATATGTTTTACAATACAAAATCACGCATTTCCGGTCAATTTTACCGGGCAGGCATGATTAATAAAATGTACAATGTACAATGTACAAGTTTAAAGGCGAATCAATTCTGATTTGGCAATCTTTACGGTCTGGTAAAAGGGCGCCCTCGTGTGACGGCAAGAAATACGTATTTAAAGAAGCCCTCGCGAGGCAAATGTATGCGATATTTTGGTACGACTGCCGCTATCATGGTCTTAAACCACTTTCGTCACACATGGTAAGAGTGGTCAAATTTAGGCAATTTTGATACAAATTTGAATGTAATCTAAATTCAAAGTCATTTGCAAGCGACCTATGCGACTGTTTAGTAACTGACGCACTTGTTGTTCTTGTTGTTGCTCTCTAAATGTGACTAATGATGTTAATATACGAGGGGCAGTCAGTAAATAATGAAAGTGATCATGGTATGGGATGCATGAGTGATTCTATTGAGGGGATAATGTGATCAATACAAAGTATGAAAATTGGGTCAAAAAAGTGATTTTCTCAAAAATCAACATTTTTGGTCAAAATTGATGCCAAATTTGGATTCTTTGATCCATTTCCTTTCCAAAAAAGTATACTTTTATATACATTTGAGTCATGGTTCAATAATTACAGCACTAACAAAATTCAACCAAAAACTTCCAATTAAGTGTCGTCCACCACCACTACGCATGAGTAGCTGTGGATTTAGCATACTATCAAAGGCTAACAACACAATACCTTTGCCCCAGTTTCCGGTGTTATTATCTTTTAAAATAGCCACATAATTCGTCTAGCTTTTTAATATTTGTCCATTAAATTTGGATTCATTTTGGTTTTCCCAAGACATATTGTTAAAAGTAAAAATCTTTTTCTATAATTTGTACTGAAATCCTAATTTGAAATAGTTAAAAAGGTAACCCATTTCCCACTCAAACACGAAAACACATACCTGTTTAGACCTGAGAAGTTGGAACGAACCATTATTTTTGTTTGTCCCGATTGGTTTAATTTGTGGTATAACTATTAAAATGATATTATCTGGTAGCTGTATCACAATTGGTTTATCATTCAAAAATGTTGGGTATCCTTTCATTTCACCGCTAATAATAATTATTTGTTTATTGATACTGTTTTTGTGCTCTTATAGGGATTACAAGCTCGGCAATTGATCTTCGACAAGATTGCAGACTCAGTTACCAAGGTGACGGAAGGATCGGACGACGGACGCCAAAAACCGTCTGCTCTCCGGATTCTCATGGCGGAAATGGAAGCAGAGAACGGTGTGACGCCGTCGGTGCGACAGATACAGGAGACTATCGTGGATCTTCTGGTAGCGGGATTTGTGTCAACAGCTAGTGCGTCCTCAAGTTTTGCAGAAAATACGGGACGAGCTGAAAGCACATGGCGCTGACACACCCGGTTCACCTATGACGACATTAATGAACTCAAATATTTGAGTTGTGTTGTTAAAGAAGCACTCAGATTATCGCCCCGGTCGGCGGAGGTTTCAGGAAGGTCTTGAAGACATTTGAAATTGATGTAAGTATTCAGGAAAAAAGAAGAAAATAAAATTAATACCGCTTGTCACAAAATCTTTCCAAAAAAAGGATGTTGCTAAAATGTGAGCACCTGTCTCGACGAATCCTAGGTTATAAATTAAGATAACTTAACTATATCTCATAAGTTGTTGCAGCAGGCTGATAGCGTTTTTCCAACTTGAGTTGCCATTATTTATGACATAATGTTTAATATGCAAGCTTCTTTCATTGTATATGGTTTTAGGATAATAGCGATATCAGGAAATCATAGTCCTTATTAACGTTTTTTATACTATCTTATCATTTTTTACAGGGCAAACAAATTCCCAAAGATTGGACACTTCTCTACAGCATCCGGGACACCATGAAATTCTCAGAACTATACAGCGACAGTGAAAAGTTTGATCCTGACCGGTTCTCTTCGGTACGGGCGGAGGACCGCAAAGGGGACCGTTTTAACTATTGTATTTTTGGCGGTGGTACTCGATCATGTGTCGCTAAACCGTTTGCTCTTCTAAAACTTAAATACTAGTTGTGGAGTTAGCCCGTAGCACCACGTGGGACGTGCTAGACCCGGACAATCTCAGGTTTCGATTAATGCCCGTTCCGCATCCGATCAACGGTATGCCCGTACGGTTCACCAAACTGCAAGACCAGAACTCAAACAGTGTGACCACAACCTCGTGTTACAACGATAGGAATACGAACGAGGTTGGCGCAGCCGCAGACAAGATGGACTTGAACGGTATCGTACCGACGTTGGAAACGTTAGTGGCAGCATAATAGTTATTCCTGCTACGATGAGATGTACCCTATTGAAACTCTATAGTGTACCACTTGGTGTATTCACAAGTGACAATATCTTATCTCTCGTCCCATACCAATCATAACCAGTAGGCTGAATACGGGGGCTGAATAGCTTATAATTGCCGAATTCAACAATGCTTATTCGTATTTCTGTTACGGGACAACAAACAAGATAATGTCATTCAAATGATATTTTATTATTTGTATTCACCTGCTACCATTGGTCCATAGAGCTGGGCGAAAACATGGGAGACATAAACAGTCTAGAGTAAACTGAAATGTCATTCCGTATATTGTTAGCTACGCTCGTCTAGTTATTCATTCTTTATCATTTAGTACTTTGATCAGTTCATTTTGGCGTAAAGGAGAAGACGTGAAGAATCGCCCCCATCCCATTCCATCTCCCTCAACAATAACCACTCGTTAATCTCTTCGTACGTCCCTATACGGACCATGTCGCGCCTTTCATAATCTTATGGTTGACAAGATGAGTGATCGTAACCCCGCAGAATGTGGTATATCAGTTTCATAATGTAATATGAGACTGACTATTACATATTTATAAATGCCCAAACCTAAAATCTAATCCTATATTGCATATAGTCTCAATGCTAAGCCGTTTTGTAAATACACTACACATTGTGTCAACATTATAGGAGTCTTTTAAATGTTGCGCAATGCCTCCAATTTTTGTCTGCCCCATTTTCATATGAATCATTTCATATCTGACCCAAATTGATCAAAATTCGCAGAAATAAGTTGCATCGATTTTCAAGAACTTCTTGAGTTCTGATTTATTGTTCGAATGTTGTCAAATATTATTTATGTCTTTTAAAGTGACATGGCATTTCTTAGTGTATTTAATGATGTTTAAGGAATTTGGAAAGTATTCAGAAACAAAATCGTTTCCAAAATCAATGAATGTGCATTTCCAAATGAGTATGTACAAAGTCTAACATTCCATGCACCATCGCAATGCAATTTGATTTTGTGATTCAGAGAGATGAAATGCATGGATAAAATAATCTCTCAAATTTATTGCTATCAGTGTTGTGAAAAATGCAGTGGGATTCAGAGATTCAGAGAGACGGGTATATTTCACATGAATAGAAAACCCGTCACTCTTAAATTTTCCATTTTTCAATGCCGTGAAGTGTTGATGTGCGGATCGCGTATGAATCCAGTGAGCATATTTACGTGTCCGAATATGTGTCTGTGTATTGTTTCATTAATTGGTCACACGTACGTATGCTAATATCCATGCGCCAATCATGATGACGAAATGAATCGTAGCACTCATTCACAGCCTTGCAGTGGCGGCGGAAGCAAACGAATTTAGGGGGGGGGGGGGGGGGGGGGGCTGACAAGCCCACATTTTATATTAATTATATTAGGTTTTTAAACTCATCATCATCGGTCGTCCTTGGACGGAACAATGGAAGCAGCTTAATTGCTTCCATCTTTCTTTCTTTGGCTATTTGTTTACTCCATTGGTGCGCCACGCCTAGTCGAGGTATGTAAAGGAATACATATTGTGTGTGTGTGTACAGATACAGACCCGGGATGATCCCCTACCCTTTACGAAGAAGTCTGTGACCTTTTTAACATGCTCGGGGATAGCTCTTCCGATGCACGGGACCACCATTTCTACGTGACTTCCGAACCATGAGGCAATTCAGACTAAGTACCTTGCCCAAGGATACAAACATGTTGTCCGTAGTGGGGCTAGAACTCACAACCTTTGTATTGTGAGTCCTGCGTGCTATCCACTAGACCACACATGCTCTAATTTTTTCTGAAGACATCTTGTGTAACAATTTAAGCTCATTCAAGATTGGTGACACATTGGATTAATTCGCGCGAAGCTCGAACAAATTGCCAATTTTAACACAGAGATGGTCCAGATAACGTTAAAACACGTCACCTATAATTTGTTTAGGGGTAAGGGGGCGGGGTCGTTCCAACAACATGGCTTATCCTTTTCTAATAATATTTATATAAAAAACCAGACTCACACCTTTCTAAACACAGCGTCCGAATACTTTTTAAATAGTAAACATAATATCAGCCTCTCTAATCACGATCCAAAGGTCGAGGTGAAGCGAAATACGTTTGCGTTCGCACATTCTTAGTATATACAATATACATACCTTATTTCAAATTCACATACACAGGAGCGTTGATACAGGATCTGCCATTGCTTATAGATTTGATACCCCACAGTCTAAATATCACTTTGAGACTCCATTGTCAGGGCACACACAAAAGATGTTGTTCATTCAACTGGTTGGTTTTCATTAGAGATCCTTAAAATGACCGAACAACCAATCATCATTTTCCTTTCCTGACACGTTAGTTAGTTGGTTAAACTGTAGGGACTTTGGCTCATTTTCCTCACAGAGCAGGTAGCATTGAGCCAAAATGCTGAGTCGTTTTGCTGTTGTTGTTATTGTAAATAAATTACATATGACACTTGGGCTTTCTTCTTTTACTAAACAATCATGTATGAACAGTGCTGACACATAGTATGCACACGCGCATATGGCAAGCTCAATGTATAATAATTCGATAAAACAGTGTTTATCGAATCATTATACATTGAGCTTGCCATACGCGCACCCCATCTCCGGCATTGAGCGCGAAACAATCGAATAAACTGGATTGGGGCTCGAAGGGATTGTCATGTGTCAATCTTAGGGATATTTTCTTACATTCTCTATGAAAAAAGGCAATTTGCCAGTGAAATATTACCTAATTCCTTGTTAATAACTAAACTACGTCAACCGTTATGCTTTAGAGTGGCGTGCCAAAAATACAATTGTTTTTAATAATATACATGTGGCATGCTTCAAAGCATTTTGCTCACTTTTCTCCACCGAATTCAAATATCAATGATGCTCCTGATATCTTTCTTTCATTTCGAAAAAAATGAAAAAATTGTACGTTAACAAATTTAAGATATTATTTCAATTATGTTTGCTGTGCGTTGGAAATATGTTATTAATTTCTTTTACTACACGGGACAATAACCAATAGTGAACTGGTTTGATATTTAGGCCTACTGGGTGAGTAAAAAAAAGGTGTACTCAACTTTGGGATTCATATCTTAAGATCTGTGCACAAATTTCACATATTTTTTACTGAAACAGACGGGTTATCTCATTAGCTTTCTACAGAATTTTAGTTGGTTGAAATTGGTTGTGGTTAACATGTGTTATGCTAATTTGCGTAAAAGTGAACATTTTATAAACCGAACAAGATTTGTGATATTTTCTCTTATAATATCTATTGAATTCAACTATTGAAAACGGTCAACACTCTAGTCCGAACTGAGACCGACTATCACAAAAGCCAAATTTGTTGTTGTTGTTACTAAATTCGTGTAATTATGACATCGTTGTGTCATTATTAAAAGAATTTGGCTGAGAATGTTTGATTTGTCTTGATAGCTATTATGTACCATAATAATATGAACCCACTTGTTCATTAATATCAAGCATTATTGAGTAAAATATTCAATACTATATTGTGTTCGGTTTCAAAATGCAGTAACTTTACCAAATTAGTCATATCTGGTAAACGGTACCATGAAATGTCGTTATTCTTTTTGCTGATGATAGCGAATAAATGCATCTATTGCCGCATACATTGGTTGTCTTCATATTTTGATAACAAATATCTTTAATAATTATTTTACTTTGAGTACACTTTTTTATAACTCATCCTGTATATTCAAACATTTTAATTCCATGTGTTATATTCATTATTTAGACAAGAACCACTTTCCAATAGTCAACTGGTTTGATATTTATATTCAAAAGATTTGTATTCCATATGTCATATTCATTATTTATGTATTTTCATAGGAATTTATTGCATATAGATATGAATCTAAATTTTTAATATATTTATGTAATAATTATTTTAAAGATGTTAAAAATAACCGTAAGAAAATTAATACCTTCTTCATAATTATACTGTTTGTAACAACAAATTAACATTTTGATCGATTATTTGATTTATTTAATGTGTTAAAATCAAATAGTTAACGTTTTGTATGGCTTTTTGAAAGTTAGGCCTACAAACATTACTGAAAATGATCACTGAGTTGTTAAATGGTGGATAAATGAATATTTAATAAAGACAATGTTGAATTTGGCCTAATCATGGCGATTCACTTCCAACGGGGAATGTTTTTCCAAATAGGTATGTCAGTCTTATATACTTATAGTTGTTGTGACGTCATCTCGGTCATCTCTGTGATAATCTGTTGCAGAGGACGCCGCCTGTCTATGACGTCACAGCAACAAACCTGACTTATATTTTGACGAAGTTTCCCGTTGGTTAAGAAGGGAAACGTCACCGAGTTGGTAAATTCAATTCTGGGTGGGTAGTAAGCTTAAATATATAATCCCAATAAATGTGTGTTCCACACCCTCATGGAGGTACATTGAACGGGAGGAATGTTACGACATTAGGTTGTTTACCGGACAATCTGCTCATGATAAGAGTTTTTCCGCCCAGAAATGTTGGCTGTCCTAATTTGTCACACAAGATATTCGGACTAGAAATTGAAGTGGTCTACCGGGACATCTTGTGAGCCTCCGGTACTTAATATATTTAATTGTCTAGGGCAGTCGGGCAAGCTGTAACCCATGCACAGTATCACGCCGAAGAATTCGTCTACATGGTACCAATTATATAGTCCAATAAATTCTAAATTAGTGAGCAATATATGCGGTTATATCTCTCCGCGGGTAAAAGTAATTCAAGGGTACGCGCGCAGTCTTGGCCATACGCACGCGATTTGCGCCGAATGCACGCGTTACGCATTTGATGCACAATGCGAAAGGGCTGCGTTCATGTGCGACTACATCCTTCTGTATTAATTTTGCTGCAAGGAGGCCTCGCCAATTTGGAGCTGATCTAAATAATAGTCGGATGCCCAAATCATTGTATCCAATGATCATGAATATGAATATAGTAGAGTCATAAATCTTAGCCATCGGTTATTGATTTTGACCTATTCCATTTAATGTTAAAGGAATCACAATGGACCAATCACGACGATGCGGCATCGTTTATAGTAAGCGTCATAATACTATGGACATAATTCCAACAATGCGTGCATATGTGCTTGCGTGCGGAAAATCTGAGTGCGTACCGGGCACTTGCAAAAATGACCACGCGTCCTGATTCTCCAAATAATTCTAATGTTCCTTCAGTATCAGATTACTCATGTATATACATCTATCTGTATAATATTGTAAAATAACTATTGTAGACTCTGATGTATGTATGATAACTAACTTGTTGTTTTATAGGTATTACATAATTTATAATCTACACACGTGACAAGGTGTGCTTATTTGCGACATATTTTGTATAAGCGATGAATAAAAATAATATTATTATCTATTTGTGTCTGATTTTAGTATCCGTATGGTGTCCCCACATATTTAAAGGCCGACTGACTTGCGCTGGTCATCTTTCAAGTCACTGACATCCGAGAGAAACATTTGAGTGTGTTCTATAATAGGAGGGTAGGCCTATTCATACACCTCCTGACAAGCTTAGTAATAATAAAAAATGACATTTATACCGCGTATTTGCCAAGGTATACAAAGCGCATACATGACAAATACAACAACAACAATAAATGCCAAGAAAAAAAGGAAAACTATCAAGGAAAAAGAAGAAATAGCTTACATGATCATACTGACGACCACTGTGTTATTGTCATGAGCGGATTTGGCCTAGGTAATCTAGCTGGTGTGTCGGGACTGCGTCCGTCGCTAAACACTGGCTTAGAGTAGTAGTCATATGATAATACATATATTCCGTCGTGTCATATCACAGTCATATATCATAACGAGGCGCAACAGAGTTGTTCGACGCCAACAAATAGTGCCCTCGCTTCTATATGGCGACTGATGACAATGACGACTGAAGCAGGGATTTTAATAATTTTGGGATAAGAAACTCCTATACTGAGCATACATAAATAACCAGACGATGATGTTCACGAATGGCCGTAATTTGGAATCTGTGTTGGAATTGTACAAATTGATTTTGATGATATAATTCCAGAGAATTCATCACGTGTGGGAACTAAATTATTTATTCCTAAACCACTGTATTTGGCGAATCAACTCCAGTGTTAGTTTAATTTGTGGAATGTATCCGTCATTAACCGTTCGTTCGGTTGATTAAGTAACCTCATACGCATAATTAAACCTTGAAAATTCGTGAACTAGCGCATGTCCGGCATCGTATGAAAATAACAGGATACCGTTAAATAGCGCCATCTATCAGCGTGCTCCCTAACGAGTTAAGGTTACGTTTACGTCATGGTGACGTGAGCGGTGATTCGGGAACAGCCTTCCAAAAATATGTTTCAAATATGATGATGGAGCTCGTATGCATGTTCCCAGACAAGTTGGCGAAAGCAGATGACAAAGTGAACATTTCTTGCCGCCGTGATTACCAAAATGCACTGGTTTATGCGTCACTGTGTTACATAACATTAAAGATAGTCGTCTTTCTCCACCCTGACTTGAAAAGCCAGAGAGAGATATTGTGATAATGTCATGTGTATCGGTGTGTCGGGTGTCGGGGTGGCGTGGGGGGGGGGGGGGGGGGGTGTATGTATAATCCCTTTTCATTAGCTTTTTGGTTAGGTTCGGCCTGCTCCGTGCTCTCATATAAAGTCAGGATTCAATATCAACCATACTTGGTAACAATAATCTTTGGGTAAAAGGGACTTCAGCGCTCATGAGGTGTAGGCAGAATGACCTCTAATGACCCCTACATGACCTTTGACCCAAATCTTGTCAACACTTTAAACTGCACTTATTAATTTTTAGGGCTCTCATGTAAAGTCAGCCTTCAATCTTGGCCACACTTGGTGACAATAATCTTTAGGTAATGGGTCTTGAGATGGTCATGGGGTGTACACTGATTGACATAATAATGACCCCTTCAAGACATTTAACCCTAATTTGTCAACGCTTTAAACTGCACGTATTGCTCTTTAGGGCTCTTATATAAAAAGTCAAACTTCAATCTCAACCAAACTTGGTGACAATAATATTTGGGTAAAGCTTTACGACCCTCTCTCTTATATGACAAGTCAGACCTCAATCTCAACTAAACTTGGTGATAATAATAGTCGTGACTTGCAGTATTTTTCAGAAAATCATTGACTTGGCTGATTTGGGGAATTCCCTTGACATGCTTGAAGTGCTCAATACACTCATACCACGTGACAAGATTTGTTATTTCGCAATGCAATGAACTAGAATTAAATAACATTATAGCAACAAAAAGGTTGTAATGATTGACTAATTATTTTTAGACTATTGGCACATTGGGGAAATACATCAACCAACAACATATTTTAAGATCATTACTAATTATTATTATCTTCAATGAATGACGTACATGTATAGTTGAATTGGTTGATAACGGGACCACAACAGATTCAAAACCAGGTGCCAACCTATCTGCTCTAATTAGCCAGTATCACCATTACCTGTCGCCTAAGGAATTCTAGAAGTGCCAACTGCTACCATTTGAGATACTAAAATTCGCCACAATCTAAGGTAAGCGCAATCTTTGTTACCAGGCGAACAATGTGGCATAATTTCATGATAAGAGCCATAAGAAATCTTACTTTAGCCTAGGACATGTAACTGAATAAAAGGGTGTACCTAGACAAAATTGCAACATAAACCATTTTTGATGTAATTGTTTCAAAATGCTCTTCCGAACATTATATTAAAAATCGATAAAATCTGAAGTTGCTAAAATGCTAATTTGCATAACAATATATGGGTATATTTAGCCATATTAGTCGGGTATATACAGGGGTTACCGTGCACCCCACCACCCAGGACTCCCCCAAACTAACTTTCTTGACTCTTTTCATGGTCCTAAAACATATTCAAAATGTTAACAAAAACAATTTCGTGTTATTCAAGATGGCGTCCAAAATGGCCGCCAAAACTGGTCAAATTTCATAAAATGACATATAGCAATCGAAATGCGGTGGTGAAAGAAAAGTTTTAATAGTGGGATGTATGTATTAGACCCTAAGACACTCATATCCTGTATTTTTGCTTTGTTAACATACCTAAATCCAAGATGGCCATTAAAATGGCCGCCCACAATGGTAAAATTCCATAAAATTCCATATATCATCCAAAATGTCCGCCAAAATGATGGTAGAAATTCCATAAAATTCCACAATATCAACCAAAATGTATGATGAAAACATAGCTTAAACAATGGGATGTAAGTATTAGACCACTAGTAACTCTAGTAGTCAAGTATGTTTACTTTGTTAACATACTTAAAATCCAAAATGGCTGCCAAAACGGGGCCCATACTAGGTCCCAAAATGGCTGCAAAAAATGCCAAATTCCATAAAATGGGATAAGATCAACCAAAACGTACGATGAAAGTATAGTTTTAACAATGGGATGTACGTTTTAGACCACTAGTACTTCATATCCAGTATTTTCGCTTTGTAATGACATACCTTTAAACCAAGATGGTTGCCAAATGGCCGTTGCAAAAATAGTCTATAAGAGTATTATTATAATAATAATAATCATTATTATTTTATATAGCGCCTTTTCCATTCCAAAGGGCTCAAAGCGCTGTAATTTTGCAGCACATTCACCAAACAGTATATTATAAACTGCTATGCTATTGCTTTTAGATATGAGACCCACCTCTGTGACAATTTTGATTATGTATGACTTTTCAAAATGGGTGCCAGATGATTAAGTTGATGTTAATATTTAGAGCCATTTTAGGGGCCATTTTGGCGGCCATTTTGGATTTCAATTACGTTAACAAAGCCAAAATACTGGATATTAGTTTCTAGTGATCTTACATACATTCCATTGTTAAAACTATACTCTGATCATACATGTTGGTTAATATGCCATTTTATGTAATTTTACAATTTTTGGCGGCCATCTTGGATTTTGGCATGTTAACAAAGCAAAACTACTGGATATGAGTCTCTAGTTGTCTAATACATACATCCCACTATTAAAACTATACTTTCACCACACATTTTGATTGCTTATATGTAATTTTATGAAATTTGACCAGTTTTGGCGGCCATTTTGGACGCCATCTTGAATAACACGAAATTATTTTTCGGTAACATCCTGACTATGTTTTAGGACCATGAAAAGAGTCAAGAAAGTTGGTTTGGGGGAGTCCTGGGTGGTGGGGTGCACGGTAACCCCTGTATATACCCGACTAATATGGCTAAATGTACCCATATATTGTTATGCAAATTAGCATTTTTTCCCCAACTTCAGATTTTATCGATTTTTAATATAATGTTCGAAAGGGCATTTTGAAACAATTACAACAAAAACCATTTATGTTGCAATTTTGTCTAGGTCAAACCGTACTATTTGAACCCGGGACCTCATACATACAACGACATTTATAAGGCGCCTTTCCAGAAAGATCAAAGCGCCATGATACAAAAATAAACAAAAACCAAGAAAAAGAACTAATACAAATAGAGTCTATATGATGGATAGAAATGAGACTTCAAAATCTTCTAGAAACAAGGCAGTGTACATGCTCCCTGATGTTTTATTGGAGGCTGTTCCACAGTTAGGGTGCAGACATACGATTGATCCCCAATGCAATTTTCATGAGTACAGTGAGTAGAGAGGTATTCGATGAATAACGTGAAAATGGGTCCAGTGGCAGGTTTGAGTTTATGAGAAAGAAAGTTCGTAAGGTAATCTGGTGCGTTTACAGCGAACGACATACCAAACTTGTTGGAGAAACTGTGGAGATGACCAATTGAATTATTGTCTTTATAATTATGTACCTCAAAAGTCTAATATAAATGTACGCTAATAAAACAATTGTAAGTAATGCAAGGTGCATTATGTAGGTAACACCTAAAATAAGTTATCCGAGGTGTCATCATTGTTTTAAGTGCTGAAGATCTTCATACTCTATACATTTGCCCCACACTTTAGAGCCGAATACGGTAGAAAATGGAAAAAAAAGAAAGAAAATATGTATACGAGACACATACGACCTCAAACATCTTTT